>JBBDGP010000799.1:0-1200000 GCA_037952835.1 Lithobates septentrionalis | reverse complement strand
CCTGGATGGTGGATACTGTCCAGGGATCTTTTATCATTTCCGCCCAAACCAGCTTGAATCTTGTGAGCCTGGCACCCACTACTGCTGGTTGGGCGGGCGTACCTTCAAAAAGGTTTCTGCTCATTGGAGGCAAGAGTTTTGGGTTTCTGGAATTTGAGGAAGGACGTCTGAGGGTTCTTCCAAGTTCTCCTGTATTCCCTCCCAGGCCTATAGGCCTTTGCATCCCTGTATCTTTCCGGGAGATTGCGCTTAAAGGGAGGCGCCCTCTGTTTTGATCTTCTATCCGAAGGGATAAGACCTGACTTCCCACCTGTCACTTTAGAAATTGCTGTATCCAGCTTCGCGCCAAAGAGGTTCACCCCGTCATATGGAATCCGACACCAATTCGATTTTGACGCAGGGTCGGCCAACCAGGGTTTAAGCCATAGCGCCCTCCTGGCCATTACGGTGGCTAGCATAGATCTCGATGCAGACCTAATAGTGTCTACGGAAGCTTCCGCCACAAAATCCCCTGCTAGGCTGAGTTCCTGTAAGGCCTTGATGATCTGATCTTGATCAGCGCCCTTGGTGACGAGTTTTGCGGTATTCGATGACCAACCGGAAATAGATTTCCCGACGGCGCCCAGTGTCACTGCTGATCTGCAGGCGCCCCCTGCGAAAAGGTAAGCCCTCTTGAGGTCCGTATCCACCTTCCTGTCCAGCACATCCCTGAATGTCACTGCGTCCTCAATGGGGAGCGTCACGTGCCTGGCTAGGCGCATCAAAGAGGCATCTACCACTGGAGGGGAAACCAAGGGAGATACCTTGGGCTCTTTCAGAGGGTACAATTTAGAGAGTCTGTTGGAAAGACTTATTTTCTTCTCCGGATTCTGCCATTCTTCCTTAATGAGCTCATCCAGCTCCTCTATGAATGGAAAGGCTTCCGGAACTCTTTTAAGATTCGGGAAATATTTCCTCTGCTTTTGTTGTACCTCCTCGGGCTCCTCCCAGTTTATCGCTTCCTTGACCGACTTCGCAAAGGGTCCTATGAGCGAGAAATCAAACCCGGCTGATGCCTCTAGCTCTTCATCGTCTGACGGGAATTCCTGTTCCCTTGACGTGCTGGGATGGGATGGTGAGACGCTCTGAGCTGTAACCTCCACATCTGGAGTTGGGACGTGCAGAGCAGGGACTCCGGTAGGTTCTATAGTGACTAACTCTTTCTCCCTGGTGGCTTCATCCATACATCTGCGGCAGGCCAGTCTGACCGGTAGGGCTGTGGCCCCGCATACCCAGCAAGCATTCCCTGCCGGCCGGGAGGGATGTGCAGGAGACTGACGTCTACGTGCAGGGGATCTCCTGTGATAGGAACGCCTATGCCTGGAGTAGGAACGACTCCTCCTACGGCTTCCTCTGTGGGCTGAGCGACTTCTGCCGCGTGAGCGGCTTCGCCTATGGCTGGAGCGGCTTCTCCTGCGTGAGATCTCTCTTCGTCTTGATTTTGACGACCTTGATGACCTGGTAGGGCTGACCAATTAGGCAGCATTAGTACGATCCTGCTCTCTTTTTCAATCTTCACTACTTACCATGGAAATCCCCCCCCCCCTTACCTATTGGGCTGATGGTGATCTGCTGGGGCAGCGGTCTCCATGGAAAGGAAATACTGTGATAAACCTGGCAGAGACACAGGCAGGTATAACATGCAGTCAGGCAAATACAGGTACCAAAAGAAAGGAAAACACTTACCCCAAGGGAAAACACACCAGAAGGACAAACAGAGCTGATAAAGCAGTCAGGGTGTCTTCAGGTAGCCAGAGGCATCATATAATGACAGACTGAGGTTTTTAAAAGAACCGCCATGGCCGCTGAGGTCACGACCCACCCGCACATGCTCAGTAGCGACGCGCCCCGCTCGGCGCCATCTTGGAACCTGGCAAAACGACCAGGCCGCCCTAAGAGCACGCACTGCGCATGCGCGGAAGTCCCGAGACGCTCGCTGAGCCAGGGGGAATACAGAGGGACTAGCTAGTAAGTAGGGGGGTTATTCCCGCACTATCAAAATATGGAACCGGCTAGGAATGGAAAAGCCGCATGCACCGATAAGGTAACCACCTAACCTTTTGAGTAGATATGTATATAAGTGAGTGGTGCTGCGCTGATCCTTAGTATGAAAACAATTGGAATGGGATAAAAATATTGAATGATAAAAGTGTGTATCAAAAATAAGGTGCAAATACGTGAAAAGGAAAAAATTAAAGGAAAAAATTATCATGTAATCCAAATAACTTAAATGGCTTGGTGTAGAGGTGACATACGTAAATTCTAAGTAGATAATCACTTTAAATCCTCTTAAAGTAAAATTTGCATAATTTTAAATACAAAAACGTGATACTGGAATTATCTCAGCACCAATAGCTGACATTAAGTGTAGCATAAATAAAGTGCATAGTGAAGGTAAACAACATGCATCTGCAATTTAACCAGCAGAGTGTACGGTGCAAGCAAAATAAGTGCAAAGTGCAACCATAAAACTGACGGAGTATTACCTTACTCTAAATCATAAGTGCATATGTGCAAAATGACACAAAAATAAAGTAAATAATTAATTAAATGAAAAATAACAAAGAGGAACAAACATACAAAAATGCATAAAAAAGTCAGTTTTTTTTAAAATTATATAATGTGACAGCAACGTCCTAGCATGCACACGTTGCAGTTAGAGTGCTGAAGTGAACCACATCTAGTGTTTTCTTCGTGTGCAAAATCACTCGGATAGGTAATGGCCCCTTACCTTAAGGTAATAGGGCAAAAGCATGTATCAGGATAGCTGTTTAAAGCGTCCACCTATAGGCTCCAACACGTTCCTCACTGTCCTGGATCCTAGGATATGGTTCCCTCAGGTGGGGTGCGGGAGGAGAGTTGTACATATAGGGGGTGATCGGCAAAAGAAAAGCCAATAGTGTAATCCCGTTTGGGAGATAATAATCTCTTTATTAAAAAATCTTAAGTACTCACATTAAAAATATGGAACAGTGGTAGCAATCCGACGAGCGGCGAGCTCGTATGCCTCTGTATGTGTGTGCAGCCTGTCTCGTCCCTACGCGTGACGTCACACCACGTGACTTCATCAGGGGATAAACACAGGCTGGAATTGTGTCCTTAAATAGTCTACAATTGGCCAATATGGGGCGGCCATTTTCCCGAAGTATAATTAAGTTGATACGGCGGCCATTTTCCAAGAGATTTTAAACCGCTAGTTCTGCCTTGGAAGTCTGTCTATGTGGGGATGTCAGCTGACTTATACAACCAATAGGCACCATCTAGCTTAGTTGGTATGTGTGGTGCTGTCAGCAAAGGAGGTTACTCCGCATACGAGGGACGGAGTAGGACGTTGCTGTCACATTATATAATTTAAAAAAAACGGACTTTTTTATGCATTTTTGTATGTTTGTTCCTCTTTGTTATTTTTCATTTAATTAATTATTTACTTTATTTTTGTGTCATTTTGCACATATGCACTTATGATTTAGAGTAAGGTAATACTCCGTCAGTTTTATGGTTGCACTTTGCACTTATTTTGCTTGCACCGTACACTCTGCTGGTTAAATTGCAGATGCATGTTGTTTACCTTCACTATGCACTTTATTTATGCTACACTTAATGTCAGCTATTGGTGCTGAGATAATTCCAGTATCACTTTTTGTATTTAAAATTATGCAAATTTTACTTTAAGAGGATTTAAAGTGATTATCTACTTAGAATTTACGTATGTCACCTCTACACCAAGCCATTTAAGTTATTTGGATTACATGATAATTTTTTCCTTTAATTTTTTCCTTTTCACGTATTTGCACCTTATTTTTGATACACACTTTTATCATTCAATATTTTTATCCCATTCCAATTGTTTTCATACTAAGGATCAGCGCAGCACCACTCACTTATATACATAATACAGAGGGACTACAGCACCCAGAAAAACCACAGGAAGCATGAAAAAGTGTAATGGAGACCGCTGCACACAACTAAGCCTTTTTAAGGCTTATACTGGAGCCGTTTTCAACATACCCCTGAGATCACCAGAGTGGGGTTCCTTCCATCTAGCTCATTTAGAGGCTGTACAAGGACTTCCACCCAGGAGAGGCTAGAACCTGGCTGGGGCGAATTCGGTAAGGGGGTGCTTCTGACCTCGTCTGGTCCTTGCAGGTGAGGAAAAAAAAGAGAATACTGGGGCAGGGACCTCTTTACAATTTATAGCTATGTGGTCCTATCAGGTTGTGAGGGCGGAGTCACAACCCAAAGTGTATGCTGCCATGATGCGACAGGAAATTATTTTTGTTGGGCAGCATGATTGAAGGGAACTTAGCTATACTTATTCACCAAGTATGGACAGTCTCTCTTGCTTTAGTAAACCAACCCCAATGAGCACATTGTATGTAATTGTTCAGCTAAAACAATATAAAATATACTACTTTATGTATCAAACATAAATTGTCATTTTCACTCACCGGACCAGGCTGTTGTTGCACTATCTGCAAATAATGTATTGCTTTTGCTTATAATTTTAGTGGAGGTGTCTTTTGCCCAGGCTATAGTACTGAGTGTACTGTTGGTATTACAAATTATTGTCAGAATTTTGCCAGCTGATATATTATATGATGACGATGATGGTGTGAAACTGATGTCGGCTGTGGGAAACAGAAATAAATGTGTTACATTAAACCCAAGAACAAAAATGTAACATATTGCATCTTGACAGTCCTTGGATGTAGTGGCTACATTAGTTTAATTATAAAAAAACTGTATTGCAGCTGTCATTAATTGCCCAGTTTCAATTCTGGAGGTCTATTGCATTCCTGGGGGGTAGATTGCCTCATTTCTGCCAATTACATTTGATCACATTTATGTTTCCTGGTCAACGAAAAGTGGTTGAAATTGACTTATAATTACCACATATATTGCCTGCTTAAATTTAAATGCTCTTAATTAAAGTTGGGCAGAGCAAAAGTTCGGCCTGAACATTGCCTGTTCGGCGAACACCCAAATTTGCAGGGTGTTCAGCAGGTGTTCATTCTGCCAAAGGCCCTGCAATGCACTGCGCCCTGCACAGTGCATTCTGATGCCTCGTACACACGGTCGGATTTTCCGATAGAAAATGTCCGATCGGAGCGTGTTGTCGGAAATTCCGACCGTGTGTGGGCTCCATTGGACATTTTCCATCAGATTTCCAACACACAAAGTTGGAGAGCAGGAGATAAAATTTTCCGACAACAAAATCCGTTGTCAGAAATTCCGATCGTGTGTACACAAATCCGACGGACAAAGTGCCACGCATGCTCAGAATATATAAAGAGATGAAAGCTATTGGCCACTGCCCCGTTTATAGTCCAGACGTACATGTTTTACGTCACCGCGTTCAGAATGATCGGATTTTCCGACAACTTTGTGTGACCGTGTGTATGCAAGACAAGTTTGAGCCAACATCCGTCGGAAAAAATCCTAGGATTTTGTTGTCGGAATGTCCGAACAAAGTCCGACCGTGTGTACGGGGCATGAGCCCTGATTGGGCAAAGCTTTGCCCAATCAGGGCGCAGTAAATAGCTGGTTGTTAAGGAGCGGGCCGGGAAGCCAGCCATGGCGTTCTTAACAACTGATGAATCATCAGCTAAAAAATACGCATGTGGCCCCATCCATACCAAACCCTTATCCAAGCATGCAGCCTGACAGGCCAGGAAAGGGGGTGAGCCCCCCTCCTCCTGAACCATACCAGGTCACATGCCCTCAACATTGGGGGGTGTTCCCCCAGCCCCAAAGCACCTTGTCCCCATGTTTAAGAAGAGGTCCCCCGGATCCTGCCCCCCCAAGTGAATGAGTATGGGGTATATAGTACCCCTACCTATTTACCAAAAAAGGGTAAAAAAGTAGTATAAAAAACAGAGAGACAGTATTTGACAATTCTTTTATTAAAAAAAAAACAAAAAAACAGTGTGCCCTAATGTAGATCCTTCGTCAATCACGACGCCGATGCCACCACCGGACCCAAAAAAGAAAAAAAACTGCTCCGTCATCAACTAAGGCACACGACTGAATACCTGGCTTGCCGTCTGACAGTTCTTATATAGGTGAGGGGCAGAGCCATCTGGCAACGTCACCTGGTGGCACCCCCCTCATGACAACACAGAGGGTCGGTGACATCACAAGGGGGTGGTGCCACCAGGTGATGTCGCCAGTTGGCCCCGCCCTTACCTACATAAGAACTAGCAAACGGCAAACCAGGCAGTCAGTGGTTTGCCTTAGCTGACGGGGGAGCGATTTTTTTTTCTGTTTTTCAGGTCCGGCAGTGCGGCGGGCATCGTGATCGATGATGGATTTACATTGGGGGAAACAGTTTTTTTTTATTTTTTAATAAAGGAGTTGTCAAAAACTGTAGGGATACTATGTACAGATTTAAATAAGCCCCCTGCCTGCAGACCTCCACAACCACAGCCCAGAGTTGTGGGAATGAGGCCCTTGTCCCCATCAACACCCCAAAGAACCCACCCACCCCCCATGTTGAGGGTATGTGCCTGGTATGGTTGGGGGGTGGTGGCTTTAACATAAGACATGTACTGTACCACCCCAAAAGCTTGTCCTGAAAATTTTAATGCTAGTGCAAATAAATAAGTATCATTAACAGTACTCAACTGTTTTTGTTAAAAGTGCACTAATATGGCTACAATCACCTCAAGGGGATGGAGGTGAAAATGGCTACCGGGGATGGAGGTAGATTAGTCTGCAGGGGATAGAGGATGATTGGACTGAAGGATGATTGGACTGATTTGATTTCAGGTGATGGAAGTAAATTTGGAGGCAGGGGATTGAAGTGAATTTGGCTGCAGTAGATAAAGGTAGACTTGGCAACAGGGAATGGAGATCCATTTAACTGCAGGGAATGAAGGCCAATTTGTCTGCAGGGAATGGAGGCCAATTTGTCTGCAGGGAATGGAGGCCAATTTTTCTGCAGGGAATGGAGGCCAATTTTTCTGCATGGAATGGAGGCCAATTTGTCTGCAGGGAATGGAGGCCAATTTGTCTGCAGGGAATGGAGGCCAATTTGTCTGCAGGGAATTGAGGCCAATTTGTCTGCAGGGAATGGAGGCCAATTTGTCTGCAGGGAATGGATATAGATTTGGCTGCAGGAGATGGAAGTAGATTTGACTGCAAGGGGATGGGGATTAATTTGGTTTCAGGGGATATAAGTAGATTTGGGTGCAGTGGATAGAGGCTGATTTGGTTTAAAGGGGGTGGAGGTGAATTAGGCTGCAGTATATGGTGGTAGACTTGGCTACAGAGGATGGAGGTAGATCTGACTACAGGGTATACATGCTGGATAAGTTATTTGAGCACATATGGTATTTATTCTCAATGTCAGTTTGAGCCTTCTTATGTGATGAAAAAAAAAAAAAATGTAGAGAAGCAATGCCGGTTATCCTTATCGCAATTCATAATTCTGGGAAACCTTTACTGGTGACAGGCTGGTAAGTGTTTGTTATTGGGGATACTACAACATCAGAGAAGGATAAAATACCCCCGGACGGAGGATCGCTTCCTGGATTCGCCATCGCAGGATTTTCTACATATGCCTTTTACCCCTGCAGGGGTTAGGCAGTCCGGTGAGTGTAAGCACGAGTGGGGGTGCAGTGAAGGACAGGGACCATATCAGTTAATGCTGAGACCACGTTTTCTTCACCAGAAGGACACATTTTTAGGACTTTGATTTTGGACACTTATGCTTCACAAATCTTTGTTTTCTTTTCTTTTTACACATTTTTTCAATTTTGGACTTTTTATACACATATGTTGGGGATTTCTATTTTATTTCTATTTTTAATGCCAAAACTGTTTGCTTGTATTGCTAAATACTGCTTTGTTTGCCATAATTGTTTGTACATTTGTGGGCACATTCCCCTATACATATACAGATATTTGATATATTGAGATAATGGCATATTTACATATATTTTAGGAGCACGTTGCACCTTATTGCATCACACTTGCTAGGTGTATTGTTTGCATTTGATATACCTTAGCCCTTGCCACACATTGTTTACACGCACAATATTATTAATATCTTTTATACCGATGTCCTAAAAAAAAAATTATTTTGTACTTATATGAATCAATTTTATGCACATATAGCCGGACAGCGCCAATTCCCCTGTTTAAAACATTATGTGAGCACATAACTAGAGATGAGTGGAGTTATTTTGCACACTGCTTTGGTGATAATTTTGTTTGTACTCTTTAAAGGAGAACTACAGCCAAAGCTCATTTGGATGTACTTATATGGATCACAGAAGTGCAGTTCATTTTGCACTCCTGTGACCTGTTTTCCGCAGACAGCGGGCTGAAGTCCGCTGTCTGCGGACGTCACAGAGCTGGCCCAGGCTCGGGCAAGATCGGGACATTGGGGTCGAGATATGCCCACATGCCTTGACCGTCAGACAGCGCAGCCTCCCAGCAAGCTGCTGAGAGCCTAAGTCGACTTCTCCCACCCCCTTCCACAGCCCAACACTCCAGTGAGGGAGGAGGGGGCAGAGCAGAGAGCGGTGACTGACAGTCAGCAGCTATCTGCTCGGGGAGTTGTGGGATTGAGCGATCTGTGGTGTTAGATCGCTCGGTTTTCAACATTAGAGCCGGCGGGGGACAGATGCAGCATTGGACGGATGCTGCATCCACCTAGGTACGTATAAAACTGCAAAAACCCCAAACTCATACTTATCTTTTAACAAAGCTGACAAAGCAAACACATGGGTTTATCAACAAATGTTAGAAATGGTGTTTCTCTGTTCCTCAATATCTAACCTCAAGTTTCCAATAGAGCTGCACGATTAATCGTTAAAGAACCAAAACTATAGCGATTCTACCCCACTCCCGATCTTAAAAAAGCATTTCCCCGATTCTATGTAACAAGAGAGTTCTCTGCTCACTTCTGACAGCTGACAAAAAATAAATAAAAAATCCAGGCAGCCTGACAAGTTTATCTCAACATTGGAGATAACTATAAACAATGTAACAATTCGTTCTTGGATCAAAGGGAAGAACTTCAGTCTGTAGATGAGGTCAGTTTAACCACTTAAAGACTAAACCGTTTTCTGACTCTTGTTGCTTACAAGTTCAAAAAGGTTTTTTGCTAGAAAATTACTTAGAACCCCCAAACATTATATATATTTATTTAGCAGAGACCCTAGAGAATAAAATGATGGTTGTTGCAATATTTTATGTCACACTGTATTTGCGCAGCTGTCTTTCAAACGTAATTTTTTGAGAAAAAATACACTTTAATAAATTTAAAAAAAACTAAACAGTAAAGTTAGCCCAATTTTTTTTTTTTTTTTTTTGTATAATGTGAAAGATGATGTTACGCAGGGAGAATCGTGATCTTTATTCTAAGCAAAAAAATTGTGATTCTCGTTTTAGCTAGAATCATGCAGCTCTAGTTTACAACTAATGTGGGATGTTTTTTGACACCAGAATGGGTTCACATTTTTTAAAAAGAGCTTTAAGAACCCTAGGTGCCATTTAAAGCCAATTGCACTGTTAAAAAACACAATAATCATGCCTTCTCTACTGAATGGCAAAATGCTAGCAAAATGTCCAGGTTTTCACTAAAATGTTAGTAAGGCAAAAATTCTTAGTTTCACTCCTTTCTAGCGATGACAATATATTTGGGGGGGAGTGGAACGGGGGGAAGCTCTTCCTCTGGATACATTTATAGAAATACAAAATGTCATACCTCTTTGTATGTAGTTCACCTTTATTATCTCTGAAAAGGTTGCGCCTTCATTCCGGGTAAAATTACAGATGTAATTGACGGCAGGGGAGGAACAAGAGCTAATGCTGGGGGTCAGAGTGTATATGCTGCAACTTCCTTCGCTTGTCACGGTCCCTGCAATTTGTGTTGAGAACATAATTATATCATGTTTATATATAAGTTACATTTTATTACACACTTTTCATAAAAAGACATCCAGAAGAAATCCATTTAGAATTAACTACAGGGAAATTTACAACAAAAGTTGGTCTAAAGCCAACAGCAGCACTATAGTATTTCCCTGTCCAAAAACCTGTCTATAAGAAAGCAGTTAATGGGTCCACCCAAAACAATATCTATATAGTACATAGTGTATAGTGGATGCCACCAGACTTAGTCACTGGCTGGCATTTTTAAGCTATTAGAACTGTAGCAGATCAAGCCTCTGCCACGCTACAACAGTGACAGAACATGAAGCCCAAGATGGAAGCCTCATAACTCCCACTGGAAAATGTACAATGACAGTAGATCCTCATTCACACCAGGCCAATTTGATATACGATTTGACACCGCAATGTCTGAATCGGTGCAACGACAACTTTGCGATGACGCACAGATTCCCAAAAGTAGTTTCTGCAAAACTTTTGGCGACTTCGGCTAAACTCGCACGATTTCAAACTCGCATTCAGTGTGAACCAAGGCTCAAAATGGAAAATCCAGATGCAGACTCAGCTTCTCCTGCTGCCCTCTCCCATGGTGGCCTCCATTGGACTCACTCCCCCAGACCCAAAGGACAGAAAGGAGGTGGAGTTGGAGTCCTTCTATCCCTGCAAAGCACTTTCCAAGTCCTTCCTATCCCTCCCTCTCTATCCCTCTCTTCTTTCGAGATGCACTATATTTGTCTGTTTTCTCCCATTTCTGAGGATTGCAGCAATTTTTCGGCCTCCTGGACCTGTATCGCGCTTTTTTTTTTTGCTGCCTGGCTACCCTACTTTCTCTCCTCTGAAATACCCACTATCATTCTTAGTGACTTCAACATTCCTGTCAATTAGGGATGGGCTGTCTGTTCGAGTCGAACATGAGTTTGACTCGAACATCGGCCGTTCTCGTTCGCTGAATTTTGAACATTATGGGCCGTTTGTGCCAAATTCGAGCGGCGCGTCACGGCCCATAATGCACTGCGTCATCGCAGTGCATTGCTGGCTGATGATTGGCCAAGCACGCACTATGACCCGCATGCTTTGGCCAATCACAGCCCCGTCAGCGAAGAGAGCCATAATTGGCCACAGGCAGGGTGCCTGTGGCCAATTATTGCTCAGGGGGTTAAGTACACGCCCCACACTATATAAGGCCGCCCACGCATCGGCCTCGTGTAGTGTGTTGATGGCGTTTGTTCAGAGAGAGACAGAGAGAGTGTCAATTCATTTAGTTTGAGCAGGCAGGCAATTCCTGGTGTTCTGTTGCTAATATACTTCAGGCAGGCAGGCGAGACAGTTAGACAGCTGTAGTTAAATAGATAAAGTGATGCGCTCGTAATATCTATAGGATATCCTACTATTCAATGTGCTGACAGGTCACATTCCACATGTGGATACTTTGTTACAAACTATACAAAATCCAAAAGTTAGTTCACCATTTGTTATTCCGGGAGGTCTCCAATTAGACTTTCACAGCAGACTTTTCAACACATTGTATTTATATTTATTTATATTATGCTAATCACTGTTCAAGTTTTTGTAATTATGTTTTTGTAGTTTGTAACAAAGTATCCACAAGTAGAATGTGACCTGTCAGCACATTGAATAGTAGGATATCCTATAGATATTACGAGCGCATCACTTTATCTATTTATATATTTATAAGTGGGGTGTCACTGAATGACTGCAGCTGCAGTATCTGGATATTTGAACTCTTTTTTATATATCAGTTTTTTTTATATATTAGTTTATTTATTCATTTATTTTTTACACTACTTTGTACAACATTTTACAGTTTTATATATTCACTTTAGTGCTTGAGTACCTTAACACTTTTAGACAGCTGTAGTGTATTTAGTATGTATATGCATCTCCCGGTTTTGTGTGTGTGTATATATATATATATATATATATATATATATATATATATATATATATATATATATATATATATATACACACACACAGTGGCTTGCGAAAGTATTCGGCCCCCTTGAACTTTTCAACCTTTTGCCACATTTCAGGCTTCAAACATAAAGATATAAAATTTTAATTTTTTGTGAAGAATCACCAACAAGTGGGACACAATTGTGAAGTGGAACGAAATCTATTGGATATTTAAAACTTTTTTAGCAATTAAAAAACTGAAAAGTGGTGCGTGCAAAATTATTCGGCCCCTTTACTTTCAGTGCAGAAACTCACTCCAGAAGTTCAGCGAGGATCTCTGAATGATCCAATGTTGTCCTAAATGACTGATGGTGATAAATAGAATTCACCTGTGTGTAATCAAGTCTCTGTATAAATGCACCTGCTCTGTGATAGTCTCAGGGTTCTGTTGAAAGCGCAGAGAGCATCATGAAGACCAAGGAACACACCAGGCAGGTCCGTAATACTGTTGTGGAGAAGTTTAAAGCCGGATTTGGATACAAAAAGATTTCCCAAGCTTTAAACATCCCAAGGAGCACTGTGCAAGCGATCATTTTGAAATGGAAGGAGTATCAGACCACTGCAAATCTACCAAGACCTGGCTGTCCCTCTAAACTTTCCGCTCAGACAAGGAGAAGACTGATCAGAGATGCAGCCAAGAGGCCCATGATCACTCTGGATGAACTGCAGAGAACTACAGCTGAGGTGGGAGAGTCTGTCCATAGGACAACAATCAGTCGTACACTGCACAAATCTGGCCTTTATGGAAGAGTGACAAGAAGAAAGCCATTTCTCAAAGATATGCATAAAAAGTCTCGTCTAAAGTTTGCCACAAGCCACCTGGGAGACACACCAAACATGTGGAAGAAGGTGCTCTGGTCCGATGAAACCCGAACTTTTTGGCCACAATGCCAAACGATATGTTTGGCGTAAAAGCAACACAGCTCATCACACTCAACACACCATCCCCACCGTGAAACATGGTGGAGGCAGCATCATGGTTTGGGCCTGCTTTTCTTCAGCAGGGACAGGGAAGATGGTTAAAATTGAGGGGAAGATGGATGCAGCCAAATACAGGACCATTCTGGATGAAAACCTGTTGGAGTCTGCAAAAGACCTGAAACTGGGACGGAGATTTATCTTCCAACAAGACAATGATCCCAAACATACAGCAAAATCTACAAAGGAATGGTTCACAAATAAACGTATCCAGGTGTTAGAATGGCCAAGTCAAAGTCCAGACCTGAATCCAATCGAGAATCTGTGGAAAGAGCTGAAAACTGCTAATCACAAATGCTCTCCATCCAACCTCACTGAGCTTGAGCTGTTTTGCAAGGAAGAATGGGCAAGAATTTCAGTCTCTCGATGTGCAAAACTGAAAGAGACATACCCCAAGCGACTTGCAGCTGTAATCGCAGCAAAAGGTGGCTCTACAAAGTATTAACGCAAGGGGGCCGAATAATTTTGCACGCCCCACTTTTCATTTTTTTATTAGTTAAAACGTTTCAAAAATCCAAAAGATTTCGTTCCACTTCACAATTGTGTCCAACTTGTTGGTGATTCTTCACAAAAAATAAAAATTTTATATCTTTATGTTTGAAGCCTGAAATGTGGCAAAAGGTTGAAAAGTTCAAGGGGGCCGAATACTTTCGCAAGCCACTGTATATACACTGTATACAGTTTAGCATCATCTCACTGCAGACCGTTCCTGGTGTACTGTTGCTAATATACTTCAGCCAGGCAGATGACTCACTGAGCTGCAGTGCATTTAATTTATATATATATATATATATATATATATATATATATATATTTACATACATACATACACAGTGGGGATCGAAAGTTTGGGCACCCCAGGTAAAAATGTGTATTAATGTGCAAAAGTAGTGAGCAAACCCTGCGAGCCACTTACGGATGAATGCCTACAAAATGGTGAGTAATTAATCTTAGGTGGAGACCAGCTGCAAACACTCAGTCACGTTTCATAATCGTGCAAAGTGGTAAAAATAAAACAATGTGTCTGCGCTAGAAAAAAATCACATCAATCAAAAGTGCAGCAATAATAAACATAAACATAAACAACATAGGTATTAACAAATAATACACTTGAGTGAAAATACCCCTAAGTGTTAAAGTATAAAGTGCACAGTGCTATATAAAACACACAATGTGAGTGATCAATCAAAGAACATATCACATAGATATTGGATCAAATGAAATATAAAGGGATATGACTACTGGTGAATGAAATAAAGTCCAAAACAGTATATATCCAGAAATATAAGAGTGCCCAGAAAAAACATAGTCCGAAGATTTAGTGAAATTCGCATATCCTTCCTTCCAAAAGTGTGTCACCAAGAAACATGCTGTAGTGTCTTCCAGCCACCCCCACAGGTATATATGCTCACCTTCCTGTGTGTGACACAGTGATTAAACTATGTCAAACAAAGCCTTGGAGCCACTCCTGTGCTCATTTGGAACCAGCTGTGCAGACCTCCAATGCTCTCAAATGAAGATAATATATGCAAAAGAAAAAAACTCCATAGCGCAATATTGCAAGGTGTAATAAAAGGATTTTAATAAAAAGTTCTCTCCCCTTGCTGGGGTACTCACATACTGTGGGTGCGTGAGTGCACCATCCTTAACAAACAAAGAACGGACAATCTCGCGGTGTGGCGTGCGATGCGGTGTGTGTATCGAAACTCTCCTTCTCCCTCTCTGCTGACAGCTCCGTCCAGGCCCCTCCCCTACGCGTGTTCGGCACCGGGACCACGTGCCTTCATCAGGGGGAATCAGTCCCATTAGCGGTAACCCCGAGCCACACTCGGGATTACATCTCAGGATTCTGGTGCGGCGTTACTTACCTTGTCCCCAGGATCCTGCGATGTCCCCCGCAGTGTCCATGGGCTCTGTCTCCTCTGAAGCCTCTCCGTGCCAGGCTCCGTTCCCTGCGAGCGTCGCGACGCACGGGGGTGGAGCCTTGCGGAAAATTCAAAAAGTTGTAAAAATCATAACACATACAGTACTGTAATCTTACAGATTACAGTACTGTATGAAATTATTACACATCCCTTTTGTCCCCAGTGCTTTGTCCAATGCCCTGCATGCAGTTTTATATGATATATACTGTTCTTTCTGCCTGGAAACTTGATTGTCCATAGCAACCAAAAAGTGTCCCTTTATGTCAAAAGTGGTTTTAGACCAGCTAGAAAACAGCGATAGTAAATTATAACACTTGCAGAATTGAGCGATAGTGAATCGTGGGGAAATTTATTTTATGATTATTATATTTTTTTTTATTATTTATTTTTATTTATTATATTATAATTTATGTTTTTGTGTTTCAAACTTTATCATACCCGGGATATCTACTAGACTCTTGTTTGGACAGATTTAAGTGTGTTATTGTTAAGAATTACAGGCCTACAATATAAAATGCCAAATTTTCATGCAAAATTATTGTACCGCTTTCAGCACCTAAAATTCGAAATAATCATACCGACAGGGAGGTTAAAGCAAGATCTGGAAGACCAAGAAAAATATCAGACAGAACAGCTCGCAGGATTGTGAGAAAAGCAATTTAAAACCCATGTTTGACTGTACGATCCCTCCAGAAAGATCTGGCAGACACTGGAGTTGTGGTACACTATTCCACTATAAAGAGATACTTGTACAAATATGGTCTTCAGGGAAGAGTCATCAGAAGAAAACCTCTTCTACGTCCTCACCACAAAAATCACAGTTTGAACTTTGCAAATGAACATATAGACAAGCCTGAGGCATTTTGGAAACAAGTTCTGTGGACCGATGAGGTTAAAATAGAACTTTCTGGCCGGAATGAGCAAAGGTACGTTTGGAGAAGAAAGGGCACAGAATTTAATGAAAAGAACCTCTGTCCAACTGTTAAGCATGGGAGTGGATCAATCATGCTTTGGGGTTGTATTGCAGCCAGTGGCACAGGGAACATTTCACGAGTAGAAGGAAAAATGGATTCAATAAAATTTCAGCAAATTTTGGATGGTAACTTGGTGCCATCTGTGAAAAAGCTGAAGTTAAAGAGAGGATGGCTTCTACAAATGGATAATGATACTAAACACACCTCAAAATCCACAGGGGATTACATCAAGAGGCGTAAACTGAAAATTTTGCCATGGCCTTCACAATCTCCTGACCTCAACATTATTGAAAATCTATGCATAGACCTTAAAAGAGCAGTGTGTGACAGACAGCCCAGAAATCTCAAAGAACTGGAAGACTTTTGTAAGGAAGAATGGGCAAAGATACCTCAAACAAGAATTGAAAGACTCTTGGCTGGCTACAAAAAGCATTTACAAGCTGTGATACTTGCCAAAGGGGGCAGTACAAGATATTAACTCTGCAGGGTGCCCAAACTTTTGCAGACGCCCTTTTTTTGTTTTCTGTAATTTTGAAAGTGTAAATGATGGAAATAAAATCTAACTTTTTTGACATATTATAACAATGTCTAATCTGTAAATTGATGCCATTTGGAGATTTTTCCATCTTTCCTTGGCTTCGTTATGCACATTAATACACATTTTTACCTGGGGTGCCCAAACTTTCGATCCCCACTGTATATATATACACACACACACACACACACACACACACACACATACACAGGCTTGTATATATATAATCTAGCCATGCCTATACCTGACTAGGCCATTGTCTGAGTGCGTGTTCAAAGACACTTTCAGCCAGGCAGGTGACTCACTGACCTGCAGTTCATAAAATATATATCCACTGCATTGTATTCCAGCCAAGCCTATACCTGACTGTAGGCCATTCCTTGAGCACATGTTCAAAGACATTTTCAGCCAGGCAGGTGACTCACTGAGCTGCAGTTTATTTAAAAAATATATGGGCAGCACAGTGGTGTAGTGGGTAGCACTCTCGCGTAGCAGTAAAAAAGGGTAGCTGGTTCAAATCCCAACCACAACACTACCTGCCTGGAGTTTGCATGTTCTCCCTGTGCCTGCGTGGGTTTCCTCCGGGTACTCCGGTTTCCTCCCACACTCCAAAGACATGCTGGTAGGTTAATTGGCTTCTGTTCAAAAATTGGCCCTAGTAGGTGAATGTGAGTTGGGGACCTTGGATTGTGGGCTCCTTGAGGGTAGGGACCAATGTGGATGTACGATGTATGTGTGGAGTGCTGCGTGAATTCACAGCGCTATGTGGGTACCTTAAATAAATAGGGATGATTGTAGATATGCACCCACACTCACTCAGGTTGAACTGGATGGACTGGTGTCTTTATTCAACCTTTGTAACTATATATACAGGCTTATATATATATATATATATATATATATATATATATATATATATATATATATATATATATATATATAGATAGATAGATAGTCTAGCCAAGCCTATACCTGACTAGGCCATTGCCTGAGTGCGTGTTCAAAGCCACTTTCAGCCAGGCAGGTGACTCACTGAGCTGCAGTTCATTTAAAAAATACCGGTATATATACAGGCTTGTATATAGATATATCTTATCTATCTATCTATAGATAGTTATATATCTATATATAGATATAGATATATATCTATACATAGTTTAGCCAAGCCTATACCTGACTGTAGGCCATTGCCTGAGTGTGTGTTCAAAGACACTTTCAGCCAGGCAGGTGACTCACTGAGATGCAGTTCATTTAATAAATACCGGTATATATACAGGCTTGTATATAGATATATTTTTTCATTTTTCATTTTTCATTTTTTCATTTTTCATTTTTTTACATTTTTTTATTTTTTTATTTTTTTTTATTTTTTTCATCTTTTTTCATTTTTTTTTTATTTTTTCCATTTTTTCCATTTTTTTCATTTTTAATATTTTTTTTATTTTTTTGCTTAATTTTTAATTAATTTTTAATTTTATTTTTATTTTATTTTTATTTAAATTTATAATAGGGATGTACAGAACCAATATGAACGTAACACAATAAAACAGGGGTTATACATACAATTGCATTTTTTTAGAATTGTTTTGGATTTTTTGGGGAATTTTTTCAAAAAAGAATGGATGTCTTTGCTGTCCCATATTTATATGGATGGACGGCTAGGGCGGAATGGGTAAAATGCATAATAGAGTTTGAAAATGTGTAATATGTTTGAGACATTGTAAAAGCCTCTCCAGCAGATATAGATGGGTCAGTATTCTTAAATATTTAGATATAAACTAAGAAAACGTAAAGGGGAAATAGCTATACAAGTGTAGGTTATGCAAAAAGGGAAAAGCCCTTAGTCAAAATGGCGATAATAGAAAGGAAGTCACAGATGGGAATATTACCTTAGTCAAAATGGCGGAATACATACTTCCGGCCATATATAGTATAAATAGAGCGTGCACCAATCAAACGGCAGCTTCCTGATGACGCATTTGATGATGCGAAACGCGTAGAGGCTGCTGGGAGAATTTTTTGCATCACGTGACCGGACGAGAACGGGAACGAGGCTTGGAGCGCAAGCCGAGCGTGGAGGCCGCACATTATCACCAGGCGGACCATGCTAACAGCCACCTACCCGTCCGTAACTGCTGGATAAGCTTTGTGCCGGCTCGAGGGCACTTTTTAATGTGAGTGATTATTTTATCCTTTGAATTTTAAAATAAATGGTTCAAACATATTGCGCTATGATCGCCTTTTGTCCCTATGCTTTCCTATGAGGAGCATTAGAACCCAAGTTTTAGCCGGTGAGAAGTGGTGCCTAGGTGGAGTGGTTATCCCTTGAATGAACCAAAGGCGTACCTCTAGTGAAGTATCTGGTGAGTGGCCAATCTGAATGGTGGAGGGTCCCATTCAGTCACATATGAATATTGAAGCAACATAGGAGCACGCCAGTCACATTAATGGTTACAAGACTTTGCAGCACGTTTGAAGGACTTTTCGTTTTATGTACATGTATTGAATGGCTATATGATTTATTGATCTAAAATTTTAAAATTTATGCACATGAAATATTTATGAATAATAGTTGATAAGCATTGCAGGTGGTGGTAAATTACGGGAGTAGCGCATTCACATATACCAACTAGATATAGATATATATCTATACATAGTTTAGCCAAGCCTATACCTGACTGTAGGCCATTGCCTGAGTGTGTGTTCAAAGACACTTTCAGCCAGGCAGGTGACTCACTGAGCTGCAGTTCATAAAATATATATTCACTGCACTGTAGTCCAGCCAAGCCTATACCTTACTGTAGGCCATTCCTGGTGTACTGTTTTTAGTAAACTTCAGGCGTTGTTTTGCTAATCTAATTGTACAGTATGTCTGGAAGGCCACCAAGGAGAGGCAGACGCTCAGAGGCCACTAAAAGAGGGCAAGCAGCAAACAGTGCGGGTCGTGGACACGGTGCATCCTCAGCACGTGGCCGTGGGGCACGCTTGTCCTTTTTTTTCGGCAGCTGGCCGTGTTGAGCCACAACATGCAGAAGAGTTGGTAGAGTGGATGACCAAGCCGTCCTCATCCTCCTCATCCTCTGTCACCCAGGCTCAGGATACTTTGTCTGCCAATGCAGCTGCCAAAGCGGCCTCTTTTATCGGCTCAACGTCATCAGTCACTCCTTCCCTAGCCCCACTATCATGCCCTGAGGAGTCCCCCGAACTGTTCGACCACAGTGTAGGGTACTTCTTGCAGGAGGATGCGCAGCCTTTTGAAGGCTCTGATGATGGTATCCAGGTTGAGGATGAAGGCAGTAACGTGAGCCCAGAGAGAAAGGGGGTGCCCAAGAAGGACAAGAAACTGGCAGTCATGTTCCCCTAGCTGCAGAATACTGCCAGGTTTGCTCCAGTGGCGAGGAGGGAGGGGATGATGAGGTCACTGACTCTATGTGGGTGCCTGATAGAAGAGAGGAGGAGGAGGAGGCACATCTCCAATGTGGCAGGATGCCATCCAGAGGCCAGCTTAAGAGCAGCCAACCGACTGCATCACACCGCAGAGCTCTGCGGCTCTGCACGTTTTTCCAAAAGTTCTTTGGTGTGGGCCTTTTTTGAGACATGTGCAGCAGATCGCACTGTCGCTGTTAGCAACATATGTCTGAAGCGTACCAAGCGCGGTCAACAGCAGCCGCTTGGGCACCACATGCTTGACCAGACATATGTCGAGCTCCCGTGCAGTTCGTTGGCAACAGTACTTAAAAGACCCACACCAAAGAACAAGGCAGACCTCTCCTTGCTCCTCATCAGCTGGGATCTCCAACCCCACTATACCTTCAGTCCTCTCAGAAACCAGCACTGACAGGAATGAAGGTGTAGAATTAGGTGTGCCAAGTACTTGCGGGCAATCTGCTATCGCTACACCAACGTCCGATTGTAGCAGGCCAAATTACCCTACCCAAGTTGCTGAACCGGGGAAAAAAATTCTGTTCCAGCCAACCACATGCTCAGCGGCTGAATGCTAGTTTGGCTAAATTGCTAGCACTCTAACTGCTGCCTTTTCAGCTGGTAGACTCTGTCCCCTTTCGAGAATTTGTGGAATGTGCGGTACCTCAGTGGCAGGTTCCCAAACGCCAATTTTTTTCTCGTAAGGCAATTCCTGCTCTCTACCGACATGTGGAAGGCAATGTCTTGGCCTCGTTGGACCGGGCGGTAAGCGATATGCACCTTACCGCAGACTCATGGTCCAGCAGGCATGGACAGGGACGTTACCTTTCTTTCACGGCGCACTGGGTAACCCTGCTGGCAGCTGGGAAGGATGCAGGACAGGGTACAGTATTGTTGGCGCTTGTTCCGCCACCACGCCTCCAAAATGCTGGTAGTGGTGATTCTTCCACACCTCTCTCCTCCACTCCCTCCTCTTCTTCTTCCTCTATGGCCTCTTCCTGTGCAAATTTGTCCTCAGAACCAGCAGTGCTCCGTAGGCGTTCTAGAGGCTACGCAAGCACTCAGGCAAAAAGATGCCATGCGGTGCTTGAGTTGGTTTAGGGGACAGGAGCCATACTGGGGCAGAGATTCTGTCAGCTCTGCAGGGGCAGGCTCCGAGGTGGTTGACGCCACGCCAGCTTCAGGGATGGTGGTTTGAGACAATGGCACCAACCTCCTCTCCGCCCTCCGACAGGGACACTTCACCCATGTGCCCTGTTTGGCTCACATCGTTAATTTGGTGGTGCAGCGGTTCTTGTGCAGGTACCCGGGCTTACAGGATATCCTGAGGCAGGTCAGGAAAGTCTGTGGGCATTTCCGCCGGTCATATAATGCCAGAGCTCGGCTGGCTGACCTTCAAAAGGGATGCAACCTGCCCAAGAACCGCCTCAGCCCCAGGGTATGATCAGTTCTAACAACCATTGCCAGCGTCTGTTGTACATGGTGCAGGAATATCTAGGGGCAAGATAAGACTTGGAGACCTTTCTAACCGAAAATCCACTGGGTTACTGGGTCTTGAAGATGGATCACTGGCCAGAGCTTGCACAGTTTTCAATTGAGCTACTGGCCTGTCCTGCATCCAGCGTTCTTTAAGAATGCACATTCAGTGCCACTGGAGGCTTTGTAGGCGATCACAGAGTGCGCCTGTCCACCGACTCGGTTGATCGGCTCACGTTCATAAAAATGAATCAGTCTTGGATCACCAGCTACCAAGCACCTGATGCTGATGTAACCGAATAATTTTTTTCTTTTCAATTTTCTTTATTAAAGGTTTTGCAAATTATACAAAATGGCATGAACAATCAGTCAGCAAACATATTTTCTGTTAAATGACACAAAAGTGTTATACAGAACACGAAGAAAAAAAAGAAAAGGGGGGGAAAGGGGGGGTAACATGTGAGTATTAGTACGCTCTGTGGACATAAGGATACTAATGTAGACCTATCCTTAAAGGGTCTAGAATAACATATCATATAAGTTCCATATATCATTAGTGTTTATCAAAAAAAAAATTAGAAAAGATAAAGAAGATAAATTTGCCCCATAAGCGGAGTACTCTTAACTTCTTGGTAATATTAAATCAAGTTGTAGTACCTTTAGTACATCTCAGTATCAGGGCCCTTGGCGTCAAAGGAGGTTAGGCCTTTAAAATTAGTTTACCTTGTTCCTCCCTCGGGGCCAAGGAAAGAGAGGCTCCATAACTCTCCACTTGTATCCATAAGTAGAGTTTTTTAAACATAAAAAGAGAAGAAAGGGAGGGGAGAAGAGAAGTGATATAAAGTAAGGTTAAGAAGAAGGAGGAGGATGAAAAGGAGAGAAAGAGAAAAAAGATAAAGGTCCAGAATCCAAAGAAGAAGCCGTTTCCCTCGGCCTGGGTCCCCCACCATACAGTTCTAGAGACTATGGGGCTTGGAGGTATTTGATCCAGGGGGAACACACCCTGTCAAATCTGGCCTGTCTGTCTTTAAGAATACTGGCCAATTTTTCGTTGACCATGATCCAAGATATTTTATTCTTTACCAGTGCAAGGTTGACCACTGGAGTTTTCCATGCTCGTGCTATTGTGATTTTAGCTGCTGAAAAAATAAAGAAGATGAGAGTTCGGAGATGTCTAGGGGTCCCGTCCGGCAAGTCTGCAAATAGCGCCGTCTTGGGATTTTTAGGTAGATTTTGTCCTGTCACTGAGTAGGCCAAGGTGAATACTCTGATCCAGAAGTGCTGGATCTTGGGACAGGACCACCAAACATGTAACATGGTACCCTCCCGCCCGCATCCTCTAAAGCAAAGGGGTGAAGTTCCGGGGTACCCGAATAATTTTTTTATAAATGTGAGATCCCTTGAAGACTGCCTATGCTGATGCTGACTGACTATCCTGTTATGCCAAGTGACTATCCTATTCCTCCTCAATGTTCATGTTGATAGCTTCTAAGAACATTTTTGGTTCTGGGCACCAGCACCTAAAGCCCAATTTTTCTGCCCCTGTTTAACAGGGGCACGTAATTACAATTTTTGCTGTAATATTTTGCAGCAGGGCTCGTTCCTGCACTCAATTAAAGTATCTGTGAGGGGCTGCAGTGTTGTGGCACCAGCACCAGTGCCTAAAGCCCAATTTTTCTGACCCTGTTCAACAGAGGCATGTAATTACAATTCTTGATATAATATTTCACAGCAAGGCCCGTTCCAGCTCCCAGCAAAAGTAACTGTGAGGGCTTACAGTGTTCTGGTACCAACACCTAAGGCCCAATTTTCTGCAGAGTATATAGGGCAGGCCCCTACTTTCAAACATCCGACTTACAAGCGACTCCTACTTACAAGCGACCCCTACTTACAAGCGACCCCTACTTACAAGCGACCCCTACTTACAAGCGACCCCTACTTACAAGCGACTCCTACTTACAAGCGACTCCTACTTACAAGCGACTCCTACTTACAAACGACTCCTACTTACAAACGACTCCTACTTACAAACGACTCCCACTTACAAATTGAGGGAGACAACAGGAAGTGAGAGGAAATCTACCCCTAGGAAGGGAAATTCTCTCCTGTAAGAGTTAATATGGGAAAAAGTGTCTCCTCCACTGATCTATCACCAATCCTTGTTTCCCTTAAAAAACCCAAATTTTCTAAATCCAATTGTCATTGGGACAGAAAATGAGGTGAAATCTTTTGAACGGGGCACAGACAGCAAAACAAATGTTACAGGGGTGATGATAACCCTTCCCTTTGTTTTCCAAAAAGCTTTAAAATAGATTTTTTGGCTGGAGCTACACTTACAAAATGTACCTGTTCCAAATTACAAACAGATTCTACATAAGAACAAACCTACAGTCCCTGTCTTGTTTGCACTGCCTGTATACCGCTGTTCAGAGTATATAGGGCCTGGGGGCCCAACGCCTTTTCTCTTTTTAATTTGGGTGTGGGGTTCCCCTTAATATCCATACAAGACCCAAAGGGCCTGGTAATGGACTGGGGGGGGGGGTACCCATGCCGTTTGTCTCACTGATTTTTATCCATATTGCCGGGACCCGACATTACATTAAAGCCGCAAGCAGTTTTAACTGACTTTTATTCCTTTAAAAATGTCATTTTGTGCAGGGACTGTTCTAAGCACGGGAAACACGCACCACTTTACAGGCATACTATAGACACCCCCCAGGTACGATATTTAAAGGAATATTTCACTTTTATTTTTTCACTTCAAGCATCATTAAAATCACTGCTCCCGAAAAAACGGCCATTTTTTAAAAAAAATTTTGCATTGATACATGTCTCCTGGGGCAGCACCCGGGTCCCCAAACCCTTTTTAGGACAATAACTTGCATATTAGCCTTTAAAATTCACACTTTTGATTTCTCACGTTCGAGTCCCATAGACTATAACGGTGTTCGAATGTTCACGCAAACTCTCGGTTTGTTTGCATGTTCTGGATGCGAACTGAACCGGGGGGTGTTCGGCCCATCCCTAATGTCAATGTCAACAGCCCAACTACAGCTCACTTTCTCAACTTAACCTCATCTTTTGAGCTAACCCAATGGACACATACAGTACTTCCACTCACTCCAATGGTAATACCCTTGACCTTGTATTCTCCCATCTGTGCAATCCTGGCAACCTCACCAACACCCCCCTTTCCTCTCTCTGATCACAAACTTGTCTGTTTTACTGTATCCTTGCCTCCAACCACCCATACCTCCAAGCAGCAAATAATTACTTGCAGGAGCCATAATCTCGCCCCTGTCCTGACCACCTCTGTCTACAACAGTTCACTTTCATCATCTCTAGATGCACTTGCTCCTCTAACCACACGCAGAATCAGGCCCCGACCGTTACAACCCTGGCAAACTGACAACACTAGAAATCTCAAGAGACATTGCCGTGCTCTTTAACGACTGTGGCGTAAAACCAAATGCCTGCAAGTCTTCACTCTATATAAATCTGCCCTTCTAAAATACAATTCCTGCCTCCATGCTGCCAAACAAGCCTACTTTGTCTCTCTTATTTATACCTTGTCATCTAGTCCCCATAGGCTCTTCTCAGCCTTTAACTCTCTGCTTCATCCCCCACCCTCTCTACCCACTAACTCACTCACTGCCCAAGAGATTGCCAATCACTGCAAAGAAAAGATTGATGCAATTTGTGAGGACACCTCCCCTGTGCGTACATCTTCCCCACCCAACATACCTTGCCTAACAGCACATTCAACACTCTCCTCTTTTGAATTGGCTACCTCTGAAGAGGTTACAAAACTTCTCAGGTGCCCACCTAACCAATTGTCCTTTGGATCCTGTTCCCTCACAACTACTACGGTCACCCTCTTCTTCTATCCTATGCTCCCTCACTCACATCTTCAATCTCTCCCTCTCTTGTGGCACCTTTCCCTCCCCTCTAAAACATGCGCAGATCACTCCCATACTTAAAAATCCCTCACTGGACCCCACCAACCTGAACAACTTAAGACCCATCTCATTGCTCCCATTCACCTCTAAACTTCTAGAACGCTTAGTCTACAACCGTCTTAGTTCCTACCTCAGTGAAAATAACCTTCTTGACCCCTTACAGTCTGGCTTTCCCTCTCAGCACTCCACGGAAATTGCCTTACTAAAACTCATTAACGATTTACTAACTGCTAAAACCAACAGCCAGTACTCCATACTCCTACTACTTGACCTTTCTGCAGCCTTTGATGTTGTTGACCACCCGCTCCTTCTCAATAAACTACAATCCCTTGGCCTCCAAGATTCTGCTCTATCCTGGTTCTCTGCCTATCTATCACAGCGCTCCTTCAGTGTTACCAACAACTCTGTCTCCTCCTCTCCATTGCCCCTTTCTGTGGGGGTCCCCCAAGGCTCTGTTCTTGGACCCCTTCTCTTCTCTATCTACATCTTCTCCCTTGGTCACTTGATAACCACCCACAGCTTCCAATACCACTTATACGCCAATGACACTCAAATCTATCTGTCTACTCCTCACCTCACTCACATTTTTTTTTTGCTAGAAAATTACTTAGAACCTCCAAACATTATATATTTTTTTTCTAATACTCTAGAGAATAAAATGGCGGTCGTTGCAATACTTTTTGTCACACCGTATTTGTGCAGCGGTCTTACAAGCGCACTTTTTTTTGGAGAAAAATCACTTTTTAATTAAAAAAATAAGACAACAGTAAAGTTAGCCCAATTTTTTTCACATTGTGAAAGATAATGTTACGCCAAGTAAATTGATACCCAGCATGTCACGCTTCAAAGTTGCGCCCGCTCGTGGAATGGCGACAAACTTTTACCCTTAAAAATCTCCATAGGCGATGTTTAAAAAATTCTACGGGTTGCATGTTTTGAGTTACAGAGGAGGTCTAGTGCTAGAGTTATTACTCTCGCTCTAATGATAGCAGCGATACCTCACATGTGTGGTTTGAACACAGTTTTCATATGCGGGCACTGCTCACGTATGTGTTCGCTTCTGTGCGCACACATTTATTTTACTTTTACTTTATTTTGACACTGTTTTTTGAAAAAAAAAAAAATTGGGTCACTTTTTTTCCTATTACAAAGAATGTAATCCCTTGTAATAGAAAAAAGCATGACGGGACCTCTTAAATATGAGATCTGGGGTCAAAAAGACCTCAGATCTCATATTTACACTAAAATGCAATTAAAAAAATAATAATTTAGATCATTTAAAAAAAAAAAATTGTCACTTTAAGAGCATTGGGCAGGAGTGACGTTTTGACGTCACTTCCGCCCTGCAATGATATGGAGATGGGGGGGGGGCCATCTTCCCCTCAATCTGCCGCAGAAACCACTTTTATCTGAAAGCGGACCGCTCGCTCTTGAACAGGATACCAGAGTTATGGTAGCTAGCTGCTACCATAACAACAGTATTCCTCTTCAAACTAGCGACGTATAACAACGGCGGGCGGTCTGTAAGTGGTTAAACTAAATCTCTCTAAAACGGAGCTATTAATATTCCCCCCGCCCATGCCCCCCTCCATGACTCCATGATTTCCATCAAAATCAACAATGCAACCATCAGTCCCTCCCCTCACGCCAGGGTACTAGGTGTAATCCTAGACTCTGACTTGTCATTTCAGCTTTAAGTCCAATCGTTGTCAAAAGTTTGTAGAATTCACCTCCGTAACATCTCAAAAATTCGCCCCTTTTTAACAAATTAAACCACAAAGCTCCTCATTCACTCCCTTGTTATCTCTCGCCTTGACTATTGCAACTCCCTTCTCATTGGCTTGCCTCTCCATAGGCTATTCCCTCTTCAGTCTATCATGAATGCTGCTGCCAGACTTATCCACCTTACCAATAGCTCAGTGTCTGCCAACCCTCTCCTTCAATCCCTACATTGGCTCCCAATCACCCAGTTGCGAATTAAATTCAAAATACTAACCACAACATACAAAACCATTCACAACTCTGCCCCGAGCTACATCACCAATCTTGTCTCCAAATATCACCCAAGTCGTCCTCTCCGCTCTTCTCAAGACCTCCTACTCTCAAGCTCTCTCGTCTCCTCCTCCAATGCTCGTCTCCAGGATTTCTCCAGAGCCTCTCTCATCCTCTGGAACTCGCTACCTCAACCTCTCTGGATATTCCCTACTCTTGCTACCTTCAGGCGATCACTGAAAACTCAGGGAAGCTAATCACGTCTCTAACTAATCTTTTACCACTTCCATCCGCTCATTCCCCACAGTTACAACCTTTTGTACCACCTGCCCCACCCTATTTGATTGTAAGCTCTTCTGAGCAGGGCCCTCTTAATCCTCATATTTTATTGTATTATAACTGTATTGTCTCCCTTTTATATTGTAAAGCGATGCGTAAACTGGCGCTATATAAATCCTGTATTATAATAATAATAATAATAATAATAATGCAGACAGGCTACAGAAGGTGGAAGGAGCTGGTAACTCAAAAATACTTTATGAGAATAATGACAATGAACGAGTTCTAGCATAGCGAATAAAGCCCTATATATTAACAAGGGGACTTGATTTTAGACAGTCTGCTTGAAATCAATAGTGAGATCCCAGTCTTATTATTTGCACTGCCCAACCGACTAAAGCCATAACATTGCTATACTAAAATTGACCACTCATTAAAATTAGAAGAAAAGAGGCAGTGAGTGGTCTCAGCGGGGAGCATTGATGGTTTCAAGAAACTATTAGATAAGCACCTGAACGACCTCAACATACAGGGATATACAATGTAATACTGACATATAATCACACACATAGGTTGGACTTAATGGACTTGTGTCTTTTTTCAACCTCACCCACTTTGTAACTATGTAACTAAGGTTCCCAGGCAAAACAGGTTCATCTGGATTGCTGCACCATCTTTTTTCAGTAAGCCCCAAGGGGTAACAAGATGCTCTATTATTACACAGGATTCACATGTAAATTAGAATTTCAGTTTTAATTAGAAATCCTTAAAGCGGAGTTCCACCCTAAAGTGGAACTTCCGCTCATCGGATTCCTCCCCCCCTCCGGTGTCACAATTGGCACCTTTCAGGGGGGAGGGGGGTGCAGATACCTGTATAATACAGGTATCTGCACCCACTTCCGGGTACAGCTAGCCGCAGCTAGCCGCAGACTCCCCGCCCACCCCCGTTGTGTTGTGGGAAATACACAGTTCCCACAACACAACGGGGACCAGTGAAGACGCGCAGCGCGACTCGCGCATGCGCAGTAGGGAACCGGGCAGTGAAGCGGCAACGCTTCGCTTCCTGATTCCCTCAGTGTGAATGGCGGCGGCAGCACCCGAGGATCGAGGGACGGCTCGGTCTCGGGTGCCGACATCGCTGGACCCCGGGACAGGTAAGTGTCCTTATTTTAAAAGTCAGCAGCTGCAGTATTTGCAGCTGCTGACATCTAATTTTTTTTTTTTTGGTGAAACACCACTTTAATACCACATTCTGATTTTATTAGCCCATTAAAATTAAAAAGATGAGGGAACTATTACTTCTTTCATTGGACCTTCATAAGGCCTTTGATAGCTTAAATTGGGACTACGGTACTTATTTACCACTCTAGAGGCTTTTGGATTTGGCTCTGCTTTTATTTTATTACTTAAACAACTTTATAGTAACCCATCAGCCCAGGTTTCCATTTGGGTCATAGATAAGTATTGTTTCCTATCCGACACGGAACGAGACAGGATTGCCCTCTTTCCCCATTGCTTTTTGCCCTAGCAATTGAACCCCTAGCTGTAGCAATTTAATCTCATCCTAATATACATGGCATATGTTGTGGGCAACAGGAGCATAAATGTTCCTTGTTTGCCAACAACGTCCTCATGTATGTCACAAATACGGTACTTAAATTACTTTACTTAACCACTTGCCGACCACCTAACGCAGATATACTGCGGCAGAATGGCACGGGCAGGCAGAATCACGTACCCATACGTGATCTGCCTCCCACGGGCGGGGGGTCCGATGGGACCCCCCCCGGTGCCAGCGGCGGTCGGCATTTGACTGGGAGCGTTGAGAGGCGAGGGGGAGACCATCCGATCGTGGCCCCCCCCTCGTGATCGCTCCCAGCCAATCGGAATCCTCCCCTGCCTGTGTGTAGTACACACAGGCAGAGGATGTGATGTCATCTCTCCTCGGCTCGGCAGTTTCCGTTCCGGCGCCGAGGAGAGAAGACATGTAAGTGCACAAAACACACACACACAGTAGAACATGCCAGGCACATAAAACACCCCTGACCCCCCCCCCCCGATCGCCCCCCAATCACCCCCCCCCCTGTCACAAACTGACGCCAAGCAGTAATTTTTTTTTTTTTTTTTCTGATTGCTGCATGGTGTCAGTTTGTGACAGTTAGAAGTGATAGGGCAGTGAGTGTTAGCCCCCTGTAGGTCTAGGGTACCCCCCTAACCCCCCCTAATAAAGTTTTAACCCCTTGATCACCCCCTGTCACCAGTGTCACTAAGCGATCATTTTTCTGATCGCTGTATTAGTGTCGCTGATGACTCTAGTTAGGGAGGTAAATATTGAGGTTCGCCGTCAGCGTTTTATAGCGTCAGGGACCCCCATATACTATCTAATAAATGTTTTAACCCCTTGATTGCCCCCTAGTTAACCCTTTTATTCCTGATCACCGTATAACCGTTACGGGTGACGCTGGTTAGTTCGTTTATTTTTTATAGTGTCAGGGCACCCGCCGTTTATTACCGAATAAAGGTTTAGCCCCCTGATCGCCCGGCGGTGATATGCGTCGCCCCAGGCAGCGTCAGATTAGCGCCAGTACCACTAACACCCACGCATGCAGCATACGCCTCCCTTAGTGGTATAGTATCTGTACGGATCAATATCTAATCCGATCAGATCTATACTAGCGTCCCCAGCAGTTTAGGGTTCCCAAAAACGCAGTGTTAGCGGGATCAGCCCAGATACCCGCTAGCACCTGCGTTTTTCCCCTTCGCACGGCCCAGCCCACCCAAGTGCAGTATCGATCGATCACTGTCACTTACAAAACACTAAACGCATAACTGCAGCGTTCACAGAGTCAGGCCTGATCCCTGCGATCGCTAACAGTTTTTTTGGTAGCGTTTTGGTGAACTGGCAAGCACTTGCCCCAGGCAGTGTCAGGTTTGCGCCAGTACCGCTAACACCCACGCACGGTACACCTCCCTTAGTGGTATAGCAGCTAAATGTATTTTGGGGTGCAATTCCACATATGCCCATGGCCTGTGTGAGCAATATATCATTTAGTGACAACTTTTTGTAATTTTTTTTTTTGTCATTATTTAATCACTTGGGACAAAAAAAATGAATATTCAATGGGCTCAACATGCCTCTCAGCAATTTCCTTGGGGTGTCTACTTTCCAAAATGGGGTCATTTGTGGGGGTTTTGTACTTCCCTGCCATTTTAGCACCTCAAGAAACGACATAGGCAGTCATAAATTCCAGAAAATGTACCCTAGTTTGTAGGCGCTATAACTTTTGCGCAAACCAATAAATATACACTTATTGCACCATGCATGTGAGGTATCACCACGAAGGTCAGATCGAGGGCAGTAATTTTAGCAGTAGACCTCCTCTGTAAATCTAAAGTGGTAACCTGTAAAGGCTTTTAAAGGCTTTTAAAAATGTATTTAGTTTGCCGCTACTGCACGTTTGTGCGCAATTTTAAAGCATGTCATGTTTGGTATCCATGTACTCGGCCTAAGATCATCTTTTTTATTTCATCAAACATTTGGGCAATATAATGTGTTTTAGTGCATTAAAATTTAAAAAAGTGTGTTTTTTCCCCAAAAAATGTGTTTGAAAAATCGCTGCGCAAATACTGTGTGAAAAAAAAAATGAAACACCCACCATTTTAATCTGTAGGGCATTTGCTTTACAAAAATATATAATGTGTGGGGGTTCAAAGTAATTTTCTTGCAAAAAAAAATTATTTTTTTCATGTAATCAAAAAGTGTCAGAAAGGGCTTTGTCTTCAAGTGGTTAGAAGAGTGGGGGATGTGTGACATAAGCTTCTAAATGTTGTGCATAAAATGCCAGGACAGTTCAAACCCCCCCCAAATGACCCCATTTTGGAAAGTAGACACCCCAAGCTATTTGCTGAGAGGTATAGTGAGTATTTTGCAGACCTCACTTTTTGTCATAAAGTTTTGAAAATTGAAAAAAGAAAAAAAAATGTTTTTTCTCATCTTTCTTTATTTTCAAAAACAAATGAGAGCTGCAAAATACTCACCATGCCTCTCAGCAAATAGCTTGGGGTGTCTACTTTCCAAAATGGGGTCATTTGGGGGGGGGGGGGGGTTTGTGCCACCTGGGCATTCCATGGCCTCCGAAACTGTGATAGGCAGTGAAGAGTGAAATCAAAAATTTACACCCTTAGAAATCCTGAAGGCGGTGATTGGTTTTCGGGGCCCCGTACGCGGCTAGACTCCCAAAAAGTCCCACACATGTGGTATCCCCGTACTCAGGAGAAGTAGCTAAATGTATTTTGGGGTGCAATTCCACATATGCCCATGGCCTATCATTTAGTGACAACTTTGTGCAAAAAAAAAAAAAATTTGTCACTTTCCCGCAACTTGTGTCAAAATATAAAACATTCCATGGACTCAACATGCCTCAAAGCAAATAGCTTGGGGTGTCTACTTTCCAAAATGGGGTCATTTGGGGGGGTTTTATGCCATCTGGGCATTTTATGGCCTTCAAAACTGTGATAGGTAGTGAGGAGTAAAATCAAAAATGTACGCCCTTAGAAATTCTGAAGGCAGTGATTGGTTTTCGGGGGCCCCATACGCGGCTAGGCTCCCAAAAAGTCCCACACATGTGGTATCCCCATACTCAGGAGAAGCAGCTAAATGTATTTTGGGGTGCAATTCCACATATGCCCATGGCCTGTGTGAGCAATATATCATTTAGTGACAACTTTTTGTAATTTTTTTTTTTTTGTCATTATTTAATCACTTGGGACAAAAAAAATGAATATTCAATGGGCTCAACATGCCTCTCAGCAATTTCCTTGGGGTGTCTGCTTTCCAAAATGGGGTCATTTGTGGGGGTTTTGTACTTCCCTGCCATTTTAGCACCTCAAGAAACGACATAGGCAGTCATAAATTCCAGAAAATGTACCCTAGTTTGTAGGCGCTATAACTTTTGCGCAAACCAATAAATATACACTTATTGACATTTTTTTTACCAAAGACATGTGGCCGAATACATTTTGGCCTAAATGTATGACTAAAATTGAGTTTATTGGATTTTTTTTAGAACAAAAAGTAGAAAATATCATTTTTTTTCAAAATTTTCTGTGTATAGCGCAAAAAATAAAAACGGCAGAGGTGATCAAATACCATCAAAAGAAAGCTCTATATGTGGGAAGAAAAGGACACAAATTTCGTTTGGGTACAGCATTGCATGACCGCGCAATTAGCAGTTAAAGCGACGCAGTGCCAAATTGTAAAAAGTGCTCTGGTCAGGAAGGGGGTAAATCCTTCCGGGGCTGAAGTGGTTAATCTATTGACTCTTTTCCATCAATTTTCCCAGATCTCAGGGCTTTCTTTAAAAACCCAAAAAACGACAGCCCTTAATATTTCTTTACCCCCCCTCGACAGTCTCGACCTTACGAAACACTTATAATTTTCAATAGGAACAAAGCTCCCTCCCATATTTATGCATCCAGCTGACACCCTCGATCGATACTCTCTACCGGGTTAACTATCCTCCACTCTTCCTGTTGACTCCGGGAGGATCTTCAACAATGGGCAGACTATCACTTGTGTTGGTTTTGGAGAATCAATTTTATTAAGACCTTTCTACCTAGGATACTTTATTATTTTAGTCCTAATACTTTAGGACTGCGGTCCCAAGGTTTTTTTTACAGCGATTACAATCAGACGTTCTTTGTTTTATTTGGAGCAGTAGGAAACCTTGAATGAATAAACTGACATTGTACGTTTCGAAACCGTCTGGTGGGCTTGGCCTCCCTAATTTACAAGCTTATTATTATTAGGGATGAGCCGAACACCCGCCTGGTTTAGTTCGCAGCAGAACATGCGAACAGTCAAAAAATTTGTTCGAACACGTGAACATTGTTAAAGTCTATGGGACACAAAAATGAATAATCAAAAGTGCTAATTTTAAAGGCTTATATGCAAGTTATTGTCATAAAAAGTGTTTGGGAACCTGGGTCCTGCCCCAGGGGACATGTATCAAAGCAAAAAAGTTTTAAAAAATGCAGTTTTTTTCGGGAGTAGTGATTTTAATAATGCTTAAAGTGAAACAATAAACGTGAAATATTCCTTTAAATTTCGTATGTCTATAGTATGCCTATAAAGTGGCACGTTTCCTGAGTTTACAACAGTCCCTGCACAAAATGACATTTCTAAAGGAAAAAAAGTCATTTAAAAGTACTCCCGGCTATAATGAATTGTCGGTCCTGGCAATACACATAAGTCATTGAAAAAAACGGCATGGCATTCCCCCACAGTCCATTACCAGGCCCTTTGGGTCTAATATGAATATTAAGGGGAACCCCAAACCAAAATTTTAAAAAAAAATTGCGTGGGGGTCCCCCCAAATTTCATACCAGGCCTTCAGGTGTGGTATGGATATTAAGGGGAACCCCGCGCCAAAATTAAAAAAAAAAAATGGCGTGGGGGTCCCCCACAAAATCCATACTAGACCTTTCAGGTCTGGTATGGATTTTAAGGGCAACCCCACGCCAAAATTTTTTTTTAAAAATGGCGTGGGGGTCCCCCCAAAAATCCATACCAGACCCTGATCATAGCACGCAACCTGGCAGGCCGCAGGAAAAGAGGGGGGATGAGAGAGCGCCCCCCCTTCCTGAACAATACCAGGCCACATGCCCTCAACATGGGGAGGGTGCTTTGGGGTAGCACCCCAAAGCACCTTGTCCCTATGTTGATGGAGACAAGGGCCTCATCCTCACAACCCTTGCCCGGTGGTTGTGGGAGTCTGCGGGCGGGGGGCTTATCGGAATCTGGAAGCCCCCTTTAACAAGGGGACCCCCAGAACCCGCCCCCCCGTGTGAAATGGTAACGGGGTACCCCTACCATTTCACAAAAAAAAGTGTCAAAATGGTAAAAATGACAAGACATGGCTTGGGACAAGTCCTTTTTATAAAAAATTTAAATGTCCCACAAAGTTTTCTTCTTCTCTTGCTCCGCCGACGGACCAAAAAAAACCCCAAAACAAACGGTCACACGGGTAACGTCTCCAGGTGACCCTGCCCCCCTCTGACACACGGGGACACCCCTATGGCTTCCCTGTAGCGTCAGAGGGGAATATAACTGGGTGACCCCGCCACTCTCTGACGCTACGGGGAAGCCATAGGGAAGTCCCCGTGCGTCAGAGGGGGGCGGGGTCACCCGGTGACATCACCGTAGCGTCAGTTTTTTGGGGATATTTATTATAGCAAAAAGTAAAAAATATTGCTTTTTTTCAAAATTGTCGCTATATTTTTGTTTATAGCGCAATAAATAAAAACCGCAGAGGTGATCAAATACCACCAAAAGAAAGCTCTATTTGTGGGAAAAAAAGGACGTCAATTTTGTTTGGGAGCCACGTCGCACGACCGCACAATTGTCAGTTAAAGCGACGCAGTGTCAAATCGCAAAAAGTGGCCCGGTCATTTGGCAGCCAATCCTCCGGGGCTGAAGTGGTAAATACAAAATTAGTTAAAGCCAATTTTAAAACACTTCTACGTTGGTATTTGGTCCCGACTAGAGTCGGAAGGATGCATCCATCTGCGTCACCCACCTGCTTTAGACATTGTGGCCAGATGGGTACAATGTTTCATGTTTGGCAGCGCCCTAGTCATTAGATTTTGGATTCGAATATTTAACCTAGTATATTCTGTAACGGGAGTTAATATACGTAGATCCCCAGAACCAGCGCTTTTTTAAAAGTTTCCTGATGAGGTCCCCCCAAAAAAAAAAAAAAAAAATCGACAAAACTAATTACATATATGTTTTTGGCAGCTAGAATAACTATCACTAAATATTGGAAGCAGTCGATGGTTCCCCTTGACCACATGAAGAATAAACTTAACTGGATCATGGTTAACGATAGACTTACCCGTATCCTTCGCAATTCTACTAAGAAATTCCATGCGACATGGGATCCATGGATACGTTATTTATCTACACCTTAAAGCACTTCTGGCCAACCCTCTTCCTTCCTTCTTTCCTCTTCTTCTCTCTCTCTATTTACTTCCTTTTTTTTCTTTACTTTCTTAGATTTTTGCTGATTTGGTTCTTGTTGATAACTGTAAGATGCTTTGACAGAACATGTATAATCTATGCTTCCCCATTTCCTTACCCCCCCCCCCCTTCCTCTGTTCCTTACGCCATATTTCTTTCTCCCTGTGACAATCATTCCTAATGTTACAAGTTAAAGTAGCTTGATGGGACAAAATGCAAGTGGTCCCTACTTCCTAGTTGATTGGAGATATACAGTCCCTGACAAAAGTCTTGTCGCTTCTCTATTTTGTAGAAACTCCTGCTATTGACTTGACTTTTAATTAATCAATTGGTGTTAGAAATAGCTCATATGAAAAGCTAAAGCCCTCCCAAATGATGTTTAATGCACTGAAATAAATTAGTTTCACTGAAAAAAGATTTATCATTTAATCAAGACATAAATCAACTGAATCCACCCTCCAATGGTGACAGATGGATAGCGGCGCTAACTTTAACAATGGTAAAAACAACCGGGTTACAACCCCACCGTTCTTACTACCATGGAGTGATTTGGAGGTGTGCTGTACCTCTAAGGTGATAGATAATAAATTGGTAATCACTCTTATAACACATAAAATATTAGTGATCTAAATGAATAAAACACTCTATTGTATTATGAAGAAATAATCCCCCCAATATTCCGCCTATATTTGTGATAGGTGAATATTACCACACCCCACGTGAGAAAAAATATGAGTAATTTCTACAACATATGATCAATGAAAAATGTATATGAAAAACTAAAAATACCAAAATAATAAGAGTAAATGCATAAAGTCCAAAGTAGAAACAATGAAAAAATTAAAACATTCAAAAAATAGTCCACATAAAACCAGTGATGATAATGTGTGACAAGATACACCACTCCAGGAAAAAAGTGCAGGAGTTCTCAAAACCGTTCTGCTGTGATCCGCAAATTTCACCACACCTCAGTGACGTGATTCCACTCCCTTCTTAAGTCCAAACTCACCAGCTGTTGAGGCCTCCCACTCTCGTGTTTGGCCAGACAGAGCCTTAACCCACTCTCATGGGGGTTAGCATGCGACCCAGATCTCCACTGCTACACACTGGCTTTCCTCCTCATACTCGTAAATCATATATAAAATGAAAGAAATGCTCCAATAGTGCAGTACCGTTAAAAGGATCAATTTATTCACACTAAAACAGCGTCAAATGAACTCACATTCAAATAAAAACTGGTAGGCAAAAAACACTTCACAGCAATTTGGAAAACAGCACACTGAACACGATGCAAAAACGAAACCACAACACACGGCCACGGCGGACCCAGGGAGTATGGAAGCTGGAGTACGTCTCACCCGCCCTCAGCGACCTGTCCCTCGGCCGATCCCCGCTCCGTCACACGTCACTCCTTCCTCTAATCCTCGTGTTAGATTGCCAGACAGCAACGCCCTGACATGTTTCGTGACCAGCACTTATTCATGGGTATGGCTGTCCGGCAAGGCAATCACCATTTTTTGCAAATCGAATGGGCGGGCGCAAATCACTCTACGTCCACACACTTCCTGTGTCCCCGTGACCGTGATACATGCAGTCTCTCCTCATAGAATGTGATTGATACATAGTAAATGCATTTAGATCGCCATTAATAAGCTGCAAAGTAGGTCACCTTCCATGGTTTTATGCATGTAGGAAGTGCATTTGCTGTAGAACAGTACAGCTAAGAAATAGGGGCATGACTCAAATTAGTAATGTGGAGGGAGAGACGTTTGAGATTAGAGACTTTATCACATGCAACTCCTCCTTTGTAGTTTACCTTTTGTGGTGCCCATGTGGGTTATTTTATGTTGGGCGCACCAAGAGATTATTAAAGGTGCGGATTGCTGAACATCTAGCGAGCATCAAGAAAGGCTTCCAATATCACAGTGTGTCTCTCCATTTCAAGGAGAAACACAATCAGGACCCAAGTCTGTTACAGTTTTGTGGTTTGGATGTGGTCTACCAGTCCTGGAGAGGGTCCAATCGAGTCCGGGATCTCTCTGAGAGAAACCCGATGGATCTTTCTGCTTAAATGTTTATTCCCTGGAGGAATGAACATAGAGCTGGACCTGAACTGCTTTATTAGTAATTCCTAGTGATCATTCACCATCAGCAATGCATCTGGTTATTAATATCTTGAGGATATATGTATGTGGTTTCTAATTCCCTCTATGGATGGTTCACACACATACGTATATAGGATGTAATAAAATAATCTTTTTAACTAATTTTTTGTACACCATGTAAGATTGTCTCCAGTACATATGATCGATAACTCAATCTTTCATTAGCTCTAGTCATTGGGATAATATTAGTGGAGTATATATATATATATATATATATATATATATATATATATATAAAGTTTTTTTTCACATTGAGCGCTTTATATTAAGATATTGGGATATAATTAAAAGCACTTATTAGTACTTTATTTGTATTTTAGGATTGGATTATGTTTGAATACTGGATTTTTCACATTCAGATAACAATAATTTTTATAATTTTTATGATTTGCTATACACGCACATAAAGGAAAGAATTTCCTGCAGTAATATATGGTATTTACAGTACTATGTAGATCTGTTGTGTGCACTAGGAGGTAATGTTATATTTAACTTTAATTCATTTTGAATACAATCACATATGTAGATGTATACACATTTTTTTATAATTTTGTCACATTTTTTTTATAAAATTTTTTTTTTACAATTTTGTCACAAGGTATAAATATATAAGTTATAAATCACTTTAAGAGAGATTGTGCTCCATGGTATAGAAGGTGAACATTGAAGGTGACCTACTTTGCAGCTTATGAATGGCGATCTAAATGCATTTACTATGTATCAATCACATTCTATGAGGAGAGACTGCATGTATCACGGTCACGGGGACACAGGAAGTGTGTGGACGTAGAGTGATTTGCGCCCGCCCATTCGATTTGCATAAAATGGTGATTGCCTTGCAGGACAGCCATACCCATGAATAAGTGCTGGTCACGAAACATGTCGGGGCGTTGCTGTCTGGCAATCTAACATGAGGATTAGAGGAAGGAGTGACGGGTGACGGAGCAGGGATCGGCCGAGGGACAGGTCGCTGAGGGCGGGTGAGACGTACTCCAGCTTCCATACTCCCTGGGTCCGCCATGGCCGTGTGTTGTGGTTTCGTTTTTGCATCGTGTTCAGTGTGCCGTGCTGTTTTCCAAATTGCTGTGAAGTGTTTTTTGCCTACCAGTTTTTATTTGAATGTGAGTTCATTTGACGCTGTTTTGGTGTGAATAAATTGATCCTTCTAACGGTACTGCACTATTGGAGCATTTCTTTCATTTTATATATGATTTACGAGTTTTTAGGAGGAAAGCCAGTGTGTAGCAGTGGAGATCTGGGTCGCATGCTCTGTCCGGCCAAACACGAGAGTGGGAGGCCTGAACAGCTGGTGAGTTTGGACTTCAGAAGGGAGTGGAATCACGTCACTGAGGTGTGGTGAAATTTGCGGATCACAGCAGAACGGTTTTGAGAACACCTGCACTTTTTTCCTGGAGTGGTGTATCTTGTCACACATTATCATCACTGGTTTTATGTGGACTATTTTTTGAATGTTTAAATTTTTTCATTGTTTCTACTTTGGACTTTCATTTATTAAATTAAATTTATTCATTTACTCTTATTTTGGTATTTTTAGTTTTTCATATACATTTTTCATTGATTATATGTTGTAGAAATTACTCATATTTTTTCTCACGTGGTGTGTGGTAATATTCACCTATCACAAATATAGGCGGAATATTAGGGGGATTATTTCTTTATAATACATTAGAGTGTTTTATTCATTTCGATCACTAATATTTTATGTGTTATAAGAGTGATTACCAATTTATTATCTATCCCCTTTAGAGGTACAGCACACCTCCAACTCACTCCATGGTAGTAAGATCGGTGGGGTTGTAACCCGCTTGTTTTTACCATTGTTAAAGTTAGCGCCGCTATCCATCTGTCACAATTGGAGGGTGGATTCAGTTGATTTATGTTTTGATATTTAAGTGGCAGCTCCATTTGTGTATTTTTTCCAGCGCGGAGGTGGTAGTACAGGTTTAGGCGGATTTTCCTGGTTACCTTTAGTTTACATTTAATCAAGACAGACAGGTCAAATTTTGGCAAGACAAAAGTTTTGTCGCCTATACAGAAATTGAACAACTTTACTGAAAATCCAAAAATATGTCAGCAAATTAAGTAGTGGTGCTGTGAGATCCAAATTTAATATCTTGTATGACTTTCATGAGCTTGAAGGACAGCATCCAAGCGGTTTGGCAAGGATTCATACAATTTATTGATGAAGTAATCAGGAATAGCAAAGAAAACAGTCTTGCATGCCTCCCAGAGTTCATCAATATTCTTTGGTTTTGTCTTCCATGCTTCATCTTTCATCCTACACCACATATGCTCAATGATGTTCATGTCTGGTGACTGGGCTGGCCAATCCTGGAGCATCTTGATCTTCTTTGCCTTAAAGTGGATGTAAACCCAATGTCAACCTTTCTAAACTACTGCCATAGGGGGGTTATCTATAAGGATATACATGCCTCCTGCATGTATCTTTACCTGTCAAATGTCTCCCCTCTGTCTGTTATGAGAGCTGAAAAACCTGCATATTCTGTGGGCGGGTCTGTTGTCTGGAGCTCGGTGGGTGGAGTCGTGATGTCAGTAGACTCCTCGCCCACCTCTACACTCCCCTGTGTATTTCTAACACTGAACTTCTGCTATGATCTCTAACATCCAGTGAAAAGACAGGAAAGTAACCACATGACTTCAGCATGCCATATCATGCTGAGGTGTGGAACAGCCAATCCTTGCAGAGCTGCTGAAGAAAGGAGTGGGGGAGGGAATTAAAAAATAATGCCTTTGTCTTAGGCTGTCACTCACAGCAAGGGGGAGTATTTGACAAAGTTTTTGTCAGTTTGTCAAGATTTTTCTCACTGAATAATAAAAGGGGATTGCTCAGAGATGGATTATCTCTGTGTGGCAAGACTGGGCTCAAATGATAATACTCTATTATACTCTCTATTATACTCTAATTATACTCTACAGTATGATATATAAAAAAAAAAAAAAAATTCGGGTTTACATCCACTTTAAGGAACTTTGATGTGGAGATGGAAGTATGCGATGGAGCACCATCCTGCTGCAAAATTTGGCCTTTTTTTATGGTTGGGAATATAAGAGGTAGCTAAGATTTCTGGGTATTTTAGACTATTGATGTTGCCTTCCACCCTGCAGATCCCTCGCACACCCCCATACTGGATGTAACCCCAGACCATGATTTTGCCTCCACCAAACTTCACTGTTTTCTGGGTAAATCTCGGCTCCATGCGGGTTCCAGTAGGGCTCCTGCAATATTTGCGGCGACTGTGGTGTAATTCAACAGAAGATTCATCTGAAAAATCTACCTTCTGCCACTTTTCCAGAGCCCATCCTTTTAGCAGGCTGTGGCCCTTGGCAAATGCCACACGGTTTTTCAATTGTCTTTTGTTTAGTGCTGACTTATGGGCACTGATTCGACCATGGAGGCCATTTCGAGACAAAATCCGACAAACTGTTCTGGTTGACACAGGGACTTCTGGTGACCAGGTCTCGTGGAGCTCTGCTGCAGTGGAAAATGGGCTGGCCTTGGATTTTCGAGCCAACAAACGGTCCTCTCGAGCAGTTGTCTTGCGGGGTCGGCCTGACCTGGCCTTGTCCAAAATGTCTCCAGTCTCTTCAAATCTTTTTTTTTTATCCTCTGAACTTGATACTGAGACACATTGAAGGTGTCTGCCACATCAGCAGTGGATCTGGTCTTCAGCCTCTTGATAATCAACACTTTAGTCTCCGGGTGAATCTTAGGCATGTTTGCAGAGGTCTAGTTGCAGTTGAGAAGGTCTAGTGTACTAGTGTTCTTTTTATACACACCTGAGACCTAATTGATCCATTATTAGTCACAGGTGAAGCTCATATAACAAGGTGACAACACTTATGTCTTGGCAAAAATTGACTCAATGGGCTTTACCAAGCTGTGAATATTAGAATACTTTTTGTCAGTTTCGTTTTGCGCTGAAACATTATTACAAAAGCTGTTGGAAATAAAATGACCCATTTCTTGTAACAAAATCTTGATTAGAAATATATTTTAGCGGCACTTCAGGTCAATTTGTACACAAGCGACAATACTTTTGTCAGGGACTGTATTTCTTGACTCTACAGTGAACCACTTACATTTTTTATGTTATATGGTAATTTTAATTGGCACTCCCACCAAGCACATCTTATGTTAAGATTGCTCTGTCTCTTTTTCAAAGGTCTTATGTTTATGATCATTTTGACGGAAAGGCACTCTCTGTGGGTGCTCAATTTTCACCTCTGTTTATGTCATTGTCTATTGATTGTGCCTTAACCACTTGCCGACCGCCTCACGCCTATATATGTGAGCAGAATGGCACGGGCAGGCAAAATCACGTACCTGATACGTGATGCCTTCCCGCGGGCGGGGGGTCCGATCGGACCCCCCCCCCGCTGCATTAGAGACACAGGTGACGCTAGTTAGGGAGGTAAGTATATAGGTTCGCTGTGAGTGTTTTATAGCGACAGGGACCCCCATATACTACCTGCTAAAGGTTTTAACCCCTTGATTGCCCCCTAGTTAACCCTTTCACCAGCGATCACCGTATAAGTGTTACGGGTGACGCTGGTTAGCTAGTTTGTTTTTTGTAGTTTACTACAGTTTATTATAGTTTATTATAGTTTATTATAGTTTTAGGGCACCCGCCGTTTATTACCTTATAAAGGTTTAACCCCCTAATTGCCCGGCGGTGATAGAAGTTACGTTTTTAGGATCAGATAAGGTCTGCGTCGCCCCAGGCAGCGTGAGGTTAGCGCCAGTACTGCTAAAACTCACGCACGCAGCATACACCTCCCTTAGTGCTATAGTATCTGAACGGATCGATATCTGATCCGATCAGATCTATACTCCCCAGCAATTTAGGGTCCCCCAAAAAAACGCAGTGTTAGCGGGATCAGCCCAGATACCTGCTAGCACCTGCGTTTTGCTCCTCGGCCCAGCCCAGCCCACCCCACCCAAGTGCAGTATCGATCGATAACTGACACTTACAAAACACTAAGCACACATAACTGCAGCGTTCGCAGAGTCAAGCCTGATCCCTGCGATCGCTAACAGTTTTTTGGTAGCGTTTTGATACAGTCGCTGACAGTCAGGAGCTTTTTTGCCTGTGAGTCTCACTAGTGTACCCCTAAATTTAGAGCCCAAAATGGCAAATCGAAGGTACACTAGTGAAGAGGCCTACACGTTTCTGAGCATGACAGATAGTGAAGAGGAAGTCACTCATCTGTCAGATTCAGGCTCAGAATACGATCCTGTAGAGGACAGCGGCTCCATGACAGATAGCTCTGACGACGGAGTTGTGGTCCCTGCTAAGGTCAGGCGTACCAGACCCCGAACTTCTTCTTCTGTCCTTGAAGTGCAAGAACCGCAGGGCTCTCGTATGGAGCAGAGAAGTACTAGCGCCGCTATTCCTTCTGGTGAACTGGCAAGCACCAGCGGCCTAGTACACCCTGGTCGTACATCCAGCACTGCAGTATCACGTGGTGACGTGGCGAGTCCCATAAGTGCAGTTCAAGCTGGCGAGGTGGCAAGCACAAGTAGTGTCCCGCTGCCACCAAGAAGACAAAGACAGGCCCGTCGTGCCCATAGTGCCCTTCCTGCTGCATTCGCCAATCCGAATTGGGAACCCACCACTTCTGCAGCACCCGTACTGCCCCCATTCACTGGCCAACCCGGAATTCAGGTGGAACCAGTTGACTTTATGCCACTGGATTTTTATTCGCTGTTTTTCACCGAAGATCTCTATAGATCTATTGTGGACCAAAGCAATTTGTACGCTGGTCAACACATCGCCACTATTCCCCAGTCCACCCTTGCCAGAGATTGGAAACCAATTACGGTTTCCGAATTTAAGATCTTTCTGGGCCTTTCCCTTCTCATGGGCTTGAATAAAAAGAGTGAGTTGCGGTCATATTGGTCCACTGACCCAATTTACCATTCGCCCTTGTTCTCTGCTTCCATGGCCAGGGCACGATACGAGCAGATTTTGCGGTTCATGCACTTCAACGACAATGAACTCTGTCGTCCTCGTGGAGACCCTGCATACGATCGGCTCTACAAAATTCGGCCCCTCGTAAACCACTTCAACCAACGTTTTGCAGACTTGTTTACCCCCCATCAAGTTGTCTGCGTTGATGAGTCCCTGATTAAGTTTTCTGGCCGCTTGTCATTCAAACAGTACCTTCCCAGCAAGCGTGCCAGATACGGGGTCAAGATGTATAAGCTCTGTGACAGGGCCACAGGCTATACATGTAGTTTTATGGTTTACGAGGGAAGAGATAGTCACGTAGAGCCGACAAACTGCCCTGACTACATAGGAAGCGCTGGCAAGATAGTGTGGGACTTGGTGTCACCCTTATTCGGAAAGGGGTACCACTTGTACGTGGACAATTATTACACGAGTGTGCCACTTTTTAGTCACTTGTTTGATCATCAGATTGGAGCATGTGGCACCGTGCGATCTAATCGCCGGGGCTTTCCCCAGCGGCTTGTAGATTCCCGTCTTAGGCTGGGGGAGAGAGCCTGCTTGAAGTGTAATAACTTGCTCGCTATGAAGTGGAGGGACAATAAGAATGTTTTCGTTCTTACCTCCCTTCATGCAGACACGACGGTCCAAATTCCTACGGCGACTGGTGTTGTGGAGAAACCCCTCTGTGTCCACGAATATAACCTTAATATGGGAGGGGTGGACCTCAACGACCAGTTGTTGGCGCCGTACCTAATTGCCCGTAAGGCCAGACGCTGGTACAAAAAAGTGTCTGCTTATTTATTTCAATTGGCTTTGCTGAACGCTCATGTGCTATACAGAGCTTCAGGACGGACTGGATCCTTCCTTAAATTCCAGGAAGAGATCGTCAGAGCCCTTCTGTTTCCAGACGGTGCTCTACCTCACCTTCCCCAACCAAATGCAGTAAGCCGGCTGCATGAGAGGCATTTTCTTTATGCCCTCCCGAGTACCCCTACCCAACGAACCCCCCAAAAAAGATGTCGTGTCTGCAGCAAGCGCGGATTTAGGCGTGACACCCGGTATTATTGTCCCCTCTGTCCTGGCAGTCCTGGTCTTTGCATTGGTGAATGTTTTGAACGCTACCATATACTAGCGGAGTATTAGCGTAGGGTACAGCACTGCACAGACTAGGACACACTTTCACAGGGTCTCCCAAGATGCTGTCGCATTTTGAGAGACCCAAACCTGGTACCAGTTAAAAAAGTTAAAGTTACAAAAAAAAGTGTAAAAAAAACAAAAAAACAAAAAAAAGTAAAAAAAAAAAAAGAAAAAAAACACAAAAAAATATATAAAATAAAAAAACCAAAAATAGTTGTTGTTTTATTGTTCTCTCTCTATTCTCTCTCTATTGTTCTGCATTCTATACTGCAATGTTTTATTGTTATGTTTTTATCATGTTTGCTTTATAGGTATGCAATTTTTTTATACTTTGTTTTTTTATTGTTAACCACTTTTTTGTTTTCAGGTACGCCATTCAGCTGCAGAGCGGATTTATTTATCTTGACAGCAACAGTGTTTGCTCCCACGATACATAAAGCCGTGACTCCAGCGCTGTCGGAGGTGATTTCACCACCACAGTTACATACTTCAGCATATATGCCGAAGCGTGGGGGCAGTAGTGGGTGGAGGAGCGATTTGCTCCTGCCTTTTGCGGGAGGATGCCCCCATGCTTCGGCATATATATATTTTAGGTAGGTACAGGTTGCGTTAAATGTTTTATTTTTTACTATGTTTTTTTTGTATTTTTCTTTGCAGGTAGGGTAAGTATTACTGTTATACTATAATGTTACTTTGTTTTTTGTTAACCCTCATTTGCTTAGCAGGTACGCCATTCAGTTGCAGCGCGGATTTATTTATCTTGACAGCAACAGCGTTTGCTCCCACGATACATAAAGCCGTGACTCCAGCGCTGTCGGAGGTGATTTCACCACCACAGTTACATACTTCAGCATATATGCCGAAGCGTGGGGGCAGCAGTGGGTGGAGGAGCGATTTGCTCCTGCCTTTTGCGGGAGGATGCCCCTATGCTTCGGCATATATATATATTTTAGGTAGGCACAGGTTGCGTTAAATGTTTTATTTTTTACTATGTTTTTTTTTGTATTTTGCTTTGCAGGTATGGTAAGTATTACTGTTATACTGTAATGTTACTTTGTTTTTTTGTTAACCATCATTTGCTTAGCAGGTACGCCATTCAGTTGCAGCGCGGATTTATTTATCTTGACAGCAACAGCGTTTACTCCCACGATACATAAAGCCGCGACTCCAGCGCTGTCGGAGGTGATTTCACCACCACAGTTACATACTTCAGCATATATGCCGAAGCGTGGGGGCAGCAGTGGGTGGAGGAGCGATTTGCTCCTGCCTTTTGCGGGAGGATGCCCCCATGCTTCGGCATATATAAACGGTGCATGTATGCCCATCATTAGAAGTGGGTGGATGAAGGGAGGTATTCTAATGGTGGGCATACCCACCGATCAATATTTTTTTTTCGTTCAGCCCACAGGCTGCATGAAAAAAAAGTTTACAATGTATGCCCAACAAGGACCAGCAACGTACTGGTATGTTGCTGGACTTTGAGTGGTTATACCAGAATGATGCCTGCAGGTTTAGGTATCATCTTGGTATCATTCTTTTCAGCCAGCGGTCGGCTTTCATGTAAAAGCAATCCTAGCGGCTAATTAGCCTCTAGACTGCTTTTACAAGCAGTGGGAGGGAATGCCCCCCCCCACCCCCACCGTCTTCTATGTTTTTCTCTGGCTCTCCTGTCCCAACAGGGAACCTGAGAATGCAGCCGGTGATTCAGCCAGCTGACCATAGAGCTAATCAGAGACCAGAATGGCTCCAAACATCTCTATGGCCTAAGAAACCGGAAGCTACGAGCATTTCATGACTTAGATTTCGCCGGATGTAAACAGCGCCATTGGGAAATTGGGAAAGCATTTTATCACACCGATCTTGGTGTGGTCAGATGCTTTGAGGGCAGAGGAGAGATCTAGGGTCTAATAGACCCCAATTTTTTCAAAAAAGAGTACCTGTCACTACCTATTGCTATCATAGGGGATATTTACATTCCCTGAGATAACAATAAAAATTATTAAAAAAAAAATAAAAATGAAAGGAACAGTTTAAAAATAAGATAAAAAAGCAAAAAAATAATAAAGAAAAAAAAAACAAAAAAAAACCACCCCTGTCCCCCCCTGCTCTCGCACAAAGGCGAACGCAAACGTCGGTCTGGCGTCAAATGTAAACAGCAATTGCACCATGCATGTGAGGTATCACCGCGAAGGTCAGATCGAGGGCAGTAATTTTAGCAGTAGACCTCCTCTGTAAATCTAAAGTGGTAACCTGTAAAGGCTTTTAAAGGCTTTTAAAAATGTATTTAGTTTGTCGCCACTGCACGTTTGTGCGCAATTTTAAAGCATGTCATGTTTGGTATCCATGTACTCGGCCTAAGATCATCTTTTTTATTTCATCAAACATTTGGGGAATATAGTGTGTTTTAGTGCATTAAAATTTAAAAAAGTGTGTTTTTTCCCCAAAAAATGCGTTTGAAAAATCGCTGCGCAACTACTGTGTGAAAAAAAAAAATGATACACCCACCATTTTAATCTGTAGGGCATTTGCTTTAAAAAAATATATAATGTTTGGGGGTTCAAAGTAATTTTCTTGCAAAAAAAAATCATTTTTTCATGTAAACAAAAAGTGTCAGAAAGGGCTTTGTCTTCAAGTGGTTAGAAGAGTGGGTGATGTGTGACATAAGCTTCTAAATGTTGTGCATAAAATGCCAGGACAGTTCAAAACCCCCCCAAATGACCCCATTTTGGAAAGTAGACACCCCAAGCTATTTGCTGAGAGGCATGTCGAGTCTATGGAATATTTTATATTGTGACACAAGTTGCGGGAAAAAGACAAATTTTTTTTTTTTTTGCACAAAGTTGTCACTAAATGATATATTGCTCAAACATGCCATGGGAATATGTGAAATTACACCCCAAAATACTTTCTGTTGCTTCTCCTGAGTATGGAGATACCACATGTGTGAGACTTTTTGGGAGCCTAGCCACGTACGGGACCCCGAAAACCAAGCACCGCCTTCAGGCTTTCTAAGGGCGTAAATTTTTGATTTCAGTCTTCACTGCCTATCACAGTTTCGGAGGCCGTGGAATGCCCAGATGGCACAAACCACCCCCAAATGACCCCATTTTGGAAAATAGACACCCAAAGCTATTTGCTGAGAGGTATAGTGAGTATTTTGCAGACCTCACTTTTTGTCACAAACTTTTGAAAATTGAAAAAAGAAAAAAAAAATACGTTTTTCTTGTCTTTCTTCATTTTCAAAAACAAATGAGAGCTGCAAAATACTCACCATGCCTCTCAGCAAATAGCTTGGGGTGTCTACTTTCCAAAATGGGGTCATTTTGGGGGGTTTTGTGCAATCTTGGCATTTTATGGCCTTCGAAACTGTGATGGGTAGTGAGGAGTGAAATCAAAAATTAACGCTCTTAGAAATCCTGAAGGCGATGATTGGATTTCGGGGCCCCGTATGAAGCTAGGCTTCCAAAAAGTGCCACTCATGTGGTATCCCCGTACTCAGGAGAAGCAGCAGAATGTATTATGGGGTGTAATTCCACATATGCCCATGGCATGTTTGAGCAATATATCATTTTGTGACAACTTTGTGCAAAAAAAATAAAAATAAAAAAAAAATTGTCACTTTCCCGCAACTTGTGTCAAAATATAAAATATTCCATGGACTCAACATGCCTCTCAGCAAATAGCTTGGGGTGTCTACTTTCCAAAATGGGGTCATTTGGGGGGGTTTTGTGCCATCTGGGCATTTTATGGCCTTCAAAACTGTGATAGGTAGTGAGGAGTGAAATCAAAAATTTATGCCCTTAGAAATCCTGAAGGCGGTGCTTGGTTTTCGGGGCCCCGTACGCGGCTAGGCTCCCAAAAAGTCCCACACATGTGGTATCCCCGTACTCAGGAGAAGCAGCAGAATGTATTTTGGGGTGTAATTCCACATATGCCCATGGCATGTTTGAGCAATATATCATTTAGTGACAACTTTGTGAAAAAAAATAAATAAATTGTCACTTTCCCGCAACTTGTGTCAAAATATAAAATATTCCATGGACTCAACATGCCTCTCAGCAAATAGCTTGGGGTGTCTACTTTCCAAAATGGGGTCATTTGGGGGGGTTTGTGCCATCTTGGCATTTTATGGCCTTCAAAACTGTGATAGGTAGTGAGAAGTGAAATCAAAAATTTATGCCCTTAGAAATCCTGAAGGCGGTGCTTGGTTTTCGGGGCCCCGTACGCGGCTAGGCTCCCAAAAAGTCCCACACATGTGGTATCCCCGTACTCAGGAGAAGCAGCTAAATGTATTTTGGGGTGCAATTCCACATATGCCCATGGCCTGTGTGAGCAATATATCATTTAGTGACAACTTTGTGCAAAAAAAAAAAAAATTGTCACATTCCCGCAAATTGTGTCAAAAAATAAAATATTCCATGGACTCAACATGCCTCTCAGCAAATAGCTTGGGGTGTCTACTTTCCAAAATGGGGTCATTTGGGGGGGTTTTGTGCCATCTTGGCATTTTATGGCCTTCAAAACTGTGATAGGTAGTGAGGAGTGAAATCAAAAATTTATGCCCTTTGAAATCCTGAAGGCGGTGCTTGGTTTTCGGGGCCCCGTACGCAGCTAGGCTCCCAAAAAGCCCCACACATGTGGTATCTCCATACTCAAAAGAAGCAGCTGAATGTATTTTGGGGTACAATTCCACATATGCCCATGGCCTGTGTGAGCAATATATAATTTAGTGACAACTTTTTGTAATTTTTTTTTTTTGTCATTATTCAATCACTTGGGCCAAAAAAAATAAATATTCAATGGGTTCAACATGCACCTCAGCAATTTCCTTGGGGTGTCTACTTTCCAAAATGGGGTCATTTGGGGGGGGTTTGTACTGCCCTGCCATTTTAGCACCTCATGAAATGACATAGGCAGTCATAAACTAAAAGCTGTGTAAATTCCAGAAAATGTACCCTAGTTTGAAGACGCTATAACTTTTGCGCAAACAAATAAATATACGCTTATTGACATTTTTTTTTACCAAAGACATGTGGCTGAATACATTTTGGCCTAAATGTATGACTAAAATTGAGTTTATTGGATTTTTTTTATAACAAAAAGTAGAAAATATCATTTTTTTTTCAAAATTTTCGGTCTTTTTCCGTTTATAGCGCAAAAAATAAAACCGGCAGAGGTGATCAAATGCCATCAAAAGAAAGCTCTATTTGTGGGAAGAAAAGGACGCAAATTTCGTTTGGGTACAGCATTGCATGACCGCGCAATTAGCAGTTAAAGCGACGCAGTGCCAAATTGGAAAGTGCTCTGGTCAGGAAGGGGGTAAATTCTTCCGGGGCTGAAGTGGTTAAATAACATTGTTACTTCAATAAAAATATTGAAAAGTAAAATTAAACAGATGTAGGGAGTTTACCTGAAGGGTCAATCGGAGTCCATGCCACATTAAATTTGCCGATGTCAGCACTACAGCATGTCAGGGTAAAGGCAGCGCCATCACAGTACGAGTCCTTTTCAATGGCCCCACTCAAATGATAAATCTGTAATGTCTTAATTGGGCTGATGGTTATGGTTAGATTTTGTGGTGTTCCACTAGATGTAAGAGAGCAGGTGTAATTACCTATAGAAAGAGGAAGTTCCAAAATGTTTATATGTACCAGGAAACAGAGGATATTACAAAGAGCTGAGTACAGTGGAACCTACAGTGGATTGCGAGTAATGCGGTTTACGAGCGTTTCACAATACAAGCATTTTTAAGAAAAGTCCTGACTCGCGTTGTCAGGAGCAGATGAGCAGGATTCAAGCCGCTGGGGTGTGCAGTACCGCATTTGGCCAGAGGTGCGGGGGCGCCGGTGAGGCTCAGAGTTGCTCTGAGACACTCGGAGACGCTCAGAAACACTACGAATGTCTCCGAGTGTCTCCGGCACCCCTGCACCTCTGGCCACATGCAGTGCTGCATAGACAAGCAGTGGCTGTGGAATAGATTATCTGAGTTTCCATTATTTCCTATGGGGAAACTTACTTTGATATACGAGTGCTTTGGATTAAAAGCATTCTTTTGGAACAAATTATGCTCGTAATCAAAGGTATTACTGTACATCTATGATTAGTGAAGAGGGACAAAGGGGTCCATTTGTAATCCACTCATTTACTGACATCAAGACAAGCAGTGTAAACTTTAATGGCATTCCAGTGTTATTCAATTTTCAGTTGGCCCACCCTTTGCAGCTTTAACAGTTTCAACTCTTCTGGGAAGGCTGTCCACAAGGTTTAAGTGTGTGTCTATGGGAATGTTTGACCATTCTTCCAGAAACGCATTTGTGAAGTCAGGCACTGATGTTGGACGAGTAGGCCTGGATCGCAGTCTCCGCTCTAATTCATCCCGAAGGTGTTCTATCTGGTTGAGGTCAGGACTCTGTGCAGTCCAGTCAAGTTCCTCCACCCCAAACTCCCTCATTCACACTATGTTGCCAAAAGTATTGGGCCACCCCTCAAAATCATTTGGTGGAGGGGGGATTATGGTGTGGGGTTGTATTTCAGGTGTGGGGCTTGGCCTCTTAGTTCCAGTAAAGGGAACTCTTAAGGCGTCAGCATACCAAGACATTTTGGACAATTTCATGCTCCCAACTTTGTGGGAACAGTTTGGGGGTGGCAAGGTCCATAAAGACATGGATGAGCGAGTTTGGGGTGGAGGAACTTGACCGGCCTGCACAAAGTCCTGACCTCAACCCGATAGAACACCGTTGGGATGAATTAAAGCAGAGACTGTGAGCTAGGCCTTCTCGTTCAACATCAACCTGACCTGACAAATGCGCTTCTGGAATAATGGTCAAACATTCCCATAGACACACTCCTAAACCTTGTGGACAGCCCTTCCAGAAGAGTTAAAGCTGTTATAGCTGCAAAGGGTGGGTCAACTTCCTGGTTTATTTTTTTTTCATCTGGAGGAGGGGATTTCTCAGCTAAGCACACTGTCCTGGTTGCAGCATAACCTAAGGGCAGATGGATTCCAGGATGTAAATGCTTCAATAATCATCTACCCTTACTCAAGATGACTGTGGCTATAAATACTAGGGGGTGTTTTTCAAAGTGATTTCTCAACAAAATAAAGAATGGAAATATGGATGGATAGGGGGGGGGTTTGCTTTGAATATTACAACGAAATACAGTTTTCGGTTGGTGGCACTGAAATACACTTCTGTTCCTCTTTAAAGTATACCTGTCACAAACCTGGGCAGCTTTAAAATAAGCACATAAAAAAAATGCTTAACGTGCACCGACATCTAGACTATGGACATCAAAACAGAAATCTATATATTTATACTTCCCCCTATTTACTGTGCCACTTTCTCTTCTTATTTCAATATTTTTTTGAGGTTTTCTACCTTAAAATATAGAGAAGAATGAGGTCACACGACCATCCTTGTTTTTTTCATCTGGCTTTGCACTGACCTGTGGGAGGAGTCAGGAAGAGGCAGCACATCACTGCAGCCACGCCCACTTGATACTGGTTGACCTTTAGCTGATATCATCCCTATACATACATACAACATTGCTAAATGTGAACGGTAAAATACAGTGAACCAGATATTGTGTGTTCCAGAGTGTTGTGTGTACCAAGTGTTGTGGTTCAGATTACACTACACAGCACAAGACCCTAGTCTAAGCTACCGTTTCATACTCTATACTATGAAGGTAAATAGGGAAGCACACATTAACCGCTTCAGCCCCGGACCATTTGGTTGGCCAAAGACCAGAGCACTTTTTGCGATTCGGCACTGCGTCGCTTTAACTGACAACTGTGCGGTCGTGTGACGTGGCTCCCAAACAAAATCGATGTCCTTTTTTCCCCACAAATAGAGCTTTCTTTTGGTGATATTTGATCACCTCTGTGGTTTTTATTTTTTGCGCTATAAACAAAAAAAGAGCGACAATTTTGAAAAAAACTAATTATTTTTTACTTTTTGCTATAATAAATATCCCCAAAAAATATATAAAAAAACATTTTTTTATTAGTAATGGCAGCGATCAGCGGTTTTTATCATGACTGCAACATTATGGCAGACACGTTGGAAATTTTGACACGTTTTTGGGACCATTGGCATTAATACAACGATCAGTGCGATTAAAAATGCATCGATTACTGTAAAAATATCACTGGCAGTGAACGGGTTAACACTAGGGGCAGTGAAGGGGTTAATGTGTGTCCTAGGAAGTGTTCTAATTGAAGGAGGATGTGGACTGTGCATGGAAACTAACAGATCCTCTGTTCATACTCTGTATGAACAGAGGATCTGTCAGTTCTCCCCTCAGAGAACCGGAAACTGTGTGTTTACACACACAGATCCTTAGCTCTCCGTGTGCTCCAAGCGATCGCGGGAGGGGGGCGAGCCGGGGTTACGCGCGTGCCCCCTAGTGGCCACAGGGCGAATCGACGTTGCATAACGTCGTTTTGCCCAGCCATGCCATTCTGCTGCAGTACAACTGCAGCGGCTGGTCGGCATGTGGTTAATTATCAAATACAACAAAAATGCAACAATTCAGTTCTACTGACAGCAAAACAACACTGCATTTACATGTAGCACCCTCCTAGCTAGGTACTAGGATAGTTAGGTAAGTGTTAGTTTGTGTTTTTGATTTAGTTGCCACACTGTAGTCAGCATTACTGTAATTTTGGGTAAGGTAAAAGCATAGTTTGGCTCACTGTACTCAGTGAGTTGTAATTGTTTAGTCAGGTCTGCTCTGTGTGCTCTGCTGCTGCCAGTCTGTCTGATAGCTACCTGTGTATCCAGTTAACTTGAGAAGTTTCTGGATGATAGGTGTGGAGTTATGCAGGTGGCAGCATGAATATGGATGCAGCCCCAGCCTATCCCAGAGAGGCAGGCTCTGATTGCAAGCTGGGGGACTATTTATTCTGGGAGCACACAAAGCTCAGGGTTTTGTCCCAGATTCGAGGAGGCCTCCCAGGCAAAAGCTGCTGTTGGTGAGGTGGGTAACATGAGGGGAGGAATGTTAAGACCCAGGTGCTAAGAAGAAGCTTACTGAGGGGAGCTCTGCGCCAAAGACCTGTCTAGTATCACTGGAAGGTGTTGCATGGAAGATTGTAAGGAGGATACCCTCTGTCCTTGGGCCTTGTGAGCACAGACACTGAGGGACCCTGTGCTCTAGCTACCCCTCTGGTGCCTTATAGTCAGCTGTGGGTCTGTTAAAGGGGACACCGGCTGGTGTCTTGAAGAGCTTTGTCCAGATAATCTCCTACTTAAAGGGACTCTGCTTATGTGGTTCTAATTACTACTTAAGCCGAAGTCTACTGATTGTTATATGCCTGGACTTCATTATAGCTTGTTTAGAAAGAAATTCCAAGTCCTCAAGTTGTAATAGTTATCTTTGGAGTTTCCCACCACTTCCCTCAACCCTATCCAAGTTCTCAAAAAACGAACAAAAAAAACCACAAAAACAGCATGCGCTAGACTGGTCCTTGAAGAAAGAGTAAATGAGCCTGTTGTGTGCCTGGCTGTGAGGTAGAAGTAATTCTGTGGCTACGGGAGTAGCCCTACATACTCAGAGAACACACAGAACCAAATTGTAGGCAGGAGCCTACAAAAGGTTGAAGTTTTTCTGCTGTGCCTTATCTCCTGTCTGTGCTCATGTCTTCAAGTTTACTGAGCAAGCCAGGTGCAAATTGTTACAATGTAGATGTTTGCTGAATCTAAGGGATTGATTGGCTAGATTTTCCCACCAATTTTCCAGAGATCCACATAAAAAGGGCTCACTGAAATTCCCTGTGTGCTTCCTGCTAGAGCTGGCCTGGGGGAATACTGACAAAATGTAACTGGATATTCTGCTGGAGGGATCATCCCCTTTTGGGGGTTGATAGGAGCCTTATCATGGTTCCTGGTGAGGGTCTTGAGCCTGGAGACCCTCATGGACATGTAGCTGCTAACCATGAACTTTCTGCCTCTTTGGACTCTGCTGTTATTCAGGTATGCTTTCCTTATGGGCAAGCGGGTAATTACCTTTACAAGCGGATAATCACCCCTGGTTGTTAACATGATAGGTTTGGCAGCCTAAGCCCCCTTTCCTGATCTGCAGCTCCTCCTGCCCCCTGCCCTGCTAATAGGATGACATTGGCGGCTGAGCAAGAGACCTGGGTGAATAGACACAGGCTGATAACTGACTTTGCCCTGCTAAAGGTAAGACTGTGCAAGGGAGGCAGAGATTGGAAGGGGCACTGTGTTGTTAAAGAGGAAAGGGGGGCCATGACGGCAAGGGGGAATGTGATGGGGGGTATGACTGCAAGGAGAAGTGTGATGGGGGCCATAACTGCAAGAAGGACTGTGATGGGGGGCCATGACTGCAAGGAGGACGGTAATGGGGGGTCGTGACTGCAAGAGCCACTGTGATGGGGGGGGCATGACTGTAAAGGGTACTGGGACAGGGGGGCCCGTGACTGCAAGGGGCACTGTGATAGTGGGTGGCAGCTGTGATTGCTGATTGCTAGGGGTTCTGTACTGTACAGGTACATGGTAATCATTAAAGTGCAGTCCCCTTTAGTGCAGTAAAGGACTGTAGGACTGCATTAAAGGGGGAACTGTGATGTGCAGGGCGACTGTGGACACTGATATAAAAGGGGGGTTGTGAGACTCCATGAACACCCACCTCCCCCATCCCCTGATCCTGGAACAATGGCTACACCAAAAGTGGTCCCTGGTGCTAAAAAAGTTGGGGACCTCTGTCTTAAAGGAATGCATGTACAGTGTATCTAAAGAACAGGGCTTGCAACACAACAAGGGGTCTAAGCTAGAGGGTGATGCAATACATGGGTCTAACACACAAAATACCGTCCAGTGGAAGCTAATGTGTTGCTGCTAAGGACTACAGTGTTTGTGTCACATGCAGCCAATCAGCTAGGAGATGGGTGTTTGGCAGGGTTCCTCTGGTAGTGGAGTGGGTTAGGTGCTTGGCACCTCCACTAGCGTCCAGTTCCCCACTCTTTGGGAAGAGACCCGCGGCACAGAATATGTAGGGATCCAGGCTGGAATCATGCAAAACAGTGATGTAAAGGGGCCCCTCAGGAGAAAAGAGCAAGCAGGGAGGTTGGAAAAGAGAGAGCGTTTCCTGTACCCCATAGGAACCATGGAATTAGTGGTGTATTTTGATTTTGTGCTGCCCTAGGCAAGACAAAAACCAGGGCCCTCCCTTATCTAAATTCATTCCACCCCAGCCACGGTATACCATTATTGTCTCAGGGTCTGATGAGGAAGCTGTCGCCGTTCACAGCTTCCTCATCAGACCCTGAGCAATGATTCGTCCAAGTGCCAAATATGTAGTCAATGGAGCAGAGGATGGGGTCAGCAGGGCAGGGGATGGAGTCAGCAGGGCAGGGGACGGGGACAGCAGGGCAGGGGACGGGGACAGCAGGGCAGGGGACGGGGACAGCAGGGCAGGGGATGGGGTCAGTAGGACAGGGGATGGGGTCAGCGGACCAGGGGATGGGGTCAGCGGGGCAGGGGATGGGGTCAGCGGGGCAGGGGATGGGGTCAGCGGGGCAGGGGATGCGGTCAGTAGAGCAGGGGATGCGGTCAGCAGGGGATGGGGTCAGCAGGGCAGGGGATGAGGTCAGCGGAGCAGGGGACGGGGTCAGTGGGGCAGGGGGACAGGGTTAGCGGGGCAGGGGACTGGGTCAGTAGGGCAAAGGACGGGCACAGCAGGACAGGGGAAGGGGTCAGTAGAGCAGGGGATGGGGTCAGTAGAGCAGGGAATGGGTTCAGCAGGGAAGGCAATGGGGTTAGTAGGGCAGGGGACGGGGTCAATGGGGCAAGGGACGGAGTCATCGGGACAGGGGATCGGGTCAGTAGAGCAGGGTATGGAGTCAGAGGGGAAGGGGATTGGGTCAGCGGGGAAAGGGGATGGAGCCAGTGGGGCACAGGACAGGGTCAGTGGGGCAGGGGACGGGGTCAGCGGGGCAGGGGACGGGGTCAGTAGAACAGGGGACGGGGTCAGTAGAACAGGGGACGGGGTCAGTAGGGCAGGGGTCGGGTTCAGTAGGGCAGGGGATGGGGTCAGCGGGCCAGATGACGGGGTCAGTAGGGCAGGGGATCGGGTCAGTAGATTAGGGGATGGTGTCAGAGGGCCAGAGCACTGGGTCAGTAGAGCAGAGGATGGGGTCAGTAGAGCAGGGAACAAGGTCAGTAGGGCAGGGGACAGGGTCAGTAGAGCAGGGGATGGGATCAGTATGGCAAAGCTCGTACAGAAGTTCTTCTCCTGCACATTACACAAGCTCTTCTCCTGCACTTACATCTCTGAACAGTTATCACTTCTCTCATGCCTCACCTCCATAAGTCATGCCACACCTCTCCCTCCTGTCACTGTGCCCTCCCTCCTCGTCCCCAATTGGCCACTGCCTGTCAGCCGGCCCCTCCCTGACTGTAGTCACGGAGGAGGAGGCAAGAAAAAAAAAATCGTCCGGGCCGTTATCTTAGCTTGGGGGGGCTCTGTGGTGGCTGAATGGGGTAGAAAGGAGATGAGACAGCAGGTGCTGCTACACGAGAAGGCGCCCTGAACAGCGTGACTGGAGACACTGAGCCACCTCCTCCATTACCCTGCTCAGTGTGTATGACTTCTACCACGGGGGCCTCCGGCATGCTGCTTTTCCTCAACCTGGCAAATGAAGCGTCCGCAAAACCTAATTAAAAAACCACTTCTGCCCTTCTGCCTGGAAGGGCAGTGCCGCTCCCCTGAAAAATGACAGCCAAGGCAAATGCCTTGTTTGCCTTGCGGTAAATACGCCCCTGCAGGGATGTGTCACTAGGAAAGAGGTGACCTGCACTTCTGGATTGGTGGATCCCGGTACAGGCTCAGCAGTACCGGCCACAAAATGCTGCACACCGGAGAGAGGTGTCCTCTATGCATGTGAGTGTCTGAAGTGTACAAGTGTCATCAGTGTAACACAGTCAGCACAGAGAGCAAGGAGTTAACAGTGTCATTGCAGCTTGCTTCTAAGCACGGGAGACCTGCCTTAAAAGGGGGTGTAAGGCTTTATTTAAAAAAATAAAAATAAATAACAAACATGAAATAGTTACCTCCACTGTGCAGTTCGTTTTGCACAGAGTGGCCCCGAACACCGTCTTCTGGGGTCCCTCGGCGGCTCTCGCTGCTCCTCCCCGCATCAGATAACCCCCTAGGAGAAGCGCTCTCCCGGGGGGGTTACCTTGCGGGCGGGCATGCTCCCGAGTCATTCATTTGGTGGCCATAGCCGCCGAACGTATGACTTGGCCCCACCCCCCGGCGCCCGCATCACTGTATTTGATTGACAGCAGCGGGAGCCAATGGCTGCGCTGCTATCAATCTATCCAATCAAGAGTCGGGACCCCGTGGAGAGAGGGACAGCGCGTGCCTGCCGAGGCAAATTAAGGTGCATTAAGGTGAAAAAACACAAGGGTTTATAAACCCCTTAATGTTGACTATCACATGACTGCAGCTCCCAGCCTAAAGTTCAGATAATAGCGTGTGCAGTTCCATGTGTCCCCCACATTGGGCAATAAGCCCCACCCACAAGACAACAACTTATAGTTGAGAGTCTCGGAATTTAGTGTGTACATTGCCATTCTCGGTAGTAACTCTGTCACTGAGCTGAAAAAGATTTTAGCAGATGGGACAGAACCAGTCTGCTAAGTCTACAATTTTTCTTAAAAGTATTTGCTTATTCTTAACAAACAGTAAATTAGCTTTATTCGCTCATCGACCGTATAACTTACATATACAGCGGGGAGGCGGCTCTGCTGCACAGGATCACGTACGTAGTACGTGATCCTGCACTTCTGAGTCTGGGGCGTGCCGGCAGCGGCCCTCTCCTGCTGTGATTATACACAGCGGGAGCTGATCGATGTCTGTCAGCACCCGTTGATGGTTCGGTACACAGGCAGAATGGCAATCTGCCTATGAAAACAAGGCTGACTGCCGTTCTGTCAGTACAGAAGGCATGGATCCTGTGCAAAGCAGGAACACCGATTGATGCTTTCCACTAGTAAAAGCACCTCCCCTACTACATTGAAACACCAGCTAGGCACACAGTTAACCCTTTGATCGTCTCCTTCCCAGCCAGTGTCATCAATACAATGACAGTGCATATTTTTTTAGCACTGATCACTGTATTAGTGTCAATAGTCCCCAAAAAGTGTCGATTTGTCCGCCGCAATATCGCAGTCCCGCTATAAGTCGCTGATCACCGACATTACTAGTAAAAAAAATCAACTAAATAAATAGAAATATTCTCTAGCTTGCAGACGCTTTAACTTTTTTTGCGCAAACCAAAACAATATACGCTTTTTGGGATTTTTTTTTACCAAAAATATGTAGCAGAATACATATTGGCCTAAATTTATAAAGAAATTAGTTTTCTTCAATTTTTTTATTGGATGTGTTTTCAAGCAGAAAGTAAAAAACGCAGTTTTTTTTTTTTTTTTAAATTGTCGGTCTTTTTTTGTTTATAGTGCAAAAAATAAAAACCAGAGAGGTGATCAAATACCACCAAAAATTTTATTTGGGTACAGCGTTGCATGACCGCGCAACTATCAGTTAAAGTAATGCAGTGCCGTATCGCAAAAAATGGCCTGGTCATGAAGAGGGGTAAATCTTCCGGAGGTCAAGTGGTTAGAAGAAGTCATCACTGATCCCTGTAGCTCCATGTACTGTGGAGTAATTCCTCAAAGATTACAACAGAGACTTTGAAGTTGGGTTTTAGTCAGTTGCTAAAAAGCTTTATAATGCATCCCAACATGAAACGGGATTAAAGCAAATATGCTTACTACTCTAATCATAATGTATTCTGTAATTCTGTTGCATGTTGTGATGTACTGTAAAAGCTTTTTAGGATGAATTATTGGATTGATCTTTCCTTGTATATATTAGAGCAGACAGTTTACACTCAGATATAGTTACAATCATTATATACAGTGCAGGTAGAGTAGTGAGTCTGCAAGAAACATCTCTTAATATCGGATGAGTAGCGCTGCCAGAGTTGCTTTTTCGTTTAAAATCCTTTAGCCATCAGATTTAAAATAATTCCAATATCATTCAATTCACTTTAAAGCTGAACTCCAGCACTACTTTCTGTGACAGACCCAATAGTGGCTTTTGGAGAGGACTAGGGGCAAGCCTCCTACCCTCTAACAGGGACATGGGATTTCCTGCCAGCAGTATCTGTGGAGTTACAACAAACGTCTCCATCAGGGCACAGTGCCACCAACCTTTGCCCAGCACTGGCAACAACTCTGGATTTCCAGGGAGCCTGGGCAGTCGGCCCCTCTCCTCCATAGCAGACCAAGGCCCGGAACGGTAAAGACAACCCAGCTTAATCGCTGGCAGTTGGACAGAGGGTTCATAACCTCTGTACCACACCTACTGATGGCAACCCTTCTCTGTGGCCAAGAATGGAAATAATGGAAAGGTGTAATATTAATCTTGTACAGGCTAATGGTCAGAGGGAATATGGTGGCCCTCCTGCAGACTGGGTTGGAGAGGCTCCTTCACTTGGGACATAAATATTGATCAACCATAATCCTTAAAGATCTACATAGATAAATTAATTTCACTGTATCAGACTATCACTTTTTGTCTTCTGATGACTTTTCTAGTGGACAAAATACACAAGTTTGTGTCTCTCCCATTGTTTATTGGGTCATCTACTGTTTCTGTCTGTCTGCTAGTATTGTGTGTATACTTGTTAGCAAACTATTGTGGGATGTTATATGTTTGTTAATTAGATTACTGGTGAATTAAGATCACTTAAATCGGGACGCATGCGCGGCGTGCAGGATGGCGGACGTGTAAGAGGAGAGCTCCGGTCCCTGTCTCCTTATCCGCGGCTCCTACGCAGCTAACAGATCATCCCTAACTCTAGGAGCGACACTGCAGACTACTAGAAATCCCCTGGCACTGCATGGGTAAGATCGGCTTCCAAAAAGCGATCTATAGAGGCTTTATTCTGCCGCCACTGTTGCGGCCTTCTCACAACATGGAGCGCTTCCTGTATAGGCTGCAATCCCCAGCCTCGAGTAAACCGCCTGGCCTGCCGGACACAGCTGACTCCTGCATGATACCGGGAACCACGATCTTGGATGACAACAGATCCCAGCAGTCCCAGCATTCTCATCCACCTGAAAACCCCACAGATGTCGTAACAGTAGCTGTCCTTGATATGAAATTGAATTCATTACTGCACGATCTGACCCACAGCATTGCTAAAGAGGTGGGTAAAATAGCACACGAGTTGCGGGGAGAATTTGTTCAGCTGGGGGAACGTACTGATACTTTGGAGAATAAGTTTGATGAACTGACTCAATATGTACATGTTCTCGAGGAGGATAATGCCTCCATGAAACATACAGTCTCCCAGCTCCAGTTAGAGCAGGGAGATCTGGAGAACCGTGAAAGACGTCAGAATCTGAGAATTAGAGGAATCCCTGAGGCGGTTAGTGATAAGGAGCTACGTCCCTATCTTTTGGGCCTGTTTGTTACTTTAGCTCCCCATATTCCTGATATAGACTGGCGCCTGGACAGGGCACACAGATCCTTGGCCCCAAAACCCCCTCCCAATGCTAACCCCAGAGACGTTATTGTTCGTTTCCACTATTACAAGAGCAAAGAAGCTCTCACAGCTGCAACACGCAACAAGACACACATTGACTTTAAGCAAAATAAGATCCAGATATTCAGGGACCTATCCCCGATTACTTTGGCCAAAAGGCACAGCTTCCGACCTGTCACTACACATCTACAAAATCATCAGGTCCCTTACCGCTGGGGGTTCCCTTTTCCCTTATCCGCTTCTAAAGATGGCGTCCAATACTCTGAGAGATCTCTACGAAAGTGAAGCTTTCATCCGCAACCTGGGTCTTCCACCTTTGCCTGAAGAGGATCTTAAACCCCAAGCTCCGAACCCTAAACCACTCACCACCCCAGCCAAGATCTGGACTCCAGTCCAACGAAAATCGCAGAAGGCCTTTTCCACACCGCAATGAGCCAACTCCCACAGATTTCCGACCTGAAGAGACCTACTTTCCATTAATCTTTATTGTTTTCAGTCCCATGACCAGATAATATGTGTCATGGCTACCTCGGTGACCTCTCCGGAGATAGGTCACCTTCTCTCATATAGAGAGATACACCCTTCAATGTTGGTTAGATCTTACCACTCATAACTCTTTTGGAAGTCGTTTCTTCCCTTTTTTATGTTCATTTTACAGCTTATCACAAGCCAGTTTTGTCTGCTTTCCAAGCAGAGACGGGGGACCACCCGTCAGTCCCTGCAGGCTACCATGCCCCTCACTACAGCCCATGGCTTTTGCCTGGGTAGCCTGAAATGTTTTCATCTTCAGGCTTTTCAAAAAAAAAAATTCTTTTTTGTTTTGTTGTGTTTTTTTATTCATTTTTTCTATTTTTCTTCTGTTATTTTTTGCTGTTTCAATTTGCAGGTCTTTTTTTTTTCCTTTTTGACCTTTATATGGTTTTCAATGCTATACCTACAATACTGTATCAACTTCAGTATCTGTACACCTTTATGTGTTATATTCTAGGGATGCTCATCTACTTGTTTACAGTATATATAATATTAGCATTATTTCTTCTGATTAGATATGGCTCATAAGATTTACTCATGTAATGTTAAGGGACTGAACTCCATCGGGAAACGATGGCAAGCTTTGAAGGAATTTAGGTCCTCCAAAGCAGAGGTGATTATGATTCAGGAGACTCATTTTAAATCTGGGGGCTCATTTAAATTTGCCTCCAGATAATTTCCTGGAGCTTATATGGCCTCCGATCCTTCTGGAAAAGCAGGAGTGGCAATTCTTATTAAACGATCATGCCCAATCCGGATACTCTCCTCTTACTTAGACCCTCACGGTCGGTTCATACTCCTGAATTGTAGTCACCTAAATACTCATTTTTCTTTGGCTAACATATATGCCCCAAATGTAGGACAAATCAGTTTTCTTACAAACAGTTTTTGAAAAATTACAATCAGCCTTTTATGATTTTAGGAGACTACTTCAATGTGTGCAGGTCTCCGACCAGGGATAGAAGAACGTTATTCCAAGTTACCCCACAAACTGCTTCCCAGAAATGATCTGCCTCTTTTCGTAAACTAACCAGATCACACAATCTTTGACACTTGGAGAGTAAAACATCCAACTCAAAAGAGTTACACGTTCTATTCCCACTATAACAAGTTATATTCCAGATTAGACCATTTTCTGGTTACAGCTCCTTTACTTCCCTATGTAGTCTCTTCAGAGATAAACCCTATTACCTGGTCGTATCACGCACCCATTGAACTCGATATTGTGCTGACGTCGTCATACACTAAAACATGTCACTGGCGTCTTAATGAATATCTGATCAAAAACCCAATATCCCAAACCCACCTGCAACAGAAGCTAACTGAATTCTTCCAAATTAAAGATGGTTCGGTTTCGGAGATTTCCACCCTGTGGGAGGCCCACAAGGCCTTTTTTTTAGAGGCGAATGCATATCTGCAGGCTCTCGCCTGAAGAGAGATTCTGCAAAACTTAAAAACGATCTACTTACTCAATTGCGGAACGCAGAAGGGCGCTTGTTGGTATCCCCCACGGTGGAAAAACTAAGAACTGTTACCTCAATCCGAGACTAGAGGTCGACCGATATGGGTTTTTCTCTGGCCGATGCCGATATTTAGAAATCGCGGTGGCCGATGGCCGATATGTGATGCCGATATATTTGGCCGATTTTTTTTTTTTCTTTTTTCCCTTCATCTCATAAAATCTAACAGTTAGACCCCTTTCACACTGGGGCGTTTTTCAGGCACTTTTGGGCTAAAAATAGCGCCTGTAAAGTGCCTGTAATACGGCTCCCCTGCAGTCTCAGTGTGAAAGCCCGAGTGCTTTCACACTGAGGCGATGCGCTGGCAGGATGTAAAAAAAAGTCCTGCAAACGGCATCTTTGGAGCGGTGTATACCGCTCCTCCACCACTCCTGCCCATTGAAATGAATGTGCACCGCTGCCGAAGCGCCTGCAAAGCGCTTTGGCAGCGGCGCTTCAGGGGCGCATTTAACCCCTTCCTCGGCCGCTAGCTGGGTTATAAGCGCCCCGCTAGCAGCCGAATAGCGCCTCTAAAATGACGGTAAAGCGCCGCTAAAACTATCAGCGTTTTACCACCAACGCATGCCTGCTCCAGTGTGAAAGCAGCCTTAAGTAATACAGAAATTTTTTTTCATTTAAACATTAAACAAAACAAACCTCCAATCAGTTCACTTGTATGTATAATTTAGAAAACAAAACAAAAAAAAAAAAACTATCTTAAATATTAAATACACAAAAACAGGTAATCAAAACTTTTGGACGAAAAAAAAATGGGCTAACTTTACTGCTTAGGTTTTTTTTTTTAATTCATTACTGTATTTTTTTTAAAAAAAAATTGCGTTTGAAAGACCGCTGCGCAAATACCGTGGGACATAAAATATTGCAACAATCACCATTTTATTCCCTGGGGTCTCTGCTAAAAAAATATATATAATGTTTGGGGGTTCTAAGTGATTTTCTAGCAGAAAATACAGGTTTTTTACTTGTAAGCAACAAGTGTCAGAAAAGATTGAGTCTTTAAATGGTTAAACTGAAAACTTCTCCACGGAGTTCAGTCTATTGATAAAAAGAACCTGAAAGATACAAATGTATCTTCTTATCAGATTTGGCAGGCTGCCCAGAGGAGGAAAGAATCCTCTCCACAGATAACTCCAGACAACTTGCATTAACTTCTATTACAGAAGTCATTTGCAAGTCACGGCTGAAGTTACAATCGGCCTTTTTTATCAGCATAATCGGCCGATGCCGATTAAGTAAATAACGCCAAATATCGGCCGATATATCGGCCGGCCGATATATCGGCCGGCCGATATATCGGCCGGCCGATATATCGGTCGACCTCTATCCGAGACCGAATCAAATCGTTTGACATGAACAAAATTTCTAAATCTAAGCTATGGGCCAAACAAAAATTCTATGAATTTGCAAACAAACCACACAAAATGCTAGTTAACAAGTTAAAACCACGGCCCTTTCTATCAATCCCTGACCATCTGATGCAGCCTGATGGTACCCCCACATATTGCCCTAAAGCTATGTCAAAAGTATTTGGAGATTTCTATAGCCGATTGTATAACTGCTTAAGCTCTGATTCAAATCCTCAATTCTCACAATCTAAGTTTGATGAATTCATGTCTTCTCTAACATTACCCAAACTTTCCGCTGAACATATTTCCACTCAACTCCCCGATCACCATAGAGGAAATAGGAGAAGTGATTAAAAATTTATCAGCTCACAAATCCAGGCCCTGACGGCCTTCCTTACATTTATTATAAGACATTTTCACAGACTCGAAATCCCTATCTACAATCCCTGTATTCCTCTCTTCTTAAAGGTACCATCCCACATTCACAGTTCCTGCATGCTAACATAACAGTTATCCCTAAAGACCCCGCGTTACCAGATAATTACCGCCCCATTGCTTTATTAAATTCGGATTATAAAATTTTTACCAAAATATTAGCCAATAGATTATCACCCTTATTGCCAGCCTTGATTCAAAGAGACTAGGTGGGAATCGTCCCCACAAGACATGCTGGAGACAACACAAGAAGAACCATAGATTTGATCGACTTAATAACCAAAACCAAACGTCCCACCATAGTTTTAAGCTTGGATGCACAAAAAGCATTTGATCGTTTAAGCTGGCCATTTATGTTTGCAGTCTTGGCCAAATTTGGATTCTCAGGTCCCTTTATACAGGCTTTACAAATCCTGTACTCTCACCCCACATCTCAAGTCCAGATGTCTTCCTACACATCACAACAGTTTACCCTTAGTAATGGCACCAGACAAGGGTGTCCTTTATCACCCCTATTGTTCATATTGAGTCTCGAACCATTAGCAACAGCCATCAGATCCCACCCTGATATCAGGGGAGTTCCGTTGCGACAACAGGACTACAAACTGTCACTATTTGCAGACGACATCTTACTAACTAACTATCACCCATCCTGACACCTCCCTACCTTTTCTACATGACATCCTATCCACTTTTGGAATCTTATCAGGTTTTAAGATTAACCAGACCAAAACAGAAGCCCTCCCTATCAATATATTCCCAGATTTGCTCAGCTCTCTACAAAGCAGATTCAAATACAGATGGTGTCAGACCTCGTTGAAATATCTAGGAATTCATCTTACCCCCTCATATTCCTCGCTCTATCAAGCCAACTTCTCTCCAATGTTTGCAGAAATCTCTAGACTTCTACACCTCTGGACACTCATTCCACTCTCTCTCCTTGGCAGAATCAACGTCCTCAAAATGTCGATATTAACCCTCAGGACTAAAGGTGGGTTGGCTGCTCCTGATCTCATTAAATACTATTACGCTTTCCACCTCAGGGTATTGACCACCTGGACCTCTAGGAAAGCCCCAAGTAGATGGGCTGAAATTGAAATGGGGATCACTGCTCCAGTGCACCCCTGTTACATGTTATGGCCATCCTCAAACAAATTCATGCCCCAATTGAGGTCTCTTTGTTTGTCCCCGATGCTTTTCACCCCATCCATTTGGAAGAGATATGCAGATAGGTTCTCTCTTTCCTCACTATGCTCCCCACTCCAGAATGTCCTTTTTAATGCAGACATCCCAGATGGACTATCTTATTCACGAACACTCCCATGGACTCAAGCGGGTATCTTTCAGCTGCGACATTTGGTACACCCGGTTACGCGTAAATTCCTATCATTTTCAGATCTCCAAAAAAAACATGATCTGTCTGCCTCTATGGAATACTCTTATATACATATTAAACATTTTTTCCTTGTCAATTCACCTTCATTGTCCTTAGAAAAGCCTACAGACTTTGAAATACTGTGTGCAAGTTGCCCATATGAACCAAAACCATAGGTGTGCACAGCCTATTGCATTAAGGTGTGCACCCAAAAGCTCCAACACATATACATTTGACATATTTACCGGCCTCTTCCCCGCTCTCCATCCTGAAACAATGGGGGGAAGGGGGCGCAAGGGCACACATGGGGGATCCGGGCAACAGAAGGAAGAGGAACAGGGAAAGGATAGATATATATATATATATATATATATATATATATATATATATATATATAAAAGCATATATTAGTACCAATCTCCTATATTTTCCTCCTGTGGCAGCTGAATGTTATCAAAAGGGAGAGGAGGAGAAGCCTACTTTGAGCTACTGCAGGAGGAAAATACAGATTAGTTCCACAAAATTCCACTCACGCCACCTCTCCTGTCCAGGTTCTGAGGGTTGGCAAGGAAGGATTGCGGGTAACCTATCAGCTGCCCACCACTAACAGGTTGCCAACACCAGGATTAGGGTGTGCCCAGGCACACCCCTTGCGCACGCCTATGACCAAAACTAATTTCATCTATATATAAAATGCTCCATGCAGTGCCCCCTCTAACTGACTCCTCATATAACTACATGGCAAAATGGTCCAGAATGTTAAACCATCCAATCTCATTGTTGGACTGGGGGAGAATTTGGGAATCATCTTCAAAAGTTTCAAGATGTGTAGCACAAAAAGTTGCAGTTGCAGTAAAAATATGCGACGCCAATTGGCGTTCTGGTCGTAGTAATTCTGTAATCGGTTTCCCCAGAATGGCCTCAAAAGGGTCCCTCTTTATATTAGTGTTGAAGAGGTTACGAAGGAGTGCATAGACTCTGACCCACAATCTGCATACCCTGGGACACTTCCACCAGATGTGAGCCATTGTGCCTTCCTGAGAACACCCACAGAAACATAAGGGAGTGTATGTTGGAAGGAAACTCCCTAATCTGGCCGGGGTGTAATACCATCTATAAAGCACTTTATAAGCATTTTCCAAGAAGAGGACGTTCTTGGAGCACTTTGACAGTGCAATAGTCATGATCTGCCAGTCCTCTGGGTCTAATCGTTTTCCCAGTTCCGTCTCCCACTAGAGATGGTATGGTCTCAAGGGTGTTTTTTTGAAGCCTATTATGGCTGCATATATTAAAGAGATCAAACCCGAGGACTGGGGTCGTGATCTACAAAGGCTTTCAAAGAGGGTCAAAGTGTAAGGGATTGGTCGAGATTTTAGAAGAGATTGGAGGAAGTGTTGGAGCTGTATATACCTGTAATGTTTCCTAAGGGGGATATCAGGAGAGGAACGTAAGACAGCAAATGAAATTTTTTTAGTGGGGGTAAACATGGAGTGGACATCCACAAAGCCATTTTCGATCCACCACTTGAACTGCAGCGGACTATCGCATCCGGTGGGAATAAAGGGCACTGAAGAAGGTGGAGTAGGGGGAGATGGGGGAGATCAGGCCCGCTGAGTATGTGACTGTGTCCCACAACCGAAGTGAGTGGGCCAGACATGGACCGATAATACGCGGGCGATGGACTCGAGGGACCCAAGGGAGGGAGGCTAATGGTATCGGGTGAGAATCCATCAGATCAAGGGTGGCCCACAACGGCATTTGATGCTTCTCATGGAGATGAGATAATGGGACAATAGCCGCTGCCATATAGTAAGCGTGTAGGCTAGGCCACCATTGATCCTGCGGGTGTACAGAACCTGCCTCTTGATCCTGGGCCTTACGGAACCCCAGATAAATTGCTGATTTTGCGTTGGTGTATACGCAGGATGTGAGAAGAGACCCAGACTGGGAAAACCCTGAAATAATAGAGCAGCTTTGGGAGATAGGTCATACGGATTGTTGCAATCCTTCCGAACCAGGACAACAGGAGGGTGAACCAGGAGGAGAGCATAGTAGCCAATTTCCCAAACAATGAGGGAAAGTTGGCTTGATATAGGCCTATCTTGGGGTGAGCTGGATCCCGAGGTAGGGTAACGATTTTAACCATTGGAAGGAGAATGCAGATTGCAGGGTTATCAGCTCGGAGGGCGATACATTAATCGACATTGCTTTGGATTTAGCGGGATTGACCGATAGGCCTAAAAACCTGGCGAAGGCACTTAAAAGAGAGAAGATTAGGGAGGGTGATTCTGGGTTTAGTGATGGTCAACAGGATATCATCCACAAACATTGACAACTTGTGTGAAGTACCCGCTATTTCTACCCTCGATATGTCTGGGTGGGATCGGATGGCCTCCAACAAGGGTTCCAGTGCCAGGATAAATAGGCGTGGGGAAAGTGGGCAACCTTGGCGGGTACCCCGTTTAATAGAAAAGGTAGGCGACTCAAACCCATAGTATTTCACTTTGGCCTGGGGGGAATCATAAATGGCTGAAACCCAGCTCATGAAGGAGGTGCCGAATTCATAGTGGCTAAGCACCTGTGTCAGGTAGGGCCATGACAGGGTGTCAAAGGCTTTATTAATGTCCAACGACAAGAACATTGTTTCTAGGGACCTATTGTGGACGTTATGTTGTATTCTAAGGAGACGTCCCCTGCCTGTCTCCTTGGGAAAAAGCCCACCTGGTCCTTTATCAGGTGTGGAAGAAAGGAGTTGAGGCGATTGGCCAGGATCTTTTGCTATTAGACTTCTGTTGGTGTACACAGTACCGTGCACCCCTAGTGCAGTTGCTACTACTTTTCTGGTGGTGTACACAATACAGTACACCCATAGTTGTTATTACATTTCTGTTGGTGTACACAGTACCGTGCACCCATAGTGCAGTTGCTACTACTTTTCTGGTGGTGTACACAGTACACAATACAATGTAGTGTGGTGTTGCAAAACAAAATCCCCATCATGTCCGGAAGGCCACCAAGGAGAGGCAGACGCTCACAGGCCACTAAAAGAGGGCAAGCAGGCTCTGTGTCTCCAGTCCCCAGTGCTGGTCATGGACATAGTGCATCTTCTGGAGGTGGCCATGGGGCACGCTTGTCCTTTTTTTCTGCTGCTGGGACAGGGGCAGAAAAATTGGGCCTTTGGTGGTGATGGTACCACAACACTGTAACCCCTCACAGATACTCTTGGTGGGCGCAGGAACGGGCCCTGCTGTGAAATATTAGATCAAAAATTGTAATTACATGCCCCTGTTAAACGGGGACAGAAAAATTGGGCCTTAGGCAGTGGTGGTGCCCTAAACCAAAAATATTGTTGGAAGCTTGAGGAGGAATAGTATAGTCACTCAGCATAGGCAGTCTTCAAGGAATCCGACATACATAGAAAAATCAATCAGTTACATCAGCATCAGGTGCCTGATAGCTGCTGCTGATCCAAGACTGATTCATTTTTATGAATGTGAGCCTATCAACAGAGTCTGTGGACAGGTGCACTCTATGATCTGTTACAAACCCTCCAGCAGCACTGAATGTGCGTTCAGAAAGAATGCTGGATGCAGGACAGGCCAGTAGATCAATTGCATATTGAGCTAGTTCTGGCCAGTGGTCCATCCTCAAGACCCAGTAACCCAGTGGATGCTCTGTTGGAAAGGTCTCAAAGTCTGCTCTTGCCCCTAGATATTCCTGTACCATGTAATGGAGACACTGGCGATGGTTGCTTGAACCGATCAGACCTTGGCGCTGAGGACTGAAAAATTGTCTAAAGGCATCGGTCAGCCAGCCACCTTCTCCACTGCTCTTCCTCTGACTGAACGAAGCCTCAGCAACACGTCCAGCACCAGGAAATTGTAACCTCACAGGGTCTGGAAATGCATTGCACAAACCTTTCTTCAAGGCCTCCTGAAGATGTTTCATCCTCTGCTCTCTCTGCGAAGGCAGGATGAGTTCTGCAACCTTACCCTTGTAACGTGGATCAAGAAGGGTTGCCAGCCAGTAATGATCCCTCTCTTTGATACCACGAATCCTAGGGTCCTTACGCTGCATGGCCTCCCTGATTCTGCAAAGCCTGCGAAAGTTTGCAGAGGCATTTGATTCTGAGTCCTCTGGGTCACTAAGGATCACATGATCCGTAACAACCTCCTCTCAGCCACGTACAACTCCTTGGGTTTCTGGGGACTGAAAACCATCCCTTGAAGACTGCTGCTGAGTGTTATCCTCCACGTCCATGCTGACACAATCCTCCTCCTCTTCTTCCTGTGTGTTTGGCGGGCCTGCAGGAATAATATCTGGATAAAGGGGGCCTTGAGAGGTAAGGAAGTCCTCCTCTTCCTCCCGCTGTTCTGCCTCAAATGCCCTGTCCATTATTCCACGAAGCGTGTGCTCCAACAGGAAGACAAGAGGAACAGTATCACTGATGCATGCATTGTCGCTGCTCATCATCATCATGGCCTCATCAAATGGTGACAGGACAGTGCATGCATCCTTGATCAGTAGCCACTGGCGTGGCGAAAAGAAGCCAAGCTCCCCAACCCTGTCCTGTGCCATACTTACACAGGTACTCATTGATGGCCCTCTGCTGCGTGTGCAGCCGCTGCAGCATTGCCAACGTTGAGTTCCACCTGGTGGACATGTCACAAATGAGGCAGTTGGTGGGCAGGTTGCATTCCCTTTCAGAGTCAGCCAGCCGAGCATTGGCATTGTATGACCGTTGGAAATTACCACAGACTTTTCTGGCCTGCCTCAGGGGATCTTGTAAGCCTGGGTACCTGCTCAAGAACCGCTGCACCACCAAATTCAGGATGTGTGCCAAACACGGAACATGGGCCAAGTGTCCTTGTTGGAGGGCTGAGAGAAGGTTGGTGCCATTGTCGCATACAACCATTCCTGGCTGAAGCTGGTGTGGCGTCAACCACCTCTGAGCCTGGCCCTGCAGAGCTGACAGAATCTCTGCCCCAGAGTGGCTCCTGTCCCCTAAGCAGTCATTTAACTTTAAACTACATAGAGGGTTCTTTACTGTAAGAGCGGCAAGGATCTGGAATTCCCTTCCACGGGCAGTGGTCTCAGCGGGAGGGCATCGATAGTTTCAAGAAACTATTAGATAAGCACCTGAACGACCGCAACATATATACAATGTAATACTGACATATAATCACACACATAGGTTGGACTTGATGGACTAGTGTCTTTTTTCAACCTCACCTACTATGTAACTATGTAACTCATGCACCGCATGGCATCTTTTTGCCTGAGTGCTTGCATAGCCACTTGAACGCTTATGGAGTACCGCTGGTTCAGAGAGCAAATCTGCAGAAGAGGCCATAGAGGAAGAAGAAGAGGAGGGGTGGAGGAGAGAGCTGTGGCAGAATCACTGCTAGCATTTTGGAGGCGTGGTGAAGGAACAAGCTCCAACAATACTGAACCCTGTCCTGCATCCAGCAGAGTTACCCAGTGCGCCGTGAAGGAAAGGTAACATCCCTGCCCATGCCTGCTAGACAATGAGTCTGCGGTAATATACACCTTACTGCTGACCGCCCTGTCCAAGACAAAAACATTGCCTTCCACATGCTGGTAGAGAGCTGGAATGGACTTCAGTGAAAAAAAATGGCATTTTGGAATCTGCAACTGAGGTACAGCACATTCCACAAATTCAGGAAAGGGGGCAGAGTCTACCAGCTGAAAAGGCAGTAGTTTCAGTGCTAGCAATTTGGACAAGCTAGCATTCAGACGCTGAGCATGTGGATGGCTGGGACCAAATTTCTTTTTACGGTTTAGCAACTGGGGTAGGGAAATTTGCCTGCTAAAATCAGATGGTGGTGTACTGCTAGCAGTTTGACTGCAAGTACTTGGGGCACCTATTGCTATACCGTCAGTCCTCTCAGTGCAGGTTTTCGAGAGGACTGGAGGTATAGTAGGGTTGGAGATCCCAGATGAGGAGCAAGGAGAAGTCCGCCTTTTTCTTTGATGTGGGTCTTTCAAGTGCTGTTGCCAACGGACTTGTTGCCTTATTAGTTTATGTGAAATCTCCATTAATAGCTGTAAAATATTGTGATTATGAATATATTTCATTTAGCTTTTATATATGTAGGGTGGAACATATTATCTTCACAGAAATCTCTGGTAAACCAGACAAGTCGGTGCCTAGGCTTGTGTATACAAACAATGGGATCCAAACCTCATTGTTTTACACATACTCACTTCAAAGGATCCCATGCTGGGATATGCAATGAAGGGAGGCCAACCCGTAATCAATACTTAATTTCCCGGGAAAATTCAAGTTAAGCTCCTGCTCAGAATAGTCACAAGGATTTGCATTAAAGGGGGCTGACTTATGCAAAGTATAGGGATTGGAGATGTAGCCAGTCCTTAACCAGGAATAGGGAAGCTCACCAATCAGAGCACGCTATGCCAACCAATGAGGCATCAGCATGTAATGATACACACAGACTAGATGGGAGGGAAACACACACTTTTATGGGAGAACAACCATCAGAATGGAACCTTGGTGCAAAGGGTAATTATAGGAAAGAAAAAACAAAAATACTAAAGTGCCAAAATGGATATTAGTGAATGTGATTGAAAGAAAACCAAAATAATGAAAGCTACAAAACTTTAAAGTGTTCAGGTTGCAAAACTTGTGATTGAAAGAAAACCAAATAATTAAAGCTACAAAACTTTAAAAGTGTTCAGGCACCTATAATGAATATTAAAGTGAAAATGTGTTGCGCTATAATTACCTTTCATTCAATATTTAAATCCTGTGTTATTTACTAAGTAAATCAATTCTTCATAGTGATAGTGAAAATAAAAATAAAAATAAATGAAATAGAAAAAAGACAAATATTGTATGTGGTATAGCCAAAAATGTAAAATCATATAACCTCACAATCATGATCATATGCTACACCAATAGAATACTCCACAGATTCCCACCTGTAAATATATATGGCTACTAAGTATAAAAAGTCCGATAAATTGCCAATAGGTCTATTAAAAAAAAAAAACTACTCTTAAAATGCTGTTTGAGGTTTAAAAGACGTTTTGATGGCCGTTCTGTGAATATATATGGTCACTAAGTATATAAATTTCGATAAAATGCCAATAGGTCCATTCAAAAAACTTCTCTTATAATGCTGTTTGGGGCTTAAAAGACGTTTTGTTGGCCGTTCTTAATTGCAGGAGATTCCATGCAATAAATCAAAGAGAAAACATCATTGCGCAATGAACGGTATACAGAATACTCAAGATGAGAAATCTTCAACACGGGATTTAAATATTGATTGAAAGGTTAATTATAGCGCAACACATTTTCACTTTAATAATTATAGGAAAGGTCTGCATTTTACTTGTAACTAAATATGTTTGTAGATTAATGTTTTCAGGAATATACTCTGTATTCCTTCATGTAATTCTCTTATTTTAACCTAATATTTTCTTCCTTAGTGTAGACTATAGATAGATGGTTGTGTATTAGATAGACTTTCAACTACTCACCAATAAATCTTGTTATTGTGTTAAAGCTTTCACTCATGGTCAAAGAACTCTCATTTAACCCAAATCATATCTGAGAGATATTAAATCTCAAAAATAGTATACGGGAAAAAGACTGCATGGGAAGTCGTCATATGTCTGGTCAAGCATGTGGTGCCCAAGCGGCTGCTGTTGTGGCCACGCTTGATCGGCTTCAGACATAGGTTGCAAACAGCAACGGTGCGATCTGCTGCACACGTGTCCAAAAAGGCCCACACCAAGGAATTTTTCAAAATCAGCGGGGAGTCAGCAGCGCCCTTCACCTGCGGAGCTCTGCCGTGTGGTGCAGTAGGGTGGCTGCCCTTAAGCTGCCCACTAGAGGACATCCTGCCTCGTTGGAGTTGTGCCTCCTCTATTCTATCAGGCACCCAAGTAGAGTCAGTGACCTCATCATCCCCTCCCTCCTCGTCACTGGAGTAAACTTGGCACTATGCTGCAGCTGGGGGAACATGACTGCCAGTTTCTTGTCCTTCTTGGGCACCCCCTCTCTCTAGGCTCACGTTACTCCCTTCCTCAACCTGGGAACAAACATCGGAGCCTTCAAATCGCTGCTCATCCCCCAGCAGCATGTACCTGAAACTGTGGTCAAATAGTTCGGGGGACTCCTCCGTGCATGATGGTGGGGCTACGGAAGGAGTGACTGGACAAGGAGCCAGGGGAATAGGCCGCTTTGGCAGCTGCATAGGAAGGAAAACTACTCTGAGCCTGGGTGGCAGAGGATGAGGACGGCTTTGTTTTCCTTCCTCCAACTCTTCTGCATGTTCTGGCCAAATAACACGGCCAGCAGCAAAAAAGGACAAGTGTACCCCATGGCCACCGTCAGAGGATGCACCATGTCCATGACCAGCACTGTTGACTGTAGACACACAGCCTGCTTGCCCTCTTTTAGTGGCGTGTGAGCATCTGCCTCAGCTTGGTGACCTTCTGGACATGATGTATATTTTGTTTTGCAACACTACACTGTATTGTGTACTGTGTACACCACCAGAAAAGTAGTAGCAACTGCACTATGGCTGCACTGTATTGTGTACTGTGTACACCACCAGAAAAGTAGTAGCAACTGCACTATGGCTGCACTGTATAGTGTACTGTGTACACCACCAGAGAAGTAGTAGCAACTGCACTACAGCTGCACTGTATTGTGTACACCACCAGAAAAGTAGTAGCAACTGCACTACGGCTGCACTGTATTGTAATTACAATTTTTAATCTAATATTTCACAGCAGGGCCCATTCCTGCGCCCACTAAGAGTAACTGTGAGGGCTTACAGTGTTGTGGCACCACCACTGCCTAAGGCCCAATTTTTCTGCCCCTGTTTAACAGGGGCATGTAATTACAATTGTTGCTCTAATAATTCACAGCAGGGCCCGTTCCTGCGCTCAACAAGAGTATCTGTGAGGCTTTACAGTGTTGTGCCACCACCACCGCCTAAGGCCCAATTTTTCTGCCCCTGTTTAACAGGGGCATGTAATTACAATTTTTGATATATTTCACAGCAGGGCCCGTTCCAGCGCCCACTAAGAGTAATTGTAAGGGCTTACAGTGTTCTGGAACCACCAACACCTAAGGCCCAATTTTCCGCAGAGTGTATCGGGCAGGCCGTATAGTATATACAGGCAGTCCCCTATTTTCAAACATCCGACTTACAAACGACTCCTACTTAGAAACAGAGGGAGACAACAGGAAGTGAGAGGAAATCTACCCCTAGGAAGGGAAATTCTCTCCTGTAAGAGTTAATATGGGAAAAAGGTGTTTCCACTGATGCTTTATCACCAATCCTTGTTTCCCTAATAACCCCAAATTTTCAAAATTCAATTGTCTTTGGGACAGAAAGTGAGGTGAAATCTTCTGAACAGGGGCACAGACAGCAAAACAAATGTTACAGGGGTGTTATATTAGTGATAAGATAATCCTTCCCTATATTATCCAAAAAGCTTAAAAATATATTTTTGGGCTGGAGCTACACTTAACCACTTAAGGTCCACCTCACGCCGATATACGTCGGCAAGGCGGCACGGGCAGGCAAAATCACGTAGATGTACGTGATCTGCCTCCCGCGGGTGGGGGGTCCGAGCGATTGCCGCCGGCCAATCAGATCATTTCCTTTGCTGCTGTATGCTAAACAGCAGCAAAGGAAATTATGTCATCTCTCCTCGGCATTTTCCGTTCCGGCGCCGAGGAGAGAAGACAGGAATGTGAGTAAAAACACACACACACAGAAGAACATGCCAGGCACACTAAACACCCCCGATCCCCCCCCCCCGATCTCCCCCCAATCACCCCTCCCTGTCACACTGACACCAAGCAGTGTTTTTGTATTTTTTGTTTGTTTTTTTTCTGATTACTGCATGGTGTCAGTTTGTGACAGTTACTGTGTTAGGTCAGTTAGGGTTAGCCCCCTTTAGGTCTAGGGTACCCCCCTAACACCCCCTAATAAAGTTTTAACCCCTTGATCACCCCCTGTCGCCAGTGTCGCTAAGCGATCATTTTTCTGATCGCTGTATTAGTGTCGCTGGTGACGCTAGTTAGGGACGTAAATATTTAGGTTCGCCATCAGCGTTTTATAGCGTCAGGGACCCCCATATACTACCTAATAAATGTTTTAACCCCTTGATTGCCCCCTAGTTAACCCTTTCACCACTGATCACCGTATAACTGTTATGGGTGATGCTGGTTAGTTAGTTTATTTTTTATAGTGTCAGGGCACCCGACGTTTATTACCGAATAAAGGTTTAGCCCCCTGATCGCCCGGCGGTGATATGCGTCGCTCCAGGCAGCGTCAGATTAGCGCCAGTACCGCTAACACCCACGCACGCAGCATACGCCTCCCTTAGTTGTATAGTATCTGAACGCATCAATATCTGATCCGATCAGATCTATACTAGCGTCCCCAGCAGTTTAGGGTTCCCAAAAACGCAGTGTTAGCGGAATCAGCCCAGATACCTGCTAGCACCTGCGTTTTGCCCCTCCGCCCAGCCCACCCAAGTGCAGTATCGATCGATCACTGTCACTTACAAAACAATAACCGCATAACTGCAGCGTTCGCAGAGTCAGGCCTGATCCCTGCGATCGCTAACAGTTTTTTTGGTAGCATTTTGTTAAACTGGCAAGCACCCGCACCAGCCCCAGGCAGGGTCAGGTTAGCGCCAGTACCGCTAACACCCACGCACGCACCGTACACCTCCCTTAGTGGTATAGTATCTGAACGGATCAATATCTGATCCGATCAGATCTATACTAGTGTCCCCAGCAGTTTAGGGTTCCCAAAAACGCAGTGTTAGCGGAATCAGCCCAGATACCTGCTAGCACCTGCATTTTGCCCCTCCGCCCGGCCCAGCCCAGCCCACCCAAGTGCAGTATCGATCGATCACTGTCACTTACAAAACACTAAACGCATAACTGCAGCGTTCGCAGAGTCAGGCCTGATCCCTGCGATCCCTAACAGTTTTTTTTGGTAGCGTTTTGGTGAACTGGCAAGCGCCAGCGGCCTAGTACACCCCGGTCGTAGTCAAACCAGCACTGCAGTAACACTTGGTGATGTGGCGAGTCCCATAAGTGCAGTTCAAGCTGGTGAGGTGGCAAGCACAAGTAGTGTCCCGCTGCCACCAAGAAGACAAACAGGCCCGTCGTGCCCATAGTGCCCTTCCTGCTGCATTCGCCAATCCTAATTGGGATCCCCAACCAAATGCAGTCGGCTGCATGAGAGGCATTTTCTTTATGTCCTCCCGAGTACCCCTACCCAACAAACCCCCCCAAAAAAGATGTTGTGTCTGCAGCAAGCGCTGATATAGGCGTGACACCCGCTATTATTGTCCCTCCTGTCCTGATAATCCTGGTCTTTGCATTGGTGAATGTTTTGAACGCTACCATTCACTAGTTGAGTATTAGCTTAGGGTACAGCATTCCACAGACTAGGCACACTTTCACAGGGTCTCCCAAGATGCCATTGCATTTTGAGAGACCCGAACCTGGAATCGGTTACAGTTATAAAAGTTAGTTACAAAAAAAGTGTAAAAAAAATATACGTATAAAATTAAAAAAAATAGTTGTCGTTTTATTGTTCTCTCTCTCTCTATTCTCTCTCTATTGTTCTGCTCTTTTTTACTGTATTCTATTCTGCAATGTTTTATTGTTATTATGTTTTATCATGTTTGCTTTTCAGGTATGCAATTTTTTATACTTTACCGTTTACTGTGTTTTATTGTTAACCATTTTTTTGTCTTCAGGTACGCCATTCACGACTTTGAGTGGTTATACCAGAATGATGCCTGCAGGTTTAGGTATCATCTTGGTATCATTCTTTTCAGCCAGCGGTCGGCTTTCATGTAAAAGCAATCCTAGCGGCTAATTAGCCTCTAGACTGCTTTTACAAGCAGTGGGAGGGAATGCCCCCCCCTCCCCCACCGTCTTCTGTGTTTTTCTCTGGCTCTCCTGTCTCAACAGGGAACCTGAGAATGCAGCCGGTGATTCAGAGTGGCTCCAAACATTTCTATGGCCTAAGAAACCGGAAGCTACGAGCATTTCATGACTTAGATTTTGCCGGATGTAAACAGGGAAATTGGGAAAGCATTTTATCACACCGATCTTGGTGTGGTCAGATGCTTTGAGGGCAGAGGAGAGATCTAGGGTCTAATAGACCCCAATTTTTTCAAAAAAGAGTACCTGTCACTACCTATCGCTATCATAGGGGATATTTACATTCACTGAGATAACAATAAAAATGATTAAAAAAAAAAAATGAAAGAAACAGTTTAAAAATAAGATAAAAAAGCAAAAAAATTAAGAAAAAAAAAAAAAAAAGCACCCCTGTCCCGCCCTGCTCTCGCGCAAAGGCGAACGCAAGCATCGGTCTGGCGTCAAATGTAAACCGCAATTGCACCATGCATGTGAGGTGTCACCGAGAACGTCAGATCGAGGGCAGTAATTTTAGCAGTAGACCTCCTCTGTAAATCTAAAGTGGTAACCTGTAAAGGCTTTTAAAAATGTATTTAGTTTGTCGCCACTGCACGTTTGTGCGCAATTTTAAAGCATGTCATGTTTGGTATCCATGTACTCGGCCTAAGATCATCTTTTTTATTTCATCAAACATTTGGGCAATATAGTGTGTTTTAGTGCATTAAAATTTAAAAAAGTGTGTTTTTTCCCCAAAAAATGCGTTTGAAAAATCGCTGCGCAAATACTGTGTGAAAAAAAAAAATGAAACGCCCACCATTTTAATCTGTAGGGCATTTGCTTTAAAAAAATACATATAATGTTTGGGGGTTCAAAGTAATTTTCTTGCAAAAAAAAATAATTTTTTCATGTAAACAAAAAGTGTCAGAAAGGGCTTTGTCTTCAAGTGGTTAGAAGAGTGGGTGATGTGTGACATAAGCTTCTAAATGTTGTGCATAAAATGCCAGGACAGTTCAAACCCCCCCCAAATGACCCCATTTTGGAAAGTAGACACCCCAAGCTATTTGCTGAGAGTCATGTCGAGTCCATGGAATATTTTATATTGTGACACAAGTTGCGGGAAAGAGACAAATTTTTTTTTTTTTGCACAAAGTTGTCACTAAATGATATATTGCTCAAACATGCCATGGGAATATGTGAAATTACACCCCAAAATACATTCTGTTGCTTCTCCTGAGTACGGGGATACCACATGTGTGAGACTTTTTGGGAGCCTAGCTGCGTACGGGACCCTGAAAACCAAGCATCGCCTTCAGGCTTTCTAAGGGCGTAAATTTTTGATTTCACTCTTCACTGCCTATCACAGTTTCGGAGGCCATGGAATGCCCAGGTGGCACAAAACCCCCCCAAATGACCCCATTTTGGAAAGTAGACACCCTAAGCTATTTGCTGAGAGGTATAGTGAGTATTTTGCAGACCTCACTTTTTGTCACAAAGTTTTGAAAATTGAAAAAAGAAAAAGAAAAAGGTTTTTTCTTGTCTTTCTTCATTTTCAAAAACAAATGAGAGCTGCAAAATACTCACCATGCCTCTCAGCAAATAGCTTGGGGTGTCTACTTTCCAAAATGTGGTCATTTGGGAGGTTTTGTGCCACCTGGGCATTCCATGGCCTCCGAAACTGTGATAGGCAGTGAAGAGTGAAATCAAAAATTTACCCCCTTAGAAATCCTGAAGGCGGTGATTGGTTTTCGGGGCCCCATACGCGGCTAGGCTCCCAAAAAGTCCCACACATGTGGTATCCCCATACTCAGGAGAAGCAGCTAAATGTATTTTGGGGTGCAATTCCACATATGCCCATGGCCTCTGTGAGCAATATATCATTTAGTGACAACTTTGTGCAAAAAAAAAAAAAAAACATATGTCACTTTGCCGCAACTTGTGTCAAAATATAAAATATTCCATGGACTCAACATGCCTCTCAGCAAATAGCTTGGGGTGTCTACTTTCCAAAATGGGGTCATTTGGGGGGGGGGGGGTTTGTGCCATCTGGGCATTTTATGGCCTTCAAAACTGTGATAGGTAGTGGGGAGTGAAATCAAAAATTTACGCCCTTAGAAATCCTGAAGGCGGTGATTGGATTTCGGGGCCCGTACGCGGCTAGGCTCCCAAAAAGTCCCACACATGTGGTATCCCCATACTCAGGAGAAGCAGCTGAATGTATTTTGGGATGCAATTCCACATAGGCCCATGGCCTGTGTGAGCAATATATCATTTAGTGACAACTTTTTGTAAATATTTTTTTTTTTTGTCATTATTCAATCACTTGGGACAAAAAAAAAAATATTCAATGGGTTCAACATGCCTCTCAGCAATTTCCTTTTGGTGTCTACTTTCCAAAATGGGGTCATTTGGGGGGGGGGGGGGGGGGTTTGTACTGCCCTGCCATTTTAGCACCTTAAGAAATGACATAGGCAGTCATAAACTAAAAGCTGTGTAAATTCCAGAAAATGTACCCTAGTTTGTAGACGCTATAACTTTTGCGCAAACCAATAAATATACGCTTATTGACATTTTTTTTACCAAAGACATGTGGCCGAATACATTTTGGCCTAAATGTATGACTAAAATTGAGTTTATTGGATTTTTTTAATAACAAAAAGTAGAAAATATCATTTTTTTTCAAAATTTTCGGTCTTTTTCCGTAAAAACGGCAGAGGTGATCAAATACCATCAAAAGAAAGCTCTATTTGTGGGAAGAATAGGACGCAAATTTCGTTTGGGTACAGCATTGCATGACCGCGCAATTAGCAGTTAAAGCGACGCAGTGCCAAATTGGAAAAAGACCTCTGGTCCTTAGGCAGCATAATGGTCCGGGGCTGAAGTGGTTAAAAAAAGTACCTGTTCCAAGTTACAAACAGATTCAACTTAACAACAAACCTACAGTCCCTATCTTGTTTGTAACCTGGGGACAGCCTGTATACTGCTGTTCAGAGTATATAGGGCCTGGGGGCCCCACGCCTTTTTTTTTTTATTTAGGTGCGGGGTTCCTTTTAATATCCATACCAGACCCAAAGGGCCTGGTAATGGGCTGGAGGGGGATGGGAGCACATTACATTATAGCCGCAAGCAGTTTTAAATGACTTTTTTCCTTTAGAAATATCATTTTGTGCAGGGACTGTTCTAAACACGGGAAAAATGTGCCACTTTACAGGCATACTATAGACACCCCCCAGGCATGATATTTAAAGGAATATTACACTTTTATTGTTTCACTTTAAGCATTCTTAAAATCACTGCTCCCAAAAAAACGTCCGTTTTTAAAACTTTTTCTTGCACTGATACATGTCCCCTGGGGCAGGACCCGGGTCCCCAAAACACTTTTCATGACAATAACTTGCATATTAGCCTTTAAAATTAGCACTTTTGATTTTTCACGTTGGAGTCCCATAGACTTTAACCGTGTTTGCATGTTCTGCCATGAACCGAACCGGGGGGGGGGTGTTCGGCTCATCCCTACTCAAGAGGGGAATGTCCTCCTGTGGGGTATAAAGTATGTGTCTGAGTTTCAATAAAGAGTCATTGCTTTGGAGTTTACCTCAACATCTTGTCTGTGTACAATGATTAAGGTAACAGGGCTAGTATTAGCTCTGGGTCTGCTGTAATGGTTTGGAGGGCAGGGAGCACGGTTTGGCGGAAGCACCTAATCGTGGTGCCAATCGGTTCCATTATACTTTCACTCTTACTTACTCTGATTTCACTGCACACTGGGAGCTTGCCACGGTGTGCATTAGAAGGTGTTGCAAATAGGATAGCCCTCCTCATTTCCAGGCTGGATGACTTTCAACATAACATTTCCCTTTCCTCCCAAGACATACTATCCCTGGCCAACCCCTCACGATTATTGGTTTTCAGTTTTTTAAATTATGGAGGCTCAGTATGACACCTGGGCATTACCTGGGTCAGTCTGCATGCAAATAGTTTACCTAGGTATGTCCACTTCTCCAAACTGACATTTAACCATCAAGGCAATGTCATATTTGAATAACTTCTCCCAAGGTTTAGTCCACTGGTTGCATCAGGGCTGACTGCTCTTGAGAGGTGTCTTGAGGCAGGGTTAGATGATGTTTTCAGGAAGTTCTGTACAGCACCCTGCTGGCCTCTCCCACCCATGATCTGCCTGCCTCATGACGACATCACTGGGTTTAAAATAAGGTATGTAATGAAAACAGAGGTTTTATTTAAAAATGTAATTAGCGTATTTATGAGAATGTGGGTGAGGGAGGAACCAGGAAAGCTTTAAATGGCTTCTAAGGGTGCTTGCACACTGCCCCCCTGTGGTTTGGCCACAGTGTGGGTGCAGTGCAGTGTAGCTGAGGCTTTGGTGCAGATTACCCGTGCTTTATCATAAACTTCCACATTTAGACTTTATAAGGAATGCAACAAGAAAAGTAAGGGTACAATTAGGGTAGCTATGATAGAACACGAAAGACACATAGCGAAGGAGAGCAAAAAAAATCCCAAGAAATTCTTTACATATGTAAACAGTAAAAGGGAGGACAGACCATATTGGCCCTATAAAGAATGAGGAAGGACATCTGGTTACAAAGGATGGGGAGATGGCGAAGGTATTGAATTTATTCTTTTCCTCAGTCTTCACCAGGGAATCGGGGGGCTTCAGTAACCAAAACTGCAGTGTTTATTCTTATGACACATCACAGGAAGCACCTCAGTGGTTAACAGAGGACAGAACTAAAATTAGACTTGGGAAACTTAACAATAATAAATCACCGGGACCAGATGGCTTGCACCTGAGGGTACTTAGGGAACTCAGTCAAGTAATTGCCAGACCGTTGTTCCTAATTTTTACTGACAGTCCACTGACTGGAATGGTACCAGCTGATTGGAGAAAATCCAATGTAGTACCAATATTTAAAAAGGGCCCAAAATACATCCCTGGGAATTACAGACCAGTTAGCCTAACACCAATAGTATGCAAACTCTTGGAGGGGATGATAAGGAACTATATACAAGATTAGCAGTAATCGTTCTTGCCAAACCAATCTATTAACCTTCTATGAGCAGGTGAATTGCCATCTAGATAAAGGAAGGCCCGTAGACGTGGTGTATCTGGATTTTGCAAAAGCATTTAACACAGTTCCCCATAAACTGAAATATATATATATAAATATGTGGCGCTACCTCATCAAAGCAAAAATCAAATATATATTAAAATAAACCTTCCAAATAGCTAATGCAGGACAGTATCAGTGGTGACATTCATCAATGAGTGAAAAAAATATACGTGAGTTCAAGTATAAAATGGTGACAGCAAATAAGTCCAAAATGACTAAGGATGATGATCCTTTTTCTAACATGTATATGATGAAATATCACTCAAAAGGTGCAACGTGCATAAAAACAAAATAACAGAGGACTCTTAATGTGACAGTAGAAGATCAAAAAGAGACTAAGCCCAATATGACTAATAAGCAGTGGCGGAATTACCAGGGTCGCAACAGTCGCAGTTGCGACTGGGCCCGGCATTCCGCCACTGTGGGGGGGCCCAGCGGGGTTGATCTTCACACACCGCTCTGAGCGGAGATCGTGTGTCATAGAACAATAGCACAGAGAGACACCGGCGGCATTAATGTTCTATTTGTCGGTCCTCTCTGGCAGGGGATGAACGAGGACACACAGCTGATCTCACTGCTCCCCCTTCCCCCCCTCCTCTCTCCTCTGTTCTCCGCGGGCAGTCAAGTGTGAAGCTAAAGAGCTCACATTTTCCATGGAGCACAGAGGAGAGAGGAGGGGGTAGAAGGGGGAGCAGTGAGATCAGCTGTGTGTCCTCTGTCATCCCCTGCCAGAGAGGACCGACAAATAGAACATTAATGCAGCCGGTGTCTCTCTGTGCTATTGTTCTATGACACACGATCTCCGCTCAGAGCTGTGCTGTTCTGAGAAGGCAGACAGCACTGATGGAAATTAATAGCAGGCACTGATGAGCACTAATAGAAGGCACTGATGAGCACAGATAGAAGGCACTGATGAGCACTGATAGAAGGCACTGATGAGCACTGATAGAAGGCACTGATGAGCACTGATAGAAGGCACTGATGAGCACTGATAGAAGCCACTGATGAGCACTGATAGAAGGCACTGATGAGCACTGATAGAAGGCACTGATGAGCACTGATAGAAGGCACTGATGAGCACTGATAGAAGGCACTGATGGGCACTGATAGAAAGCACTGATGAGCACTGATAGGAGGCACTGATGAGCACTGATAGGAGGCACTGATGAGCACTGATAGGCCACATTGATAAGCACTGATAGGCAGCACTGATAGGAGGCACTAATGTGCACTGATAGGTGGCATTGATGGGCACTGATAGGCCACATTGATGGGCACTGATAGGCAGCACTGATAGGAGGCGGCCTTACTGTGGAAGATCCACAGACAGGTAAATAGGCTCAGTGTAAAATTGTCATTATGACTAAATGTCCTGTTAATTTGTTGGGTAGAGACATGTTGCACGCTCTTGATATTTCTGTCGTACCAGTGGAGGGAGGACTCAGAGCCCATCGGCCGTGTGAAAAACAAATCACAGCCGTGGATAATGAGCCCTGATACTGGTACAGCCTGGAATTTGCAAACTGAGGGATTAAATATACCCAAAACCCTGGCAGAAATAATTGACAAAGAGTCTGTGAGGAAAAGGTATAAGGTCCAGACAAACCTCTATTGCACCATGTATTACAGAAAGATCTCTGGGCCTGATAAGTCCTATGAGAAACAGTTAATGAGTCTCACTAACACTGAAGTTCTCTTAAAATGTCTGTACTGTGATAAGAGGGGAAATAGCGTGGCTACTTGTCTCCTACCATAGCCTATTATGCAAATATACAGGCAGGATACTGTACCTTGTGTTTCGGTCACCCAGAATTCCAAGGTATCATGGCATGAGCTAGGAGAACTTATCACGAACTGGGTCCAACTGACAGATGAGAAACTAAAATCCAGAGGGATTCAGAGGTATAGAAGGCATAAGGGAGAGAAAGATGGGTGGAGACTCGTGCAGGATTTACAGGCAGTCAATAGGGCCGTATTACCGAGGGCCCCGGTGGTCCCAGACATGCATGTCCTCCTGAACAAGCTCTACCCAGAGAACGAGGTATTTTATGTTATTGATAACAGTAATCCTTCTTTTCCATTCCCTTACACAAAGACAGTCAGTTCTGGGTTGCATTTATGTACACGGAAAAAAAAAAAAAAAAGAGAGGTACACATACACTAGGTTATCCCAGGGATATTGTGAAAGTCCAACTACCTTCTCACAAAGAATGTCCAATAATTTGTCTCGGTTTGTACCTCCCAGTGTGTTAAATTCTCTTGTATTTGGATGACATTCTGGTAGTAATGTATGTAAAATTACCATGGTTCTGATGCATTTCCTCGCAGACCAAGGTCAAAAGGTCAGCAAAGACTAATTACAACTGTGGAAAGAAAAGGTGAAATACCTGGGTTACATTTTATCTCAAGAAGGTAGACTTTTGCATGAGATCCGAAAAGAGGCCATCCTTCAAGTCCCCAAATCACATACCAAAAAAAGAAATGCCATTTCTTGGCATGGCAAATGTCTGTAGAGCATGGATAGCAAATTATGCTATGGAGGTGGAGCCTCTTTCTGATCTCATCTATGGTTCACTAATGTCTGCAAAAGATTCCATTCAGTGGAATGTGCAAGCAGAGGATGCATTTACGAAGGTAAAGCACCTCATTGTGGGTTATGCTTAGCCTTCCCAATTACAGTAAAACCTTTTATCAGACTGTAGATTGTAAGGAAGGATCTCACGGATGTTCCCTTTCTAGATGCTGACATTACCTTTTGTGTTGATGGGTCTTGTAAAAAGGACGATAAAGGGGTACATCAAACGGCATACGCTATAGTAACACATGACCAGGTCATTGAAGCCAGACCCCTTCCCAGTTCCTACTCTACACAACAAGCTGAAATTATTGCCCTATCCAGGGCCTGTAGTCTAGGGGAAGGGAAGAAAATAAATATTTATGCAGACAGCCAATACGCTTTTACTACTATACACATATTTGCCCAGCAATGGAAAAATAGGGGTATGATTACGTCCACAGGTAAACCAATCTCACATAGAGATCTTATCCTGGCCCTTCTAGAAAATGTACAGAAACCAACACAAGTGGCTATTTGTAAATGTACAGCACACAGAAAGGGAACAGATCCAATTACTCTAGAAAATGCACTAACGGACAAAGATCCCAAGGGAAGCTGCTACAGGACCGCAAAAAAAACACACACATATACTATACAGGTCCCCAAGAAAATGGTGAGGTACGGAAAGCTATTGATAAAACATGGTTATCAGAAATGCAGAAAACATCACCGGCAGGTGAAGAACAAAAATGGTTATCTAAAGGGGCAACGCTGGTCAATGGTATATACACAAGTACAGAAGGTAAACCCATCTTACCTACATCACTGTTTAGATATGCTGCGTTATTGAGCCATGGGCAAGCCCATATCTCAAAAGGAGGGATGTTACAGGTGATCAATAAGGTGTTCACAACATATGGGTTTACGAATGACTCTAGAGATTTTTGCCTCACATGTCCGCTTTGTAACAGATACCATGCTCAAGGTGCCTTAAGACCCTTAAGAGGTCATTTCTCACAACCCTCTTATCCCTTTCACACGATATGCATGGATTTTATGATTATTGTTGTTTATAAAGTGGGCGGAAGCTTTTCCTATGACACACCCAAATGGGCAGTCAGTAGCCAAAGTACTTATTTTTTTTTTTTTTTTTAATTTTTAAAGGTAGTGTATTACAATTTGCGTTTCAGTATGTAGATGGTAACAGTAGCCCCAAACTACAGATCTCATATCATACAACTTATACCTCAGAGCCAATTGGCCGCAAATCCTATCGTTACCATTATACATATTTATGTGTTATTACTTTTCTCTTAATTAAACCCTCCCCCCACCCCCCTGTGACCCTCCCTTATTGGACCCCCATAGTACCCGGGCGCACCTAATGAACAGGGTCGGTTCTGTGCGTTGTTCTCTCTTATCTCTGAGTTATTCCCAGCACGGCCACGCCCCATTACTGAGGAAATAAGTACTCTCAGCGCTAAAGTAGCACTGATTGCGGACATGGCATTGCTTGGACCCACGGGTTCCACAACCTCACAAACTTGTTATAGTTGCCTGCCCTAGTATAGAACGTCCTTTTACTCCACACTGTGGAGTTGACTGTTCCAATCCAATCTTCCGAAGTCGGGGGAGTTCTTGATTGCCAAAACTGTGCTATTAATTTCCTGGCTTGGAACAGACATCTTGCTACCGCTACCGCTGTGCTCCTGTCTCTCAGCCCGTTGTTAACGTGTCCCAGCACACAAGTCTTGGGATCAAGCTCTAGATTAATTTTAAACGTTGTATTTATTTTCTTTAAAATCTCGGACCAGTACCTGACTAGTTTTGGGCACCTCCATACCATGTGAATTAAGTCGCCTGTTCTTCTACATCTAGGGCACTCATCATTAATTCTGCGCCCGAACATGAAAAGCTTTTTTGGAGTATAATAAGATCTATGCAGTAACATCAGATGGGAGGCCTTTTGTGAAGGTGAGACCGACACCTCTGAACCAAATTCCAGGATCCTTTTCCACTCTGTGTCCGTTATCTCCCCCACATCGGCCGCCCATCTGTCCCTACCCCCAGGGAGGCCTACCTGCATATTTATTCGCTTTATTAATTGGGTGTATATCTCTGAGATTAACCCTTTAGAGGTCTCTGATTTAATTATTGTTTGTAGTAATGGAATCCTACACCATATGGGGGGTTGCCTGTCGAACTGCTTGCTCAAGGCATGCCTAATCTGTAAGTAGCTATAGAATACCCGATCTGGCATCCCGTACTCGTGCTTCAGTTCCTCAAAGGATTTCAGGGTATCCCCCACATATAACTGTATCAGCCGGCTTATCCCGCGCCTTTCCCACAACTTGTTGCTGTCAACAGATAGTAATTCCTGCAAGTTCTTATTATTCCAGATTGGTGAATATTCTGAGGTTCCTTTGTACCCCATTATTCGCTTGGTTGTCTGCCAAACCCTAGTAATCATTTTAAGTGTCGGGATCTCTCCTTGTAGTGACTCTGCCTCCAGTGCTTCCACCAGTGAGCTATGTGGGCTTCCCTGTAAAATAATTTGGGCACTCTTACTTCCCCCTCCATCGGTGGCACATCCGCCGAGTTGTTGTAGCTGGGCTGCCAGGAAATAGGTAAACGGATGGGGGACCCCCAGTCCCCCCTCCGTAGTAGGGCACTGCAGTTTTTGTAGACCTATCCTGGCCTGCCCTTTTTTCCATATTAATTCCCTAAAAAGGGATTGAATTTTTTGAAACCACTTCTCCCCAATCCAAACTGGGGAGTTGTGGAGCAAGTACAGCAACTGGGGCAACCAAACCATTTTAATCAGGTTAGCCCGACCCGCCACAGACAAGGGAAGTCTGCTCCAAATATCACATTTTTTTTAAAATTTTAATAGGAGGGGGGCCAAGTTGTCCTCAATGAACACACTGGGGTCCTTGGATAGCACAACGCCGAGATACTTCATTTTCTCCATGACTTTCAGTTGGGGCAGGCTCGTCGGAGTCGAGTTGGCCAATGGATCAACCGGCAGGAGCGATGATTTCTCCCAGTTAATGGTTAATCCTGAGAACTTTCCAAAATCCTCCACTAGCTGCATCACTTTCTCCAGTGAGGAAGTCGTGTCCCCTAGGAAAAATAGGACATCGTCCGCGAAGAGCGCTATTCGCTCTTCCTCCCCTTTCCTATGGAATCCCTGCGGTTCGGGTGATGATCTCACCGCTCCCGCCAGTGGCTCCATAGCCAAAACATACAGCAAGGGAGACAAGGGGCACCCCTGTCTCGTCCCTCTTTCGAGGGGAAAACTTTCCGAGTAGTCATTGTTTAACTTAAGTCTTGCCTTAGGGTTTTTATAAAGAATCTTTAACCAGCCAATAAATACAGGGCCAAATCCAAACCTTTCAAGCACCCACCAGAGATATTCCCACTCCAGGCTATCAAAAGCCTTGGCAGTGTCCAAGGACAATATAGCTCTAGACCCTGCGTTCTCGGCCGGTACCTGGAGGTTCAAATAGGCCCTTCTAATATTAGCACTGGTGGACCGACCGGGGATAAACCCTGATTGATCTGGATGTACCAGATTTGCAATACATTTGTTCAATCTGGATGCTAGCGCCCTTGCCACGATCTGAACACAGCAATGATATCGGTCTGTATGAGGTGACTTCCAGTTGGTCTTTCCCCTCTTTTGGAATCACTATTATGTCAGCCTCTGACATTGATAAGGGCAGCCTCCCGTCCTTGAACGACTGCTCCAGTGCCTAAGTACTTATTAAAGAGGTTATTCCACTTCATGGGATCCCCTCTGTGATTTACAGTGACAACGGCTCCCATTTTGTAAACCGAACAATACAACAAATTGGTAAATGGTACAATATTGACCAAAAAAAAAAAAAAAAAAAAAAACAGTGTCTACCACCCACAATCTGTGGGCACAGTGGAGAGATACAATGGTACCTTAAAGAGTAAACTAAGAAAATTGTTGAAGGAAACAGGGAAAAATAAATGGGTTTAGTGTTTGCCAATGGCATTGTTGAGTATAAGAATTACCCCTACTGCTAAAGGACTAACACCGTATGAAATGCTGTATGGTAAACCTTATTATATTCAATAACTAGCCACCGTTCCTCTCCCTGAAGAGGAAATAGACTTGACTTGTATAACAAGAATGTTTTCATAAAATATTACTGGGTCAGAATGTGTAAATGAGAAAAAGAGCTACCCTAAGACTAAAATGCAAAGTATACCCCCATCAGTACAAGCATTACCAGGAAATTGTACTTGTTTCTCTAACAATGACAGTAATGGTACAAATGTTGGCACCCTATCCCCTGAATACTGTGCAATTACAACCCTTACTACAGACATTAAGTACCAACTAAAATGGTTTCAGGAACAAAAACAGCAATTGGCTGATGTTTGGTGTCTGTGTGGAGATAAGAGACTAAGGCCCAGACTGCCACCTAGATGGGAGGGTAGTTGTGCCCTTACCCGATTGCTGCTTCCCTTTTATATAGTTCCTATGAGTGATAAATCAATGAAACTACCAGGTAAATACCTTTTTTTTAAACGAATTAAGCGAGAAACACCACAAGGCTCATTTGACAACCGAGTGTATATAGGTGTTCCACGAGGAGTTCCAGATGAAATTAAAGCGCAGAATCAAATAACAGCAGGACTCACCTCACTCTTCATATGGGTCCAGCCCAACAAGAACATCGACTGGATAAACTACATCTACTACAACCAGCAGAGGTTTGTGAATTACACCAGAGATGCTATCAAAGGTATAGCAGCACAATTGGACGCCACCTCTTTGAAAGCGTGGCAGAACCGTATAGTGTTGGATATGTTGCTGGCAGAAAGGGGCGGGGTATGCAAAATGTTCGGCACCTTCTGCTGCACTTTTATTCCAAACAATACGGCACCTGATGGAAGTATCACCAAAGCCTTACAAGGCCTACAAATGCTATCCGAAGAATTAGCTGAGAACTCTGGTGTAGAGAACCCCCTGACAGGACTTTTCGGAAAATGGTTTGGTAAATGGGGTGATCTTGCAAAAAGTTTGCCTATCTCTATTGTCATGGCAGCCGCAGTTCTTACATTGTGTGGATGTTGCTGCATTCCCTGTATTAGGGGAATTCTTCAAAGACTGATTGACACATCTTTAAGAAAAACTATGGAACTCCAGAGCGACACGGAACTATACTCGAAACCTGATGATGAATTTACAACTCTCGCTAAGGACTTATCTGTCTAAATGATAATACCTGGTAAAATAAAATAACCTGGATATTTGAAGTATTGACATTATTAGTATAAAAGGAGGGAGATGTTAGAGAAATTATACTTTAAATGTCAGTTATGAAAGACGCCATTTTGATTATCATGGCCTAGAAATAAGCTATAGTGATAATATGGAGTCAGCAATATATACTCAGCAATATAATATGCTTAGATGTGCAGTTTTGAATATATCCTGTATTTTTGTGTTGACTTGGGGAGTTTTCAAGTCAGTATCCTGTAACCATTGTTATATGCAGATAACAGTCTGTAACAGACACTTCCACCTTTCCTGTTGTGTCCAGAATAAAGTTGAAAATACATGAGACTGGGCATTTTAAGACAGGAAAGGGGGGTGTCCAGGGCTTATAAAAAAAGACATGTACCACAGTAATCTCTTAGAAATGATGAAGGCTGCATGAACGTGTAATTCATTTCTCTTGCATATGCAATAAATATTACCTTGATGCCCGAGGACGGTCTGAGATGGTGAAATTATTTCCCTAACAGAGGCACTAATGTGCACTGATAGGTGGCATTGATGGGCACTGATAGGTGATACTGATGGGCACTGAGGAACACTGATAGGCAGAACTCAGGCAGTATTGATGGGCTTTGATGGGCAGAATTGAAGAGTACTGATAGGTGGCACTGATGGACGCAGTTAGGTGGCATTAATGAGCACTGATAGGTGGTGCTGATAGGCAGAATTTATGGGCACTAATAGGCGGCATTAATGAGCACTGATAGGTAACACTTGTAGGTGGAAGTGATGGGCACTGATAGGCGGCATTGATGAGCACTGATAGGCAGCACTGATGGACACTGATAGATGGCACTGATGATTGGGGCACTGATTATCAGTGTAAACAATTTACTGACATTCTTGACAGTTAACGGCAGTCCTTTCCTAACACAAACACAGCGTGTGAGGAAAGGGCTGCGGATAACCAGTCTGTTTACATGTGATCAGCTGATCACATGGTAAAGGGCCGATGTGATTGCGCTGGATGCATGTCCCAGGGGTCATGTGGGAAGAGATAAAAATACCATATAGTGTAGTATTTTGAGGTATAAATCAGGCTTTATTCAACTAAAAACATCATATAGGGTACTCACACAGTAGACAATGAACGGTACAATGTATCCAGACGAGCGGCGAGCTCGTACACTGCTAACAGTGGGCGGTGCCTGTCCCTACGCATGGCGTCACGGGTCACGTGGCTTCCGTGACCCATGACGCCACGCGTAGGGACAGGCACCGCCCACTGTTAGCAGTGTACGAGCTCACTGCTCGTCTGGATACATTGTACCGTTCATTGTCTACTGTGTGAGTACCCTATATGATGTTTTTAGTTGAATAAAGCCTGATTTATACCTCAAAATACTACACTATAATGGTATTTTTATCTCTTCACTTTACCATGATGTTTCCTATGGATCTGAGGTCTGATAAATGACAGTCCATCACCTAGGACCCCTCTGCACAGGAGACACCAATAGCGTTTTCTGCTCTATGCTGTAACCTCAGTATAGTGAGGTAAGAGGCCATTACCCACCACTAGAGGATTGCTGCATGGAGATAATCCTGCTATACACTTCACAGTCACCACTCTTCCGAACTAATGTTATTCAAATCCAGCTGTTATCTGCACGTTTTGATTGTTTGATATCACCAAGGAAGCATTGAAGTTGCCTTTTGTTGCACAAAGTCACCTTTATTGAACTGTATTATTTAGAATTTTGAGCACCCCCTGCTGACAGCTGGACACTTATTGCATGATGCACCATTATGAAGATCACTTTGGCTAGCCATTGTAACATTGTATTATTTGGCAATTTTTTAATTTTTTTGTTTTTATGTTATTAAGTTTTTTAGCCACACATCAAGTATACTAATCAAGGTTGATTATACTTTATTTTTTTCTGGTTATTTATTCACAGCAACTTATATTGGTTTTAAATGTCTTATGCCGCGTACACACGGTCAGACTTTTCGGCTACAAAAGTCCGACAGCCTGTCCGACAGACTTTCGACGGACTTTTGGCGGACTTGCGGCAGACTTTCTAACGAACGGACTTGCCTACACACGATCACACAAAAGTCCGACGGATTCGTACGTGATGACGTACACCGGACTTAAATAAGGAAGTTGATAGCCAGTAGCCAATAGCTGCCCTAGCGTGGGTTTTTGTCCGTCGGACTAGCATACAGACGAGCGGATTTTGGGGTCCGTCGTAGTTACGACGTAAAGATTTGAAGCATGTTTCAAATCTAAAGTCCGTCGGATTTGAGGCTGAAAAAGTCCGCTGAAAGTCCGGGGAAGCCCACACACGATCGGATTGTCAGCCAGCTTTAGTCCGTCGGCGTCCGTCTGACTTTTGTAGACGAAAAGTCCGACCGTGTGTACGCGGCATTAGTGGCAATCACAAGCTTATTTGTAATTTTTTTTATTTGATTGTAGACTTCATTACAGCTCTACTTTTCAGTCAAATTGTGTTATATACTTAGACACACAGTTTTCTGGGTTAGGCTCCAATTTTTATTTCAATTTCTATTTTATTTTTATTCTCATTCTCATTGTTTGTTTTGGCACTCATAACTTGCACGTTCACATAGTGCTACATCTTTTCCCGGGGGCTGGATCATCACCCCACACTGCAGTGTAGGCAGGAGCTTACACCCAACATACCCAGCTACTTTAGTTCATTACAGGATTAGTGCAGCACCAATCCCCACCGTCTTTAGTTGCTATCTTATCAGGGTTTAAGGCTGGACCCCATTCGGTGCAAGCTGCTTTTCCCGACCCAAAACCACCTATATCATCACTGATTGGTAGCGCAGGAATAACACTCCCTATATTGAGAGCTTTCTTTTGGTGGTATTTGATCGCCTCTGCGATTTTTATTTTTTGCGCTATAAACAATATAAGAGCGACAATTTTGAAAAAAAAGCATTATTTTTTACATTTTGCTATAATAAATATCCCCCAAAAATATATAAAAAAAATTTTTTTTCCTCAGTTTAGGCCGATCGTATTTTTCTACATATTTTTGGTAAAAAAAAAAATCGCAATAAGCGTTGATTGATTGGTTTGCGCAAAAGGTATAGCGTTTACTAAATAGGGGATAGTTTTATAGCATTTTTATTAAAAAAAAAATTTTTTACTAGTAATGGCGGCGATCAGCGATTTTTATTGTGACTGCGACGTTATGGCGGACATGTCAAACATTTTTGACACATTTTTGGGACCATTGTCATTTATACAGCGATCAGTGCAATTAAAAATGCATTGATTACTGTGTAAATGACATTGGCAGTGAAGGGGTTAACCACTAGGGGGAGGTGAGGGGTTAAGTGTGTCCTAGGGGAGTGATCTCTAACTGTCAGGGGGATGGGCTGGTGAGTGACGTCACTGATCTCTGCTCCCAATGACAGGGAGCAGAGATCGAGTGACACTTGTCACTAGGCAGAACGGGGAGATGCTGTTTACATCAGCATCTCCCCGTTCGTCTTCTCCGTGAGGCGATCGTGGGTATCCCCGCAGCGATCGAGTCCGCGGGACCCGCGACCCGACTCACGGAGCTCCCGGACAGCGCGCGCGTGCGCCGCCGTATGCAATGGCACGGCGGGGAATTCAAATGGACGTACAGGTACGCCCATTTGCCCAGCCGTGCCATTCTGCCGACGTACATCGGTGTGCGCCGGTCGGGAACCGGTTAAATGTAGAAAAATGTAAAATAATGCATTTGGGTGACAAAAATATGAATGCAATCTATACACTGGAGGGAGAACCTCTGAGGGAATCTAGGATGGAAAAGGACCTGGGGGTCCTAGTAGAGGATAGGCTCAGCAATGGCATGCAATGCCAAGCTGCTGCTAACAAAGCAAACAGAATATTGACATGCATTAAAAAGAGGATTAAATCCAGAGATAAAACGATAATTCTCCCGCTCTACAAGACTCTGGTCCGGCCGCACCTAGAGTATGCTGTCCAGTTCTGGGCACCAGTCCTCAGGAAGGATGTACTGAAAATGGAGCAAGTACAAAGAAGGGCAACAACGCTAATAAAGGGTCTGGAGGATATTAGTTATGAGGAAAGGTTGCTAGCACTGAACTTATTCTCTCTGGAGAAGAGACGTTTGAGAGGGGATGTGATTTCAATTTACAAATACCACACTGGTGACCCCACAATAGGGATAAAACCTTTTCGCGGAATCGAGTTTAACAAGACACGTGGCCACTCATTAAAATTAGAAGAAAAGAGGTTTAACCTTAAAACATGTAGAGGGTTCTTTACTGTAAGAGCGGCAAGGATGTAGAATTCCCTTCCACAGGCGGTGGTTTCAGCAGGGAGCATCGATAGTTTTAAAAAAACTATTAGATAAGCACCTGAACGACCACAACATACAGGGATATATAATGTAATACTGACATATAATCACACACATAGGTTGGACTTGGTGGACTTGTGTCTTTTTTCAACCTCACCTACTATGTAACTATGTAACTTCTTTTAGATCTGGCGGGGTTTTTTTTTGCATGTTCTGAAAGTGCACCAAAAATCCTGCATACTACATCTTCGGGGTGCTTTCAGCTATGGAAAACCTACATGAAAACCTCAGGTACATTGTGCTGTACTGCAGCCAAATCGCAGCACGGCAGTGTGAAAGCGCCCCAGTGGTTACTGAACATTCTTTCAGCTTTCTTGGACCTGTTCTTGTGCCAATAAATGGCCCATCATTAGCCAAAATATTTTAGCCACTTCAATACAGGGCACTTATACACCTGATAGAAAAGAGAGAAAGAGCGCACCAGCTTAGTGCATTATCCTTGATAAATTTATTAGTTAAAACCAAGATTAAAGTCTACTCACAAAGGTAGGAGAAAAAAATCGCATTGTATACGGCACAGAAGCGATTGGTCCAATGGTAGCAGTTTTTCCAGGTCCTAGGAAGAGGACGTACGGACTGCTGCTGGCTAACGCGTTTCGAAGGTGTCCCTTCTTCATCAGAGCCTTAGTGGTGCTAGTCTCCTGTTAGTCTTTATACATGTGTCCATCTGAAAAGCACTCTTCAGATTGGTGCTGAAACCCCTCCCTTAATTGGTGGGCGGTCCTACGAGAAGGATGGGCCTTGGCTTCATTATTGTAAGACAATAGTGTATTTATATTTTAATTTTATTTTGATTTCAATTTAACTTTTAGTTTTAATTTTAGTTTTGATTTTAGCTTTAGTCAGCAGCCATACATATATTCAGAAGTGTACGCATCCAATGGCAGGCAGGCCGAGATTGTCCTGCAGATGTCACTATGCAGGTGAGCCAGGGTATAACTGACATTGCTTGGAACACCCCTCCTCTCTTTTAGATAACAGGCATCAGAGGACAAGGATCAGAAATCTATAATCCAGAATCAAGAATCAAACATCATACCTTGTAATGCACAGGGCAAATGGCGGCTCTTTTGTTCAAGCAGGGTGCCCCTGTGGAGACTGTGGCTGTTCCGGCATCCATTGCTGGCAGTTTCTGGCTAGTTGCATGTCCCAATGCTCCGTAGAGCCGAGTGGAACGCACGCCGCTCCACCGCTTCCGCGTTGCGGTCCACGGGGCGGAAGTGCGGTCATGACAGGATTGACAAACTATAGCAAACTATAGCCTCCATTTTGCCAGAGATAAAGATAGAGGCCAAAGCCGGACAAAAGCGTCTAGGCGATGGATTAGGAGGGGCACATGATTCGCAGTGGAGCCTCTAAAGGGGGAATAGCTAATATGATAATAATACAAGAAAGGGGGAGATAAAGAGGGGGGATATAATTAATTGCCGGATGATGGGCATAAATAGCATTAAGTAAATATTATATAAATTAATGGTAGTAAGATGTACAAAAGGACTATTATGAAAAAAAAGGGCGGGGGGAATATACACCTTCCTGCCCAGACCAATTTTTAGTGCTGTCACACTTTGAATGACAATTGCGCGGTCATGCTACACTGTACTCAAATGTAATTTTTATCATTTTGTTCCCACAAATAGAGCTTTCTTTTGGTGGTATTTGATCACCTCTTGGATTTTTATTTTCTGCTAAACAAATAAAAAAAAGACCGAAAATTTTGAAAAAAAAAGTTTTTTTGTTTCATTTACAAAAAACTTTGTAAAGAAGTAAGTTTTCTCCTTCACTGATGGGCACTGATAGGGCTGCACTGACGGGCACTGATAGGCTGCACTGATGGGCACTGGTATGCGGCACAGATGGGCACTGATAGGCAGCACGGATAGGCATTGATAGGTGGCACGAATGGGCACTGATAGGTGGCACGAATGGGCACTGATAGGTGGCACGAATGGGCATGGATGGGCACTGATGTACTGTAATGTATGTCACTGATGGATGCCAATCAGTGCCAAACAATGCCTGCCAATCTGTGATGCCCATTGTGGGCACTGATTGGCATCCATTGTGGGCACTGATTGGCATCCCTGGTGGTCTAGGGTGGCATACCTGGTGGTGGGCATCCCTAGTGGTCTGGTGGCATCCCTTGTGGTCCAGTGTGGGCATCCTCTGGGGGGGGGGGGCTGCGCTGATAATCGATCAGCATAGACCCCCCCCTGTCAGAGGAGCAGCCGATCGGCTCTCCTCTACTCGTGTCTGACAGACGCGAGTGAGGAAAAGCTGATCACTGGCTCTTCCTGTTTACACTGTGATCAGCCGTGGTTGGACATGGCTAAACATGTGGTAAAGAGTCTCCGTCAGAGACTCTTTACCTAGATCGGTGTTGCGGGGTGACACCCGGCAACAACGATCGCCGTGATGCGCGCCCCCGGGGGCGCGCAGCGTCTCAATATCCTGAAGACGTCATACGACGTCCGGTCGGGGTATTGAAACCACTTTGCCGATGTCATTTTGCTATATGGCGGGCGGCAAGTGATTACATTTTTCTCATACAAAATAAAACAGAGGAAAAATAAGGTAAAATAAAACCTTTAAGTAACAATGTGAAAATTATGATCAAATAGTTTAAAAAAAGGGAAAAAAATACAACTATAAAAACAATCAAATATACTAAACTACGCCAAATGCATCAATTAGAAAATAAACCACGCCCTATAAATACAAGAAAAATATTTTTTTTTTATTTTCAAGAAAATTTTCAAAATGTACCAAAGCAGCTTAAAGCTGAGTTCCACAAATTTTTCAGTTATTAAAAGTTACTTTTAATAAACACACGCTTACCTGTCCCACAGTCCAGCGATGCGGCCACCCAAAACCTCAGTTCTCTCCTCTGCGTCGGCATCACCAGTGTGGGGAACCGGCTGTGACAGCTTGCGGCTTCACAGCCGGGTGCGCGCTGCACATGCGCAAGTCGCACTGCACTGTCGATGGCCGAGCAATCTTCTGGGACCTCTGACGTAGCCCAGAAGATTACAAGGAGGGAGGGGGGAGGAGGAGTCACCTAGGCGGCGCAGGTGGAAGTGGGAGCTGGGTACCTGTCAAAACTAGGTCCCCATCCCAAAAAAATGAAATGCCAAATGTGGTATGGCAGGGGGTTAGGACTCCTTAAAGCAGAAGCTCCACTTTTGGGTGGAACTTTGCCTTAAGTGAAATTAATAGCTTCAGTGTCAGCGTCATTTTGCTGATGGTAATTCAGTCCTCTTGCGGCAAAAGTGTATTTATTTAGTCTTATTGCTATGTCTGAGTACCTTCAAGTGGATTCATATATCTGCTTTCTAACCTTTACTTTTACTGTTGTGACATTTCTCTTTGAAATAAACTTTTCAAAATCTTTCACCCCTAATACTCTAAGACGTGGTCACTCTGGAACATGCTTGAATACTCAGATGAAGGCCAGACCTTACTCAGCTCCCCAGATGCAGATCAAGGTTAAGAACGGTAGGGGCCTAAAAGAAGTACAGGCTCCCACCCCAGAGGTATAATATATATACTCCCAATAGTAAACAAGAAGAGATAGGTTCAGATGTCACATTACCCTCCCCCCCCCCTTCCTTAATTCTTCCCTCTTCCCCACTACTACCCACTTATGTACTCTACTGTTTGTGTTTTGTTTCTCAGCTTTCTTTCTATACTAGTTCCCTCTTTTTCTACCTTGTGCTGTGTTTACACAGTGACAGGGGTGCTTTTTGATTAAAATAAATGATAAGGGATGTCTATATGGCTTATTTAACTAGACATTGTACTCCTTTTTGACGTTTGACAGATTGCTACATACTGGTACAACATTTACCTTTACTTGACTTATGCTGAACATATATTTGTAAATGTATTCTGGGTCCATGGACCTCTCCCTTTGAATAAACAAATAAAAAATTTGTAAAAAAAAAAAAAAAAAAATCTTTCACCCCTGCTGTTTTTTCCTTATCCGTTGATGGAGAATGCAGGTTGCAACTTTTGCAACTTTCAATCAATTCTCTTCCTTTTTCCCAGGGGTACAAAACAAACAGACAACAATGCTTGTTCTCAGCCTAACATCACTGATGTGTTTTAGAATAGTAGTGACTCTTTACTCACCTTGATCAGTATCAATAACATTTCTTATCATCAGTGTATATTGCACCATTGTGCCTTGCAGACCGAAAGAGGTGCTGTATTTTTGATTAGCTGAAATTAGTGTTGTTGAGTTAAAATACCAGGAAATGCTGCCAGACGTACTGAACGTACAATAAATTGTTACTGTGTCTCCTTGGAAAATGGGGTCTGGAGAAAATCCTTTACTTGAGTTTGCTATAAGAAAAAAGAAAGGCGTGATTAAAGCAAATGTAAACATGATCACTAAAATGTCATATAAGCGTTAAGATGATAATGCAATTTCAAAAGTTTTGCTCATTTTTTTTAGATTTGTGCAGGAATGGTATTCACCTTTGTGACCATCAAGAAGCCGGTCCAGAGCAATGAAGTGCAGTTCTTGTTGAAGAGAGTGGTAGTGCCTGTAGCTGGTGCGTGAATGCTATCACGATTGTTGAGTAAAAGGCTGGCCATATACTCGCTATACATCAATGATGGACGATTCTCCCACTATTGTATTGTGAAAGCCGGCCCCACCAGCTGTCAAAATACTCAAGCAGAGGTTAAATCTGATTGAATGTAATTACTTTTCAGATGACAGTTTTCTGCCTAGCTCCTTTGATTTTTCAATCAAGCAATGTTTGGCAGGAGTCAACCAACAAGGCCACCCACCAAGAGAATTTTGACTGGTTCTTCAGGAACCGGCCAAAATTTGTACAGTGTATATCCAGCATAAAATATTTCTAAAGCAAAAAGTTTTTATTTTAATCTTAATAATGCACTACTTGCCTTAAGGTAACAAACCTTCCACTCCCCACCCCCCTCCCTAAATACTTACCTTAGTCCTGTATCGATCCAGTGCTGTGCCCATCTACAGCAATGCTGGTTTTCTTTGTCTCACGATCTCATAAACAGCAGGGGGAGCCATTGGCTCCTGCTGCTGTAAATCAAATAATGTGAGTTGGAAGCAAGGGAAGAGCCGAGCCACACTGTGTGTGTCTATAGATGCACACAGCCCGGCTTGACAGCAAGCCCACAGGTGCGCCACCATAGGAGCGCAGGCTGGATACCCCAGAATTTTGGTTAAGAACCGATTTGTGTAATATAGTTGCACACAACTTGTAGGTATATAGGCAAGAGAGGACTCAGGTAAATGTTTAGGGAGGGGGTAGCAGGTATTTATTTATTTTTTACCTTAATGCAGGGAATGCATTAAAGTGGTTCTAAAGCAAACATCATAGCTAAGGACTGGTAAGCTGAAATATTATATTTTTGTTTCTGGGTTTAGATACACTTTTAATTATTATTTCAGAACTGGACTACAGTCAGGTCCATAAATATTGGGACATCGACACAATTCTAATCTTTTTGACTCTATACACCACCACAATAGATTTGAAATTAAACAAACAAGATGTGCTTTAACTGCAGACTTTTAGCTTTAATTTGAGGGTATTAACATCCAAATCAGGTGAACGGTGTAGGAATTACAACAGTTTGTATATGTGCCTCCCACTTTTTAAGGGACCAAAAGTAATGGGACAATTGGCTGCTCAGCTGTTTCGTGGCTAGGTGTGTGTTATTCCCTCATTATTCCATTTACAAGGAGCAGATAAAAGGTCCAGAGTTCATTTCAAGTGTGCTATTTGCATTTGGAATCTGTTGCTGTCAACTCTCAATATGAGATCCAAAGAACTGTTACTATCAGTGAAGCAAGCCATCATTAGGCTGAAAAAACAAAAAAAAACCATCAGAGAGATAGCAAAAACATTAGGTGTGGCCAAATCAACTGTTTGGAACATCCTTAAAAAGAAAGAACTCACCGGTGAGCTCAGCAACACCAAAAGACCCGGAAGACCACGGAAAACAACTGTGTCAGGCTAGGAGCATATAACAGTTAACAGTTCAGGTGTTCTGATTATTCAAAGAGTTCAAAGAACAAGAGCACATGCCATGAGCAGGTCTGAGCAGAGCAGGTCGCTGTAGATGAAGGTAGATGTTTGCTGGACCTTGTAGTTCACTGCTGCAGATGAAGATAGATGTTAACTGGTGCTTGTAGTTCACTGCTGCAGATAAGGATAGATGTTGTCTGGGGCTTGTAGTTCACCGCTGCAGATGAAGGTACTACAGTAGAATCAGGCAAAGCGTAGTCTAGGCAAGCTGGGTCATACACAGGAAGATCAGAGTCCAAACGATACCGAATCAGAAGCAAGCAAACAGGGTCAAACAAGCCGGGTCATACACGAAATACACAGTGCAGATATCAGCTGGATCAAACACAAGGTAAACTTTAACACGAGCACTGACTGAATGCTGATACAGGTGATTTAAAGGTGAGCTGGCCAATCAGTGTTGTTACCCAGGCAAAGGCTGATGCCCCAGTTGAAGTCCATGTGGACGAAACGCATCGGGCAAGCCTTACTCTTCCCTACACTTGATTTTATCGGTTTTTACGTGATCACGCTTTTTATATTGTTTGCTGATTATTGGTGATATCCAATAAAAATACGTCATTTGATCTGCACTATTGACGTTTTTTACATCTTTTTGGGAACCACTTACACTCTGGAGACTCTCCCGTGGCCGTGATCCTTCCTCGGTCCTTGGAACTGGCAGTCGCGACAGTGATTACAGAGGAAAGATCCCCCTTGAGATCCGGGGTTTCTGGGAATTACCTTCGTCCATCAAGGATCTCTGAGCCTGTTTGATTCGGTGTCACCGGCATCCGAATCCACTCCCTCTGGTAAGCGTATTTAATCTATTCCCATATATGATCGTACTATCTATAAAATACAGAGGAGAAGATTCCTGCACCAGTGCAACATTTTGTATACAGTTTATTTTGGGACTTTTTATTTTCTGACCCATGGCCACACATTGGGACATTACTGTATCCCACTCATCATTTATCTTTATCACGTTATATGTGTTTTATTCATGGGCCTCCATTAATGATCACCATCATTGATGTGTTTTTCATTATTGGTTATTTGCATTAGCGCTACATTTTATTTTTATTTCTATTTATAATAAAGGCTGTGTCAGGTGAGTTGTGCTGGGTCCTAAAGGGATCCTAGTACTGACAGTACTCCCCCTTTCTCGAGGGGTTACTCCTGCACCCCCAGGCTTACTTGGATAACGAAGATGGAACTTCTTCTTAAGTCGGTCAGCCTGAAGATCACGAGCTGGGACCCAAGATCGATCCTTTGGGCCGAAACCTTTCGAAGGAACGAGATATTGTAAGGAATTGCACACTCGTCTGGAATCAAGAATAAATGCCACTTCATATTCCTGACTGTCCAACACATCCACAGGTTCTGGTTCATTTACTTGGAGGTTGGAATGAAAAGGTTTCAACAATGAAACATGAAAGACATTTGGAATGCGCATGGATGGGGGGAGCTTTAATCTATAGGATACAGGATTAACAATCTCCGAAATTTCATAGGGCCCGATGAATTTTGGGCCAAGTTTTTTAGATGGAACATGCAGGGACAGATTCCTAGATGATAGCCACACTTTGTCACCAACTTTATATCCTGGTGCCTTTGAGCGCCTCTTGTCAGCCATTTGCTTAAAAGCCTGCACAGAGTGAGAAATAGCACAATTAACATCGGACCAGATTTTGGAGAAATTTTCAATTGTGGTGTTGGCATCTGGAAAATCAGAGGGAGGAAGATCAAAAGGAGCACACACGAGGATGCAACCCGTAAATACAGAAGAAAGGAGAGGTCCCTGTAGATGTGCTGGCACAATTATTAAAGGCAAACTCTGCCCATGGCAGGACGTTGCCCCACTCTACCTCATCATTGGCCATCAGACAACGTACCAGAGTCTGATTAGTCCTTTCTGTTTGGCCGTTTGTCTCAGGATGATATGCTGAAGAATATGATAACTTAATCCCCAGCTGAGAGCAAAGGGCCTTCCAAAACTGGGCTATAAACTGAGAGCCACGGTCTGAGACAATGTTAATTGGTGCCCCATGGAGCCTGAAAACATGTTTAATGAATAAAGATGCCAGTTCTTTAGCAGATGGAAGTTTCGGAAGCGGAACAAAGTTTTACTGAACCTGTCTACCACCACCCAGATCGTGGAACATCCTTGGGACGGAGGCAAGTCAGTGATAAAGTCCATAGATAAATGGGTCCAGGGACAGATAGGTATTGGTAGAGGACGTAGGAGACCGGGCGGCTTAGAAGTACTGCTCTTGCTTCTGGCACAAACTTCACAGGCCTGGACGAAAGCCAACACATCCTGCCTAATCAATGGCCACCAGAGGTTGCGAGAGATAAACTCAAAAGTTTGTCTAAACCCCGGATGTGCTGCAGGTTTTGATGCATGTACCTGCTGCAATACCTGCAAACGAAGAGCCAGGGGCACAAAAAGCATACCAGGGGGAGTGGAGGGTGGGGCTTCAGCCTGTGCAGGTAACAAGGCCTCAGAGATGTCAGTCTGGGTGAAAGCCAAAATCCTATCCTCAGAGATAATGGGTTGTGGAGGAAGCGGAGGAGGAGACTGATAAAAAGCTGTGAGACAAGGCGTCAGCCTTAATGTTTTTTGGCCCTGGTAAATATGAAATTGTGCAGTCAAATCTGGAGAAGAACAATGACCACCTGGCTTGATGTGAGTTCAGTCTTTTAGAAGAACGGATGTATTCAAGGTTTTTGTGGTCAGTCAGAACTATGAATGGATAGCGAGCTCCCTCCAGCCAATGTCTCCATTCCTCCAAAGCAAGCTTTATGGTTAGAAGTTCTCTGTTGCCTATATCATAACTGCGCTCTGCTGGGGAATATTTACGAGACAAGAAGGCACAGGGGTGGATGGCAGCATTTACAGGATCCTTTTGTGACAAAAGAGCCCCCACCCCTACTTCAGATGCATCTACCTCCACAGTAAAAGGTAGCTCAGGAACAGGATGGCGTAGGATTGGTGCAGAGGTAAAGGCTTTCTTTAACTGAGTGAAGGCTGCCTGGGCTTCAGTAGTCCATTCAAACGTAGTCGGAGTCTTCCTGGTGAGAGTGGTGATGGGATGTGCAATGGTGGCAAAGTTCTTAATGAATTTTCGATAGAAATTGGCAAAGCCCAGAAAGTGCTGAACTGCCTTCAGGTCGGTAAGTGGTGCCCAGTCTAAAATGGCTTGAATCTTGGCTAGATCCATGGTGAGGCCTGTGTCAGAAATTAGGTAGCCTAGGAAAGGTACTTGTTTAACATGGAATGAACATTTTTTCAGGCTTTACAAAAAGGGAGTGAGTCTTTAATCGGCCAATACCGAGCAGACATGCTTCTGATGTGTTTCAAGGTTGGGAGAATATATCAAAATATCGTCTAAATATACAAGCATGAAGCGACCCAACATGTCACAGAAAATGTCATTCATAAAGTTCTGAAAGACAGCTGGTGCATTTCTGAGACTGAAAGGCATGACAAGACATTCCTAATGACCATCCTTGGTGTTAAAGGCTGTCTTCCACTCGTCGCCTGCACAGATGCGCACCAGATTATAGGCTCCCCTTAAGTCCAGTTTGGAGAAGATTTTGGCTCCCTGGATTTGAGAGAACAATTCTGTGATGAGAGGAAGAGGATACTGATTGCGAACAGTTATTTTATTTAGACCTCTGTAATCAACACAAAGTCTCAGTCCCCCATCCTTCTTCGGGACAAAGAAGCATCCTGCTCCTGCGGGAGAAGTGGAGGGACGGATGCAACCCTAGGTTTTCCTGGATGTATTCTTGCAAGGCAAGATTCTCTGGCTCAGACAGTGGAAAGACTCTTTCTCGAGGAGGTGTAGTGTCAGGCAAGAGGTCAATGGGACAATCATAACTGCGATGAGGTAAAGTGTCAGCAATCCCTTTAGAAAACACATCCCGAAAGTCCTTATAAACAAAGTAGAATCTGTTCCATTTCCACTTGACAGGTAGCAAGTCAAACAGGGTGCTGGATGCAGTTCTTTTTACACTGATTGGACCAAGCCAAAATATTTCCTGTTCGCCAGTCAATTACAGGATTGTGCTTCTGAAGCCAAGGAAGGCCTAGGATCAAAGGAGTGGATGGAGAGTCAATGACAAGACATGAAATCTTCTCCCAATGCAAAGCCCCCAATTGTAACTGGAAAGGGTTGGTGGATTGGAGCACTAGATCTTGTGAGAGAGGCCGATTATCCAAGGACATCAGGTGGACTGGGCAATCTAGAGCATGAGTTTCCAGGGACAAAGAGGTAATCAGAGTCTTATCAATAAAATTCTCAGCGGCTCCAGAATCTACCAAGTCTAGCAGTTCATGAGCCCCTGTCCCAAAGTGAATGATAGCGGGTAAAAGAATACGATTGTCCCCCTGGGGAGATGAGAGCAGACCTAAGGTAACCTCCCCGCAATTACCTAGGTCCTGGAGTTTCCCGGACGTGTAGGGCACGAACGGAGCATATGACCCTTGAGGCCACAATATAAGCAGAGTCCCATGTTACGCCGGCGCATGTGTTCCTGGGCAGATAACCGGGTGGAGCCTAACTGCATAGGTTCTTCCTCAGATTTGGCACTGAAGGTGGAATAGTCAGGCGGCAAGGGAGGTATATAGTTTGCCACAGCTGTAGTTTGTTCTCGTCTTCTCTCTCACTGGCGGTGGTCAATTCTAATGGCTAGACTTATAGCCTCCTCCAGTGAGGCTGGGTAGGAGAAGTTGACCAGAGCATCCTTAATTGCATCTGAAAGGCCCATTCTAAACTGGCTGCGGAGAGCTGCATCATTCCAGCAAGATTCCGGGGCCCATCTGCGAAACTCTGAGCAATACATTTCAGCTGTGGTAGTTCCTTGCTTTAAGTTACACAGGGTTGATTCTGCAGTAGCAGCACAATCTGGATCATCATATAGCAACCCTAGGGCTTCAAAAAAGGCATCTACTGTTAACAAGGCTGGATGGTTTGGTTCCAGGTTAAAGGCCCAAGCCTGGGGGTCACCCTGTAGTAGAGAGATAATGATTTGAACCCTCTGAGTTTCAGGGCCAGACGAGGATGGCCTTAACTTGAAATATAATTTGCAGCTGTTTTTAAAGTTGCAAAACCCTTTACGGTCACCAGAAAACTGGTCAGGCAAAGGAATTTTTGGTTCAGATGGAGTTTTTGTAGCGGTGGTAGTAGAAGGAGATTGCACCTCGGTGAGCTCTGTGGCCATTTCCTGAACTTGATGGGATAAGTGGCAAAGTTCTTGTGGAAACAACTGAGCCTGCTCAGGATCCATGATAGGTTTCCCTTATTATGTATGGCTCGTGTTAATGTCAGGCTAGGAGCATATAACAGGTAACAGTTCAGGTGTTCTGATTATGCAAAGAGTTCAAAGAACAAGAGCACATACCAAGCTATCATTAGGCTGAAAAAACAAAACCATCAGAGAGATAGCAAAAACATTAGGTGTGGCCAAATCAACTGTTTGGAACATCCTTAAAAAGAAAGAACTCACCGGTGAGCTCAGCAACACCAAAAGACCCGGAAGACCCCGAAAAACAACTGTGTCAGGCTAGGAGCATATAACAGGTAACAGCCATGAGCAGGTCTGAGCAGAGCAGGTCAACTGGGACTTGTAGTTCACCGCTGTAGATGATAACTGGTGCTTGTAGTTCACCGCTGCACAAGAAGGTACTACAGTAGAATCAGGCAAAGCGTAGTCTAGGCAAGCTGGGTCATACACAGAAAGATCAGAGTCCAAACGGTAAAGAATCAGAAGCAAGCAAACAGGGTCAATCGAGCCGGGTCATACACGAAATACACAGAGCAGATATCAGCTGGATCAAACACAAGGTAAACTAACACGAGCACTGACTGAATTCTGATACAGGTGATTTAAGGGTGAGCTGGCCAATCAGTGTTGTTTCACAGGCAAAGGCTGTGTCAGGTGAGTTGTGCTGGGTCTTAAAGGGATCCTAGTACTGACACTGTGGTGGATGACTGAAGAATTCTTTCCCTGGTGAAGAAAACACCCTTCACAACAGTTGGCCAGATCAAGAACACTCTCCAGGAGGTAGGTGTATGTGTGTCAAAGTCAACAATCAAGAGAAGACTTCACCAGAGTGAATACAGAGGGTTCACCACAAGATGTAAACCATTGGTGAGCCTCAAAAACAGGAAGGCCAGATTACAGTTTGCCAAACAACATCTAAAAAAGCCTTCACAGTTTTGGAACAACATCCTATGGACAGATGAGACCAAGACCAACTTGTACCAGAGTGATGGGAAGAGAAAAGTATGTAGAAGGAAAGGAACTGCTCATGATCCAAAGCATACCACCTCATCAGTGAAGCATGGTGGCGGTAGTGTCATGGCGTGGGCATGTATGGCTGCCAATGGAACTGGTTCTCTTGTATTTATTGATGATGTGACTGCTGACAAAAGCAGCAGGATGAATTCTGAAGTGTTTCGTGCAAAATTATCTGCTCATATTCAGCAAAATGCTTCAGAACTCATTGGACGGCGCTTCACAGTGCATATGGACAATGACCCGATGCATACTGCGAAAGCAACTAAAGAGTTTTTTAAGGGAAAGAAGTGGAATGTTATGCAATGGCCAAGTCAATCACCTGACCTGAATCCGATTGAGCATGCATTTCACTTGCTGAAGACAGAACTGAAGGGAAAATGCCCCAAGAACAAGCAGGAACTGAAGACAGTTGCAATAGAGGCCTGGCAGAGCATCACCAGGGATGAAACCCAGTGTCTGGTGATGTCTATGCGTTCCAGACTTCAGGCTGTAATTGTCTGCAAAGGATTTGCAACCAAGTATTAAAAAGTGAAAGTTTGATGGATGATTGTTAATCTGTCCCATTACTTTTGGTCCCTTAAAAAGTGGGAGGCACATATACAAACTGTTGTAATTCCTACACCGGTCACCTGATTTGGATGTAAATACCCTCAAATGAAAGCTGAAAGTCTGCAGTTAAAACGCATCTTGTTTGTTTAATTTCAAATCATTGTGGTGGTGTATAGAGCCAAAGAGATTAGAATTGTGTCGATGTCCTAATATTTATGGACCTGACTGTAGATACATTGACAATATTAAAATAAAACATGCTAAAAAAATGAAGTGACCTTTTAGTACCCAAACAAGACAGAGGCAGGCTTCCATCCCTAAATATATGTAAAGACGGGGAAAAAAAATTGTTTATATAGCTATTGGTAGTTACAGAGAGGCTTCATTTAAAGTCCCGCCTTCTTTTTTTTTTCCCCTGCCTTTACATATTAAAATAAAACCCCTTTGAAGGAAAACTGGTCTAATAGTAAAAAAAAAAAATGAAACTTCTAGTAGCGTATGGCCTCATTCACACGAGGCGGACTTCGTTTCCACGGAGCCCGCCTCGGTCCGCCGGCTCAGCGGGAGATCAGTGCGTTGATCTCCGCTGAGCCGGCGGATGACAGGTCCCTCTCTGCTCATTGAGCGGGGAGGGGCTTGTCAGGTGCCGCTGCTGTCTATGGAGGGATCGGATGAAAACAGACAGCATGTCTGTTTTCGTCAGATCTCACCCGATCCGATCGCGACGGATCTGGACGTAGGGCCATCCGTCTGCTTTTAGCAGATCGGACGGGGTCGGATGTCAGCGAACATCCGTAGCTCCATAGGCTAACATGGAGCGCCCGTTCAGGTCCGCCGTCAAAAGTGACAGGCGGACCTGAACGGTCCGATCGTGTGAAAGGGGCCTTAATAAAAATCTTTACAATAGTTTAATATATGTTAGTAGTCCCGCACTCAATTACTCTCTTACCCTTACACAAACAAGCTTTTTTTTACAGAATTACAAACAGTTATATTGTCAGCTAAAGAGACACTCTGAGAATTTGTACAGCCCAAAGAACACTGCATTAGGCATACAGGGTCAATTTCAGTGCTGGCCGGGATGACCAGAAGCTCAGAAGCCAAGCTAAACAATTTCTCCTTACTGCACAGCCTGCAAAGGGGATCTGTGACTAGTGACAATGATTCTGAAGTCTCTTCCTGTACATTCAATGCCAGCTCTTCTGGACTGGAAATATCACAGGAGGCCCAGGGTAAGTTTTAACAACAGCCTCTGCAGGACAGAGGGTATCTAAACCACAAAACAAAAATGTATTATATTGCAGGTTATATTTATTGTTCTCATACAGGGAGGAGAATAATGACAACGAGCAGTATGTATAGACCGATAACAACTTGGCAGTGGAAATCCCCACCAGGCATTTCATAAACAGAGGCTTCAAGTTGTTTTAATTCCTAAATGTTATATAACCAGTTTTTATGTTCTCTTCCTCATTTCATGATGCTGTTTACAGAAAATGAACTTGGAGGATGGTGAAGGACTTTGCGGTTATACTCCTGCACGGTTATTTTATTTCCATAGAGGTACAATATGTCAAGAGATAGAAAAATGATCAAAAAAGGAAGGGGTAATCATCTTAACCACTTAACGCCCGAAAGGATTTAACCCCTTAATGACCAGACTATTTTTTTCTGACTGCGTCGATTTAACTGACAATTGCGCGGTCGTGCGACGTTGTACCCAATTGAGGTCCTTTTTTCCCCACAAATAGAGCTTTCTTTTGGAGGCATTTGATCACATCTGCGGTTTTTATTTTTTGCGCTATAAACAAAATTTGGGAAAAAAAACAGTATTTTTTACTTTTTGCTATAATAAATATCCCTCGAAAAAGTAAAAAAAAAAAATGTCTTCATCAGTTTAGGCCAATATATATTCTTCTACATATTTTTGGTAAAAAAAACCCGCAATAAGCGTATATGGATTGGTTTGCGCAAAAGCTATAGCATCTACAAAATAGGGGATAGATTTATGGCATTTTTATTATAATATATATATATATTTTTTTTTTTACTAGTAATGGTGGTGATCAGCGATTTTTAGCGGGACTATGACATTGTGGTGGACAGATCGGACACTTTTTGGGACCAGTGACATTATTACAGTGATCGAAGCCACTGATCAGTGCATAAATGTCACTGGCAGGGAAGGGGTTAACCCTAGGGGCAATCAAGGGGTTAAGTGTGTCCTAGGGAGGTGTTTCTAACTGTAGGGGGAGTGGACTGCCTGGGAGTACAGAGAGATTGCTGTTCCTGATCACTAGGAACAGACAATCTCGCTGTACTCTCCTGTCAGAACGGGGATCAGTGCTGTAAAGTGTAAGGTACCTTCGTTAGATGCATAACTACAGTATATTACCATGTATTATCCATACATTTACTGCGGCAGTTTGGCTTTCCTGTGCAAACTGACATACCTGTACGTCTGTCCATGCAAGGAGGATAGCGGGTGCAAGTGCGCTGCCGGAACAGTGATTTCTGTCATGTCCCTGGCAGCCCATCCCCCCTACAGTTAGAACACACCTAGGGAACACACTCAACCCCTTGATCGCCCCCTAGTGTTAGCCCCTTCCGTGCCAGTGTCATTTTTACATTGATCAGTGCTTTTTTATAGCACTGAGCAATGTAATTATGTCACTGGTCCCCAAAAAGTGTCATTTGGGGCCAGATTTGTCAGCCGCAGTCCCGCTAAAAATTGCAGATCGCCGCCATTACTAGTAAAAACAATAAAAAAATAAGAGTCCCTAAATCTATCTGTAGTTTGTAGATGCGATAACTTTTGCGCAAACCAATCAATATACGCCTACTGTGATTTTTTTTTTATACCAAAAATATGTAGAAGAATACATATCGGCCTAAACTGATGAATACATTTTTTTGGATAGGTTATATAGCAGAAAGTAAAAAATATTGTTTTTTTTTTCCTCAAAATGTCAGTCTTTTTTTGTTTATAGCGCAAAAAATAAAAACTGCAGAGGCAATCAAATACCACCAAAAGAAAGCTCTATTTATGGGGAAAAAAGGACGTAAATTTTTTTTGGGTACAACGTTGCACGACCGCGCAATTGTCGTTTAAAGTGCGACAGCGCTGAAAACTAAAAATTGGCCTGGGAAGGAAGGGGGGAAAATGCCCTGTATTGAACCGGTTAAGGGGGCAAATCCTTCCGGGGCTGAAGAGGTTAATTAGGGACTTCAAAACACATGATCATTAACCTCTCAATTTAAATACCAATATTGTGTTAATATCACATTTATTGGTGAGATTTTATATGTGCTATTATTATGATATTGGTATCCAAGAGGTTAAAATGTATGTAAAACTAACAATGAATTATCTTATTTGTCTCCCCTTTGTCTGGTAAATTTACCATTGAAAATATTTTGTCATATCTGTTTCATAAGTGCCCAAAAAAAGTTCTGTCAGAAATCCAGTGAGCTGATAACTTCCTGGACTCTCTGCCTGTGCTGCACTATTATCGGTTAAATTTTTCCTGCAGTTCTGTCCTAGGGTGATAACCTACGGTTATCATCCTAAGACAGGAAGTGTGTTACTGGCAGGATCACCAAGTGAAAATAAAGGAAAAAAAGACTAAAACATGAAAACCAATGCAGCCGTTACATTTATGAAACCGTAGGCTTCGCTGTATTATCTTTCTGTTTTTGGGTTTAGACTAAAAATTTGGAGTTGTTGGGAGTTGTCTCCTCTACCCTAGAAGGCACAAAAAAAAAAAAAATAGATCTCTGCTTTCCAAAAAAAAATGGCAGTGCTTGCATCTTCCAAAACAGGAAGTTTTTGATGAGGTTACCCCTTTCATCCACGCTTATCAGTTACCTCCACATTAACTCACATCCAATGGTAGGCGAAACATTGGATCAGATGCTAGTCCTTTACCTACCTTACCAACCTTGAGAAAGGGGCGCGGCTTGCTTACCACCCAAGCGCGCTTGCCCAGGAAACGCGTCCACTACTGATGACGTCATCCCCCTGCAGCCAGCTGTCTCGTGTGTCTCAAGCCTCGTTCTGAGGCCGCTCCTCCATTGTCTGAAGCCGGCTCAATACAACCAGGAAGAGCTGTCACTACATCCACCACAGAGACTGTTCACAGGCACAGGACTGGGAGTGCCATCCATGACTCTTACTATCATGCTTGTTTTTATCACCACAATGTGAGTTTATCTCTATATATCTTATTAAAGCATTTTAAATCTATAAAAACGTCTGCACCCAGAGGCGCCTCTTTACTTGTTGTAAGTGGCTCCATCACCAGAGCAAAGAGAGTTAGTGACAGAGGGCAACCTTGCCTTGTACCTCTTCCAACACGAAAGGGTGCTGATAGAGCACCATTAAGTTTTATCTGTGCTGTCGGGTCTTTATAGAATATGTTGATCCACCTGCGGAATCCTTCTCCGAAACCCATGACTTCTAGAATCGAAGACATAAAAGGCCACGCCACCGAATCAAACGCCTTTTTAATGTCTAGTGTAACCATTACCCTAGTGGAGGACTCAGTGCAAGGAAGCTAAAGATGTGTAAACACACTAAGTAAATTTATATCTGTTGATTTCCCTGGCATGAAACCAGTCTTGTCTATATTAACTAGAGATGGGAGAATTGTCTGCAGCCTGGTTGCCAATATTTTTGTCAAAATCTTGAGGTCATAGTTTAGCAAGGAGATTGGCCTATAGGAAGCACAGTGGGATTTGTCTTTGCCGGGCTTAGGGATGAGGACTATATGTGCCTGATACATAGAAGGGGGCAAGGACATTTTTCCTTTACATTCAGAAAAGACCTTCAACAGTTTTGGTTAAATTAATGAGGCATACATTCTGTACCATTCACCAGGTAGGCCGTTTGGTCCTGTTTTTTTTACCGCTGGGGAATGAGCAGATTGCCTACTCTATCTCCTTGGTGGTAAAATCTTTGTCCAAAAATTCAAGATCGTCCTGCAAAAGAGTGGGTAGATGCAAGGACTGTAAAAATTTCCTACGCCGGTCTTCAGGCCAGCCAGGGGTTGCCCTGTATACATTGTCACAGGAGGATCTGCATTCTTTTAGAATTAGCTCGGGAGCGGAGATTACCTGACCATCCGAACCACAGATTTCTGACACTACTGTCTGCATTTTAGAGTCCGCAACTAGATTCGCCAGGAGTTTGCTGCTTTTGTCCCCAGACTCAAAGATCCTCCCTGCCAGTGAATTTATATATAAATGTGTGGCCGAGGCTAGGTGTAGAGACAATGCTCCTCTTGCCTCAGCTAGCTGGCTGAAGTGATCCAAAGTCGGGGAGCCAGAAAATGCTTCCGCGGCCTTAGCCTCTCCCTCCTCAAGTAACTGAACCCGATAGGACATCTTAGAACGAACCGCTTTGATAGCCGAAATGTATTCTCCCCTGGTGTTGGCCTTAAAGGCTTCCCAGACTACCTGCGCTGAGGCTGAATCCTCATTGATCTCCCAGTATTGTTGTAGTTTAGGAGAGACCTCCTCCCCCACCTTAGGGTCCTGCAACCATTTGGCTGCTAAGCGCCAACAGTCTTGACCTCTGGTGTCTGACAACCCCAAAATGACCTCTAGAGGGGCATGGTCAGAGAGGCCCGGAGGCAAGTACGAGACCCCCCTCACCGCTGCCAGGGCACAGGTGTTACCAAAGACTAAACCGATCCTGGAGCCTGATTTGTGAGTAGTGGAGTTAAAGGAGTAAGCCCTAGAGGTTTGGTGCTTCCATCTCCAGATCTCTGTGTAATTAAAAGTTTGTGCCTATTGAAGCAATTCTGGTGAATATACCCTTTTTGGATTGGACGAGTCAAGAGATGGATCCAACGTAGAATTAAAATTTCCAGCTATGTATAGTCTGGAGAATTTTAATGTAGCTAAATGCTCATATATCGTGTAGAGGGCCCGCTGGTTAAAGGGAGGAGGAACATACACATTCACTAGAGCATATACTACCGCTCTGATCTTTAGTAGGAGGATTATGAATTGGCCTTCCTGATCATTTTTTAGATGTAGAACCTTATATGCAAGGGATTTGTTCAATAAGATGGCCACTCCCCTTGCATACCTGGAGTACATTGCATGAAAAGAATGCTGTACCCAGGGTCTACGCAGCACTAGAATCCTATTCCCCAGAAGATGATTCTCCTGCAGGAACAAGATATGAGGTCTATGACCATTCAAGTATTTAAACATCAAAGCCCTTTTTACCTTGTCATTGAGACCCCGTACGTTCCATTACACCAGTTTTAACTCCATGAAGGCACTGGCATAGTATGATACCAGATAATAATACCTGTGCGGGGAGGCTCAGCCCCCTGTGGGACCCAGGGGGGATGCAAAAAGAAATTGGTTCTGAGCATGATGAGTATTGACAGAATATGTGATATAAAAGCGTCATTCAGTGGATATAGAGTGTACAAAAAAGAAAAAGTAAAACAGTAACCTATGAACTTCCTACTGACCATAAGGTACCCTTAAAACGAACAAAAAAAAAAAAAACCACGAACTATGGCCAGTTTAATACCCAAAACCTGTTGAACTCCATACTGACCGGCAACCCCAACAACAATGCCAGTCACTTTAAAACCCTTAACAGATAGATCTTCAGACTTCTTTGAAGAGTTCCAGAATGTGGCAATTCAGCGCTGCTGATGCCTCTTCATAAGGCCGAAAAAACTGAGGGGGGTTAGATACTTCAGTGAGTTGTGTCCAACAAGGTAGCTCCGGAGTAGAAGGATCTAGAAGAAAACATACATTTAGTCCAGGACCAGGAGGAACTCCAGTGTTCGATGGCTCTAGTGAGAGAGGGACCATAATCAGAGGTAAGTCATACACCTCAGCCTCAGGAAGTAGAACTGTAGCTCATCTGAAATGGTGGATATGGCTTGCGTGAGAGACTTAGAAGTCAGCCTGCAGCAAAGTAGGTGGTGAGACCAGAGGGCTAGACAACAAAAGACTGATGACTGAATAAACAACCCCTTAATGCGTGTGTCCGGAGGGAAAATAGCATCTTTAAGGCAACTTTCTTAAAGCAACTTGTAGCGAGGAACAGCTTACCATGCCTACCGTAGGGTGTCCCGCCAGTTATCCGCATCGGCCGGGGAGTCGAAGAACCTGACCGAGCCATTGTGAGGGACCCGGAGATGGCTAGGGTACATGCTGTATTTATTGTCCTTTTCACGTAGGCGCCTACGGACCTCATTAAAGGACTTCCTCTTACGCTGCAACTCAGCCGAGAAATCCGGGAACAGTAGGACAGAGGAATTGCCGTATGGAAGTGAGGGGTGTTTGGGGGCTTCGGAAAGGATGCTGTCGCGGTCCCTGAAGTTAAGGAAGCGGACCAAGAAGGGTTGGGGGTTCGGACCAGGGATAGGGCGTCCTGTGAGTACATGGTGGGCGCGCTCAACGATATAGGTTGGAGAGACATCCGCGAGGCCTAGCAGTTTCCTGAATAACTCTTCCGCAAACTTGGCCGGGCGATCGCCCTCCTCTCCCTCCGGGAGATCCAGGACTTGGACATTGTTGCATCTTGCCCTGTTTTCTGCGTCATAGATTTTGGCGACAAGCAGGTGTACCGTGCGTTGCAAGTCCGCTATGTTGTTAGTGTGAGTAGCCGTAAGGTCTTCAGTGGCAGAAATTCTGGATTCCGATTCAGTCAGCCTACCTCTGATCTTATCTAGGTTGTTTCTAATGAGATTACATTCTTCTTAAAGGAGATCGATTCTCACCAGCATGGAGGTTTTGCTCTGTTCAATTGCGGCCAGGATAACTGCAGTGCTATCCTGGGAGGAGGGGGCAGGGAGAGCCACACTTGGGGAAGTCTCAGACTCCATAGCTAGTTCAGCCAGCAGGGCTTGCAACCTCCCTACGAGAGAAGGATCTAGCTTAGCAGCCGTGACAGGGGGCGGGCGGCTTGTGGATGAGTTTTTGGCCCGGTTCTTAGGGCCTATTAATCTGAGGGCAAGGGTCTGGTAGGATGGAGCAGGTGGAGGGATAGCGAACTGGTAATCTGGCGGGGGGGGACACATGACACACAGTAGTCAGTCTCAGGGTGTTAGTGGACACCACTGGGGTACTCACCAGGGCAGCAGCTGAGCACAGGCTCAGGCCTCCGGATTGAAGGTGCAGGCTGCCCGCTCCAGTACCCCCTCAAGCCAGCCAAGTCCAGGGATTAGAACAGTAGATACTTTTGAGCAGTGAGAGCAGCTACAGATGAATAGAGGGCCTGCCCAGCACTCCCTATGAGGCCTAGATGACAGGGGCCGACCGCCCCCAGATACAGCAGAGTAAACCAGCCCTCTCCAGGGGATTCCACAAGCAGGGATGGAGGAGTAGAGAGAGTGCTGCCACAGTAGATCAGGTAGGATGTGAGAAGCACTGTAGTCCTCAAGATGTCGGTGGGCCTCGAGTATATGGAGCCAGCCTCGGCCGGATTACTGCAGCAGGGCCGGCTAGCCGGGCACAGAAATAATGACTGAATCTGAAGCAGGGGATGCCAGGGATTAGGTAGGGCAGATGTACAGGCTCACCAGGCTGTTCAGCAGTAAGGATGACGAAGAATTGGAGTAGGATGACCGGAGCTCCTTGTAAATGCTTCCTCCTTGGCTTACATCTGGTCACCTTATTATGATTTTTTATTTTTCATTAGCATTGCTGTACGATGGAAAAACTGAATACATTTTCATACAAAAAAAAACATGGAAGTGACGTCATGACGTCACCTTCAGCCTCCCAGGAACATAGAAATAGGTGGCTGAGATAACCCGATTACACGGGAGAGGCGGCGGCGTGGGGCGGGAGGGGGGATGTCCACTCCCGCTGCCTGTATAAGCCATCTAGCAGCTAATCAGCCGCTAGGATAGCTTTTGAAAAATAGGGGAGGAGCAGCACATAGAAGGTTTTTTACCTTCATGCATCGAATATATGAAGATAAAACACCTTCAGCCTTCACAACCACTTTAACTTGGTCATTTATATTTGGAATGCTGGTGAAATTGCTTCACGTCTAAAGCTCCTGATATACAGTACATTGCCCCCTATAAATCATCAGTTATAGCTCTTAGTTTACTACCTCCTGTGAGCTGTTAAAACTTTCTTCCCCAAAGAACCCTTTTAGGACACGTTTAACGTCTATTTATGTACCTTAGCAATGCAGTCATACTTCATATTTCTGAAAGGTTGGTTACTGTAAGGAATATGTCAATACAGCTGATGACTAAAATGGTATGTGAAAAAAAATGTGCTACTAGGTACAATTAAAACGCACTTAAACCCTTGCAAAAAATTGGTTCATGCGAAGAAAAATTCCCCCAGTACAGATCATATTTTCCAGGCAACAGTGGTTTGATGGCAAGATCATATTACCTTACATATGAACAGGGCTGCTGTTAGAAATCACATGGCCCCGTACAGCCTACCTGACAGTCTCCCCCCTTGAAAATATCAAATTATATTTTTGCTAAAATGCCATGGCCATTATGCTATGCTTCACAGCCATGGAAGAAATAATACCACCATCCAACAAGTACCATTCCAGTAAATAGGACTCTTGTGCAAATGTTCTCCAGAGAGTAATCCAAATGCCAGGTGCCCAGACCCCCCCCCCCCCTTTTTAATGGGGCTTAGGCCTGGTACAGGAGTGCTGGCTATACTGCCTTATCAGCAGCCCTGCATTTTAATGTGTTTTCTTAGATGAACAAACCTTTTGTAAATTTCATGTTTCATAAGGCAAACCAGAAATTTGCCCATTCGAGTCAACAGATTTGTTTTTATTCCCTCTACCCTAACCCCCAGCAGCACTAGACCACTTGATGGCTTTGTGACAGGCTGAAACGTCGAAGGTTTCACCGCGTCACTTCCGCCCATACGAAACTACCCGGGAATCGAGCTGAACGCCGCAAACGGCGGCTTTTCCTACCAGGGCAGATTACGCTTAATAATCGCCTGCTACACACGCTTAGGTGCCAGGACTATAAGGCACTTTTAAATGTGAGTGAATTATTTTAATTTGTGTATTTAATAAAATGTTTACATGAATGTGATAAATCCTAAGTGCAGCAAACTGTTTTTATATTCTCACTTTGCTTCTTTGCCATTTGTTTATTAGCGAGTTTTTTACTGCAGCTGGAGTTTGATGATCAGTTCTTTTATCCAAAGGCACTAAGGCTTATATTTTTCTATCCCCAGCAGCACATGTTTGTCTTTCCTTCATTCCTCTGCTGCCCAAATAATAATCCGTTGGAGCTCTGCATAAAACCTAGTGGGCTTCCAGTTTTTTTTGTCAAAACTTAACTGAGCAAGCTAAAGTTAGAAGCTGATTGGTTACCATGCACAGCTGCACCACATGTTGCACTCTTCGGTCAACCCTAATGCAGCCACCACTGGTCATACATGGATATTTACACGGTTTGGCAGGAAAATGTAAATTTTGATTCATGTATGGCCATTTCTATTCATGAGAAGTCAACCTATCAATCGACTTTTCAAGAATCGGACTGCTTGAAAATTTCAGTTTCAGCAGCACTAATCTGTGTACTCTTATGACGAGAAAGTGGGGGAGTCTCCCCGTTGTCATAATACAATGACACAGCCTGGAAGATTTCCCCATCCACACCGAACGTGTGGATGGGGGAATCGGTTCCGTTTTTGTTTTTTGTTCTGTTGACTGGCTGAATGGCAAAAAAGCACTTTTGCTTGTCATAGCCTTAATACAAATGTTGAGAGACTTCTGGGAGTTGTAGGTTAAAAGCAGAACTTTTCTTCACAGTTAAAGTGTTTTTTTTTTTAATTAAAATAATTAATGCATAATTGCATAATGTTTACCTGCTCCGTGCAATGATTGTGCACAGAGCAGCCCTGATCCTCTTCTTCTCGGGTCCCCTGCTGGCGGTTTTGCCCCTCCCTCTTGCCAAGTGCCCCCATGCTTGCTCTGGGGGCACTCATGCGTGCTCGCTCCCGGGCCACCTCTGTGTGTCTATGGGACACACAAGGCATGGGTCAGTCCCGCCCCCACTCCCTCCTCACTGGCTGTGATTGATAGACCCGCTACTGTGTCTCAGCCAATGAGGAACAAGAGACCCGGAAGAGCCGCTGCTCTCGTTTACAGCACTGGACCGGGATTGGGCTCAGGTAAGTATTAGAGGAGTTGCACACTGAATGCATGAAAGTGAAAAAACCTTCACCCTTTACAACCACTTATATTTAAAGTGATATTAATACTTTGCTTTATTTTATTTATTTTTATTTTTTTTAAATAACAAACTTGTCATACTTACCTGCTCTGTGCTGTAGTTTTGCACAGAGTAGCTCTGAACCTCTTTTTTTCGGGTCCCCTGCCAATGCTCCTGGCTCCTCTCCCTTGAGCAGTGTCCCCAGAGAAAGCCGCTTGCCCTGGGGGCACCACTGCATGCTCGATCCCAAGCCACTGCTCTATGCGTCCACAAGACACATAAAGCCGCTGCTCAACCCCGCCTCCCCCTTACATTGTCCTCATTGGCTGTGACTGAGAGCAGTGGGGGCCAATGGGCTCCAGCTGCTGTCTCAGCCAATGAGGACTGAGAGTCCACATACAGCCCAGACTATTGTGGACATCACTGGATCAAAGGGGGCTCAGGTAAGGATTAGGGGGCTGGGGGGTGAGGGGGGGTACCTTCATGCATAGAATGTAGAAAGTAAAAAAACTTGAGCCTACTTTAAAAGACAGAACCTATCAGCAATCACCAAATGACGGGAGCAAATAAAAGTGAAAAGCCCGGGAAGACACAGGGAGTTTGAAGGAGACTTTGCAAATGAAAAGAGCGTGAGAGTTTGTGTCCAGCCATCCTGTTCTGGACTAGACAGGGTTTGTCAGGGACATGCTGGCCTTGGCACAACAGCTGCCCAGAGGCAGAATTCTACAGGTGCCCATCCTGCCAGGCACAAAAATATGTGTGCGCCAATGCGCAAGCGTAAACACGCATGGGCACGCACGTGTACCAATAAGCTTTGCGCCAAATACCATATATAGGTGCAGAAGATGCACTGGTACTTTTCTATCTGATCTGCATCTGTAACTGTGAGCCTGAAACCTGATCCTATTGACTCCTGTATTTGACCCAGCTTGCCTTTGACTCTGTTGTACCTCTCTTATCCTGACCCTGGCCTGTATCTGGAATTTGGCCTTGCTTCTTGCATTATTTACCTGAACTTACGTTGCCGATCTCTGCTTGTTTCCTGAACATTCTAAGCCTGCATCTGACCGTCTGTTGCCAACCCGGCTTGTCTAACCACACATCCGGTACCTCCTACTAACTTCAGCCAAGCATCTGCTGACCTATATCTGCTGCCTGGCTTCCTAGTCCACCCGGGTACCATACCCCGCACAAGCAAGAAATTTCAGGCACCCTTACACCACCACGCTCTCGAGGCAACTGTTGCAACATTGGTGGTCCCTGAGCCAGGGTTGTATGAGATGCCTCCCTCTGCTCGTCAGGCTCAACCGTCAGTTACGTGACAGGGTTGGGCTGGAAAGTAGGAGGCTGCTCTGGGGAGATGTTTTCAACTGCAGGAGTGCATGGGTCGCATGCATCACTGCACATCTTGAGTTAAAGGGGCCCCCCACCGAAGAACATATATTGCTTCTTTGGATTGTTGCAAGAGGACTGGTGAGATGGTCGCTGACCCACACATCATTGCTATTAGTTACATTTAGTTCTTGTTGCCGGCCAGGCCTGTTAAAGGTTCAAACACTCTTCAACACTGGCCCATATTAGAGGCAAGTATACTGCCCTTCATTGCTGCAAGCTGCCATTGCTTGTTTGTTCTCATGATTACTGTCTTTACACAGACACTATTATTTTACCCTTAATGGTCAAGGTAAAATCTCCTAAAAATTGGCATGTCGCTTTAAATCTGCTATCCTTTGGTCATTCACGGTATGGGTGGAAATAACCAAACACTTACAGTTGTATACCACCAATTTATGCTTTTCACAAGTAGCTTTTGTGTCACCCACCCATCTTGAAATGCAGTGTACAAAAAGAATGTTGGCCTATCATTTATAGGCACTGGAGCAAATGGAAACAGAAACTTATGGCTCATGTAACCGTGAAATCCACCCTCTAGGGCCAGTGACTGTAGCCCCTCCCAGAGTGAGCATATGTTCATACAAGCATGGAAGTCTGAAGAGCAAAGCAAAGTGTGGGGCACTTGATCATCACCATCCTTAAAAACAAAGTCAGTAATAAGTTGAGAGCTTCTGTGAGCCCACATGTTACTACTAGTGGCAGGAGGCAGAAGCCATAATGCATGATGCAGCCCTCAGTACAGGGAGTTATGGGGATGGAGGCACAGCCAAATACCGTAGGTGCACCACTGAACAAACACACTGCATCTCCTCAATATACTCCATCAAAGGTGAGCAACGAGATGGACCACAGGTAAAATTGCCACCTGGTCGGTCAAAATTGGTTTTGTGGGCATTGTTATTAATAGAAAACAGATAATAAAGTTAGTGTTCCTTTACAGAAAAGGAGGCAACCTTAGCCACAGAAACGAATAGCATGTCCATGTTTCGCAACAGCAATGTAGTCAGGAGGGTAAGCAGGTAAAAGGCTACACTAGTCCAACAAATATAAATACAGTGCCTTGAAAAAGTATTTATACCCCTGGAAATTTTCCACATTTTGTCATGTTACATCCAAAAACCTAAATGTATTTAATTGGGATTTTATGTGATAGACCAACACATAGTGGCACAAAATTGTGAAGTGGAAGGAAAATGATAAATGATTTTCTACATTTTTTACAAATAAATATCGGCAAAGTGTGGCGTGCATTTGTATTCATCCCCCCGACTCAATACTTTTGTAGAACCACCTTTTGCAGAAATCACAGCAAGTCTTTTTGGGTATGTCTCTACAAGCTTTGCACATCTATATAGTGACATTTTTGCCCATTCTTCTTTGCAAAATAGCTCAAGCTCTGTCAGATTGGATGGAGAGTGTCTGTGAACAGCAATTTTCAAGTCTTGCCACAGATTCTCATTTGGATTTAGGTTTGGATATTGACTGGGCCATTCTAACACATGAATATGCTTTGATCTAAACCATTCCACTGTAGCTTTGACTGTATGTTTAGGGTCGTTGTCCTGCTGGAAGGTGAACCTCAACCCCAAACTTACGTCTTTTGCAGACTCCCTGTATTTGATTCCATCCATCTTCCCATCAACTCTGACCAGCTTCTCTGTCCCTGCTGAAGAAAAGCACCCCCACAACATGATGCTGCCACCACCATGTTTCACAGTGGAGATGATGTATTGTGGCTGATGTGCAGTGTTAGTTTTCATGCCACACATTTTTTGCTTTTGCTTTTAGGCCAAATAGTTCAATTTTTGTCTCGTCTGACTGGAGCACCTTCTTCCACATGTTTGCTGTGTCCCACACATGGCTTCTCGCAAACTGCGAATGGGACTTCTTATAGCTTTCTTTCAACAATGGCTTTCTTCTTGCCACTCTTCCATAAAGGCCAGATTTGTGGAGAGCACCACTAATAGATATCCTGTGGACAGATTCTCCCACCTGAGCTGTGGATCTCTGCAGCCCCTCCAGAGTTACCATGGGACTCTTGGCTGCTTCTCTGATTAATGCTCTCATTGCCCGACCTGTCAGTTTAGGTGGACGGCCATGTCTTGGTAGGTCTGCAGTTGTGTCATATTCTTTCTATTTTAATATGATGGATTGAACAGTGCTCTGTGAGATGTTCAAAGCTTGGGATATTTTTTTATAACCTAAACCTGCTTTAACCACTTCAGCCCCGGAAGATTTTACCCCCTTCCTGACCAGAGCACTTTTTTTACAATTTGGCACTGCGTCGCTTTAACTGACAATTGCGCGGTCATGCAATGCTATACCCAAACTAAATTTGCGTCCTTTTTTTCCCCACAAATAGAGCTTTCTTTTGGTGGTATTTGATCACCTCTGCGGTTTTTATTTTTTGCACTATTAACAAAAAAAGAGCGACAATTTTGAAAAAAAAAACAATATTTTTTACTTTTTGCTATATTAAATATCCCCCAAATTAAAATAAAAAAATAAAAACACATTTCTTCATCAATTTAGGTCGATATATATTCTTCTGCATATTTTTGGTAAAAAAAAAAAAAATTCCAATAAGCATATATTGATTGGTTTGCACAAAAGTTATAGCATATACAGTCTATGGGAAAGATGTATTGCATTTTTAATATATATTTTTTTTACTAGTAATGGCGCTGATCTGAGATTTTTAGTGGTATTGCGACATTGCGGCAGACAGATCTGACACTTTTGACACATTTTTGGGACCATTGACATTTATACAGCGATCAGTGCTATAAAAATGCACTGATTACTGTGTAAATGTCACTGGCATGAAAAGGGGTTAACACTAGGGGACGATCAAGGGGTTAAATGTGTGTTCCCTCAGCGTGTTCTAACTGTATGGGAATGTGACTTACTAGGTGAGGAGACATATCGTTGTTCCTACTTAGTAGGAACAAACAACATGTCTCCTCTGCCCTGACAGCACAGGGATTTGTGTGTTTACATCGTGTGCACGTGCTGGCGCTCGTGCACGCGGTCGCGCCCATCGGGTCCTCCACCGTGCAGTGCCCTCTGGTGGCCACTAAGGGGAAGGACGTACCCATACGGGATTTCGCCCAGGAGAGCTATTGTGCCGCAGTATATCTGCATGAGCCAGTCGGGAGCCGGTTAAACTTCTCCACAACTTTATCCCTGACCTGTCTGTTGTGTTCCTTGGCCTTCATGATGCTGTTTGTTCACTAATGTTCTCTAATGAACCTCTGAGGGCTTCACAGAATTGCTGTATTTATACTGAGATTAAATTATTATTATTATTATTATTATTATTATTATTATTATTATTATTATACAAGATTTATATAGCGCCAACAGTTTACGCAGCGCTTTACAATGTATAAGGGGGACAACACAATTACAGTACAGTTTAATACAGAAGGGACAGGAGGGCCCTGCTCGTAGAGCTTACATTCTAAAGGGAGGTGGTGGTGGTACAAAAGGTAATAGCTGCAAAGAATGATTTGATGGGGGTGGCTCAGGGACAGTTATGGGATAGGCTTCCTTGAATAAATGAGTTTTCAGGGATCTCCTAAAGGTGGACAGGGTAGGGGCTGATCGGACATACTGGGGCAGGGAATTCCAGAGGATGGGAGAGGCTCTGGAGAAGTCCTGAAGGCGAGCATGGGAGGAGGTAACAAGGGAGCTAGAGAGCAGGAGGTCCTGGGAGGAGTGGAGGGGGCGATTTGGGCGATATCTGCAGATGAGGTTGGTGATGTAGATGGGGGCGATGTTGTGAATGGCCTTGTATGTTATGGTTAGCATTTTGAATTTTACACAGTGGGGTAGGTGAAGGGATTGGCAGAGAGGAGAAGCAGTCACGGATCGATTAGTGAGGTGTATTAGTCTAGCAGCAGCATTCCTAATAGACTGAAGGGGGGATAGCCTGCTTAAGGGTAGGCCATTAAGGAGAGAGTTGCAGTAGTCAAGGCGGGAAATAATCAAGGAGTGAATAAGTTGCTTTGTGGTGTCATTAGTCAGGAAGGGTTGAATTCTGGAGATGTTGCGGACGTTAAGGCGGCAGGATTTAGCCAGTGATTGGATATGGGAGCTGAAGGAGATGTCAGAGTCAAGGATTACACCCAGGACCTTGGCATGTGTGGAGGGACCAATGGTTGTGTTGTTGATATTAATGGTGAAGTCACAGATGGACACAAATTAAACACAGATGGACTCTATTTACTAATTAGGTGACTTCTGAAAGCAATTGCTTTCACTAAATTTTAGTAAAGGGTATCAGAGTAAAGAGGGGTGAATACAAATACACATCACACTTTTCAGATATTTATTTGTAAAAAAATTTGAATAGTATTTATCGTTTTTGGTTGTAACATGACAAAATGTGGAAAATTTCAAGGGGTATGAATACTTTTTCAAGGCACTGTAAATCATGCAAGGCTTTTACTTACGTATGCAGTATTGTTGCAGCGGAAGGGTGGTGATGCAAATACAGCTTCCATTGACACATGGTCCAGGTGTTCCTAGGCAGACAGAATTCTCACTACAGGAGCAGTTTGCGTGGGTTTGATTGAAAGTACAGGCTAGAAAAAGAAAAAGACAATTATTTGGGATGCTAGAGGCAAATTAGGACTTTCTTCTCTAGATGCACAAGGCCAAGGGCATTCAATCTCCTTTGTTTATCTTTTTCCCTGTTTCATTATTGACTGGTTTTCCAATACCTGTCTTTTTTGGGATAGCGGCACACCTGTGAGTTCTGTTGCATTAATGGCATGCCCACAAAAAAGTGCAATGCATTTTAGGAGATGTGTTGGGGGGGCCATTAATCATAATGGCACCCCCCATGAACTGGAAACCACGCTGCACTATGCAGTTTCCCTGCAGCTGAGTTTTCTTAAAAGGAAGAGGGGCCTTTTTCCTGTGTTTGCAGAGGGTACAGCGGCCCATTCAAACAAATAGGCTGCTGTGCTGGAGCACATGCAGCCATGGGGTAACTGTATGGAGCCAGGGCTTAAGGAAGATCTTCACTGATTTGAAACAAATTCTTTTTTTTGTCCTCCTCTTTAACACAGTTGCTCAGTAACACTTAACCCCTTCCCACCTTTAATATGGTCTGTGTGTCTAATGGACCACAAGGATCAGCCAATCATGTGACTACTGCGGTTGGCTGTCACAGTGATTACATGATTGGGAGATCCTGTCTGTGACAGCTCAGTCAGCAAAAAAAGCTCTGCAGGCCATGAATGCATATGTGCAGCATCTGGGTGTTAAAGCCCACTCTCCTTGCTGCCATACATGTGCATTATGTGGTTACATTACAGGTTAAGCTGCAAAGGCAGCGTCCGTGGGTGTACACATGCTGAAGCCACAATGCTTTGCTTCTTGTCTGGAATGATACTCCTTGCCATGTTTGGCGGGCATTACCACCTGCCAAACACAAACTATTGATGTGAATGGGGCCACGCTACATGTGTTTGCAGTGTGGTAGTGCAGCATTTAGGGTGTTGAAATGTCCCTCAGACCTTGCCCCTCGTTCACATGGGGCATATTATACCATGTGCCTGTGCAGGGCCGTGTTTACCTGCAAGGGGATGCACAAGTGTTCAATGCATCCCTGTGCAGGCAGTTCCATTCATGTCAATTGAGACACAGCAGCTGCATGTACGCAGCTGCTGTGTCCCAATGTGACAACTGTTTAGGTGCGGGTGCATGTCCCTAAATGCAGACAGTTTAAAGTGGTAGTAAACCACACCAAAAAATAAATAAACAAATTGGGCACTTGGGCAGTTTAAGTCATAATGTGCTAGTATGCACATTATGGGACAGTAAGTAGGGACTTGAAAATGAATTTTAGGTTGAAGGATGTAATTCTTCTTTAATTTGAAGGATTAGTTTAAGGATTACGTGTAAGTGTAAAAGTTAAGATTAAGGTTTAATTATGAAAAATAGGGATAGCTTTAAGGTGTTGGCAAGTGAAGTTCTTCTTCGCCCAGCATGTGGAGCCTTGCCGCTCATGCTCAGGGATGGAGTTGAGACCTAAGGGGAAGATGTTCCCCTGCAGCCTCCATGCGTGTCAAGGAGAGGCAGCTGTGCAGTTAGATGCACTTCCAGTGATTTTCCATGGCACTACGGGGTTTGGCACATATCTGTGTGATTGCATAGTGTAGGGAGCCCTGTTTGGCAGGGACAAAGTATAGGTGCCAGGGGAAACTACTCAGGCCCTATTCCAGTACGAGTAGGGCCAGAGTTAGAGGATGCCACTGTGTGCTGTAGTCAGCACACAGTGGCATCTCCAGTACCCCTGCAGGCACTCGCTCCAGGCCGTTTTACCGTGTCAGCCACCTGCCAAACCGCCACCTCTCCAGCAGATGCTGCCCCGATAAGGCCCTCAGTCTGTACTGTGTCCACTGCGCCTTAGGATACTCTGCTGCACAACTGTAAAAGCCCTGCTCAGAGAACTAGCGCCCCCAACAACCAACATGCTCTATCAGGTCTGAAGAGGCAGCCACATTTCAGCCATTTGTTTACTATTACCAGTCTTTTTTGCACTGCTTTACAGAGTAATCCTGTATATGTATTATGTCATGTGTTAAAATGATCAGACATCTGAAAAACTATTTAAAACAAAAAGAAAAAAGTAAATGCTTTCTGAGAAAACTGGTACACCAGGATACTTACCCCCAGAGGATGAAACACTGGATATCACTATAGTATCCGGCAGTGAAGCATACACGTCCATATTCTTCAAAACGTTTGTATAATTTGTGGCCAAAGCAGCATCAGGGAAGCTTATTTCAATATCAACTCCATAGCTGACCATATCCGGGCTGGCTGCAATGATAGAAAAACTGATAAGGTTGTATAAATAGTAAAGTGCATTAAATAGGAAATTGGTTTGCAATGATATGTGTACATGGGGGCACCACTACTAAAGGTGTAAGGTCACCTGTTCAGAAAAAATGAAAAGATGAACACCATATCCCCTCCCCACCCCCCCCCAGTCCCTGCTGTACTCACCTCCTGTGGGTGATGAGCTGTCAGTTGGTTTACAATCCCCGCTCTTCTCTCTCTTCTCTGTGCAGTGCTTCCAGCACAAATCAGAGCGATACTTTGTGCTGGCGCTGACCAAGCAGACTCACTATGATCAGTCCCACTAGCACAGCAGAGAGAAGGGGTAAAAGCAAGGCTGGATTTTCCACTAGGCACTGTAGGCATGTACCTAAAGGCACCCTTCCTAGAGGGGCACCCGGCCTGTCTGTAAACGTTTTTTTTTTTTTAAACCGGCTCCTTGGTGCCGGTTCGTCTCTCCCCCCCTCCAGCCTCCTCTTCCATGCCTTCTAGGTGCCCGTCCTTCTTTCTCTCCCCAGCCTCCTCCGCTGTGCCTTCTAGGTGTTGGTCGGGCGCCCTTCCTAGAGGGGCGCCCGGCCCGTCTGTATAAGTTTTTTTTTTTTTTTTTAAACCAGCTTCCAGGTGCCGGTCTTTCTCTCCCCCCTCCAGTCTCCTCTACTCCACCTTCATGTAGGTCCATGGTCCTTCTTCCCCCCCCCCCCCTTCTCCGCCACTGTTATCAGTGCACAGAGGAGAGTGGGAGGCAGCACAGCTCAGGATGGAGGTCAGGAGGAGGAGCTGGCCAAATTAACATTTTTTGCATCCTAAGCAGCCAATCAGCAGTTTGTTGATATGAAAAGTCACTCTGACAGCTCCCACTTTCACCCTCTGTCCAGAACTGTGCTGCCTTCCACTCTCTCCTCTGTGTACACAGGTAGGACACTGCTATGGAACATCGCTTTGGGAGGGAAGGAATAGGGGAGGGGGGGGGCAGAGGCCACTGCTATAGGGCAAAGGGGGGGGGGGGGGCAGAGAACACCACTGTGTGTGTAGGGGAGGGAGGGGGTGATGTGAAGAGTCAGAGGACACTGCTATGGGCAGGTCCACCCCATAGCAGTGTGCTTTACCACCCTTCACATCACACTCTTGATCCCTGCATTCTGAGCGTAACGCACTCCTGAATCCTGCATTTTGTTTTTTGCAGAAAAACGTGTGTAACATATTTAGGCATGTCAAACGCATTGGTATGAATCCATTTCATTAGGTAGAATAATAATTTATTCTGCCCATTGATATGAATTAACGCTCAAACGCTAAACTTTCCTAGAGTGAGTTAACATGCGTTTACACGCGTTAAGTGTTTTTTTCTACTGAAACGCCGCTGTTCCTGAATGCGCTGGCATTTTTACTGCCTCTAAACTTTTCTAAATGCCTTTGTATGCATAGACACATAGGCTAACATGCAGGGGCTTTTAGAAGCAGAAAAACTAGATGCCCCTAAAAGCAGCATCAAAAATGTCCAGTGTGCGTGAGGCCTTAAAGTGGAGTTCCACCCAAAAGTGGAACTTCCGCTTTAAGCACTCCTCACCCCCCGACATGCCACATTTGGCATGTCATTTTTTTTTGGGGGGGGGGGGGGGGGAGTGTGTACCCTTTTTTTCGTGGGACTTCCTGTCCCAATTCATGTTTCCTATCTTCGGCCGCCTAGGCGACTCCTCCTCTCCCCCTAGGCGGCCCTTCCCTGCCAGCAATCTGTTGGGACACAACTCAGAAGATTGGCTGGCCAATAGGAGAGCGCAGCGCGAATCGCGCATGCGCAGTGCGCGCCCGGCCGTGAAGCCGTAAGCTGTCACGGCTGGGTGCCCACAGTTACCATGACAGCTGACAGCACTGAGGAGGGGGGGGGGGGAGGAGCTAGCCTCCGGGCGGCCACATCGCTGGACCGTGGGACAGGTAAGTGTCGGTTTATTAAAAGTCAGCAGCTATGCTTTTTGTAGCTGCTGACTTTTATTAAACTAAAAAACGGGTGGAATTCAAAATTTGATAGGTATTACTAGACATTAGAAATAACACACACATATAAATACTATGAAGCCACCTTAATTTGCATGTAAGAAAAGTGATGACGTTTTTTACCTGCACGCTTCTCTCGCTGTAAAGAAATGTGGGTGTTGTCATCCAAACGGAGCATCTGGAACAACATATGACAAATGTAAGTTGTTTTTGTTCACCGACATTTAATCATCACATACAAGTTTCACATATCGCACTTCACACAGGCCAACAAACTTCTACCTTCAGAGCAGAACAGGATATCTGTTTGGGAACAGAGTGAGGATTCTCTCTGCGGGTTTATAATTCGGTTGCCCTTACCCCTATCTCTTTAGATTGGACCTGTGTGCAAACATTACATATACTGAACAGGCATAAAAAGAGCTGTAAGGATCAGTTCACACCACTTGCCGTGCAGGGAACATGTATTTTCATGCATGTTTCCATGTACGTTTCCCTCGCCGCACGGGAACAGGCTGCCCTCTTTAGCGCAATCGCCATTTAATGGTGCTGTGCAGTTTTAAAAGTCACGTGTGCTGTATTTTTTGCACGTTCCCAGCAGATAAATAAAAGGAATGGGAGCACAGGGCCGTGCAAAAACGTGCATTTGCACATTGTGGTGTGAACTTGCCCTTAACCACTTCAGCCCCCTTCACAACCAGGCCATTTTCCGCGTTACTTTAACTGACAATTGCGCGGTTGTGCGACACTGTACCTAAATAAAATTGTTCTCCATTTTCCCCCACAAATAGAGCTTTCTTTTGGTGGTATTTGATCACCTCTGCGCTTTTTATATTTTGCGCTATAAACAAAAAAGACAGACAATTTTGGGAAAAAAACCCCTATATTTTTTACTTTATGCTATAAAACATATCCAATAACAAAATGTAAAAAATCAAATGTATTCATCATTTTAGGCCAATATGTATTCTGCTACATATTTTTGGTAAATATATTGATTGGTTTGTGCAAAAGCGTCTACAAACAATGGGATAGATTTATGGACTTTTTTTTTATATATATATTTTTTACTAGTAATGGCGGTGATCGGCGATTTTTAGCAGGACTGCGACATTTCGGCAGACAAATCTGACACTAAGTGACACTTTTTGGGGACCAGTGACACGAATACAGTGATCAGTGCTAAAACAATGCACTGTTACTGTACTAATGACACTGGCAGGGAAGGGGTTAACATCAGGGGCGATAAAAGGGTTAAATGTGTTCCATGGAATGGCTTGCTAACTGTGTGGGGGATGCTTGTACTATCAGAAGGCTGAGATCCCTGTTCCTGCTTAGCAGAAACATAAGATCTCCATCTTCCTCCCTCACAGAACGGCAGTCTGCCTTGTTTACATAGGCAAACCGCCATTCTGTCTCTCCGGAGAAGGATCGGCGGGTCCCAGCGGACATAGGGTCCGCCGTACTCGCTGATTGGATCCCACTGTGTCCAATCACAGCGGGAGCAGTTTAACAGTGGTGCGCACCCGCACCCCAGACCCAGTACAGGAAATCACGTACCGGTATATGATTTCGTGTAAGAGTATATTTGCGTGGGTAGCGGTTAAACAAGCCATCTGTGACCTCTATAGCTGCATGTACTGTGAAGTAATTCATCCTCAAAGACCCTCAAAGATCACAACAGAGACTCTGAAGTCAGTTTCTAACAACCTTGAGACATCTGCCATGTGTTTATATTGGAGGTCTGGTAGGCTGCAAAATAGAGGCTCATGGGGAACAGCCGTAAGGGATTAAAGCCATACAGCGTGCAAGAGTGTACAGAACAGTAAAATCTTCATGTACAGAACATGTGGAATGCAATTACAGTACACGGGTATACATTGGTACTTGCAAAAACACTCACAAGGACACACAGCCCTGAACCATTCAGAAATGAATAGACACACATTCCTGACACCGGTCAGAAAGCTAAGCTCTCCTACAAAGCAGATATCAGGCTAGTATGTAGGTTTTAGCAAAGACACACTCTGCTTTCTCTAGTTCCTTCTTTGCCTAATCACTTGAGCTCCAGAAGATTTTACCCCCTTCATGACCATATTTTGCTATTTAGCACTGCGCTACTTTAAGTGGTAATTGCGCGGTCATGCAACGAAATGCATATCCTTTTTTTTCCACAAATAGGGCTTTCATCGGTGGTATTTGATGACCACTGGGTTTTTTATGCCTTGTTATATAAATGAAAAAGGACCAAAAATTTGGAAAAAAAAAACAATATTGTTTACTTTCTGCTAGTAAAAAAATCTAATAGAAAATGTAAAAAAAAAAATCTAATTTCTTCTTAAATTTTAGCCAAAATGTATTCTGCTATAAATCCCAATAAATGTATATTGATTGGTTTGCGTAATAGTTATAGCGTCTACAAACTGTGGAATATATTTGGATTTTTTTTCTTTTTCCTTTTTATACTACTAATGGCACTATACACTAGGGATGCACTGGATATCGGACACCGAAAATTATTGGCCAAAAATAGGGTTATGAGCATTTTGCTGATAGAAAAAAAAAAAAGGTGGATTTTGCCGCGTTTACTGTGCAATTTTCATAGGTCATGTAACTCTAAATCTGCATCAAAATGGCAACATGCGTGTGCTTTTTATGCATTTTTGTTTCGTTTGCAATGCATTTCAATGCGGAGGTACATTTTTGGTGCGCTTTTTTAATCTCTCTCGGACCGCCCCATGTATATATATTGTAGCAGGTTGGCCCTTCTGGACAAAATCATGTACCTGTACGTGATTTCTAGTTCCGGGTCTGGGACATGCACCCGCGCTGTCGGTAACCCGCTCCTGCTGTAAATGGGCACAGCGGGAGCCAATCAGCGGGTCTGAAGGACCTGATGTTCGCCGGCACCCCACGATCGTTCCCAAGAGAGGAAGAACGGCACACTGCCTATGTAAACAAGGCAGATCGGCATTCTGTGAGAGGAGAAGATGGAGATCTTGTGTTTCTGCTAAGCAGGAACACAAATCTCTGTCTTCCCCCAGTCTAAGCACACCCCCCCACACACACATACACAGTTAGAAAGCACTCCCAGGGAACACATTTAACCCCTGATGTTAATCCCTTCCCTGCCATCATTAGTACAGTGACAGTGCATTTTTTTTAGCACTGATCACTGTATTGGTGTCACTGGTCCGCTTTATGGGTTTTTTTTTTTTTATCAAAAATATGTTGCAGAATACATATTGGCATAAATTGATGAATAAATTTGATTTTTTTTACACCTTTTTTTTATATGTTTTATAGCATAAAGTAAAAAATATTGTTTTTCTTTTCAAAATTGTCGGTCTTTTTGTGTTTATAGCGCAAAAAATAAAAAGCGCAGAGGTGATCAAATACTACCAAAAGAAAGCTCTATTTGTGGGAAAAAACACATACATTTTATTAAAGTACAGTGTTGCAGGATCGCGCAATTGTCAGTTAAAGTAACGCAGTGCCGTATCGCAAAAAATGGCTTGGTCATGAAGGGGGGTAAACCTTCCGGGGCTAAAGAGGTTAACTGTCCAAATATGCACCAAAAATGTAGCAATCATGATTTTCCACACCGCAACAGAAGCACAATTGACCAGTAGAATCATAGAATTTAAAGGGATACATATTTCTTGAGCTTTTCTTGTGCTTTTTTTTTAAAGCGGAGGTCCACCCTAAAATAAAAAAATTACATTAACATTCTCAAAAAAATATTTAAAAAACTTGAAAAAAAAAAAATTTACTTCCCAGAAACCCCTGTTGCTAGGCAGTCTTCCTAATCTGCCTCTTCCTATTCCGCGGCGCTTCCTCCTCTTCGGCGAGCTGCCCCGTTGTCTTCTGAGACATGTGTGTGTCCCAGAAAACAACAGGGCCATTCACAAAGCGCCACGCGACTCGCGCATGCGCAGTAGGAAACGGCAGTGAAGCCACAATGGACGGATCAGCCTCGGGGGGCCAACATCGCGGGCTCCCTGGACAGGTAAGTGTCCTTATTAAAGGTCAGCAGCTACAGTGTTTGTAGCTGCTGACTTTTAAAAAAAAAAATTGCGGCTGGAACACCGATTTGATGCAAAAACGCTTCAGAAACTGCTCAGTGTGAAAGCAGCCTATGTGCTGAAAAGGTGCCGTTAGTGGCTGAAAATAAATTCAAGAAATTAATTAAAAAGTCAAATATAATACAATTAAATAAAAAAAATAAAAAAATTTAAAACTGTCCATTTCGATTTCGGTTTTCGGCCACGTGCATCCTGAGTTTTCGGTTTCAGTCCAGAATTTTCATTTTGTTGCCCCACTGCTATACACTAAAGTGCGGCTGACAATCGGACACTAACTGCCACTGACATCACCAATGACACTAATACAGTGATCAGTGAAAGTACTATACACTTTCACAGTACTAATGACCTGGAAAGCGATTGTACACAGCTGGTCAGCAGGTCCTGCCCATTAATCATTGGCCAGGACCTGCTGACAAATTCCCGCTGTGTACAATCACAGCAGGACCCGAAAACAGGCAACTATGTACTAGTATGTCGATTTGCCTGTACATGTAACTCCGTATCTTCCTCTCACAGTCCTGGTACAGCAGAGCTAAGACTGGGGGGGGGGGAAACAACACAAGGAGCCAATCAGGTGTGCTGCAATAAAAGGAACATGCGCCTTGCAGGACGGTGGATGCATGAATTACAATGGGGGGGGGGGGGTTTAAACACGTGATTAACACCAGAGGCTCTAATAGGCTTCAAAATATGGTGGGCGTTGGGCGCAGAGGACTGCGAACCAAGCCCACCCAGTTGTGTGACATTAGAGAATGAATATTCGCTAATTTCACACTGAATCTCCTCCCCGCCAATTAGGGAACAGGTCTAGGACCCGTTTCCCGATTGGCCAAAAGGAGAAGCGTTCCGATTAGCCGTCAACGAGGAGGGAGGAGACAGAAGCCGGTGGAAGCCCCTGAGCAGGAGAAGGGGTAGCCACCTGTGATGCCCACGGAGGAGAGAAGGGGATGGCCACCCATGATGCCCACCACCCGTGATGCCCGCAAAGGAGAGAAGGGGAAGCTCTCCGTAATGCCCACCGCCCGTGATGCCTGCAGAGGAGAGAAGGGGAAGCTGCCCGTGATGCCTGCTGAGGAGAGAAGGGGAAGCCACCCGTAATGCCTGCTGAGGAGAGAAGGGGAATTTCCCCATAATGCCCACCGCCCATGATGCCTGCAGAGGAGAGAAGGGGAAGCCACCCGTGATGCCTGCGGAGGAGAGAAGGGGAAGCCGCCCAGGATGCCCACCACCCATGATGCTTGCGGAGGAGAGAAGGGGAAGCCGCCCGTGATGCCTGCGGAGGAGAGAAGGGTAAGCCGCCCGTGATGCCTGCGGAGGAGAGAAGGGGAAGCCGCCCGTGATGCCTGCGGAGGAGAGAAGGGGAAGCCGCCCGTGATGCCTGCGGAGGAGAGAAGGGGAAGCCGCCTGTGATGCCTGCGGAGGAGAGAAGGGGAAGCCGCCCGTGATGCCTGCGGAGAAGAGAAGGGGAAGCTCCCCATAATGCCCACCGCCCATGATGCCTGCAGAGGAGAGAAGGGGAAGCCGCCCGTGATAGCCACCACCCGTGATGCCTGCGGAGGAGAGAAGGGGAAGCCGCCCGTGATGCGTGCGGAGGAGAGAAGGGGAAGCTCCCCATAATGCCTGCAGAGGAGAGAAGGGGAAGCCGCCCGTAATGCCCATCGCCCGTGATGCCTTCGGAGGAGAGAAGGGGAAGCCGCCCGTGATGCCCCCCACCCGTGATGCCTGTGGAGGAGAAAAGGGGAAGCCATTCGTGATGCCCACCGCCCATGATGCTCACCACCATAGATGGGGTAAGTGCTTCAGACCCAACCGGACCGGGGAGGGGGGGCGGCATTTGTGGGTGCACTGTTTGCCACCCCCCCCAAAAGAAAACTACCACCAACCGCAACTGATATTGACTAGAGAAGAAAATGACAAAGAGATGAGATCAGTCTTCTGCTTCTCTTTCCACTGTCCATTCACAGGGTGGGGGAGGGACAGGACTTTGAAGTGTTACTGAACTGCAATAGTGTAAAACCAGGTCTCCTATCCCTGTGCAGCTAACACAGCTCTCGTATACATGTAAGCGGGTGTAGGGTGTAGCGGCTTCACAGAGGGAATCACACGTACTGACTTTATAACCAGGCAACGTTTATTACCGGAGAGATGATGGTAGAGTATTTACAGCAGTAATGCAAGTAGTTTCACTCCAGACATGGAGGCACAGATACACAGCACAGTCACTTCTGATGTAAGCAGTATTTGTCAGCACTATAGGCACTTTCCTCTGACTGACACAGTATAAACCCGAGCACACAATGCGTATCTGTAGAGGCTGATATTCACACACGTTACCCGGTATAACAGCAGCATTCCTTCTGCAGATGGATATAGGCATCTGATACACTTGTCCCTCCCTCACAGCGAGGACACCGGATTTATTATCCGCAATGGGGAGTCTTTTATCCGACCAGGATTGTTGATACAGGACTCCGAAGGGAACCCTGAGCTATCCCTCACAGGCCGGAACACTCTCCCTATCGTCTCTTCACTCTCCCTGACAAGCAGGTTCATTCACCCTGTCTGTGTACACACGTGAACTTTACTAAACATGGCTGAGCTTTCCTATATAAGATATCCACCCAAAAATGACCGACCAAATCTCTCGAGATTTGCTTGTCCTATCAGGACACCAGACTTCTCCAAAATGGTGCTGGAGACAATATAGAGGCCAAACAGCTCTGAACCTATGTACACATAATAAACATATCAAAGAGACTGGAAGTGAGAATATACACTTGTTAACCCACTAACTCCTACAGCCAGCTAGGCTGCCCTGCACACAGCTGCTTACATACAGTATGTATTACATCTTACCTGGAGTACTGTAAATGCTGTAACATTTAGGCTGTGTAATATTAGGAAAAAAGAGTGAAAGGGATATGAGGGAAGCCTGTTTTAAGCCCCCCCCCCCCTTCCCTTCCCTCACTGGATCATGGCAGCAGCAGGTTTCCAGGTTCTCCCTGCATCTTTTTTTGTGAGGGGAAAAAAGTGAGGGGAAAAGTCAGGTGACCTTTTAGAAAATTCTAGAGGGTTGTGGAGACCCTCTACATCTATAGTGTGAGGTGAGCTGACAAAGAATACAGCTTTTGAGCTCCCCGCCCCTTTTTTTTGCGGCCTTATTATGTGGTGGGTCGCCTTGAAAAAAGGAGGCGGTTGTTTGAAAAATTCAGTTTTTCATGGATGCGGCTTGAGTTGTAGTGAGAGGCCATATTTTTTTTTGTCTTTTCCTTTTATAATGATTTAATAATTACTGTTTTTGAAATCAATAGAGCCGCAGCCAATGTTTTAGGCCATATTTGGGTTTGCGTATTTAGTTTTTTAACCACTTAAGGATCGCCCCACATACATACACTGTGGCAGGGTGGACTTAAAGTGGGGTTCCACCCAAAAAAACAAACATACATAAAAAAAATCTAAAAAAAAAAACAAAAAAACATTTGGATATTTTTTTTTTTTAAACTTACCTCTAAATGCCTGTTGCTAGGGGGTCCCTCGTAGTCTGCCCCTTCCTTAGCCTGGGCTGGTGACATCACTTCCCCCTCGGCACAGGAAGGGCTCCGCTCTGCTCCCTCCCTCCTGTCAATCATCTGGGACCCATTACAGGTCCCAGGTGACTGAGCGGCCAATCACGGCGAGCGGCGCCGCTCGCGCATGCACAGTGGGTGCCAGGCTGTGAAGCCACAGCCCGGCGCCCACAGTTGCAATGCCGGCGCCGCTGAACGGAGGGGGAGACGAGCGGGGCTTCGATCCCCCCGCATCGCTGGACTCCAGGACAGGTAAGTGTCCAATTAAAAGTCAGCAGCTGCAATATTTGTAGCTGCTGACTTTTAATTTTTTTTTATTTTTTTTTATGGCCCCCCTGGGTGGAACTCCTCTTTAAGCGTGAAATTACGTACCTGTATGTGATTTCTTCCTTCTTCTGGGTCTGGGGCGTGTGTTCACACCACCGGCGACCTGCTCCCGCTGTGATTGGACACAGCGGGAGCCTAAGACCCCTTTCACACCGAGCCGCCTATAGCGTCGGCGGTAAAACGCCGCTATTTTTAGCGGCGTTTTACCGTCGGATTTGCTGCGCATTTCGGCCGCTAGCGGGGGGTAAAAGTGCCCCGCTAGCGACCGAAATGCGCCGCAAATCCGACGGTAAAACGCCGCTAAAAATAGCAGCGTTTTACCGCCGACGCTAAGGGTTTAAACCGCCTGCAATGCGCCTGCAATCCCCACTCCTTCACCGCTCCAAAGAAGCTGCTGGCAGGACTTTTCCTGACGTCCTGCCAGCGCATCGCTCCGGTGTGAAACCCCTCGGGCTTTCACACTGGAAACAATGGAGCAGCTGTTTGAGGGCGGATTGCAGGCGCTATTTTTAACGCTATAGCGCCTGCAAAACGCCCTTGGTGTGAAAAAGGGTCTTAGTTGCCAACATTGTAAAAGAAATTTCCGGGACACTTTTTTGGCTGTAGGCGGAGTCATATTCTAATTAGGGGGCGGGGCATGCGTTTGCAAGCATGGCATAGGGAAAAACAAAAAATGTGGAGAGAAGTGGCAGTGGTTTACGCGAAATAGTGAGCGTGGCTTAAATGGGCGTGGCTCAAAGGGGGTTAGAGTCTGAGATGAATGAGGGATGGAGAGGGAAAGGGGGAGAGAGGGATGGAGAGGGAAAGGGGGAGAGGGGGATGGAGGGACAGCAGCCCCAGATCCTATACAACAATAGAAATATGTGTATTCTAGAAAGTTTAACAATCCGAAGATAAAGATACTCCAAACAACTGGTGTTAGCGCGTTTTAATCATCCCGGCACCATGGTTGTTATGGTGTCAGGATGATTGAAGTGCGTTATTTCTATTATTACATTGTAATATAAAATGAAATCATTCAACTCACCATAATGCAGAATCAGTGGGATCCCTGAGCGTGTCACCTGCCACGTCACCAGCAGAATCTGTCCTTGCATCAGGTGTCCCCAGCAGAGTCCATCCTTGCATCAGGTACCCTCAGCAGAGTCAGTCCTTACACCAGTGTTCCCAGCCTCAGTCCTTACATCAGTGTCGCAGGCAGAGCCATAGTTACCCCCCTGTACATAGTTACCCCCTCCCCCTGTACATAGTTACCCCTCTCCCCCTAGTTACCCCCTGTACATAGTTACCCCCCTGTGCATTGTTACCCCCCTGTACATAGTAACCCCCCCCCCCCAGTGCATTGTTACCCCCCCTGGACATAGTTTTCCCCCTGTACATAGTAACCCCCCTGTACATAGTTAACCTCCCCTCCTGTACATAGGTAACCCCTCCTCCTGTACATAGTTAACCCCCCTCCTGTATATAGTTAACCCACCTTGTGTACATAGTTAACCCCCCCTCCTGTATATAGTTAACCCCCTTCTGTACATAGTTAACCCCCCTCCTGTATATAGTTAACCCCCCTCCTGTACATAGTTAACCCTCCCCCTCCTGTACATAGTTAACCCCCCTCCTGTACATAGTTAACCCCCTCCTGTAAATAGTTACCCCCCCTCCTGTATATAGTTAACTCCCCCCCTCCTGTAAATAGTTATCCCCCCCTGTATATAGTTAACCCCCCTCCTGTATATAGTTAACCCCCCTCCTGTATACAGTTAACCCCCCTCCTGTATACCGTTAACCCCCCTCCTGTAACTAGTTAACCCCCCTCCTGTATATAGTTAACCCCCCTCCTGTAAATAGTTACCCCCTCTCCTGTATATAGTTAACCCCCCTCCTGTATATAGTTAAACCCCTCCTGTATATAGTTGACCTCCTCCTGTAAATAGTTAACCCCCTCCTGTATATAGTTAACCCCCCTCCTATATATAGTTAACCCCCCTCCTGTACATAGTTAACCCCCCTCCTGTACATAGTTAACCCCCCCTCCTGTATATAGTTAACCCCCCTCCTGTATATAGTTAACCCCCCTCCTGTACATAGTTAACCCTCCCCCTCCTGTAAATAGTTAACCCCCCTCCTGTATATAGTTAACTCCCTCCTCCTGTAAATAGTTAACCCCCTGTATATAGTTAACCCCCCCTCCTGTATATAGTTACCCCCCTCCTGTAAATAGTTAACCCCCTCCTGTATATAGTTAACCCCCCTCCTATATATAGTTAACCCCCCTCCTGTATATAGTTAACCCCCCTCCTGTATATAGTTAAGCCCCCCTCCTGTATATAGTTAACCCCCCTCCTGTATATAGTTAAGCCCTCCTCCTGTATATAGTTAACCCCCCTCCTTTATATAGTTAACCCTCCTCCTGTATATAGTTAACCCCCCTCCTGTATATAGTTAACCCCCTCCTGTATATAGTTAACCCCCCCTCCTGAATATAGTTAACCCCCCCTCATGTATATAGTTAAGTCCCCCTCCTGTATATAGTTAACCCCCCTCCTGTATATAGTTAACCCCCCTTGTATATAGTTAACCCCCCCTCCTGTACATTAAAGTTAAATTGCTGCCTGGGCTTTACACTGAGAGACAGGGACAAGAGCAGAAGGAACTCCACGAGCAGCCGGCACCGTGTGTTCAGTGGAGAGGGGAGGGGCCGATCCGTGCAGCTTTGTTGAAGCCAGCTGCTGCAAAAGTGCAAAAGCAAACATTCCCGATTTCCCTGGGCAAAAAAGGCAAATCCAGAATCGGGATGGCCTCCGATCGGGACGAGGGTCCCAAAATCAGGATTGTGCCGGGAAAATCGGGACTGTTGGCACTTATGAGGAGCCAATCAGCGGGTTCAACGAACCCAATGTCCGCTGGGACCCACCGTTCATTCCCAAGGCAGACAGAACGGCAGTCTACCTATGTAAACAAGGCAGATCGCTGTTCTGTGACAGGAGAAGATAGAGATCTTGTGTTTCTGCTAAACAGGAACACACACTTTTTTTTTTTTACAATGGAAAGAACTAGAGTTAGAGTGTCTCATATGAAGGGGGGGAGGGCCAAAGGAAAAGGAGTGTAAGAGAGGGAAGAGGCAGGGTGGTAGAATGGGGGGAGGACCCAAGGATAAAGTAGGAATTTGCTAGAAAGGGAGGGGAGAGTCAGCTGGGGGGGGGGCGTAACCATGCCAGGGGAGACCAAGTCAAGTAGCATGTTCAATTCTATGGGTCCACCTCTGGGCTAGGTGGAGAAATCTCCATTTGTAGGGAGTCCCAAGACTCTATCCAGGAAGGCCAGATCTTGTCAAATTTACTCGGACAGTTCCTGTTAATGTACGTTATTCTATACAAATGTAAGACGTTATTCAGGGTATTTCTCCAGGAGACAACAGTGGGTGGCATCGCAGCCTTCCATTTCAGCAAAATCTCTCTACGAGCATAATATGTAGCATATATTATGAATAGTTTAGTATATTTACGCACAGTGGGGTCTGCAATTACATTCAACAATGTGAACTCAGGGGTAAGTGCAAGGGTAGTCCCTGCAGCCTGGTTAATATCTGCTAGGGCCTTCTCCCAAAACTCCTGCAGAAGGGTACATGACCAAATCATGTATAAAAGAAGCCTCCAGGTTCCCACATCGTGGACATGACGAGGACCTATCAGGGTAGATAGCAGCTAGTTTCTAAGGCGTATAGTAAGCTCTATGCAGAAACTTCAATTGAATAAAGCGATCCCGTGCAGAGATCAAATTCGTGACATAGGAAGAGACACAGCCCTACCAGTCCTCCTCAGTTAAGGAAGGAATATCTTGTTCCCACTTCAAAAAAACCTTGGTCAGTTTAGAGGAAGGAGCTATCGTGAGGTGGAAGTACAGTGAGGACAAGTGGGAATGCAGGACTTTTGATGACAGCAGGCGTTCTACTGGCTCTGACTCAAGCGTGACTCCACAAGGAAACTGCCTAGAGACACATTTAACCCTTTGATTGCCCCTGATATTAACCCCTTCCCTGCCAGCAGTGGCATAGCATGAGTTGTCAGCACCCGGGGCAAGGCAAGTCATTTGCCCCCCCTGACCTGTGGACTTTTAGCACCTAACAATGGCGACCCAGGGACTGCTCTGCTGCTGCATACATGCTGTGGCTGTCAAAACGCAAAGGGTTCCTCCACTCACAGCCTGACCCTCTGATTGGCTGCCTGCAGCCTTTTATTATTGGCTAGATCTGAGATATCTCTTTGACTACAGTAGTCAAAGAGATATCTTCTCATTACCAACCAAAATAAAAGGCTGTGGGTAGCCAATCAGATGCTCAGGTTGTATATAAGGAGGAGCACTTATATACAGCAGAGCAGGCAGCCAATCATAACCCCGACTTAAGGGTTGTGCATAATATTTAGTGCTAGACATACTACAGGAGATGGTCAGGGGCTGCAGACATATTACAGGAGACAGTCAGAGACTGCAGACATACTACAGGAGATGGTGAGAGACTGCAGACATACTACAGGAGATGGTGAGAGACTGCAGACATGATACAGAAGATGGTGAGAGACTACAGACATACTACAGGAGATGGTGAGAGACTGCAGACATGATACAGGAGATGGTCAGAGACTGCAGACATACTACAGGAGATGGTGAGAGACTGCAGACATGATACAGGAGATGGTGAGAGACTGCAGACATGATACAGGAGATGGTGAGAGACTGCAGACATGATACAGGAGATGGTCCGAGACTGCAGACATACTATACAGAGACACTGAAAGACTACAGACATACTATAGGCAGGGCTATTTTTCTCAGATAATAGGTGCAGGAATTTAACCATGCCACCACCGCCTAACAGTGGGAGAGTCTTAATGGGGCATTGTTAAATACCATTTGTGCATTCTGCACAGAGTGCAGAGTTCAGGAGATTGCTACATACAGAATGCAAAGATCAGGAGTGTGCTATATACAAAATGCAAGATTGTATTACGTATAGAGTGCAGAGTTCAGGAGTGTGCTTTGCAGAGAGAACAGAGTTCAGGAATGCATATCTCACAGGACAGTTTACAACCCCCCTTCTAGTACAAATCTCTCCTCCCACTCCCAAGTCTTTTCTTCAACGCCTAGATAGTATCAGAGAGAGGGGCTGCTACAGAAAAGCAACTATAACTTGCAGTAGGAGTGCAATGTTAAGTGCAGTGGGGGGGCATTAGTGCAAAGAGAGGGGATAGGGGATGACATTGGTGCTAAGTTAATGGGGCATTGGTGCTAAATGGGGGGGGGGGGGCAATGTCCTAAATTTTAACTTGGGGAGAGTTGGAACATTGTTGCTAAGTGGGGGGAAGGGGCATTGTTGCTAAGTGGGGGGGGGATGAGGGACATTTGGGAGAAGTGGGACATTGGGGATAAGTAGAAGAAGAAGGGGGACATTGAGGATAAGTGGGGGATATATGAGAGGAGAGGGTGGGACATTTGCGATAAGTGGTGGGACTAGAGGGGTATTGGGGATAGGTGGGGGAGAGGAGAAACATTTCAGATAAGTGGGGGGAGAGGGGGACATTGGGGATAAGTGGGAGGAGAGGGGGGCATTTGGAATAAGTGGGTGGAGAAGAGGAACATTTGGGATAAGTGGGAGGAGAGGGGGGGCATTTGGGATAAGTGGGTGGAGAGAAGGGATATTGGGGATAAGTGGGGGGAGAGAAGGAATATTGGGGATAAGTGGGGGGGGGGGAGAGAAGGAATATTTGGGGATAAGAGGGGGAGAGAAGGCACATTGGGGATAAGTGGGAGGAGAGGGGGACATTTTGGATGTGGGAGAAGAGGGGATTGGAGTTCGAAGGGGCAGGATTCAGATGAGAGGGTCTTTGTGGTGAGGTAGTTCTCTCACATTCCAAGGAGTCAGGAGAAGTGTCAGCTACCCACCCACCCACCCTGGTGTTAGGGGTTTACCGAAGTGGATAGGTAAGTGGTTGTATTTATGTGTCTAAAGTTTTTATCAAGTTTATACAAAACAAAAAAAATTATAATAATAATAATAATAATCAGAAAAAAAAAAGAAAAATGTAATAATAATTTACTAAATGGTGTATGTTGTGTATATTCTCCCATGAGCGAGGTCTCCTGGGGGAGGGGAATATGGAATTATGTGTGATGGCGGAACGTCTTCGAGCCGGTTGGGGCACGGCTGAGGACATGGACAATTCCAGTTAAAATTGTGCCTTAATCTCCCTGGCGGTATTCCCGAGCGTGACTCGGGGTTGATTTTCTTTGCCAGGAGCGGTAACCCCGAGTCACACTCAGGGTAACATTGTAGAGCTGTCAGCGGAGTCCCCTTACCTTCTCCTGGCGATCCAGCGATGTCCTCCGCTGTGGTTGCCGGCAAGATCACTGGGAGATCACCGGCGAGATCGCCGACCGGCATCTGACTTCCCGGTTCCGTTCCCTGCGAGCAGCAGCGGTGCATGGGAGCGGATCTGGGCAGGTAATTCAAAAGTGACACACATAAAAGAGGTGATACATTGTAATCTGAGAGGATTACACTGTATCATCTCAGATCTGACACTTGATCACTGTACAGTGCCCCTTGCCTGCCATTTTACTGTCATTTGTGCCCATAAAATATTTATAACATGGCATCAAAAAAGCGCCACTTTACTACAAAAGCGCTTTTGGAACAGTTGAGCGATGGCGACAAAGAGTTTCTCGCAGAACTGAGCAATAGTGAGTCGTGGGGAGATTTGTCATTTGACACTGACACTGATCTGGCAAGTGACAACGGTGATGATCCTGCACCTGACCTCAGCGATGTGCGCACTTGGTGCCCTATTGACTTCGATACGGACCAGGTAGCGCCCCCAAGATTCCCTTTCACTGGATCACCTGGGATGAAGGTAGATGTTGAGCGTGACAACCCTCTGGCACACCTGCAATTATTCCTCACTGAGGAGGTAATTGAAAAGATTGTCACAGAGGCAAATCGCTACCAAGAGCAGCAATCCGCTACGCTTCATGCCAGGTTTTCCAGAAGCAGAAAGTGGGAGCCTGTGACCAAAGAGGACATCTGGCAGTTTCTGGGACTCATCATTCTTCAGGGGGTGGTGGGGAAACTGCTCCAGAAATGGTACTGGACCACCAATAAGTTACTGGCCACTCCGTTTTTTGGCACCGTGATTTCAGAATACCGGTTTTCCCTCATCATGAAGTATTTCCACTTCACAAACAATGAAGAAATTGATGAGGCCAGGCATCCTGCGCCCAAACTAAAAAAAAATCTGGGACGTATGCCAAATTATTGTGACCAATTTTCAGCGGACCTACGTGCCATAAAGGGACGTCAGAGTGGATGAAAGTGTGATGGCCTACAAGGGACGCCTAAGCTGGATACAGTTTATTGCATCCAAAAGGTTTGGCATCAAATCCTACATGCTCTGTGAGTCATCCACTGGGTACATCTGGAATTCGATCATTTACACCGGTAAAGGCACGAAGTTCAACCCCAGGTACAGCGGCTATGGGATGGCCACATCATCTGTCCTTACACTGCTGGAGCCATTGCTGAACCAGGGATATTGTGTGAACATGGACAATTTCTACACGTCTCCGGAACTGTATGAGGTTTTGCTACAAAACAAGACTGATGTGTATGGTACCGTTAGGCCTAACCGACGTGACATGCCATCTATGTTTGCCAAGAAAAAAACTAAAAACCGGAGAAATGGCTTCCTGGCAGAAGGGTAAGATGATGGCAATGCGATGGCGAGACAAGAAAGACGTGTGTCTCATGAGTACTGTGCACAATACCTCCACTGCCATGGTCCACACAAAACGTTAGAAAGATGTCGTGATAGACTAAAATAACACCATGGGAGGTGTTGACAGAGCCGATCAGGCAATGACATTTTATCCGACTATGCGCAAGCAACAACAAAAAATATTATAAGAAGATTTTCAGGCATCTTCTGGAACAATGTCTTTGGAATGCATATATCCTGTACAGAGCAAAGAGTGACAAGCCTCTTGTTCATTCTGATGTTATCTGGAAGGTGGCTGAGCAGATTTTTGTCAACCACCAGATGCCTTCAGTAGCTGTGAACAGACCTGGACGACGTGCTGTTGACGTTGCCAACCCAGAAAGCCTGACTGGTCGACACTTTATGGACTACATACCGCCAACCGCAAAAAAGGCAGCACCTACCAGGATGTGCGTGGTTTGCTGTTCAAAGAGAGATGGCATTTGAAAGAAAGTCCAAAAAGAAAGCAGGTTCCATTGTCCTGATTGTGACGTTGGACTTTGTGCTGTACCTTGTTTCAAAATTTATCACACTCAGGATGTTTATTGAATTTTCTTTGTTTGACAAATTTCATTATTTTGTATTACATTATTGAAAAAAATTATATTATTTATTAGATTATAATTCATGATTTTGTGTTTCAAACTTTATCACATCTGGGATGTCTACTAGAGTCTTGTTTGGTCAGGTTTAAGTAAGTAATTACTAAGAATTGCAGGCCTACAATACATAACATCAAATTTCCATGCATAAAATTGTACCGCTTTTGGTACAAAATTCCTGACATAATCATACCACCAGGGAGGTTAAGGACACCCAAAGACCTCTTGTTGTTGGGCATTACATTGTTGAATTTGCACTTATTGGTATGTTTTAATATTATGTTATTTTATACTTTGGTTAATAAAATTGGCTGTTGTGGCCGTATAAAACCCATGTCACTCAGTCTGTGTCTTTATTCTAAATTTGTGAGGATCTAGGTTGACGAACCCTTTATGCCGCGTACACACGATCGGACTTTACGGCATACTTGGTCCGGTGTACCGGATTTCGTCGGACAATTCGATCGTGTGTGGGCTCCAGCGGACTTTGTTTTCTCAAAAGTTTGACGGACTTAGATTTGAAACATGTTTCAAATCTATCCAACGGACTCGAGTCCGGTCAAAAAAACTGCTCGCCTGTATGCTAGTCCGACGGACAAAAACCGACTCTAGGGCAGCTATTGGCTACTGGCTATGAACTTCCTTGTTTTAGTCCGGTCGTACGTCATCACGTACGAATCTGTCAGACTTTGGTTGATCGTGTGTAGGCAAGTCCTTTCATTCGGAAAGTCCGTCGTAAAGTCCCTCGAAAAGTTCGCCTGGCAAAGTATGCCGTAAAGTCCGGTCGTGTGTACGCGGCATTAGTCATGTTATTTTCCTTCATGTGACTGGTTGTGACAAAAACATACAACATGTTATTTGTATTGTTCACTTACATTTTGCGCTAAAAGATCTTGAAAATCTTCCTCTGATAAGCCACTGGATGTTTGCCATGAGAAACATAAAAATAGGTACAAAATTGATAGCAGTGCTGTCATTTTGCTGTAGGTTGCTGAAAAAAAAGAGAATTGTATTATAATATTGAAAGGCTGATCATGAAACCCACTGAATGATTTCTTTATGATTGCTTAGTAAATCAATATATTGTTCATTTACCTTAGTGAACAAAGCCTCATTCACATGGGCATACTTAACCACTTCAATACCGGACACTTTTACTCCCCCCCCCTTCCTGCTCAGGCCATTTTTCAGCTTTCAGTGGCTTTCGGCATTTTGAGCCCCAAATTTCTCAGAAGATATGGGGGAGATTTACTACAATTGGGACATGCATCAATCAGCTTCTAACTTCAGCTTGATCAATTAAGCTTTATCAATAAAACCTAGAAGCTGATTGGTTACTACAGGGCTGTCTTTTCGCATGGGCACGCTGGGTAGTTGCCCGGGGGGCCCCACTTGTCTGGGGGGCCCCACCTGCCCAGCGACCCCAGCACTGGGCCCTGTAGTTACGCCAATTCAGGGGGGCCCGCCACCCGCCCGTTTGCCGCGTGAGGGGCCCAGGCATGTACTGGCCATATGATCTGCAGTGCGGTGAATTCCCCCCGGAGGTCGACAGCGATTTACCCATCAATCGCCGACAGCTGGCGCCTGACGGGTAGACCGAGATGAATGCAGAGTAGCGCAGGAAGCGTCTGTAATAAGTTCTCTCTCATGTCACGCAGCGTTGCTCCCCGGCGGCCCCACCTCTCTTTTCGTCCATCCCCATTGGCTTGTGACATCATCTGGGATGGACAAGAAGAGAGGAGGGGCCACCGGGGAGCAGTGCTGCGTGACATGAGAGAGAACTTATTACAGACGCTTCCTGAGCTACTCTGCATTTGAAGAAAACGATAAGTAAACGCTGCGCCCCATGTGCCCTGATGTGCCCCATGTTCTCTGATGTGCCCCATGTACCCTGATGTGCCCTGTATGTGCTCTGATGTGCTCCATGTGCCCTGAATGTGCCCTGATGTGCTCCATGTACCCTGATGTGCCCTGAATGTGCCCTGATGTGCCCCATGTGCCCTGATGTGCTTCATGTACCCTGATGTGCCCCATGTCCTCTGAAGTACCACCGCTGCCACCCCCTCAAGTACCACCGCTGCCACCTCCTCAAGTACCACTGCTTGCCACCCCCCTCAAGTACCACCGCTGCCACCCCCTCAACATCACCATTGCCACCCTCCCTCAAGTACCACCGCTGCCACTCCCCCCTCAACATCACCGCTTCCACCCCCCTCAAGTACCACTGCGGCCAACCTCCCTCAACTACCGCCGTTGGTAGGGCCCCAGTGCACCGTATTGCCCGGGGGCCTATAATGCTCTTAAGATGGCACTGGGTTACTATGCACATCTGCACCAGATTCTGTGTGCTCCAGTTTTAGTAAATCCCCCCTACAGAGTACATCAAGTCCCCGGGCACCTCTTGTGAATAGAACTAGCCATACACATATAGCTTTCTCTCCATCACACTGTCGCTGAACAAGAGAAACCCAATAGATCTCACTACATGCTACCAAGATGGTGGCCTGCGCACACGCTGTGGGCAGTAGCTTTTCACCCTTGTGCTGTTTGATTTTGCTTGTGACCATCTGCTGTCTGTTTGAGAATGAGGAAGCATACATGTTATCCATGATTTTCTGTTATTGTTAGACTTATGATTATACAGGTTACATTCACATCTATATTATATTGTGTAGGTGCCGATACTGAGTATTTTCACAAGTACTCATACTAAAAACTCATCTCTTCAGTACCCTTCAGTACCCTAAAAACTCATCTCTTCAGAGAAGCCTATCCGACCCCCACCTAACAACTGTACATTTATTTTCTCCATCAGCACATCCCCCACAGTCATTACCTCTTGTATCTCTTGACCTTCCCTCTTAGATTGTAAGTAAGGAGCAGGGCCCTCTGATTCCTCCTGTATTAAAGGGTATTGTATTTGTACTCTCCACCCTCAAGTTGTAAAGCGCTGCATAAACTGTTGGCACTATATAAATCCTGTATAATAATAATAATAATACTCGTAAAAAAAAAATGCTCCTGATACCCTAAACCAAAACTTTGCAATGCAGTTTGAGTCTATACAAAACGAATGGGCGCAAATCACACTGCAAAGAATCGCATGCAATTTGAATAGGAATGCGTTGCAATTCCTGTCTGGTTTCCTGCATTGCTCCTGTGTAAACCCAGGCTGAAATCACTATGACAAGCCTCATAGGAGCGACGGGGAAATCGCATGCTTTTTAGACAGAAATGGCACTGCATTCCGTTCAAATCGCATTCTTTGCAGTAAGATTTGCACCGATTCATTTTGTATGGACTCAAATCACACAGCAGAGTATCTGCACTTGGTATCGGCGAGAAGTATTTTAATTTAAAAAATGGTATCGGTGCAGCCCTAATATTGTGTCATGTTGTACAAGGGTTTTTTTTTTTTTTTGCTTGACCCCGGAAACACATTGGATAGTTTTTAGTGTAAACCAATAAATTAATATGGACAATTTTATCCTTTGATCTGGTGCTGCTTCCATTGGTGCGTGTTTTTTTTTTTTTTCCCTGGTATCCTTGTCTGTTGTGAGCAGCGTATCCTAAGCAGTGAGCTCTCCGAATGTTTTTGTGCTCTCACTACTTTGCATGAACTCATATAAAGTCTCAGCACCTCTTTTTTTTTTCCTCACTGGAGTATTTGTATTGAAGGTGGGGATTTCAACAAGGCTGATTTAAGAAAGATATAGGCCAGGAGCTGCAGGCTCAGCTTAAGCGGAAGGCCTACATGACTGGGTTTGACAGTCTAGGATGTAGTAAAGGAGGGGTTAATATAAGAGTGTTTTGTCTTTAAAGAGAACAGGCCTTAAATCGGGGGTCCACCCACACCGCCAAAAAAAAAAAATATTAAAAGCCAGCAGCTACAAATACTGCAGCTGCTGACTTTTAATACATGGCCACTTACCTGTCCCAGGGTCCAGCGATGTCGGCAGGCGGCGCAGAGAACCCGCTCGGTTCTCGGCAGCTGCCGCCGCCATCCTAGGTGAGGGAATCAGGAAGTGAAGCGTTGCGGCTTCACTTCCCGGTTCCCTACTGCGCATGCGCGAGTCGCGCTGCGCGTCCCAAGTGGTCTCCGCTCTCTCCTGGGATCTGTGTGTGCGGTGGGGACGGGAAGAGGCGTAGACTCCCATGGGAGTCTATGCCGGAAGTGGGTTCAAATACCTGTCTTAGACAGGTATCTGCACCCCCCTCCCCCCTGAAAGGTGCCAAATGTGACACCGGAGGGGGGGAGGGTTCCGAAAAGCAGAAGTTCCATTTTTGTGTGGAACTCCGCTTTAACTCATTGGTGGAGGGTAGGGTGTGGTTCTAGGGTTCTAGTGGGGGGAAGTGTTGACTCTGGCATCAGTTGGTCAGGGGACAACATCGGACAAGCTTCTCCCACCCTCCCGCCCCTTTATTTTTTATATGGGTAGTTACTTTGACAGGTAATTTTGGGTGGGATTGGTGTAGTCATAGCGGCAAGCAGAGGTCGCATGGTTTTTGAAGGCGGGAATGGTTTCTCTCTTTGGAGAACGATGGGTTGGGCCCATCTTTGGTATGGGTGTACCTGCCCGAATAAGTGTCAGAAGTATATGGGATTGGTTAGCTGGCTGTATCGGCTGGAGGATTGATAAACAATTGTCCCCGAGCCGGTGTAGTTGCGGCTGGGGGCCGTGGAGATGCAATTTGGTGCCAGATACAGCTGGTTGGTCATGCAAATGTGCCTTCAAATATCCTAAGACCTAGTAGAAGAGCTGGTAGTTACATCAGGATGTTATGTTTTGTTTAATTGAGAATGTAATGTTAATATAATAAAGAGATTTTATTGTTATTTATGGTTGTTTAATAAAAGGGCTGCTATGGCCATTTAAACCCAAAGAAAGATATTTGGTCTGTGTTATTATAGTTGAATTATCACTTCAGCCCCGGAAGATTTTACCCCCTTCCTGACCAGAGCACTTTTTACAATTTGGCACTGCATCGCTTTAACTGACAATTGAGCAGTCGTGCGACGCTGTACCCAAACGAAATTTGCGTCCTTTTTTTCCCCACAAATAGAGCTTTGCTTTGGTGGTATTTGATCACCTCTGCGATTTTTTTATTTTTTGCACTATAAACAAAAAAGAGCGACAATTTTGAAAAAAAAAATTTTTTTTACTTTTTGCTATTAAAAATATCCCCAATTTAAAACAAAAAAACAAAAACTAATTTCTTCATCAGTTTAGGCCAATATATATTCTTCTACATATTTTTGGTTAAAATATTGCAATAAGCGTATATTGATTGGTTTGTGCAAAGGTTATAGCGTCTACAAACTATGGGAAAGATTTATGGCATTTTTATAGCATTTTTTTTTTTATTTCTTTTTTTACTAGTAATAACGGTGATCTGTGATTTTTAGCAGTATTGCGGCGGACTGATCGGATACTTTTGACACATTTCTGGGACCAGTGACATTTATACAGCGATCAGTGCTATAAAAATGCACTGATTACTGTGTAAATGTCACTGGCAGGGAAGGGGTTAACACTAGGGGGCGATCAAGGGGTTAAATGTGTATTCACTCAGCATGTTCTAACTGTTTGGGGATGTGACTTACTAGGTGAGGAGACATATCGATGTTCCTACTTAGGAGGAACAAACGACATGTCTCCACTGCACTGACAGCACAGGGATTTGTGTGTTTGCCGGCCACGCTCATCGGGTCCCTCGCCATGCAGCGGGCGCGTGTGCGCCCTCTGGTGGCCACTAAGGGGAAGGATGTACCAGTACGGGATTTCGCCCAGGAGAGCCATTGTGCCGCAGCTGCACTTCCACAATGGGATGGTCTCACATCACACCCAGGTAAATTGTTTTGCTGTTTAGCTTAGTTGAAATTTTAGCACATTTGTTTGCCTTTTCTTTCAACCCCCACTCTATTCCACTCAATGTGCACTTGCACACTTACTGGACCAACATTTCTTTACTCTGTAATGTCCTTTAGTTATGCCCTTTTAGTCTCCCTTTTAGTCTCCCAACATATACCAGCATTTACTTTATGCTGGTCCCTATACGCTTATATGTATATGAAACAATACAACAATATAGGAAAATATATATATATATATATATATATATATATATATATATATATATATATATATATATATATTTTTTTTTTTTTTTTTCTACCATCTTTATAGTTCATGATCATGGACAAGGGTAGACTTCTAAGGACACTTATATTTGTATCTACCAAGGCCATGTCGGTGCTCCGGTTGTTCCCCCATTGGGGTTACCTTTTGCTCCGCTCCCTCAGCTCCCGTGGTTGTTTGTTGTTGCCGCCGCCTGTGGAATCAACGACTGATGGCCTGGTCCACCCCATTGGTGAGTATGGGGTCCCTAGCCTGACTCCAATGATTACTCACCTTCCTGCCTATTTGATGTAACATGCACTCATTAATTTGATTCACTACTTGTATTACAGATTTAGCAAAGCATTTACTCCTGAAGAGCGAGCGTGGTCTCGCAAAACGTCGTTGGGTACTACTCATGCTTGCAAATTTCTCTGATGTTTGTATATTGTTATATATTGTTTTACCATGTATGTGGATTGCCTCATGTTCACATTATATGCACATTTTATGGGCTTGTAGTTATTGCTGTTGTGTTTCAGACTACATGATTTTACTTCCATGACATGTTCCTTGACTAACACTATTCACCTCACTCAAAGTCCCAGGGTGAACCCGTTGTATATATGTATTGAATTAGGGATGGAGGCGGACCTTGGATCATTTATGTTTCTATTGTGCCGCAGTATATCTTCATGAGCCGGTCGGGAACCGGTTAAGCCGGTCGGAAGTAAAATGAAGGGGAATTGGGTAAGTGACACGGCAGCCGTAACATGGGCAATACCCCAGTCATGGTTCTGTAACAGTAAACAGGAGGGCACAAACACAGTGCATTACCATTGACCTTTATTAAAACTAAACGTCAAACCCATACTCACAAGCATGGCATGAAGAAAGTGATAAACACTAGAATTGTGTCTTTTTTCAACCTGATATCACTATGTAAGGTATGTCCTAATGGGAGTAAACATAAAGAAAGCAGCAGGGCCTGATAACATCTCAGGTTGTTTTTTTAAAGCACTCTGCTGACATTACAGATCTATTTCACATCTCGCTCCAGCAGGAGACTGTTCTCACTTGCTTTAACCACTTGCTGTCCTTAGTGTATAATAGGGGGCGCTAGAGACCTAACAAACATATGCTTCTGCCAATATGCGCACACACTAACCAAATCAACCTCAGTGAACTGAATAGTGCTGATTGTGCTAAACTAAAAGTATCACAAACACATATTTTATGCTGCAAATACAATACAAAATACAATGAAAAAATTTAATAAATAAAAAATCCAGTGAAAAAAATTATACGAAATTCTTGGTGCAAGTGAAATAAATAAATCGTGGTGTCTAATAGTCCCAATCCATTGAAGAGATCAGAGAAAAACAGTTGAAACCAACATCACAGCAGACACATGGATCCTCACAGATGCAACAATTTATGCGTTGATATAAAGATTCCGTCACCCAAGAGGAAAAAACACCTGAAGGTAGTAGATATCTGCTTACCAGATACCAATGACTTCTTTAACTAAAAGGAAGTCATTAGTGCTTGTACAGGATTGTGCCTGTTCACATGAAGGCTGGAAGGCTGGATGGTACTGTAGGCATTGAACCCTCCCGTCCCATTCATTCAGGATAGGAAATATGAGAAACAAAAAGGGATCTTCATAGCGTAAAACCGTTTAATATAAAAAATTAGAGAACAATAAAATAGTCAATTGGCCTCTTACATTGATCGGTGCCTACCCGGCACTGGGACTGCTCGCATGTCAGGGTGAGTAGAGTCAGGAACCCTTCGCATCACATCGCACATCATGTCTACTCACCCTGACATGCGAGCAGTCCCAGTGCCGGGTAGGCACCGATCAATGTAAGAGGCCAATTGGCTATTTTATTGTTCTCTAATTTTTTATATTAAACGGTTTTACGCTATGAAGATCCCTTTTTGTTTCTCATATTTCCTATCCTGAATGAATGGGACGGGAGGGTTCAATGCCTAAAGTACCATCCAGCCTTCCAGCCTTCATGTGAACAGGCACAATCCTGTACAAGCACTAATGACTTCCTTTTAGTTAAAGAAGTCATTGGTATCTGGTAAGCAGATATCTACTACCTTCAGGTGTTTTTTCCTCTTGGGTGACGGAATCTTTATATCAACGCATAAATTGTTGCATCTGTGAGGATCCATGTGTCTGCTGTGATGTTGGTTTCAACTGTTTTTCTCTGATCTCTTCAATGGATTGGGACTATTAGACACCACGATTTATTTATTTCACTTGCACCAAGAATTTCGTATAATTTTTTTCACTGGATTTTTTATTTATTAAATTTTTTCATTGTATTTTGTATTGTATTTGCAGCATAAAATATGTGTTTGTGATACTTTTAGTTTAGCACAATCAGCACTATTCAGTTCACTGAGGTTGATTTGGTTAGTGTGTGCGCATATTGGCAGAAGCATATGTTTGTTAGGTCTCTAGCGCCCCCTATTATACACTATTGCTTGTTTGATTGTTCTATTCAAACTAAGGGGAGCAGCTTGTACTTACGGTTTTTTGAGTGTGTGGTTTTACACTTACCAATTTATTTTTTTATTTTTTACCAAAGGCGCGGAAGTATTGTTTATTTATCACTTGCTGTCCTTAGACTTTATATACTGTATATGGCCACTAGCGTGACAACGTGGTCCATTTTGCAGGTCTGTCCTAGGTCCTGGGTACCTTCATTTCAGGACAATAAAGTGTCCCGAAATGAAACTGACACAGCCACCCCTGAGCCCAATCAATCTGATGCCCCCAAAAAAGGCCGCCACATCACTGCTTTACTCATGGACAGTTCCTTATCCTGGCTGAGAATGTCTGGAGAGGCACAATCCCTGTCCCCTGCTTGTGATTGGAGAAATCATAAATCCCGCCTCTTGTGTCTAATCACTGCAGGGCAATGTAGAGTTCATATTGCACAAAGTACAGGGGTTAGATGTGCTTAAAGCGGAATTCCATCCAAAAATAGAACTTCCGCTTTAAGTGACGGTGACCCCCTGACATGCCACATTTAGCATGTCATTTTTTTTGGGGGGGGGGGCGGATACCCTCTTTTTAGAGGCATCCAGCTCCCACTTCCTCCCTGGGTTTCGCGGCGCTGGAAGGAAGTTCACCTCTCCCCCCTCCCTCCGGGATCTTTCCCCCAGCTCAGTTAACTCTGCTCCACCCCCAACCACACACCTACCACCAATCCCAAACCTCCTTACATCCTCTTTTCTTCCACCAAGTTCCCCTATTAACCCTGTCATGCCCGCCCTCTGCCTATTTTCTTTGTTTTTGCTCCGGACTTACTGTCTTCTGGGACACGTCACAGGTCCCAGAAGATTGCCCGGGCAATCACAGCGTGCAGCGCATCTCGGGCATGCGCAGTGCATGCCCACAGTAGTGATGCCGGCGCCGCAAAGAGAAGGGGGGCTTTGTTCGCCTGCATCGCTGGATCGTGGGACGGGTGAGTGTCCGATTATTAAAATTCAGCAGCTACACTTTTTGTAGCTGCTTACTTTTAAATGGGTGGAACTCTGCTTTAAGAAACAGAGCACGGGGGTCAAAAGTATGCAACAGAGAGACTGCAGGTGTAAGGAGTGCATATGGCACAGAGTACAGGAGGCGGAAGTGCATAACCCACAGAGAGCAGAGGTCAGGAATGCATATCATACAGAGCCCAGGGAACAAGAGTACACAACACACAGATCAGGATCAGATTTATATAATGTACAGATAGCAGGGGTCATGAATTGGAAACCTACTGAGTGCAGGGGTCAACAATAAGTAATGCAGGGGTCAGGTGTGCACATCTCACATAGTACATGGGTAAAAAATGTGTAAGACACAAAGAGCAGGGGTCAAGAGTGCGTAACAGGGTCAAGATTGTACATTTTACAGAGTACAGGGATTGGAAGTGCCTAAGACACAGAGTGTAGGAGTCAGAGAGTGCAGGGGTAAGGAGTGCATATGGCACAGAGTACAGGAGAGCAGAGGTCAGGAATGCATATCACACAGAGCCCAGGGTACAAAAGTACCTAACACGCACATCAAGATCCGGTGTATCTAATGTACAGAGAGCAGGGGTCATGAATTGAAAATGTACAAAGTGCAGGGCTCAAGAATAAGTAATGCAGAGAGTGCAGGGGTCAAGTTGCACATCTCACAGGAGTAGGAAGTGCGTAAAACACAGAGAGCAGGGGTCAAGAGTGCATAACAGGGTCAAGATTGTACATCTTACAGAGTATAAGGGTAAAAAGTGCTTATGGCACAGAGCGCAGAGGTAAGGAGTGTGTAACATACATGATGCAAGGGTCAGGAGTACACAGAGATTAGGGTGTGTAATGCGCAGGCCAGTAGACAAAGCAGAACAAAAAATTACCTCCTTCTAAAAGAACCCCTCCCCCCCCAATAAAGACACCCCCCCCCACTAGTACAGATTCATTCTGACAGCACAATTCTCTCCCAAGTACAATTCCTCCTTATACAGCCCCCCCCCCCCCGTACAGCTCTGCCCCCTCATTACAGCTCTCCCCTCGCCATAAAATACACTTACTATACCAGGGCAATTCAGAGTACAGGCAAGCTTCGCTTGCACTGAACTGACAGGCTGTTGGGGAAGCTGTTTGCCGTGGCTGTCAGCAATAGATACTGCGCTGTGCCCCACATGCTCTGGGGGGGGAGAGAGGTTGGACCTTCTTATCTATGCCCGTGCAAAGAGAGAAGAAGTTTGGAGTATGTAGAAAAGACGCTTCAGCGAATTAAATTAGAATTATTTTACTCTTCTCTCTTTCTAAAATATATAGTATCAAGGAGGAATACTAAGACATTTGAGAACATTATTGAGGATGGAAAACCTTAGCTTTAGGGACCAATTACAAAGATTACAGTTATTCCTTCCAGAGAAGAGGCATTGTACAATATATCAAAATCTGGTGAGTTATGTGGACAATCCCAGGATTATCATATATGGCACAACATCCCATAATATTGAAAACAAATATATCAAAGGTGACTCCAGTAACTGTAATAAACTGTTTACTCTATGGTTATGGTCTTTTTAATCGAAGTTCCACCCAAAAGTGGAATTTCCACTTATCTGATCCCCCCCCCCCCTCCGGTGCCACATTTTACACCTTTCGGGGGGAGCGAGTACCTGTTTTTTTACAGGTACCTGGTCCCCACTTTGGGGATACCGGGCTGCGGTGACATACGTCAGAAGCACGGTCCCTCCCTCCTTCTCCGCTTCTGCCGGGCCAGTGAGAGAGGGCAGCGTGCTTCTCGAATGCGCAGTAGGGACCCGGTGGTGAAGCACAAAGCCTACACTGTTGGTTTCCCTTGCTTGCATTGGCGGCGACAGCACCCAACCAGCCAATGGAACATTAGCTGCAGTGCCAACATCGTTGGACTCCAGGACAGGTAAGTGTCCTAATGTTTTCATTTTTAAAGGGGTAGGCGGAACTCTGCTTTAAGAAGACATTCAACCACAATTTGAGGAAGAAAAAAAAGAGGTCTAACCTTAGATTGCGGAAAGGGTTCTTTACTATTAGAGTAGTAAAAATGTGGAACTCCCTCCCCCAAGAATTTGTATTAGCTGGGAGTGTCGACAACTTCAAAAGCTTTAGATGTCTTCCCCAGAAAGGAGAATATACAGGCTATGTGAATTGTTATAGAATAAAAATTAGAAACACATACACACACAGGTTGAACTGCATGGTCTATTTTTTCAACCTTATAAACTATGTAATTTACTAATTATCATCACCAAAACCAATAAACTAGAACAAGATAAAAAAATATTACAAAGCAGAGAAAATCTTCATGTGGAAGACCAAACATTCCAAACAATTCTTCACTTCTAATTAGCTTAAAACCAACACCACAGTTCGTCACAAAAGAAACCCCACACCAAACAGAGAGGGCTTGATTTACTAAAACTGTAGAGTGCAACATCTGGTGCCGCTGTGCATGATAGCCTATCAGCTTCTTGCTTCAGTTTGTTCAATTAAGCTTTGACAATAAAACCTGGAAGCTGATTGGTTTCTATGTAGAGCTGCACCAGATTTTGCACTCTCCAGTTTTACTAAATCAACCCCAAAGAGTCAATGCTTTCCTATAAATAGGATCTGTTTAGCATGAGTCTCCTCTCTGTATGACATATACATTTCACTATGGAATACAAGACGGAATGTTTTGAATGAAACGTATCCTTGCTTTATACAAGATATGCAGTCTCTGCCATTACAATACCTCGTGTTGTGACATTTTACTGAATTATGCTGTAAAGAATGTATTCCAAGAAAAAGAGTCAGTACATAAAACAAAGTCACCCCATACTTGTTTCTTAATATATAAAAAATGGTTCTATATTGCCAAAGTTATGACACGCTCAAAAACTTTGTAATCCACTCAACAGATTTATAATAGTTTTCTTACTCCACACAAATAAGGAAGTTAGAAATCTAGTACTAAAAATACGCTGAATCAAATGCTTAAAGGAGAAGTGCAGCCAAAGCTTGTTTGTGTGTACTTTACATGTGGATCCACAGGAGTGTGGATCGATGCTGCATCCAGCTAGGTAAGTATGATTAAAAAAACAAAAGATTCACATACGTATCTTTTAAGGACTCCCCATCAAGACCAACAACAAAAGTCCCTTTAGAGCACAATAATACCACCATATCTTATAATGTCCCTATATCCAACAAGTTTGGTCTCTATCTATAGAAGAAAAAGTGTAAGAAGATCTATGTACTGCATATTTGTGAGAATACACATGATCCAAACAAAACCTAGAAGATATGCCCATAGTCAACACCACCAGTACTCTACCTTTGAAATTACTTCAAACAAACTACCGTATATACTCGAGTATAAGCCGAGTTTTTCAGCACATTTTTTTGTGCTGAAAGTGCCCCCCTCGGCTTATACTGGAGTCAAGCACTTTTCTGGTGCAAAGAATGACATTTCCCAAACCGAATTTGGGGCCCCGTATCTCGGGGCCATTTGGTGCTAGGAACCCCAGCTTTGGATATGTTGTAATTCTAGTTCCACTGGGTTTGTACACTAAATTTGGGGTTCCTAGCGCCAAGTGGCCCTGGGATATAGGGCCCCAAAATTGGTCAACTGTGTCCATCTGCAGCAATGTAATTTCGGGACCCTTTGGGTCCAGAGATCCCAAATTTTGGCTGCAGCTAGGGGGCATCTAGGAACCCTTAACTATCAAGTTTGAAGTTTGGGGGACCTATGGCTGCAAATGGGCACAGTGAGGCATGCAAATGGGCACAGTGAGGCTGCAAATGGGCACAGTGAGGCTGCAAATGGGCATTGTTGACCCTCTTTTCCACTTACTTATTTCTCACCCTAGACTTATACTCGAGTCAATAAGTTTTCCCAGTTTTTTGTGATAAAATTAGGTGCCTCAGCTTATATTCGGGTCGACTTATACTCGAGTATATATGGTATTCAAAAGAAAAAGTTAAAATACGCAAAGGTAAGCAGAAAAAAAGATCAATGGCTTCACATAAAAAGTCAAAAATATTTAGAAGTTCATTTAGTTGCAGTAAAAATATTTAATATATCCACTAACATACTTTCAAGAGGAAACAACTTCCCTATTAATTAACGGTCTTAAATGTGCACCTGATTTTAAACCCATACTTTTACGATATTTACAGACATGAATAAATTCATATGGCATATGATAGTAAAAAGGTTCTTTAACTCTGAATTGTCAGTCTTTACAGCCAAAGACAAATCTAAAAACCCCAGTTGAATCCAAATCTTTGAGTTGATAGAGAGAAACAGATGCATTTATTAGAAATATTAAAATATCTTTATTCTGGATGAATGGAATATCTAAGTAGTAGAGAAGAGGGCCAGGCAGAAAGATTCAACACTATATGGGAAAAGTGGATAGAGTTTAAGAAAACCAGGACATTTATGGAAAAGTGGATGCAGGGCTCTGGTAAAGATGAGGAGCAGGGGGGAATGGGAAGAGATGAATAACGAATAAAGAAGAAGACCAGACAGAAGGAGGGGGGGTTAACGAGATAAATTATGTATATGGATTTGAAAATGTTTTGTATACAATTGTTGCATAAAATCAAATAAGGTTTATATATTAAAAAAAAGAACTTTATTCTGAACTTCATTCTCATGCCAATGGATCTTTTATCAAGACACTCTATCTTTGTACTTGAATAACAGAGAATGGCAAATCTGAAGCCCCAGCCAAATCCAGATTCTATCTTTGGGCTGATAGAGAGAGACCGATTTTTTTATTAAGACTATTAAAGGATCTTTATTTTGAAGTGTATCCTCATGCCACGGGATCTTTTATTGAAACTTTCTATCTTGTTGCTTACTCTGGATTAGAGACAACAAATCTGAAACCCCAGTTGAACCCCTATCTTTGGGACGATAGAGAGAAATTGATATTTTATTAGACGTTACGAGATCTTAATTCTCAAAACAATACTACAGAGATGGAATTAGAAACCGTACAGTAAATAATCTTCACATTAAACACACTACTCTTATGCCGCGTACACACGGTCGGACTTTCTATCCTACTTGGTCCGGCACACTTTCCGACGGACTTTGTCCGCCAGGTGCGCCGGACTTTAAAACGGACGGACTTGCCCACACACGCCGGGACTTTCCGGCGGGCTAAGTCCGCCCGTCTTTCCGACGGACTTTCGCCGGAGTTCCGGCGGACTTTCAGAATGAACGGACTTGCCCACACACGGCCAAGTCCGTTCATTTTGAACGTGACTCAGGTGCGACGGGACCAGAAAAGGATGTCAATCTTGCCGCTTTAATCGGCGAGATTGACACCTTGCGAGCCCCGTCGCGGGGCATACCAGGCCCTTAGGTCTGGTATTGATTATAAAGGGAACCCCGCTACGCCGAAAAACGGCGTGGGGTCCCCCCTAAAATCCATACCAGACCCTGATCCGAGCACGCAGCCTGGCCGGTCAGGAAAGGGGGTGGGGACGAGCGAGCGCCCCCCCCCCCCTCCTGAACCGTACCAGGCCGCATGCCCTCAACATGGGGGGGTGGGTGCTTTGAGGGAGGGGGGCGCCCTGCGGGCCCCCCCCACCTCAAAGCACCTTGTCCCCATGTTGATGAGGACAAGGGCCTCTTCCCGACAACCCTGGCCGTTGGTTGTCGGGGTCTGCGGGCGGGGGCTTATCGGAATCTGGGAGCCCCCTTTAATAAGGGGGCCCCCAGATCCCGGCCCCCCACCCTATGTAAATGAGTATGGGGTACATGGTACCCCTACCCATTTACCTAGGAAAAAAGTTTAAGTAATAAAACACACTACACAGGTTTTTAAAATATTTTATTAAACAGCTCCGGGGGGGGGGATCTTCCTCCGGCTTCGGGGGTCTTCTTCCGGCTTCGGGGGTCCCTCCGCTTCATCTTCTCCCGGCGTCCGGTTGGTTCTTCTCCGCTCTCTTCTCCCGGTGTTCCAGTTCTTCGGCCGGCTCCTCTGCTGTGTTCAGGTAGCTCTCTTGCCAGCAGAGGTCCGGACTTCTGAGCTGCTGGGCTTCTTCTCTTCTCTTCTCTTCCCCCAGATGTTGACACGACGCTCTCTCCGGCTGGACTGGTCTCCGAGGGCTGCGTTGTGACTTATATAGGCGGAGACCCCGCCCCCTTTTGATGTCACAGTCCCTGGGCATGCTGGGACTGTGACGTTTTAGGGGGCGGGGTCGACCACGCCCCCTAAAACGTCACAGTCCCAGCATGCCCAGGGACTGTGACATCAAAAGGGGGCGGGGTCTCCGCCTATATAAGTCACAACGCAGCCCTCGGAGACCAGTCCAGCCGGAGAGAGCGTCGTGTCAACATCTGGGGGAAGAGAAGAGAAGAGAAGAGAAGAGAAGAGAAGAGAAGAAGCCCAGCAGCTCAGAAGCTACCTGAACACAGCAGAGGAGCCGGCCGAAGAACTGGAACACCGGGAGAAGAGAGCGGAGAAGAACCAACCGGACGCCGGGAGAAGATGAAGCGGAGGGACCCCCGAAGCCGGAAGAAGACCCCCGAAGCCGGAGGAAGATCCCCCCCCCCGGAGCTGTTTAATAAAATATTTTAAAAACCTGTGTAGTGTGTTTTATTACTTAAACTTTTTTCCTAGGTAAATGGGTAGGGGTACCATGTACCCCATACTCATTTACATAGGGTGGGGGGCCGGGATCTGGGGGCCCCCTTATTAAAGGGGGCTCCCAGATTCCGATAAGCCCCCGCCCGCAGACCCCGACAACCAACGGCCAGGGTTGTCGGGAAGAGGCCCTTGTCCTCATCAACATGGGGACAAGGTGCTTTGTGGTGGGGGGGCACCGTAAGGCGCCCCCCTCCCCCAAAGCACCCACCCCCCATGTTGAGGGCATGCGGCCTGGTAAGGTTCAGGAGGGGGGGGGGGCGCTCGCTCGTCCCCACCCCCTTTCCTGACCGGCCAGGCTGCGTGCTCGGATCGGGGTCTGGTATGGATTTTAGGGGGGACCCCACGCCGTTTTTTCGGCGTAGCGGGGTTCCCTTTATAATCCATACCAGACCTAAGGGCCTGGTATGCCCCGCGCTCGCCGCAATAGGAAGATTTGTTTTTCCTATTGCAGCGAGCGCGAGATGCCATACCCTGCCCTCGTGTCGTATTTGGTCTGTCGGACCAGCCTACACACGAGCGGGCTTTCCGTCGGACCAGCACACACACGAGCGGACTTTCCGCCCGAAACTGAGTCCGACGGAAAGATTTAAAACTTGTTTCAAATCTAGGTCCGGCGGGCTTTTGGGAAGAAGTCCGCCGGAAAAGTCCGCCGCCGCCCACACACGGGCGGATTGTCCGGCACACTCTGGTCCGCCGGACCAAGTATGCCGGAAAGTCCGACCGTGTGTACGCGGCATTAGACCAAAATCTTCATTTTACCTATCTTATGCTAATGGATCTTTTATGAAAGCTTTCTATCATGTTGACTACTCTGAATTAATACAATTGTATGATTGAAGATAGATCTAGCAACAGTAAGAATAAAAAATAATTAATCATAATCTCACAATTATTGAGAAAAAGGTTTTAAATAAACTGCTGGAAATAAAATCTAATAAGAGATGGCATTGCCATAAAAAAAAGAAAAATTACTACAAAAAAGAATCTTTACAACTTCCATCAGATGCAATCACCTACACAAACCTCTCCTCTATCCGAGTACAAAAAAGAATTGTAAACATTACTGGAAATTGACAAAGCTCTTATAGATATGAGTATTTAAAAAAAGCAATGGGCTTACCTTTATAGATGATAGTACAACACACTATATTTCTATCCTCTACCCAAACTCTATGAGGATTCAGACATGTCTCCAGGTGGACCAGCCTCAGCAGCAGCAGTCTGTCAGAATATAATTATTTCTTAGAACCTGTCGGTACTTCCCTCCCCGCATACAGTACATATGTGATTCCAGGCATCTACTGGAAACTCTGAAACTCTACATGTGATAGCCAATATAAACATAACTTTCACTGAATGTGGGTTCCCTGCACAGAAAAAATTCCCATAAAGAAGGCATTTTTATCTTTAACCTATTACCTTATGCGTATCGTTTCCATTGGATTGTACTAGATTTTCCCTGTAATTTTTTTTTCTTTTCAAGTTTTATTTAAAGTACGTACGTGGCAGGGCAATGGGATCCAATTAAACTCCCAGTTATGCCATTCTTAATATGGGCTACCTGGATGATAGATAGATATATATAGAAGGACAATCCTTTAGCATCTAGAATCATTTTCTATAGTCAGTACATAGATTATATAATAATAATATGGGATGGCCCTGAAGACTCCATATTTCATTTTGTAAATTTCTGTATTAACAAGTTTGGTCTCAATTTCACACACGTTAGTAATTTCCCTTACCTAGCCTTAGATCATGAACTCTTCCACGATAACACCAATTTAAGAAATCATTTCAAACCTACAGGGGACATTCATACCTGCACTACAACAATGGTCACCATCCAAAATGGAACAATAATATAAAAAAAAGCCATATTTGTAGATTTTAGAAAAACTCTGCTCCTAAGGAAGATTTCAGAAAAATTTATCTTAATCTTAAAAAAAAGATTAAACCCAAAACCAAAAATGTATTATATCACAGCTTGACAATTATTAGATGTGTTGGCTGCACGTTGCATCCAATTTCTTTTCTTTGGCACTTCCCTTTATTTTCATCTGGTGATCTGGATAGTAACACACCTCCTGTATTTTGAAGAAACTAGCACAGGAGGCACAGAAGACAGCAGCATTGTCAATCCGGCGGGGGGGGGGGGGTTGGGTAGTGTTGAATGTATTAGCAAATTTAGATTCACTAACAAATTGAAGCCAAACTCCAGCTCACACTTTATAATCAGTTACAGCAATTTTTTTTTCCTTTTGGGATAAAGATTTTGCATAAATAAATAAATAAATAAATAAAAGCTGATCATTTTAATCACCCCTGCACATGTTGAGTGATTTGCCTCATTTATGTGAACTAATACATTCTGTTGGAGAGCTTGTGCTTTTGAAAAAACAATAGACTTGCTAGCTGGATCACCAGATGAAAATAGAAGAAAGAAAGTCTAAAAAAGGAAACTAATGCAGCGATCACATCTAAGAATTGGTAAACTGCAATATAATAAATGTTTGTACATAAGCAAAAAGGTGTAAATCAATGGTGCCAAGTCTCTGATTCCTTATTTGCAGCAGCGCTGTGTGCCAGATGTCAAGACACATATAAGTGAGACAAAATGATCAAAGAAGATGTATAGGAAAGTTCAAAAGAATTCCAGTCTGTGCATATGAAGAGTTTCTTGTCACCAGGAAAACAACACCGCGTGAGGGGGTGTCCCCCAGTGAGATTGCACTCACCACAATTCCAGAAAAACAAGCCTTTGTACTGTTGTCTTTTAGTAACCTTCCATCTTCTATAACCAACCACCAGATGTCGCTAGCATTCTCGATTAATGATATAACATGAGGGGAAAAAACAAACTCATATAGCGTAATATTGCTAATAATAAGTTTATTGACATGAAGTATTCCCTCCCCCCTTTAAAAGCTGCGTACCAGATAAAACCGATAGTAAAGCAGTAAGAGCATTTGTAAAGTGCACTGTGCCTTAGTCTACGTCTCCCGGGAGGAGTTGCCAGAGCGTTCGCTGTGTGTAGATGGTTTCACTCGCTTCCTGGTTCCTTCCGGTGCGTGGAACGCACACGTCACTTCCGGTGGATTACGACTCTGACGCGTTTCGTCACTTCTGGACGTCATCTGAGGGCGACCTGAGTGTATGGCATATGGACTGACAGGCTGACCCCCCACCCCTTCAACCTCTGCAGCAATGCTGGCAGCACTCATACATCTATTTCCCAAAGACAACCTCTGGATATGACACTGAGCACGTGCACTCAACTTCTTTGGTCGACCATGGCGAGACCTGTTCTGAGTGGAACCTGTCCTGTCAAACCGCTGTATGGTCTTGGCCACCGTGCTGTAGCTCAGTTTCAGGGTCTAGGCAATCTTCTTATAGCCTAGGTTGTCTTTATGTAGAGCAACAATTCTTTTTTTCAGATCCTAAGAGAGTTCTTCGCCATGAGGTGCCATGTTGAACTTCCAGTGACCAGAGAGTGAGAGAGCGATAACACCAAATTTAACACACCTGCTCCCCATTCACACCTGAGACCTTGTAACACTCACGAGTCACATGACACCGGGGAGGGAAAATGGCTAATTGGGCCCACTTGTACTCACTTTTGTTGCCAGCAGTTTGAATATTAATGGCTGTGTGTTGAGTTATTTTGAGGGAACAGCAAATTTACACTGTTATACAAGCTGTACACTCAATACTTTACATTATAGCAAAGTGTCATTTCTTCAGTTTTGTCACATGAAAAGATATAATAAAATATTTCCAAAAATGTGAGGGGTGTACTCACTTTTGTGAGATACTGTAGGTTGCGCCCACATATGTAAACAGTGTTTGCACCAACGTTATAGCGAGAGCAATAATTCTAGCACTGGGCCTCCTCTGTAACTCTAAACTATGGAGATTTGTAAATACCCTAGTTTGGCTCCATTCGACAAGCGTTCGCAATTTTAAAGTGTGACATGTTAGGTATCTATTTACTCAGCGTAACATCATCTTTTATGAATTAACAAAAAATGGGCTATATAGTGTGTTTTTTTACATTAACATTCATTAACCACTTCAGCCCCGGAAGGATTTGCCCCTTAACCTCCCTGACGGTATTCCCAAGTCTGGCTCATGGTGGATTTTCAGTACCAAAAGCGGTAACCCCGAGCCACACTCGGGATTGCATCACAGGATCCAGGTACAGTTACTTACCTTGTCCCCAGGATCCTACAATGTCCTCCCGCTGTGTGCAGCGGCTGTGTCTCCACTCGATGTATCACAGAGCCGGGCTCCGTTCCCTGCGAGCGCTGCGATGCACGGGGACAGAGCACGGCGCCAAATTCAAAAAGTGAAACACACACAATACACACAGTACACTGTAATCTTACAGTTTACAGTACTGTATCAAATAATTTCACCTCCCTTTTGTCCCTAGTGGTTTCTCCAGTACCCTGCATGCAGTTTTATATTATATATACTGTTCTTTTTGCCTAGAAACTGGAGATTGTCCATAGCAACCAAAACCATCCAAAAGCAGTTTTAGACCAGCTAGAAAACAGCGAAAATAAATTAGAATCACTCGCAGAATTGAGCGATAGTGATTTGTGGGGAAATTCGTCATCAAACACTGAAAGTAATGACAGCGACAATTCTGCAACTGAGCAAATTTCAGTGTTTTTGTGTTTTTGATTTGATTACATTATTGAATAATTTTTATTAGTATTATATTATTATTTGTTATAATTATTTATAGTTATTTATTATATTATAATTTATTCATTCGTGTTTCAAACTTTATCATACCCGGGATGTCTACTAGACTCTTGTTTGGACAGATTTAAGTGTGTTATTACTAAGAATTACAACATAAAATGCCAAATTTCCATGCAAAAGAATTGTACTGCTTTGAGCATCAAAAATCTGAAATAATTATACCGCCAGGGAGGTTAATGACCTGGCCCTTTTTTGCGATACGGCACTGCATAGTTTTAATTTACAATTGCGAGGTTGTGCAACGCTGTATTCAAACAAAATTTATGTCCTTTTTTTCCCACAAATAGAGCTTTCTTTTGGTGGTATTTGATCACCTATTATTATTATTATTTTTTGCGCTATAAACAAAAAAAGCCAACAATTTAAAAAAAAAAAAAACTATATTTTTACTTTTTGTTATAATAAATATCCCCAAAATTTAAAAAAACAAAACAAATTTCTTCATCAGTTTAGGCCAAAATGTATTCTACATATATTTGGTAAAAAAATCACAGTAAGTGTATATATATTGATTGGTTTGCGCAAAAGTTATAGCGTGTACAAAATAGGGAATAGATTTATGTCATTTTTATTATTAACTTTTTTTTTACTAGTAATGGTGGCGATCTGCGGTTTTTTGAGGGACTGCGACATTGCAGCGGACAGATCGGACACTTTTGACACTTTTTTGGGACCAGTGACATTTATACAGTGATCAGAGCTAAAAATAACCACTGATTACTGTATAAATGTCACTGGCAGGGAACGGGTTGACATTAGGGGGCATGTTCCCTGGGTGTGTGCTAACTGTAGGGGAAATTGGCTACCTAGGACATGACAGAGATCACTGTTCCCGATGACTGGGAACAGAAGATCTCTGACATGTCACTAAGCAGAACAGGGAATTGCCTTGTTTACATAGGCAGTTCCCCGTTCTGCATCTGTACACCGCGATCGCGGGACGCCGGCGGACATCAAGTCCCGCTAGCCTCCCTGCACAGAAAGACGTACAGCTACGGCGGTTTGCACAGGAGAGCCGAACTGCCTCAGTATAATGACAGCGGCTGGTCGGCAAGAGGTTAAAGTGTATATTTTCCAAAAAAATTGGGTTTGAAAAATTGCTGTGAAAATACTGTGTGACAATAAAAATTGCAACGCCCATCATTTTATTCTCTAGAGCCACTGCTTTAAAAATATATATAATGTTTGGGGATTCTGAGTAATTTTCTACTAAAAAAAATATGATTTTTACGCGTAGGAGAGAAATGACAAAATTGACCCAGTAGGGAAGTGGTAAAGGAAGATTATATTCCTTATTAAAAATGCACTTTTATGGAAGACAATGGGGTTGATTTACTAAAGTCAAATTTACTGTGCACTTTTAAAAGTGCAGTTGCTCCAGAGCTTAGTAAATGAGGGAGAGCTCTGCTGGCTTCCATCATCCAATCATGTGCAAGCAAACATGCTGTTCTTTTATTTTCCTTGTATGTGATTGGTTGTTCTTTGTAAAGTGAAGGTTTACCTCATTTACTAAGCTCTGGAGCAACTGCACTTTCAAAAGTGCACAGTCTATTTGCCTTTTAGTAAATCAACCCCTCTATCCCTTATAAAAAAACAAACAAAACAAAACTGTACTTTTAAGGAAGACTGTTCCTTATAAAAAATATATTACTATTATTGTCTTTGTAATGTTCTTGCAGACACAGCTTTCCATAGTGTCCATAGTTACCTAAGGCCTGGTTCACACTAATGCGACAATCGCTCTGACTTTGGAGCACTTGTTGCATCAGAAGTTGGACCCCATTCTGTGCAATGGAACCATTCTAATCGATGCAACTTGAGTCGCTCCGACTTGGAAAAAGGTTCTAGCACTACTTTTGGTTCAACTTTGGTACGACTTGCATTGACTTCTGTTACAGTAGTTGCAAAGTCATGCTGGGGTCCGACTTCAAAGTCGCACAGAAGTTGCACAACTTTGAAGTCGTGGGCAGTGTGAACCGGGCCCAAAGCGAACAAGCAGGGTTAGTTAACTGCCTCCATGTAACAGATACCACAACAGTATGTACATGCATAAGGGAGTAAAGCTGGGTACACACACAGTTTTTCTTTTCAAACTGACTGATCCCCACATCTGCACAAGCAATGTTGATCCAGGTATATTCCATATTGTATTCTGATAGGGGGATCAGAATACTCGGTTCAGCTGCTGGAGTGCTGGTTTTCCAGCATGCCTGTGCAACAGAAGCCGGTCGTACGACTGATTTCTGTTGAACAGACAGCAGTACACACGTGACGAAAATCGACCAGTTCCTGCTGAATTGGCCAATTTTCGGTACGTGCGTACCCGACTTATTCTAAAGTAATTCTGCTAGCCTGCCTTACAGTATAAAAAAAAGTTACAATTTATAAACCGCTCATTGTCTGGGATGGTCTAATGTATGTTCAGGTCTACACCCTCTGAATTGTCTCTTGGGTATGGTATGATCAATTTAGCTCACCTTAGCTTGGAGCGTCCATATTTATGGTATGGATGGAGGAGGTGAGCTGATGCCAGATACTTATAGCTCTAGTATATCAAGAGGGAAAACATATTAATAATTCTAGGGGAACTAGTCACTGTTTTCCCAAAATCTCTTGGCTACGGCTGGACAGCATAGGTGAGATTATTACTTGAGCTAGCTAAATGTGGGTAGATTTTCCCGCTGTCAAAAGAAGCTCTAATAAAGCAGTACTCACATGTTGCCGTATTTTGTCTCCTGCGGTTCCTCACTCACATACTTCCAGTGGGACAAGTGCTGCACTGAACTGTATTTAGAAAATAATATGGGTATACCACTGATAATGAGAATTTTAAAGACACACTTCCTCATTCCTGACTTACACAAAGAATTTACCTTTGTGTTTTTTTCTGTCTTCAAGTTTCACATGTGGACATTCCAGTTTATTACTGGGTGAAGGGAAACAGCTGCAGAAGCAACTCCACCAGGAAGAAGACAGCAGGACTGATAGATACCACACAGGTAAAAAAATAAAAATACATGGGATTCCACAGTGGTATAAAACATATATTCTTTATCAATTCTAATTAAGACTAATATAAAGATTTTAGACTCAGAATGCATCTTTTATCACATGGTTTTGTTCATTATACAATACATTGGAGACGGACAACAGCATAGTAGCATGTTAAAGAATAGCTAAACCCTTGGATTTGGTTGATGCATTCGTTTTCCTTTTTTCAGACTTTTTTTTTTTTTTTTTTTGCTTTCCTTGGGTCCTTGTGCACTAGCCTACAATTTCAATGTTATCTGCCTTTCCAGCTATCTTCTGTGAACTACAAAGCAACTCCATTATTAGACATGTGCATGACGAAAAAAAGTGTTTCGTTTAGTTTAGATTCGTTAATCTAGTTATTTAGTTTCGTTAAATTCGTTTGATTCGTTCAATCCGTATTCGGGATTTATATTCGGATTTTGTATTTGGAATTCGTTTTGTCTTTTTTTATTTATTTTTCGTATTTACTGATTTTTTTCGATTTGAAACGTTCGAATCGATAAATTTCAAATCGGTCAAATCGAAAATGTTATATTTTTTCAATGCAAATGCAGCAAAGTGAACAAACAAAAGAAAAATCTTTGTCAAATGATTACAATGACTCTTTAACCACTTACCCACTCGGCACTTAAACCTCCTTCCTAACCAGACCAATTTTCAGCTTTCGGTGCTCTCACATTTTGAATGACAATTACTCAGTCATGCAACACTGTACCCATATGACATTTTTGTCCTTTTTTTCACACAAATAGAGCTTTCTTTTGGTTGTATTTAATCACCACTTGGTTATTTTTTGCGCTATAAAAGAAAAAAGACTGACAAATTCTGTAAAAAAAAAATGCATTTTTCTTAGTTTCTGTTATAAAATTTTGCTAATTAGTCATTTTTCTTCATAAATTTTGGCCAAAATTGATACTGCTACATATCTTTGGTAAAAATAACCCAAATTAGTGTATATTATTTGGTCTTTGTAAAAGCCAGGAAAGTACAAATACCCCCAAAATGACCCCTTTTTGGAAAGTAGACATTCCAAGGTATTTAGTAAGAGGCATGGTGAGTTTTTTGAAGTTGTAATTTTTTCCTATAATTCTTTGCAAAATCAAGATTTTTTATTTTTTCCACAAAATTGTCATATTAGCAGGTTATTTCTTACACACAGCATATGCATACCACAAATTACACCCCAAAACACATTCTGCTACTCCTCCTGAGTATGGTGATACCACATGTGTGAGAATTTTACACAGCCTGGCCACATACAGAGGCCCAACATGCAGGGAGCGCACCTTCAGGCGTTCTAGGAGCATAAATTACACATATCATTTCCTGACTACCTCTTGCACTTTTGAAGGCTCTGGAGCACCAGGACAATGACCCCATTTTGGAAATAAAACACCCCAACGTATAATCGGAGGCATAATGAGTCTTTTGAACATATCATTTTTTTCTACAAGTTTTTGGAAAATGTGGAAAGAAAATGAAAACGCTTTTTTTTTACACAAAGTTGTCCATTTATACAATATTTCTAACACATAGCATGTACATGCCAAAAATTACACCCCAAAATAGACTCTCCTACTCCTCCTGAATATGGTGATACCACATATGTGAGACTTTTCTACAGCTTGGCCACATACAGAGGCCCCACATGCAGGGAGCAGCATCAGGTGTGTTAGGGGCATACATTTCTCTAATCTAATTTGGCTACCGATTACACTTTTGTGAGGCACTGTAGTGGCATGGATGAGAACTAATGTAGCATGGATGAGCATGAATGGGGATAGATGAGCCGTGGATGGGGATGGCTGAGCATGGCTGAGCCATAAATGTGAACGGCTAAGTATGGATGGGATGACTGAGCATAAATGAGTATGGCTGGGTATGGCTGAGTATGGATGGGATGACTGAGTATGGCTGGGTGTGGCTGGGTACTGCTGAGTATGGCTGGGTATGGCTGGATATGGCTGGGTATGGCTGAGCATGGCTGAGCATGGCTGAGTATGGCTGGGTATGGCTGAGTATTGCTGGGTATGTCTGAGTATGGATGGGGGGGGGGGGGGTGGCTGAGCATTAATGGATGGATGAGTATTGCTGAGTATGGATGGCTGAGCATGGATGGATGGATGAGTATTGTTGAGTATGGATGGTTGAGCATGAATGGATGGATGAGTATTGCTGAGTATGGATGGCTGAGCATGCATGGATGGATGAGTATTGTTGAGTATGGATGGCTGAGCATGGATGGATGGGTATTGCTGAGTGTGGATGGGTGAACATGGATGGATGGATGAGTATTGTTAAGTATGGATGGCTGAGCATGGATGGATGGGTATTGCTGAGTGTGGATGGGTGAACATGGATGGATGGATGAGTATTGTTGAGTATGGATGGCTGAGCATGGATGGATGGGTATTGCTGAGTGTGGATGGGTGAACATCGATGGATGGATGAGTATTGCTGAGTATGGATGGCTGGATGAGTATGACAGAGGGATGGCTGAGCATGGATGGATGGATGAGTGTGACAGAGGGATGACTGAGCATGGATGGATAAATGAGTATGACAGAGGGATGGCTGAGCATGGATGGATGGATGAGGCTGCAATGGGCACAGAGCAGTGCTGTGGGCACTACAGATCCAGCCCACAGCGCTGCTGCAACCCATCTCTCCCCTCTCCGCTCACACTGTATCAATTGGTACAGAGAGGGGAGAGAAGAACCAGACATGACGCGCTTTGTTTACAAGTGATCGCTCCATCATTTGATGGAGCGATCACGTGGTAAACAGCCGCTGACAGCAGCAATTTATCTTAATCTGCAATGTGCCGGGTCGTCTGGACCCAGAGGACCTGGCGGTCACGGATACTCCCGTGTGCGCGCCCCAGGGGGCTCACGGGAGCGTGATTCTGGGAGGACGTCAATGTACGCCCTCCCAGAGTTATCGAGCCGCGCTGTAGCCGTCATTCAGCTGTAGCACAGTTATTAAGTGGTTAAATCAACTTTGGCTTAACAAAAACAGCATTATTTTGAAATGGTACTCTAATAACACACAGTCTTTGATTTCAGAAATATGTTTACAGTTTGAATTAGAATGGAATTCAATGTAAAATTCGATTCGAATTTCAATTTGAATTTCGGAAATTCGGACAAATTTTGTTTAGTTATTCAGAGAATTCGGTAAACTTTGTTTATACTGTAATTCGGGTATATCTGAATCCCTGAATAATGAAAAATTGTTAATTCTGAACAAAATGAACCGCACATGGCTATCCATTATACAGTATGTAATGAAAATAAGAACAGGTGTTACTTATTGTCTGTACCAGTGTTTCTAAACCTTTTTTCAGTCAAGACACCTTTAAAAATGATGGACAGTCTTGAGGCACCCCATTCTAAAATGTAACAACTGTTTTAATTATTTTACATAATCCAGCAAAATCCACACATGTAGGGCACCCAAAATTAGAGGGGATTTATTCTTCCAAAGCAAATACATTTTTGCAAACTAGTACTGATTAGTGTTCCTACGTTTCTCTTCACCCTCAGTTTTTCTCCATCACTCAGCTAATGTGATGCCAACCATGATGGAGAGGGTCAAACAATTATGTCATTGGTTGTTAGGGCTCCGGCAGCTAGTAGCTTGTAATGGTGCACAATGAAAACCTGTGGCTTTGTGTAAGTAAAAGGCAGACTTCATCCACACGCCGGCTTGTATACAATTTTTGGGCAGTTTTTAGGTATTCTGAAGAAACCTCAAGGCATCCCAGGATGCCTGGGCACCCTGGTTGAAAAAGGCTGGTCTGTACGTTACAACACTGCTCCCCCACATATACAATACCACTTACACTCAATCCTGTTCTACTTCTATCAACCCTAGGGCCTCATTTTACATTTGCCCTAGCCTTTAACGTGCCTATCACTTCAGAAAGCATTGCAGAAAACAAAGTGAGCTAACACTGAATAAAAGCCTCTCAAAAGGCTCAGGCGCTGTAAGCAAGCATTGTCATAGACTTCTATGGAGGCTTTGAAGAGACTTTGAAGCACCAAGAAAGCAATATGGGGTATACTTTTTGAAGCGAAGAAAAGCAAATTTTATTTAGTGACAGGTGCTTTAAAGTGGATGTAAACCCGATTCATGAAATTTGACCAGGGCACATATATCTGTAGTGTTTTCTTATCTCTCTCCAAAGCAGTAAGCCTCCTGAATTTCTGCTGCTCCGTTCTTATCAGCATGATAACTTCTGACAAGTTCTCTGACACAGGAGATAAAAGCAGCTGAAAATTTGTGTCAGGGTGGGTGCTATAAATAGGTTAGCAGAGAGCTGGTCTATTCACAGCACAGCTCTGCAAGTATCTGCCTATGTGGAGGGGGGGGGGGGTGTACCTTTCCTCCAATCAGCTGTCACACGCTGTATGCCCAAACTCCCTTCCCACTGCTGAATGAGGAAGTAAAAATTCTAACATAATGTGCACTTTCTAAAGAATATAGCACGCTGAATACAGCATATATACGTGTAAAACTTATGTAGGGAGATTTGTTTCATCTTTGTGTATCATCTGAGGCTGTTCACTTCACTGGGTATATGTGAGGGTGTACATCCACTTTAATTGGCATTCAGAATGCTTTAAAAAAAAAAACAGTGTGTCTAATGCCACATTTTGAAACAAGTGTAAGCCCCCGTTCACATTGAAGTGATTTGTCGCAGCCTATTTCCGGCAATGGCACCGTTCAAATCAGTGCAACGCCAACTTAGCGGCGATGCACCGATTTGCAAAAGTAGTTCCTGCACTACTTTTGCCGATTTCGGCTTACATAGGGCTGCATCTGTGTGCTGAAAGTTTGTTTGCCTGGAAGAAGCATGCAGTGCACTGTGAGCTGGACTCAGGGGGCGGGACTCTGGCTGGGGAGGACAGACACTGGACTGAGCGGCACTGGATGGGGCAGGAGAGAGGGACCCAGAGGAGCCGTCTGTGGACACAGGTCAGGTGGAGAGCTAAAGAGCAGCCAGTGCGGTAGAGCATGGAGCTCTGCTAGTCACCCCTGACCTTCAGCCACCCGTGTGCACAGTGCGCTGGTACTCCTACCCACCTAGCCGCCTATGCTGGCGCCGGCCATACCTACAGGGGGGCTGCACAGGCCCCCTTTAGAATGGGGGCAAGTCGCGGTCACGACTACTGCAACCCCTGTAGCTACGCCCTGTCAGACTTACCCGTATCAGACTGACGAACCCGATATAGCAGAGGATGGCCTCCCGTACGTATCTGGTTCCCGGCCCCTGATAGAGCACACAGAAGGCACGGGAGCACAGAATGGTATGAGAGCCTGGCGGGTGGTTAGCAGGGATGAGGCCCAAAGTCCTGAAGCAAGCTGGCAGGAGATAATAGGTAGGCTGTAGGTCAGCTACAGGTGCAGAGCAGGAGCAGGCAGATCCGAACACAAGCAAGGTTGGCAACAGGCAGTCAGCACGGTACAAAAGGAGCAGGCAGATACAAAGTCCAGGTCACAAGCAGGTTTGGCAGCAGGCAGTTGGCACGGTACAGAGGGGTCAGGCAGGTTCAAAGTCGGAGGCAGGCCAGGGGTTAGATGCAGGCGGATAGCAGAGCAGAGTCCAGTAAACAAGCTGGGTCACAGAGAGATCAAACAGTACACAGGAAACAGGAAGCATGGGAACAGGAAGCTGATGATCGGACAGCACCGAGCATAGCATCCCAGCAACCTAAATAGGGCAACCGGCGCCAAACACCGCAACCGCGCCGGCACGCCCAGGCGCGCGCACGCGCGCGCACGCCAGCGCGAGCCAGCGCAACGCGGCACACTCCAGAGTGCCCAGCAAGTGTCCTGAACCGAGATCCTCTCTGACAGTGCCCCCTCCTTAAGGACAGCCTCCGGATGCCCAGCCGGGTTAACCTATCCGCATGGGTACTCTGAAAATCCCTTAAGAGTTCTTCAGCATGCAAGTTGGCCTCCGCTTCCCAAGAATTATCTTCTGGTCCATACCCCCTCCACTTGATCAAGTACTGGATTTGGTTGCGTCTCTTCCTACAATCCAAAATTGCCTCCACCTCAAACTTCTCCTCGTTGTCGATAATTACGGGTTCAGGCGGGCCAGTATTGCGACCCGAAAAAGAGTTGGGGATAACGGGTTTAAGTAGGGATACGTGAAAAACCGGATGGATTTTCAATGAATTAGGTAAGTCCAGCTCATAGGCCACATCATTGATTTTTCTCTTGACTGAAAAGGAACCCATGAACCTGGGACCTAACTTTCTCGAAGAACAAGCCATTCTTAAATTACTGGTAGACAGCCAGACCTGATTGCCAGGTTCTAGCAATAGTTGTCCTTGCTTCTTCCTGTCATACATTTTTTTGACGTATTCTTGGGTTCTAGCCATTGTTTCTTGCAATAGTTTGTTGTTGTTGATGAAGAAGTTCATAGTTTCATAAACCGAGGGAATCGCACATTCAGGTAAGGAACTGGTTAAAAAGGATGGGTGAAATCCGTAGTTCGCAAAAAACGGTGTCTGTTTGATGGCCGAATGCACAGAGTTGTTGTAGGCAAACTCGGCAATAGGCAGGAGAGAGACCCAGTCGTCTTGTGAGAAGGCAGAAAAGCAACGAAGGTACTGTTCCAGCGACTGATTAGTTCTCTCCGTCTGCCCATTCGTCTGGGGGTGGTAGGCCGAAGAGAATGCCAATTCTATCTCCAGAGACCTACAGAGAGCTTTCCAGAATCTGGAGGTAAACTGAGCCCCACGATCAGATACTATACTTGAGGGAACTCCGTGGAGGCGTACAATTTCCTTAATGAATATTTTTGCGGTTTCCAAAGCTGATGGGGTACCCTTCATGGGTAGAAAGTGGGCCATTTTGGACAGTCTGTCTACAATGACGAAGATGGTGGAGTAGCCTTCTGCCAACGGGAGCTCAACGATGAAGTCCATCGCAATAATTTTCCATGGCCTTTCTGGCACGGGTAAGGGCCTTAATAGCCCCCAGGCCTTCGTTCGGGTGCTCTTGCTCCGAGCGCAGGTAATACAGGACTCCACAAAGCTCTTGCAGTCGCTTACCAGCTGGGGCAACCAAAAGGTACGCTGTACAAGTTCTGTTGTTTTCAACACACCAAAATGCCCAGCCAATTTGTGGTCGTGGCAGAGTTCCAGTACAGCAATCCTCAGATCCTCTGGGACCAAGATTTTATCCTTGTATCGGAATAAGCCGTCTTGCAAGCTTACCTCGCCTTCCACAGGAGGGGACCAATTTCTTGAGGCCTGTTTGATCCGGGATATAAGATCTCCCTGAAAAAGCAGAAAACTTCCAGCAGGGAGAATGGTGTCTGGAGGCAGAGATTCCCTGGAGTCATGAAACATACGGGATAATGCATCTGGTTTGGTGTTCTTGGTACCTGGCCTATACGTAATGTGGAATTGAAATCTCGAGAAGAACAGAGCCCATCTTGCCTGTCGTGGTCTCAATCTCTTGGCCGTTCTCAAATACTCAAGATTTTTATGGTCCGTGTAAATCAGAATGGGGTGAGCGGCCCCCTCCAATAGGTAGCGCCACTCTTCAAGTGCGGCTTTAATGGCCAGCAACTCACGATCTCCTACATCGTAATTTTTTTCTGCATCAGAAAGTTTTCATGAGAAGAAGGCTACGGGATGAAGATTATAGTAGAAAAACTCCTTATAAATTTCCGATAAAAATTGGCGAAACCGACAAAGCGTTGGACCCCTTTTTTATCGGAGGGAGCGGGCCAGTCCAGAATAGCTGCAACCTTTTGCGGGTCCATTTTAACACCATCGGTAGAGATGATTAGGCCAAGGAACTGAATGCACTGGAGCTCAAAATCGCATTTGTCCAATTTAGCATAGAGTCCATGCTGCCTGAGCCGGGTTAACACATTCCTGACATGCCTGCGATGATCGGTAACAGAAGAGGAGAAGATCAGAATGTCATCCAGGTATACGATAACATATAAATCCAGGAGGTCACGAAAAATGTAATTTATGAAATGTTGAAAAGTTGCCGGTGCGTTGCACAGGCCGAAGGGCATGACGAGGTATTCAAAATGTCCGAACCTGGTACGGAAGGCTGTTTTCCACTCGTCCCCCTCTCTGATGCAAATCAAGTTATAGGCCCCACGGAGGTCGAGTTTGGTAAATATTTGCTGAACCCAATCTTTGGAACAGCTCTGGCACAAGAGGTAAGGGATAGCGATTTTTGATGGTCACCTTGTTGAGTTCTCTATAATCGATGCAGGGACGTAGCGAGTGGTCCTTTTTCTCGACAAAAAAGATGCCTGCCCCGGCTGGTGATGTCGAAGGACGGATAAAGCCTCTCTAAAGATTTTCATCGATATACACCTTGAGAGTACCCAGCTCCTGCTCTGTTAAAGGGAATATTCTCCCAAAAGGAACTTCAGATCCGGGCAACAACTCAATAGGACAGTCGTAGGGTCTATGAGGCGGAAGGGTCTTAGCCCCTTTTTTGCTAAAGACATCGGAGAAGTCCTGGTAAGGGATGGGAATCGCCTGCTGCGATTCCGTGTCGGTGTTCAGACACAAGAGTTGACTGGGTTTTGCAGGAGTTCCGTGCAAACAGTGCTGTTGGCAGTAACTGGAAGAGAACTTGACTTTCCCAGAAACCCAATCGATACTGGGGTTATGCGCCTGCAACCAAGGCATTCCTAGAATAATAGGGAAGAGTGGTGAAGAAATGGCGTCCAGCCGGAGAAATTCCTGATGACAGGTGTTCATGGTGGCTAGCAGTGGGATGGTTTCCAAGGTGACCGGACCAGAGCTGAGGGTGGAACCATCCGCGAGATAGACAGCAAGTCCCTGCGATTTTGTCCGGAGAGGGATACGGTGTTGAGTCGCAAAGGTGAGATCAATGAAGCAACTGCACGCTCCTGAGTCAATGATGACCGGGGTAAGCAGATCCTGTCCTGGAAGCTGGAGGGTAATGGAGAGAACCAGATGGTTAGCAAGGTTAGGCAAGGCAGGTGCGATTTTAGAAGTAGCTGAAAGAGACTTACGTGTCTTATTTGGGCAAGATCTCACGTAGTGACCTGATTCCCCGCAGTACATGCATAAGTTGTTGACCCGTCGACGTTGTCGTTCTTCGGGAGTGAGGGATGGGCGGAGAAGCCCCAGTTGCATCGGTTCAGAAGTGTCAAGGGCTGAGGCAGCCGGTACCTGAAGGCTTTGGCCTACGGAGCTGGTAGCACTAGGGACCTTGGGGAGGACCCAAGTGGGGCAGAACTGGTTCACCGACCTCTCGGAACGACGCTCTCTCAAGCGCCGATCAATCTGCACCGACAGGTTAATAAGGTCTTCAAGAGTTTGGGGTACGCCTACCCGTGCCAGCTCGTCTTTGAGCGAATCGGATAATCCTAAGCGGAATTGGTATCGCAGGGCCGCATCATTCCATTCAGTGTCTGAACTCCAACGCCTAAATTCCAGAACATAGTCTTCTGCAGGCCTGCGCCCCTGTTGTAGGGCGTGTAAAGCGGATTCAGCCATGGCTTTTAACTGAGGGTCCTCATACAATTGAGACATGGCAGTAAAGAAGGTATCCAGATTATCCAAGCAGATTGACTTTTGCTCCAGGAGACGGTGGGCCCAGGCCTGTGGTTCTCCAGATAGAAGAGAGATGACAAAACCCACCCTGGTTGCTTCCAAGGAGAAGGTGCGTGGTTGCAAGGCGAAGTACAGTTCGCAAGCGTTACGAAATGCTCGATACTTGTTGCGCTCTCCGGTAAACCTTTCGGGTGTAGGGACCCTGGGTTCGGGAGGTAGCATAACCACTGAGGGTGCAGGTGAGAGCCCGGTAGCAGAAGCACCTTGCGGGTTAGCAGGTGAGGATAGCACCTGAACTCGTTCCTCCAGTCTGGTATAACCTTCTTGAAGGCTCTTCACAGCCTGCGTGAGACCCGCCAGGTGTCTGCATAGCTCCTCCATGGGAGAGGTCCCCTGCTCGGGCTCGGACATAGCTGTCCGATACTGTCAGACTTACCCGTATCAGACTGACGAACCCGATATAGCAGAGGATGGCCTCCCGTACGTATCTGGTTCCCGACCCCTGATAGAGCACACAGAAGGCACGGGAGCACAGAATGGTATGAGAGCCTGGCGGGTGGTTAGCAGGGATGAGGCCCAAAGTCCTGAAGCATGCTGGCAGGAGATAATAGGTAGGCTGTAGGTCAGCTACAGGTGCAGAGCAGGAGCAGAGCAAGAAGTAGAGGCCATCTCAATAACTTATGGTATATTCTGTGATAGATAGCCATTTGATGTATACCCTAAAACATTAGATACCAATAGCTGGATGGCAGGTGACATGTATAAGGGATATTCATTTTGTGAATGTAACAATTACTCTTTTTTCAGAGTAACTTTTTATGTGAATACTATATGTAGCACCCTGATGTTTAGGCAGGGCTGATAGTAAATTTACCTGCCAGGTATAGTCACCTTGGCCAATTGATAGGGGATCAATTGATTCCACCCTAATTCTGGAATTGCTGCACTTCTCTCTTCTGTCACTAGATGGCCGGGTATTTAAAGACATTACATAAGACAAGGGCATTGCAAGGACAGATTAGGAATAGATGGGGTATCTCAGCCAATGGGTAGGGATCTTCTTTTGTCCCTTGGCCTGCTGGGAGAGCCTATTTATTTGGGTAAGGAGGGAGGTTACGGAATCCACCGAGCAGTGGAAGGAGATGCCCACTCTTGTTTCCTGCGGAGGAGAGCCGGGGAAGCCGCCCGTGGTTGAGGGAAGTGCACCGACCGACCTGCCACTGCTGATTAGTATATTTCAATGTTTTTCTTCTACCTCAGTTTCTCTCCCTCACTCAGCTAATATGACCCTGATGCTGAAGGAGAGGGGCAGGGTAGGGGCAAACAAGGATGCTGTGCAGGCGCTCAACGTCTTTCTTATCAACCGATGACATCATTGGTTGTTAGGACACTGGCGGCTAGAAGGTTGTAATGGTGAACAAACCTGTGGCTTTGTATAACTAATAGGCAGGCTTGATCCGTCTACTGACTTGTATACAGCTTTTGGGGAATTTTTAGGCATTTTCCCGAATGCACCCCTGAAGACACCTGAAGGCACCCTGGTTGAAAAAGGCTGCAATACAGGATTTCTCTTGTATTGAATTGTATTGCAACTGTACTGCCTGCTTTTATTTTGTAAAGCACTGCACAAACTATTGGCACTATATAAATCCTGTATAATAATAATAATACCAACAAAAATAAATAAAAGATATGTTATTTTTAGATTGTGATTGTATTGAATGTAAAATATCAACATCTCAAGAAACCCCCATTTGGCATGTATGTATTTTTTTTCCCCATGAAATATTATTTATTTATATCATTCTGCACCTCACTGCTTTTGCTCTTTTGTAGCCTAACAGAGGGAAAAAACAGACGTGGGGGTTCTAACCATTCCCTACTTTATATTAGGACTGATAGAACTGGGACTAGATTATATTAGGACTGATAGGGCCAGAGCTATATTATATTAGGACTGATAGGGCTAGAGCTATATTATTTTAGGACTGATAGGGTTAGAACTATAGTACATCAGGACTAATAGGGCTAGGGCTATTTTATATTAGGTCTAATAGGGCTAGAACTATATTACATAAGGACTAATAGGGCTGAGGCTACTTTATATTAGGACTGATAGGTCTAGAGCTATATTATATTAGGAGTGATAGGGCTAGAGCTATATTATATTAGGCCTAATAGGACAAGAAATATATTACATCAGGACTAATAGGGCTAGGGCTATATTATATTACACTAACAGAGCTAGGGCTATATTATATTAGGGTTGATAGGGTTAGGACTATATTATATTAAGGCTAATAGGGGTAGAGCTATATTACATTAGGGCCGAAATGGCTAGAGCTACAGTTTACTATATCAGGGATAGAGCTATATTATATTGGGGTTAATAGGGCTAGGGTTATATTATATTAGGGTTAATAGGGCTAGGGGTTATATTATATTAGGGTTAATAGGGCTAGGGTTATATTATATTAGGGCTGATAGGATTATATCAGGGCTAGAGCTATATTATATTAGGGTTATTATGGCTAGAGCTATATTATATTAGGGTTAGAGCTACAATATATTTTTTTAGAACTAAGAGGCTAGGGCTATATTATATTAGGGTCAATATAGCTAGGGCTATATTAGGGTTAATAGGGCTAGAGCTATATTATATTAGAGCTGATAGGACTAGGGTTAGATTATATTAGAGCTAATAGGGCTAAAGCTATATTTAGGGATGAGCTTTATGTTCGGGTCGAACATGAGTTCGACTCGAACATTGGCTGTTCGCCGAATAGCGAACAAGTTGGGGTGTTCGAAAGCAAGTTATTGTCATAAAAAGTGTTTGGGGACCTGGGTCCTGCCCCAGGAGACATGTATCAATGCCAAAATGCGTTTGGTGTTGTCAGCTTCTAGAAGAGGAAGGTCTTAAAGTGAAACAATAAAAGTTAAATATTCCTTTAAATTTCGTACCTGGTGGGTGTCTATATTATGCCTGTAAAGTGGCGCATGTTTCCCGTGTTTAGAACAGTCCGAGAGCAAAATGACAATTCTAAAGGAAAAAAAGTAATTTAAAAGTACTCGTGGCTATAATGAATTGTCGGTCCCCTCAATACACATAAAAGTCATTGAAAAAAAATGGCATGGGATTCCCCCACAGTCCATTACCAGGCCCTTTGGGTCTAGTATGAATATTAAGGGGAACCCCGAACCAAAATTAAAAAAAAAATGTGTGGGGGTCCCCCCAAATTCCATACCAGGCCTTTTAGGTCTGGTATGGATATTAAGGGGAACCCCGTGGAAATTTTAAAAAAAATGGCGTAGGGGTCCCCCTCAAAATCCATACCAGACCCTTGAGGTCTGATATGGATTTTAAGGGGAACCCGTGCCAAAATGTTTAAAAAAATGGCGTGGGGGTCCCCCCAAAAATCCATACCAGACCCTTTTCTGAGCACGCAACCTGGCAGGCCGCAGGAAAAGAGAGAGGGATGACGGGGGGTACCCGTTTACGTAAACGGGTGGCCCCGTCCCCTCTGACACCACAGGGGAAGCCATATGGATGTCCCCGTGCGTCAGAGGGGGGCGGGGTCACCGGGTGGCCTCGCCCTCAGTTATATCAGAGCTGTCACAAGAACAGAAGCGTCTCACAGTGGGAGACTCCCATTGAGGCGGATGGTCTGGAGGACGAAGCGGGGAAGAAGAAGCCGGAGGAAGATGCCAGAGGAAGATCGAGAAGACCGGAGGAAGAAGCAGAGGACCGGAGGAAGAAGCAGAAGAAGATGGAAGAAGAAGCGGGGAAAGAAGAAGCCATTAATAAAGGAATTGTCAAAAACCGGCTATTGTCTTTTTTAACATTTTTGAAATTTCTTTGTGAAATGGTAGGGGTACTTGTACCCCATTACCAATTCACACAGGGAGGGGGCAGGATCTGGGGGTTCCCTTGTTAAAGGGGGCTTCCAGATTCTGATAAGCCCTCCGCCCGCATACACGGTGCTTTGGGGGCCTACTCCAAAGCACCCTCCCCATGTTGAGGGCATGTGGCCTGGTACGGTTCAGGAGGGGGGGCGATCTCTCGTCCCCCCTCTTTTCCTGCGGCCTGCCAGGTTGTGTGCTAGGATAAGGGTCTGGTATGGATTTTTGGGGGGACCCCCAAAATTTGCCATTTTTTTTAAATAATGGCGCGGGGTTCCCCTTAAAATCCATACCAGACCTGAAGGGTCTGGTATGGATTTTAAGGGGGACCCCCACAACATTTTCTTTAAATTTTGGCGCGGGGTTCCCCTTAATATCCATACCAGACTTGAACGGCCTGGTATGGAATTTGGGGAGACCCCCATGCAATTTTTTTTAATTTTGGTTCGGGGTTCCCCTTAATATTCATACCAGACCCAAAGGGCCTGGTAATGGACTGTGGGGGAATCCCATGCCGTTTTTTTCAATGACTTTTATGTGTATTGCCGGGACCGACAATTCATTATAGCCGCGAGTACTTTTAAATGACTTTTTTTCCTTTAGAAGTGTCATTTTGCTCTCGGACTGTTCTAAACACGGGAAACATGTGCCACTTTACAGGCATACTATAGACACCCCCAGGTACGAAATTTAAAGGAATATTTCACTTTTATTGTTTCACTTTAAGCATTATTAAAATCACTGCTCCCGAAAAAAACGTCCATTTTTAAAACTTTTTTTGCATTGATACATGTCCCCTGGGGCAGGACCCAGGTCCCTAAACACTTTTTATGACAATAACTTGCATATAAGCCTTTAAAATGAGCACTTTTGATTATTCATGTTCGTGTCCCATAGACTTTAACGGTGTTCGCGTGTTCGAACAAATTTTTTGCATGTTCGCATGTTCTGCTGCAAACCGAACCGGGGGGTGTTCGGCTCATCCCTAGCTATATTATATGAAGGTCAAAATGGCTAGACCTATATTATATTAGGACTAGAACTATATTATATTGGAGTTAATAGGGCTAAAGCTATATTATATTAGGGCTAGTAGAGCTAGGGCTATATTAGGGTTAATGAGCTAGAACTATATTATATTAGGGCTAGTAGAGCTAGGGCTATATTAGGGTTAATAGGGCTAGAGCTATATTATATTAGGGCTAGTAGAGCTAGGGCTATATTTGGGTTAATAGGGCTAAGGCTATATTATTTTAGGGTAGAGCTGGAGCTATAGTATATTAGGCCTTACGTGGCTTCCTCAGAGGAAGGGCAACTGTCGTCAGGACGCTCTGATTTTTGGATGTGTTTCATCACGAGTGGTAATTACATGGCAATAGCACACTGACGAACAAAAAGGTATAAGCACTATTGTTTGGCAGTTTTCCTTCCTTTTATGAAAATGGCTGATTGGTATTTGCATTAAAGATATCCATTCAGTGGTGTAAAGAAGAATAAGGAAGGGTGGAGAATCCCATATTTATAGACACCTACCTCAGTCCCAGAGGGACACAAGCAGTATCTGACCGAACTTCATTGTAAGGTCACATAAATCCAGGGGAGAGCACACCCAGTGGAGGGGGAGCACAATTATCACAGCATTATGAGCACAGCACAAAAATATTAAGAGATTTTTTTTTGTGAAGAATTTGTTGCATATTCATATATATATATATATATATATATATATATATATATATATATATATATATATATATATATATATATATATATATATATATCTTTGGTTTACATTTTTTTGGACTGTACAGATTCACGATTGGACTTTCAAGGACTATATTTGTTTTATGGTTAATGGACATTATACTTTGGTTTTATAATCTATATGGTTACCATTAATTATAGACCCATTGGATAAATATACTTCTAATGTTTGGGGTTAGGAGGATTTTTAACTTTTAGTTATATTCCATTTGCTTAATATTGTGATATTCACTTAGCAAAGCACAGCACATACATAGTTTAATGGTTCGATACACACAAATATATGGGATTGTGTTAGGTGTCAGCAGCTAATGGTATTACATTTTTTAGTGCTAAGAGCTATATTATTATTAATATTATTAGTATTTTGGAAATAATTCTGGAACAAAGCCCTAACAAGTGCTGGCAGCTTGGGTGCTGGCTACTTTTTATTCTATTTCTTTACTTTGATCTGAAGCCTAATGAATCCTATGCATACAAAAGAAAGGTAATACCGTCACCTTCAGTTCAGCTTCAGCTGTGTATTTTAGGCATTAAAAAAAATACTGAAATGGTTCTGTGATTTTATTTGCATATTTATAAAACAATGTAGTAAGAAAAAAATGCCGTAGGCAACAATAAACTGGACATATCATAGTAATAATAGACACAAGTACAGCATGCATTATGGCAGTTGTATGTGTAGGTAACGACAAAAAATAAGTTTATACAAGACATATACATATTCAGCATCTTATCAATGAACATCCAAAGCGCTTTCGCATTCAGACTTTATACACATGAAACAGAGTATAGTTATGTAGAATACGTGGAAGGAATAATTTAAATAAACAGTGATTCCAGATCTGTCTCAGGTTCTATGAAGGTTTATTGCATTAACATACACACAGCTCTTTTCACTTTAGGATGTTTGTGGTTTAGAGGTGGGCAATGCCAAAAATGTCCAAGAATTATTTATTGCGCATTTGATAGTGTCAAAGATTTCAAATGTGGATATGGTACTGTATATAATCGCTGTAAAGAAAATAATAAACACATAAGGGTTAATTTTCTAAAGGCAAATAGACTGTTAACTTTGAAAGGGAATTTGTGCCTTATGAATGAGGCAAAACTCTGTTGACTTCCATTACTCAATCACATGCAAGCAAAAATACTTTTTTAATTGTCCTTGCATGTGATTGTGATTCGTTGCAATGAGAGTTTTCACCACATTCACCAAGTTAAGGGAAATTTTACTTGAAAATAGAACAGCTTATTTGCCATTAGCAAATCAACCTGATACAATACAAAGAGGTCATATTTGAACAGGATAGAGCAGCTGGACATCACATCTCTTGAGCAACACAAAGCTAATGCCACCTTTGTTGCCCTGATGTTAAGTAGCAGTGAATCCATCAACTTTCACAAAATAGGAATTACTGACTGTGGTCTCTCATACTTATGTTCTCATTTTGCATGTAATCAAATGGGGACTGCAAGCACTCAACGGTGAACATCCAAAGGCAGTACGGAAAAGCATGATCATACCAAGAGCAACAATGGCCCTTCAAAAGCCTTTAGTAGAATAATGGAGCACCGTCACTAAATAATACAAAGTTTGAAATTGTAATTTTCAGAATTTTTGTTTGATTATCTAGTGGTTGGTGTGGTCAAATGATCATTTTTGACCATACTGTCGAGAAAATACGGAGTAGGATAGAAAACCTGTCTCAAATGAAGGAAATTCCAACTGTAAATGTGTTTTTCATTCTGTAAAAATCGTATATGTTGTAATAAGCATGTTCCAGGTGCAAAATCAATCAGTTTAATACACCTGGGATTCCATGCAAGGCCTGGATGAAATTTTAAGGGACTTTAAACAGAATGAGTTGACAACAGGCCCAGACTGGGACAAAAAATAGGCTGGGTATTTTAGACTGAGCAGCCCTTTTTTTGTTCACCCCTCCCGTCCCTTCTTGTACGAATGCCACCATAAACCCCTTTATCCCCTCCCTCTTCTATCCACAGGCACTCTCATTCCCTCTGTAACTCTTCTCTAGTTGATCCTTCTGCTCTATAAATGCATGCTCTGCACCCTGAAGATTCTCCTTTAAATTCATCCTTGCCACGTTTCTCTCTGAATCATTCTTCTTCCCCTCTATCCACTGCCATTTCTGCCATTTTACTTTCTGGTCACCATCATTCTTTTCTATCATCGCCTACTGTACCTCTCGATGATCATTGTCCTCCACATCCCTCCATAACCTCTCTCCTTTACTCTTCTAGCATTGATCAAAGTCCAATGCCATTTCCTCCATACACAGCTCTCAGACTGTATACATCATTGCTCAATTCGGGGACAGAGATGTTCCCCGGTCCAGGCTCCTCCTCATCTTCTCTCATAGGGCACATCAGAGTCAAGGAGGAGCCTAGGGGAAGCTTCCCCAACTCTGTTTGACAAGCATGACGGGTGGTAAGGGATGATGCGGATGCCGGCAATTGAAGCAGGGCATGGCTGGATGCCCGGCGCTAAGAACGCTACTGGGGCCCTCCCTCTGCCCACCCCTTGTCCTGGCCCTGGGACATGCAGCCTCTGCCCTCCAGGCAAATGCCTGGTGTGCCCTATGGCCAGTCTGGGCCTGGTTGACAATGATGGCAGGAATAAATACTCTGACAAACAATTTTTTAGAATTAGTAAGAACGTTCCAACATAACTCTTCTGATGTATAGTCAGCTTTACTGGAGCAGATAAGTTTTTCAGAAATGTGAAGTCCAACTTTTAGAATTGCTTACCATTCTGCGTGGTCATACCATGGTATCATTGTAGAAGCTGTAGTACAAATTTAAATATAACAGCAAAACCATATAAGAACAACTGAGATTAACAGCGGAGCCAGTGATATGCTAGTTGATTCTTTCTTACCCAGCGTACACTAAATATCCAAAAGTATGAGGACACCCTTCCATATTATTGAGTTCATGTGAGCAAAAAACATAGTTTGATGAGTTTGGTTTAGAGGAACTAAAGTGGTCTTACCAGAACCCTGACCTCAACCTGACTGAACATCTTTGGGATGAAGTGGAATGCAAATTGCTATCCAGGCCTTCTCATCAAATAGTGCATTACAAATTCTCTTTTGGTCAAATAGACACAAATTCTCACAGGCAAACTCAAAAATATTGGAGTCCCTTCTAAGAGAGAATTATGGGAGAAATCGTTTTGAAATGGGATGTCCAACAGGCTCATATAGGTGTGATGGTCAGATGTCCACAATTTTTTTTGGCCATTCAAGTGTACTTGAATTTGATTGGCTGCTAAAGATCATGCTTGTTAGATTCCTTTCTGTTATTACCCCCGTGCTTTTTTGCCTACAAAGCACACAAATTGAGCATAAAATAAACACAACTCTTGCCTTAGTGAACATACATTTTTTAGTTTAATATAACCACAATAATAATGTGATCTTTAAGTACATACAAGCAACACATTCAGCAAAATTACAGCAGGAGCCAACACACAATGAATTCAAATACAACATTTTAGCAATGAAGAAAGTGAAATAAATAGTTATACAAAATAAAACTATGAAAGCTCTTAATGGGAAAGTCCCAAATGTCAAATAGATTTGAATATAGGATGTGGTTAGCAAAATGTAAAATGGAACTGTAATTGTTTTGTATTTTTTAGGTATGCATGTGAGTGTGATTATTAGCATAATGTAAATACCTTTATCAATATATACTAATGTTTTAAAATAATGTTTCTCTGTGTATATTCTGTAAATGTATATATGCGATGGAGTAGCCATCTTTGCTTGCTTCTTACTTAGTTACAGTGACAGTACTTTATTGCTCTTTGTGCATGACTATGGGCATGGTCTGTCATTTAAAACAATGGACTGTATACTACCAAAGAGAACCGCCATCGCTAAAGTTATGGAAGAATCTAAATAATCAGTCTTTAATGATCACAAATGTACAGGCTTACCTTTAAAAAATATATATATTTGCCACTTTATTTAGCGTAACTTAAAGCCCAACTGAACTTTCAGTTTAAATCCGCTTAATAAATTTTAGGCGCACCGAAACAAAAGGTCTGCACAGTCCTAGACACCAATAAAAGATTCTCAAGGTCAGGAAGATGTATAAATAATCATTAGGGGGGGGGTGCTGGTATAGCAGAATCAATTAAGAACTCAGAAAAAACACCCCTCTTACCCTTTCACTAGTTAAATCAGGGGCAGACTTATAGTGCAGAATGAAGGTGTTCAGATTCTTGCATAATTTTGATCATGACTGGTTCTCTTTAGGCTACCTATAATTCTTAGGCCAGCCATTCTCTACCTTTTTACTCCACAGGAATCCTTAAAATAATTTAGGGCTCAGGGAATCCCTGCTAAAACCAATTTGTTGATGGCCATTTGGAAAAATGCCCCTTATACTAGTAGTCAGTGGCAAGAATGCCCTCCTTAAGGAAGTGGTCAGAGTGCCACCCAGGCAGCTAAAAATGGTGCCATGCTGCTGGCTCTACCAAATGGCGTTCATCCTAGAACTGTGCATGCACCATCAAACAGAAGGTTTTATCAAATCGGAGGAACTCTGTTTGAGAAAGGCTGCATGAGACAGTAGTTGACCATGTATGAGCGTGTTAAACTTTTGCCATACAAATGTGAAAACAGTATGAAAAATGACTTATAGATAAATATTAAAATAACTCAAAATATTTGCTCCCTTTAAGAGCACTGTAGATCTACAGAAATTCTAAACACTCCAGAGTTCAGTCTTATGTTACCTCTCCACTCAACCAACATCCAAATAAGCCATACCTCTCATATGTTCTAGAGCAGGGGTCTCCAAACATTTCAGTAAGATCACTACATTGTGTGTTTTACAAATATTTGCGGGACAAAACCCCCATAAAATACCCCCTTACAACAGGGTAACTCGTACATCAGGGTCCAATTAGATCAGAGTCCCCCCTTACATCAGGGTCCCCGATATAGTCCGCCGTCACATCAGGGTCCATTAGATTCCCTTTTATTTTAGGGTCCCCATCAGAATCCCCTTTACCTCAGGAACCCCAGGGTCAGGGTTCCCATTAGAGTCCCCTATCACATCAGAGTCACCCCTTACATTAGGATCCTAATTATAGCACATTAGGGTCCCCATAAGAGTCCCCCTAGAGTCTGAGTGTGGGTTGGAGGTGGTTGATGCATAGACCATAGGCAGCCCCTTTCCGACCTTAAAGTGTTTCTAAAAACTTTTTTTATCTTAATGCACTCTCTGATTAAGGTACATAAAGTTTTACCACTTGTTGTGCCCCCCCCCCAAGCACCTACCTGAGTCCTCGATCCATTACTATGCCTGTCTGCATCTCCTTTCTCCCCTCTTCCTAGTCTCACAGGAGACCCAGGAAAAGCAGGAGCCATAGATTCCAGCTGTTGTCAGTCAATTTCTGAACAGAGAGCGGGGGACGGGACTGAGCCGCACTGTGTGTGTCTTTGGGGGCACACCCAGGAGAGAAGAGCATTGGCGGGGGGACTCCCAAAGAGGAGGTAAGGGACCATTCTGTTCAATATCATTGCACAGAGCAGGTAAGTATAATAGGTTTATTATTTTAAATAAATAAAAATAGTTTTTACAACCACTTTAGTTCTCAATCTGTGCACACTGAGGACATACTGAAGGCTGGATAAAATCGTGTAGTGGACCAAATGTGACCGGCAGGCCATTGTTTGTAGATCCCTGTTCTAGAGTAACATACATTGCCCAAATATGTTGCTATTTCCTCTTTGTGTTCTCAATTTTATTTTTTTTCAACAGCATCCTCTTGGGAATTCACTAACAATGCAACAACAGATGATGGAGATGACCTTTTTATCAAAGTTAGCTGACACAAATTCAGTGGAATGAGGTTGGTGTATCTCACATAGTACTTATGTATTTCAGAATATGGCTTCTTGCTTAAAGATCTGGCAGTATAGTATGCAAAAGTTGTTTCAAGTGGATTTTTATTTTACTTTTTTTTTTACTGTGACGAATAAGTAGAGTGTAAAAAAAAAGACTTTCCTGGAGAAACTGCTGGTCTGGGATCACCCCAGTGTTGCTCACATAAAAACTTAGGCATGTGTCATATGATCCCAGCTGAAGAAGCAGATCAACAAGTCGAAACATTGATCCTCACTTCAGCAAAGACCATACTACCTAATGTATTTTAACACCTTTACAACATAAACATGCATATATGCAGCAGTAGGAGGTTGGGCCTTAACGGCCAGCCGCTGCATATATGCATCACATATGTGTCAGTGTCTTGTTCTGGGACGTACTCCATTGGTGTCCTCAGAACTATGATCCAGCTATCACCGACAGCTCTCGGTCAACTAACAACAATTGGTATGATAGGACAAGCTCCCAATGACATCAGCACTGTACAACCAACCACAGTGCTGCATGATCCAGAGTCTGACCTACCAGTTCCAGCCGCCATACCGGATAAATTGAGCAACACCACAGGGTATATTAAGCAGCATTCCCTCCATGAATTATTACTTACCCTCTTGTTATTCTTTATCAAGCTCCACAACAACATCATCATCATCCATACACATGAACTTTAAGCAACTCCTTGCCATATCTATTTTTATAAAATTTTGTTCTTAGGCATCCTGCAAGGGCATATTACACATAGTAACAGCAGACTGAGAAAACGTATTTAGATAAAGAAGGCTTATAAAGGGTTTAAAGCAGGGGTCTCAAACTTGCGGCCCTCCAGCTGTTGTGAAACTACAAGTCCCATGAGGCATTGCAAGGCTGACAGTTACAAGTATGTCACCCCCCCAGGCAGAGGCATGATGGGACTTGTAGTTTTGCAACAGCTGGAGGGCCGCTAGTTCGAGACCCCTGGTTTAAAGTGATGCAAATGTTCTCATACATACAGCTTTTTAATAAATAGGTTGAATAAAAGAGTACAAAGACGGAAAATTATTGGGGACGCCAGTCATCAGTCAGATCAAGAAAAGATGACCGATCACTGCTTGTTAAAAAAATATTGAAAATTGCACATTACTCTTTATTAAAGTGTTTTTATAGGTTTGGAAGAAGTGGGGAGTGATTAGAACCCCTATTGTTTTATTGCTGTCTGGGGCCTTGTTAGAGAAGTTTACCCTGACTGTCCCAATGAAAATGTTGACCAGACCAGAATTGAAGGAACAGCATCACAGACATCAATAAAAAATAATTTATACAAAAATAGTTTTGGCTGGACATACGCTTTAAGCAACCCTTTAGCAGGGTATACGGTATAATATTGAACATACTCTTAGAGGTATATTTATAAAATAAATTGCACAGCTGTTTGATCATCGAAACTGCATGTAAATTCGTTCTGTGCGATTGGGGCAAAATCGAATGTTCTCTGGCTAAATTCTCTGCAATGTGTGATTATAGAATATAGGTGGCACTGACTATCACAAGAATTAAGTATGCTCCTCAGCACCATCTAGTGGATATAATGCAGCATTTTTCACATTCATACAGTTGAACTGCTAAGTATATAGCCGCAGAACATTCTATTTTTCCCCATTTGTACAGAATGAATTTACAGTCAGGTTTAATGGACAAACTGCTGTGATTTTTTTATTTTAATAAATAACCCTTTTAGTTAGATCAGTTAGCAGTGTTCACTGTGTATTACACTGTATAGCATATTTCTGGTATGTAGTGGTGTAAAATAATGATATAATTTCTTTTGGCACTAGGCAAAATCCCTGCGTGCATGGCATTCTCTATAGTAGTCGAATGCAGTTTAGTGTAATAGCTTTTTCCATGGGAAGCAGGGACTAAACTTTACAGCTAACTTTTCTCAGGAAAATGATATGTTACTGTACAATTTACATCTAATATAATTTAGATTTCACTTAGCCTCAGCTGAAAACAGACAGATGATTATTTCAAGTATATTGCATGATGATATTGTATATAAGCTGTGATACTCTAAAATAAACAATAACCAGTCTGTGATATCAAACAGATTATAGTGGTAACAGTTCAGACAGCTTGCCTGCATTACAATGCACTAGAAGAAAGAAATGAATGACAGCATGGAATAAAGTGCATACAGCAGACTCAACAAACACACTAGAGCATATCCAGAGATAGGCAATAGGGTTCAGCTGGTATGTCCCTTTATTGTCAGGAGAGCAAGGAGTAGGAATTTGAAGCCATTTCGCTGGAGGAGTTCACATGAGCTGAAGAAATATTGTATACTCCTAGGGAAGAAGATACAAACATTAGGGTTTACATAGACATCAAATACATTACAAATACTAGGTTCAGGACTCACATACCGTATGGGGTGTAACACATTATATAGCTGTTTGTCTACTGATACAGTATGCAAATTTGTTCTGTGCTAGAAATCAAATGTTCTCAGGCTATATTTTCCAGAGTTCAAAAAATACTACATTGTAGTCACTAGGTGGGGCTGAGGAGCATACGTATTTCTTAGAATAGTTGACACCATCTAGTGGCCATAATGAGGTATTTTCCACACTCACACATTCAAACTGCATAGACTATAGTCTGAAAACTTTTTGATGTTGCCCCACTCTCATAGAATTAATTTGCATGCAGCTTTGATCGATGAACAGCTATACAAATTTTTAATAAAAACACCCCTGTAAGTCTACTAAGTATTGATCTAAAGTGTGAAGAAAAATAATGTGTACATTTTAAAGCATTGACAATCATTTTAACCACTTCAGCCCCCTTCCTGACCAGAGCACTTTTTAGAACAGCTCTAAGCTGAACACAATAGAAAGCTACCATCTCCTCATCGCCACGTGTACTGTGTATGGGTCCATAAGCTGTACCTCCAACTACGTTCCTGACCAAACGACTTACTACGTAATATGACCAGACCAAACATCTTCCGGTTTTGGAGGAAAAGGCCCTGGCTGGGTATTAGCCACAAGTGTCTGAACTTGTGCAGCTGGTAAGCGTGCACTTTGTGTGGTGGTGGATTTACTGTGTTCACATTGAAAAGTCACAAGATTGCCACTGAACCTCAGGCTGCTGGTCCGTTCTTCATTGAAAGAAGAGAGGTGTGATATTATGCAAACATGTTGGATAATGTTGCACAGAATGAGGAAGTTCAGGCTGACTAAATATTTATAGTCTTCTTCCTGGAAAATGTGACAAATACAGCATAGAAGCTAATGCCCCTTTTTGAGCGTTGCTCTTCTCGTGTTTTTCATCTGTGCTTTTTTGCGTACTAGTTTGCTTGTTCCTGTGCGCACTTAAACACACCCTTGCCTGCCAATATTGGAGTACCGTTAACAAAGAGTGGCACTAAAAGTGTGGCATGTGTTTTGGACATTTTGTGAACAAAACTGCGAGATGTAATGCGCATTTTCACACTAGTGAAAATGAGGGCTCAAGCACACTGCAAGCTACATCCTTGCCTCCTCCTCCTAGCAAACTGACGGACAGCTGCAGGAGCCTATCGCTCCCATACCCTCACTGTCTCCTGTACAACCCAGAAGGTCCAGGAACAGCATGGCTTGTCCCAGACCCTCTGGAGGTGGCAAGGAAGTGTTCGAGGATTGGGGTGGGGTTGTAAATGTACTGGGGCTTTTTTAACTTAATTGCCTGCGACATCAAAAACTCTGTATCCAGCTACAAATCACCAGAGAAAAAACGAAGAGAAGTTTGTAGCCTACAAATCTCTGCTACAAAGTTGCTAATGCAACATGTCCCTTAGAGCCCTTTCACACTGGGGCGGTTTGCAGGCGTTATTGCGCTACAAATACCGCCTGCAAACCGACCCAAAACAGCCGCTGCTGTTTGTTCAGTGTGAAAGCCCGAGGGCTTTCACACTGAAGCGGTGCGCTGGTAGGAGAAGAAAAAAACTTCTGCAAGCCGCATCTTTGGAGCGGTGAAGGAGCGGTGTATTCACCGCTCCTAAACCGCTCCTGCCCATTGAAATCAATGGGACAGCGCGGCTATACCGCGGCAATACCGCGGCTATAGCCGTGCTATACGAGCGGTTTTAACCCTTTTTCGGCCGCCAGCGGGGGTTAAAACCGCACCGCTAGCGGCCGAATACCGCTGCAATAACGACGGTAAAGCAGCGCTAAAAATAGCGCTGTTTTACCGCCGACGCCCCCACCGCCCCAGTGTGAAAGCAGCCTAAGGCTTTGTTTACACGTACGGCCGGTTGCAGGGCCGACATTAGAAATCATGGGGACCCATACTGCCTGCCTGACAACCCCCCCCCACTTAACTAGGGAAGGGCCAACAGTTTGGTCTGAACCTAGGCTTGGGCCAAACTTTGGCTGTTTGGAGGCCCAGACAAAAACCTGAAATATTGCTCATTTGACCCCCTGTTTTGTGGGAGTCAAACATCCTCCAGTACATGGAAGCAGAATTCATATCGCTTCTATGTATGACAGCTTACCACTGTCAATGGTTCCTAAGAAAGCAATCCAACCTGCCTCTGGCAGACTGATATAGAGGAAGAGGCCTGTAACCTACATTTAATTGTCAGGAACTGTGGCACAGAGAATGCTGGGAGCCAGAGCTCCTGGGATTACTTTTGCCCAAAAGTTCTCAAAGAGACCCTCTCTGCCCCTAGGCCCCCTCGTGAGCTGATGGAGCCCAGGCCCTGTACAGGAGGGCCAGCTCTACCTCCCTATCAGTGAACTTGCCTGGGGGCAGTAAGTCCAGATGGTTGAGCCACAGTTCTGCTGCCCCAAGGCCCCCACATGAACACTAACATATAGCCGCTCACAGCTGTACGCAAGCCACAGCAAAACTTGAACAGCATGTTGCTTTTGGCGACTAATGCAGTTCTATGGGGCCATGCTACAACTGCACCATAACAGCGTGCAATCGCAGTATGGAAAATTATAGGGCTAAATCCAGAGGTGGGGAGGCAACATCTTGCTTCCTCGCTGCTTGTGAACGGAAGTTGCTGATGCACATGCGAAAGAGCCCTAGGAATGCTTGATCAGGGGGCATTGGCCATAGTCAGGGAAATTCTACATACATAAGTTGTTCCCTGATCCAGTTGGATTAGCCCAATGTTTTCTAATGTGGTTAGGACATCTGCAAGGCCTGTAACTCCAGATTCAGATCACAGACAAGATGGAGCTGACATATACTGTAGAGGGCTGTATGACAGTGAACGGATGGATGACACTGTGCTGAATGACACTGGTACTAATTTACACTGGTTCCGGCTGCTTCCGGCTGTGATCAAGAAGTTGGCTGCTAGCTGTAGCCAAAGTTTATATTGTGTGATGCAGTTTTTGGTCCATGCAATCTTGTGGTACAGAGCCACAGGTCTCATTGGCTCTATGCCTTCTTTTTGTGAACTGCACCGTCCAATGGACAAGGTACTCACAGTACAGTGCGTGTGCCCACCACGGGGACACACAAGGGCACTTTAAAAAAACAAAAGAAGTTTTAAAATATCATACCACCCTAGAAAGTGTGCCGTCCACCCATTCCATTACAATGGGTTGACAGCAAGCCACAAGAACAAACCAGAGAGCAATCTTCTTTACATCATCATAAAAACAAAGGTAAGTCCACTAAAGACTTCACTATGCCCTAATGGAGACAGTATTGATGGGGGCCTTGGTGCTCTAGTTTTCTCTGACTTTTGTTTACTTACCCTTTTTAGCAAACAAATTGATACCCTTTTTTGCAGTAACGGGATCTGTAGAACTGAGATTGGAAGTCTGTAAAAAACAAAACAAAAAAAAAACATAAAATTAGCATGTGACATAGATACAGTTCCACATTCTTTGGATGTCACAGATAATATTGTTAGAACTAGAAACAGGTTGTTTACAGAAACCAATCAAATACTCACTTTCACTCTCCCATTCTGCAGTTGAAAACATGAAAGGGAGAATCTGATTGGTTGTTCAGTACTACACTTTTTCCCAGCACTCCTATAAACACAGCCCATTGAATCTTTACCACATATTAAAAAATAGAATATGTGGATTATATTGTATTGTACTACTATTCAGGATCATGGTGTCATTGGACAGCTTTAGTCCACTAGTAATGCGCAGAAGCCAAACATTTGAGTTCCTGGCAATTGCTGCGGCAGTTACATGTGCTGTGATTCTGGAAGTGTTAAAGTCATAGGTAGACAGATGCCCATACTAAATGAATCTGAATCTAAACTGTAACAAACATGACTCCCTACCTTTGTCAGCTGTGAAGTCCATCTGGAGATGGAGAACCTGCTGAGCAAGGCATCCCGTACCTGGAATGTAGAAAGGCAAATCAAACATGAGTTCTTCCTGAGGATTATGCTGTTCTGTTCAAAAAATAGCTACATGGTATTCTTAGAACGTACCTTTTTATCCATCAAACTTCCAAACACCAAAATAAATAGGCCCTGAAATAAAACACAAAAAGATATTAACCACTGCTTTACAATTTTGTTCTTGTTTTTCATATATATATATATATATATATATAAATATATATATATATATATATATCTATATATATATATATATATATATCTATATATATATATATATATATATATATATATATATATATATATATATATATATATATATATATATACGCACACACAAATACACACATCCAGGGGACTTAAAAAGGAGCCACAGTTTGCAAAACAGGATTCTTTACTGTGTGTCCTGTCGATGCGACTCACCACACCAAAATATACTGAATTACTGAAGTTCAAATTATACAGACAGCGGAATGATCAGAGGACTGACTAAATCATGCTACCCCTCTGCTCAGAACATCTGTATAGTTAATGAAAGGCAATCACAAAGGGAAATGCTATGTCTGTACTCATTCTCATCAAAGCAAATGTCATGGTTACACTATGGCAGGGATATGCAATTAGCGGACCTCCAGCTGTTGCAGAACAACATGACATATCCCTGCACTAGGGGGTATATTTATAAAAAATAAAAAATATGACAAACATTTACTTTGGCTTATTCTGCCCGTATTTTGCCTAACATAATGATTTCCTATGATTTTCAGCTCCATCTAGTGGCCATAATGCATATTTTTCTAATTGAGGTATTTCAGAAAAAATACCACATTATGACCACTAGATAGAACTAACATTTATAGGAAATGACTCTATTAATTAAAATACTGTCAGTATTTGTCAAGGCTGGGTGATTGCTCGTCATGTTGGTCCAACATTTTTATATATATATATAATAGACCCCTAAGCAATAACTACTGTGCCTTGAAAAAGTATTCATACCCCTTGAAATGTTTCACATTTTATCATGTTACAACCAAAAACGTAAGGTTTGTAACAAGAGAATCTGGATGCCGCACACTGGATAAAGTTGAAAATTCTTCTTTATTGTAAAAATTGGATCATCAAAAATACAGGACAATCAGGCAGATGGTACAGACACAGCTGACGCGTTTCGCACTCTAGTTTGAGTGCTTACTCATAGCTGTCAATGTATTTTATTGGGATTTTATGTGATAGACCAACACAAAGTGACACATAATTGTGAAGTGGAAAGAAAATGATAAAGGATTTTCCAAATTTTTTACAAATAAATATCTGAAAATTGTGGTGTGCGTTTGTATTCAACGCCCTTTACTCTGATACCCTTAACTAAAATCCAGTTGAACCAATTGCCTTCAGAAGTCACCTAATTAGTAAATAGAGTACACCTGGATGTAATTTAGGCTCAGTATAAATTTAGCTGTTCTTTGAAGCCCTCAGAGGTTTGTAAGAGAACCTTAGTGAACAAACCACATCGTAAAGGCCAAGGAACACATCAGACAGGTCAGGGTTAAAGTTGTGGAGAATTTTAAAGCAGGGTTAGGTTATATAAAATATCCTAAGCCTTGAACATTTCAGGGGCTGTTCAATCCATCATCCAAAATTAGAAAGAGTATGGCACAACTGCAAACCTACCAAGACATGGCCGTCCACCTAAACTGACAGGCCGGGTAAGGGAAGCATTAATCACAGAAGAGGCCCATGGTAACTCTGGAGGAGCTGCACAGATCCAAAGCTCAGGTGGGAGAATCTGTCCACAGGACAACTATTAGTCGGGCACTCCACAGATCTGGCCTTTATGGAAGAGTGACAAGAATAAAGCCGTTGTTGAAAAAAAGCCATAAGATGTTCTGTTTGCAGTTTGTGAGAAAGCATGTGGGGGACACAGGAAACATGTGGAAGAAGGTGCTCTGGTCAGATGAGACCATAATTTAACTTTTCGGCCTAAAAGCAAAACGCTATGTGTGGGAGAAGACTAACACTGCACATCACCCTGAACATACCATCCCCACCGTAAAACATGTTGGTGACATCATCATGTTGTGGGGATGCTTTTCTTCAGCAGGGACAGGGAGGCTGGTCAGAGTTAATGGGAAGATGGAGGGAGCCAAATACAGGGCAATCTTAGAAGAAAACCTGTTAGAGTCTGCCCAAGACTTTAGATTGGGGCCGAGGTTCACCTTCCAGCAGGACAACGACCCTAAACATACAGCCAGAGCTACAATGGAATGGTTTAGATCAAAAAATATCCATGTGTTAGAATGGCCCAGTCAAAGTCCAGACCCAAATCCAATCACAGATGCTCTCCATCCAATCTGACAGAGCTTGAGCTATTTTGCAAAGGAGAATGGGCAAAAATGTCATTCTCTAGATGTGCAAATCTGGTAGAGACATCCCCAAAAAGACTTGCAGCTGTGATTGCAGCGAAAGGTGGTTCTACAAAGTATTGACTCAGGGGGGCTGAATACAAATGCACGCCACACTTTACACATATTTATTTGTAAAAAATGTTGAAAACCATTTATCATTTTCCTTCTACTTCACAATTATGTGCCACTTTGTGTTGGTCTATCACATAAAAATCCCCCCAGAAATTTACGTTTTTGTTTGTAACATGGCAAAATGTGGAAAATTTCAAGGGGTGTGAATACTTTTTCAAGGCAGGGTATTGATCCGTAAAATGAACACATACTATAAAATATAAAAGAAGTGCCAAAAAAATCTGTTTAAAAACACAACCTAAAAAATAAAGCTCTTACAATTACCAATAATGTCTCCTTTAATTGACTAATTGATTTTGAAAAGCAAATCTAGGCAGTAAGTTAAATGAGTTAGTTAACTGCTAATGCTATGCAGCAAGCAGTGCAACTGTGATAGTCTAAAAGTTTGCTCAGCTTAGTTTGGACCATATAGCACCCAATGCAGTATGGGATGGATTGGTGCAGTATAATGTCTGGTCAAAAGGCTTTGAAACTGAATGAGGCTGTACTCCCTGTCAGCATTTCAAGCCTTAAAAAGATCCTGTCGTTTTAAAAGAAAATAAAGTGGCCAGCAGGCATAAAGGTAAGGTGGTTGTGCAGATTTCTGTAGCAGCATGTTTGGTCCCCTCTAGGTTAGAATGTTGGGCCTTTCTGCCTGAGGGTAATGCGAGAGCTTGTCAGCAACCTTCTAAACCCCACACATGCCAATTGGCCATAACTATGATTGGCTGCCTCACTTGCCAATAGAAAAATGTGGATGACAGACTTCTACTGCTGCTATGAAGTTCAGAATCCTTGTTGAAATAGAATTTTTATGTAAAATAATAGATCTGACACATTGCAGTGATATGATAACCTTACCATAACATGTGTCAAGCTCTCCATCCAAAATAATGACCTGGCCTGTAACTAACTTAGCAAAGTCACAAAGACTTTGCTACCTTTCCAACACTATCCTGTGGTCTCACTAAGTACCACCCACATTGATGGGTGCTCATTGTGTCTCTCCTTTGTAGAGCACTATTCTATGTAAAAAGCAACTTTTTATTTGACATATGCACTTTAGGACTAGGGATGAGCTATATAGAAAGTTTTCATTTAGCAACATTTTTGCTGAAGTTTTGCCATTTCAGTAAAAAATGCTTTATTTTAAAATAAACCACCAGAAAAAATAAACTACCAGATTTAGATTTTTGTCTGTGACCCAATCTCATCACATTGTTTGCTTTTAGGCTAGTCTGTCTGATCACATCCTGCTTTTGAAATGTAAAGGTTTAAAGTGGTTGTAAAGGTTTAAGGTTCTTTACCTTCTTTACCTCTACTAAAAAAAACTTCTGTGTGCTGCTCCATCCTGCACAGCCCATCCTAATACTCACCTGAGGTCCCTCTCGATCCAGTGATGTTCATGAGAGCCCGGGACTCCCTCTCCTATTGGCTGAGACAGCAGCAGCCATTGTCCCCACTACTGTCAATCACAGCCAGTTAGCCAATAGGGAGAGAGGGGGCAGAGCCGAGGCACTATTTGTCCTATGGACATACAGAGCAGGGCTCAGGAGCAAGCACACCCCAGTACCCCCATAGCAAGTGGATTGATATTGGGGCACTGGTCAAGGGGGAGGAGTCAGGAGTGCTGGGGGGGGGGACCTGAGAAGAGGAAGAGGCTGCTCTGTGCAAAACCATTACACAGAGCAGGTAAGTAAAATATGTTTGTTATTTAAAAAAAAAAAAAAGGTGAACCTTGAATACCACTTTAACTTGGCTTTAATGGGTTGGGGAAGCTCCTTTAAGAACCTTAGTGCCAAAAATTGCCTTTATTAGCTGAAATCATGTATTACCATTTATTTTGAATCCCACCCTAATGCACATATGCAGTAAAAACAAAGACATCTGTGCTAAAGTGCACCACATTACAAGGATATAAATTATGTTGTGTTGCCCAGCAGTGGTCCAAGTGTAATGTTCCATGTGTTGAAGCCCATTAAGAGCCCATTCAAAATGGATGAACTGCCTTAATGCAATGTGTCGTTGGAAAAAATGTGTACATTAGTGCATTCATAGGTGTCAAATGACCCTACTAAAAGGAGAGGAATGATCATCCGCTGACTGGTTGCTAAGCTAGGCTTTAGGAGGAGGACAGTTATTGGAAAGTGGAGTTTTTTTAAGGTAGATTTTTTTTTGTTCAAGTAAATTTCATCTATCAAGCACCACGTAGGTAAAATTAGAAACTTACTATAATGAAACTTCAGCAAAGACAAAACTGGTTATCTTATTCAATTTCACTAATATGGCTCCACTCATCCCTAACTGAGACAACCACATAAATCTACAAGAACGTTTTCTAAAAGCATATTACTTACCTGAAGTGAATTCAATGCTGCAAAAATTCCATGGATTACAATTGATGAGGACGACATTGTCCCGATGCCAAAGCCCCATGTCAGGCCGAGTAACGGTGTTAGGATCAGTATACATTTTGTGATATGGTTTAAGGTGCTCTTTTCCTCTTTTTTAGGTTTATCCCCTACTGAAGGTCTGAGAACCTTAATAATTACCACCAGCAAGGTGATAAAATTCACTAATAAAATGGTTAAAGCTGGTAATACAAATGCAAGGAATGCTTTGCTTTCTGTAATATTTAGCCAACATTTTGTGGGATGCAGGTAGGTGTTTTGAGACTGAGTGACTGCCACAGTGATCACTGCAATAATAACAGGGCATCCATATCCCAGAAAAAATGAAATTCCCATCATGGTTGTCTTGCTCAGGTCATGAAAGACACACATTAGGCGGTAGAACAGTATCAGTCCCATTGTTAACATCCAGAAGAAGACACAAAGGTAAAAGAGATGCGCAAAAAATGTTGCCGCTACACAGGCTTCAAGTTTATTTGTCGTATTCATAGCTGCACCAATGATGAACCAGATATCAGCCATTAACAGTGTGACTGCAATGTTCATGATACAGACATGGCGCAGGTAGGAGGTCTTGTTCTTGGTGACCGACTTCCAGATCATAGCTTCAATTATGATACAGACCACCAGGCTGAATATGGAGATGCCCACACCAATGTATGTAATCCAAGATAATATTATCTCAGCCTCTGGTGAAAGGTCACCTGTTGACATGAGAATAGAAAAGGACGTCAAGTGATCGCAAATACAGTGTACGGTGTCATTGGTTGTCAGGCTACGTAGATAGCAGCCGGTGGTATCCCAATCTTGCGTTGTGAAGTTCCACCATACACAGCTGGCATTTGTCAGTGAGGAATTACTGATTTTAAAATCCATCCCAATCTTGAATTTGGAGTAGTTATTTGACAAAACTGTTGTCATGACAAGACCATTCACAGTCGACTTGGAAGTAGAGTTTTGAGGGTCACCTAAGATATCTTTTAAAGTAGCATAGGCAACACTCACAACCCTTGTATTGTTCGGAATTTTGTCCAGCATTGTTTTGTTAATTACAATGTTGCCCGTTAAATTGTTCGCATCATTGAAATCAAAACTGGCATCATAATTATTTGACAATCTACTTGCTACACTGCCAATTAACTGAACGTTTTTCTTAGTTATATTAATTGTAGTGTCGTTGAACTCCAGCTTCTTTGCAAATGACTCTACTGAATCTAACAGAGTCGAACTTTCACTGGTTTTATTCTGAATCTTGTTCCAAGTGGTTGTTGTTGAATTGTCCACAACAATGCTGATAGAGTTTAGGAAATCCTGGAAAGAAAATCAGAAAGATTTAGGATAAATAGATAGATTTATATTAAAAGATTCTGAATTAGTAGATGGTGAACTCTTTGTGAAGAAAGACATAGGAAGGAGGAGGAAGTGATATCACGAACTCTGAAATCTGTTATGCTATGATGAGTCTCTCTTACTCTGTCTATATTTTAATCATTTTTGCAGGACAAATGAAACAGAGGTTTTTTACTTTTTGGTTGGTCTGCAATTATTTTGTTTACAATATGTATAAGGTGGGCTTGGGCTTTTGGGAAGACATATTGCTGAAGGAATAAAGCGATGATAACATTAAACAGAAGGAAGAGTGATCCTAAGATTGTTGTACATAATGAAATATCTGTATGAGAGGAAATCACAGGTATAATAGAATGTCATTTTTTTAAAGAAAAATTTAGGCGAAAATATATCTTCTCAAGGACTTGTTCAAATCTTTGCACAAATCAGAGAGGTCACCAGTGAGTTTAAGCTTAAGTGGGAGATTTTTAGAATTTTTCATGAAATATGATGACTGTGCTAGTGGAGTTTTATGAGCAACAACTAAATATGGTAAATAAGGAATGCATTACCATATTACGGAATCACTAATGCTATTGAGGCAAACTGTAATTTATGAAAGAGAAGAGAAGGAGATCTGTAACACCATTGAAGAACTGAACAGAGAATTATTGGTGGGAAAAGAAGGTAAACTTGAAAGAGACAGGAATGCATATGTTGGAGGGTGCTACTAACTACAATGAACACAAACAACATAATATGGAAGGACACTCCACACTCCACACAAGAGAGCAGTGCACCTGAAAGTAAAAATTGGAGGGGGACACATTTCTTCAAAGAAGTGGCATCAAAAAGAAAAGGCAAATAGGGCACTGAGGGGGCAATAAAGAGGAAAAATGGGGTGTTGGAAGAAGGTAATAATTAAGTGGCACCAGTGGTTTCTGTATTTGTACATGGGAGTGATATCACATATAAGGGAAGTAAGTTAAAAAACTGTCAAGAAGTAATGGGAGATAAAGAAGCAGTACAGCTTGCATGACATATGAGAGCCGAGGGATCAACCGGATTGACTGAGAAAGTGAGAAAGTGAGTATATCAATAACATCATACAACCATTTATGACATCATAACCATCATATGTTAGAGATACAGCTCACCTCCTAACATTACTAAACAATAGTACTGTACCAGAGGGCACTAATACTAATACTAATGACATTGAATATTGAGGCTTGGTATTCCTTAATTCCTCATAATTTAGGCCCCACAGTGATGGAGAAAGTTTTAACTACTAGATCTATGAATGAAATACAAACTAATTTAGTGGGGGATTTGCGGAGGTTCCTCCTGGCCAATTAGAAATTTATTTTCAATAATGGCAGCTATTGCCAAGCTCAAGGGCACAAAATGTGATCTGCCGTATGCTAATTTTTTTCTAGAATGGGAAAGGCACCTGTTCAGGGATGTGACCTTGTCGGTGTACCTGTCCAGGTTTATTCCTTATTCTTTCAAGAGGGGACATGGGGGAAATTGTTGATTTTGCTAAGGCATTTGGAAATAATTTAATTTTAATGTGAAATTTACCAATAGCTGCAATATTGCCAGTGTTACAGTACTTTCTTGGCTCTTACAATCAACATTAGGAAAGGAGAAACAAGAAATATTCAAGGACTTACTGTTCAAGGTGTAGGAAAGGGGATTGGCAGCATTGACTAAGAAAGTGAGTATATCAATAAAATCTTTTAACTATTTGTGACATCTTAATCATCGTATATTAGAGATACAGCTCACCTCCTAACATTACTAGACAATATTACTGTACCAGAGGGCACAATAACGATGACATTGGATATTGAGGCTTTGTATTCCTCGATTCCTCATAATTTAGGCCTGACAGTGAAGGAGAAAATTTTAACTACTAGATCTATGGATGAAACAAAGACACACTAGTTTTGTGGTGGATTTGCAGATGTTCCAATGTTCAATAATGCCAGCTATTGCCAAGCTCAAGGTACAGCAATATTCACAAAATGTTTGATCTTCCACTTGGACCAGTGTTGAGGCTGTAAGGAATTCCAATCTGGATTGTCGTTTAAGCGCATATGACTACCTGTAATGGGTGTCATGGGATTTCGGTGAGTAGGATGTGTGGCAGGTGGTGATGGTGGTGGAAAGATCCTTGTTTTACCAGGACCCGAATTGAATCACAGGAATAGATCACAGAAAATTTAATGAACTTTTTATCACATTGTATATGCACTTGATCACTTTATTGTGACGTCACATACAATTTATATTACACATTGGTATATTTGATGCTGAGCTTATATATTTTTGAATATAGAGATTGTTTATTGCTTTTGAGCTCTTGCACTTTAAATCACATACTCTATAGAGAGCGCGGTTTAGTTAATTTTTATTAATTATTTTCCATATTTACATCTGCTTACAATGAGCTACTCTCACTTAGTTTGTTTATTTATCACCAATTGCGCAGGTTGAGTGCTATTTTCACTCATTGTTTTATTCACAAAATGTGCTCTGGCTTATACAAATTGGCTGGGCTTTCACACTGGTGTGGTGCGCTGGCAGGACGCTAAAAAAAGTCCTGCTAGCAGCATCTTTGGAGCGGTGAAGATGTGGTGTTTATACCGCTCCTTCACAGCTCCTGCCCATTGTAATGAATGGGGCAGCGCGGCTATACCGCCAGCATAGCCCTGCTGCAGCAGCGCTTTGTGGTGGTTTTAACCCTTTCTCGGCTGCTAGCAGGGGGGTAAATCCGCCTCGCTATCGGCCCAATAGAGCCGCTAAAACGACAGTAAAGCGCCGTTTTCCCGCCGGCACCCGCACCGCCCCAGTGTGAAAGGGCTCTTACAGGAAATGAAAGGAGAGAGTTGAGCATTGATAGCCTGTAGTCAGAGGCTAGGTTCATCTTTCCCAGGAAGCCACCGCTCCACAGATGCATCAGCATTTGTCCTCTGAAGCCGGATTGTGTTACGCCTTGCAAGCCAGCTCATCAGGGGTCTTTGCAATGGAACTGTGCCACAGGGCCTAATTGGTGGTATTGGTGTTAACGGACTTTAGTTATATATCCGGATATATAGATACATATGTACACTGTTCTTCTACGACATAAGTACATTCTTCTTGTTAATGCTTTGGTTGTATGTAATGCCATCACTTTATCATATATAAAGTTACAATAATCACCTGCTAGTATGTCTGCATATCTTTAATCTTAGAAATCTATGCTGGGTGTATTAGTACTACTGCTGTCAGTTATTTTGGGTGAGTTTCTAGTTATTGTCCTAGAAAGGGATCATCTCTACATATAGCTGGAGCCCTGTTCTAGGTGGAGGCACTGCAAATGATATATTCATAGTCCACTCTTCCTTTAGCGAAGGCTCTGGCTCCTTTGGTTACCTGCAGGTTAGCGCCATAGCCTGTGTGGAGAGGGCAACTTCATATGACCCCCCCCCCCCCCCATAACAGGGCTACATTTCTCTCTCTGGGCCTGCGCATTTAAAGAAGAACTCCATGGGGTGAAAAAAGGGGTTTTGTAAAGTCTGTTGGCACACAATGAGTTAAAAAGCAGAACTAAAACCCTCCTATCTTTTAGGCTAAGTGTACCCCTCTGAAAAGTGTTTCATGGTGGATCACTTTTCAGACCATTTGACAGGCACTAAAGAAATGGGGCCCAAGGACACAAAAAGGACTATTAAATTACTTTTGGGTGCAGACGGACTAATCTCCTGCACCCGGCGGGTGTGGAGAGGCGACTATTTGTACATCTTGCTGCATGTATGCGTTCCTTGATAATCCGATCGAGAGCGAATACTGCTGTGCAAAATGTAAGCACATTGTTTCCCTGGAAGCCCAGGTTCTGAATCTGGGGAAGCAACTGTCAGCACTGAGGAGTCCCTCCATACTTAAGGAGAGCCAGGAACGTACACGGCAGGTGCCGGCAGGGGCCAGCACAGAGGCGGGCGGAGACAAAGAGGTGCAGGCACTAGCAAAGAGTAGATGGGTGACAATCAGGAAGGGTAGAGGGGGAAGTGCCAGGGAGGCTGATCCAGGACTGTAGCATCCCAATAAGTACGCTCCATTGAGTGACATTGGTGAAACCAGTCAGGGACCAGCACTGCTGGAGCTGAGGGACTCTCCTAGCTGCCGGGGGAAGAACTCCTCCAGTGAGAGTTGGGGGGGGCAGCGAACGGGAAAGGAAAGACAGATTCTGGCGGTAGGGGACTCAATTCTTAGAAGGACAAAGAGGGCAATCTGTAACCAAGACCTGAAGCGCCGAACAGTATGTTGTCTACCGGGCGCTCGGGTTCGGCACATCACGGATCTAGTGGACAGATTACTAGGAGGGGCTGGGGAAGACCCAGCTGTCATGGTGCACGTTGGCACCAATGACAAAGTCAGAGGCAGATGGAGTGTCCTAAAGAACGATTTTAGGGACTTAGGATCTAAATTGAGGAAAAGGACCTCCAAGGTAGTATTCTCAGGAATACTACCGGTACATCGAGCCACACCAGAAAGGCAGAGGGAGATTAGGGAAGTAAACAAGTGGCTGAAGAGCTGGTGTAGTAAGGAGGGGTTTGGGTTCCTGGAGGACTGGGCCGACTTCTCAGTCGATAACCGGTACTATAGAAGGGACGGACTGCACCTAAATGAGGAGGGTGCAGATCTGCTGGGAGTGAAGATGGCCAAAAAGTTAGAGGGGTTTTTAAACTAGGCAATGGGAGGGAGGGTCCAGAGGTAGAGATAGTCAGCGCAGAAGATATTCCAGAGGGTAGTATTGGGGGCATTAGTGGTAGGTTGACCAAAGCACAAAAACACAAGGTAAGTATAGTAGCAAGTCCTAGTTGCAATCTAGAAACACCCAATACGAGGACAATATGCAACCGGTCTAAACTATGTGGCATGTTCACCAATGCCAGGAGCATGGCGGACAAGATGGGTGAACTAGAGATACTGTTGTACAAGGGGGATTTGGATTTTGTGGGAATTTCAGAGACCTGGTTCAACAGCTCTCATGATTGGCTGGCAAACATTCAAGGGTATACCCTTTACTGCAAGGATAGAGAGGGTAAAGGGGGAGGGGTATGCCTATATATCAAGAATAATGTACAAGTGAATGTGAGAGATGACATCACTGAGAGAGCTAGGGAGGAGGTGGAATCCTTATGGGTAGAGCTCCATAGGGATGAAGCTATGGGGAAAATAATACTGGGAGTATGCTATAGGCCCCCTAACCTGAGGGAGGAAGTGGAGACAGATCTCCTATCACAATTTGGATTAGCAACAAGGATGGGAAGTGTTATCATAATGGGGGATTTTAATTATCCAGACATAGACTGGGCGGAGGGAACCTCGCATTCATTTAAGGCTCGCCAGTTCCTTAATGCCTTGCAGGACAATTTTATGGGTCAGATGGTAGACGCACCAACTAGAAATAAAACATTACTGGATCTACTGATTACCAACAATACAGACCTGATCACGGATGTGGAAATACGGGGGAATTTAGGTAACAGCGATCACAGGTCAATTCGTTTCAGTATAAGTCACACAAATAGGAAACATAAAGGGAATACAAAGACACTGAATTTCAAAAGAGCCAACTTCCCTAAACTACAAACCTTGCTATAAGGCATAAATTGGGATAAAATATCAGGAACAAAGAATACAGAGGAGAGATGGGTTTCCTTTAAGAGCATATTAAATATGGACATTAGCCAATGTATCCCATTGGGTAATAAATTTAAAAGAGCGAACAAAAGTCCTGGATGGCTTAACTCCAATGTAAAAATGCATATAAAAGCAAAGGAGAAGGCCTTCAAAAAATACAAGGTTGAGGGATCATCCTCAGCATTCAGACTTTATAAAGAATGCAACAAGAAATGTAAGGGTGCAATTAGGATGGCTAAGATAGAACATAAAAGACACATAGCGGAGGAGAGCAAAAAAAATCCCAAGAAATTCTTTAAGTATGTAAACAGTAAAAAAGGGAGGACAGACCATATTGGCCCCATAAAGAATGAGGAAGGACATCTGGTTACAAAGGATGGTGAGATGGCGAAGGTATAGAATTTATTCTTCTCCTCAGTCTTCACGAGTGAATCGGGGGGCTTCAGTAACAAAAACTGCAGTGTTTATCCTCATGACACAACACGGGAAGCACCTCCATGGTTAACAGAGGACAGAGTTAAAATTAGACTTTAGAAACTTAACATTAATAAATCACCGGGACCAGATGGATTGCATCCGAGGGTACTTAGGGAACTCAGTCAAGTGATTGCCAGAACGTTGTTCATAATTTTTACAGACAGTCTACTGACTGGAATGGTACCAGCTGGTTGGAAAAAAGCCAATGTAGCACCAATATTTAAAAAGGGTCCAAAATACATCCCTGGGAATTACAGACCAGTTAGCCTAACATCAATAGTATGTAAACTCTTGGAGGGGATGATAAGGGACTATATACAAGATTTTAGTAATGAGAACGGTATCATTAGCAGTAATCAGCATGGATTCATGAAGAATCGTTCTTGCCAAACCAATCTACTAACCTTCTATGAGGAGGTGAGTTTTCATCTAGATAAAGGAAGGCCCGTAGACGTGGTGTATCTGGATTTTGCAAAAGCATTTGACACAGTTCCCCATAAACGTTTACTGTACAAAATAAGGTCCGTTGGCATGGACCATAGGGTGAGTACATGGATTGAAAACTGGCTACAAGGGCAAGTTCAGAGGGTGGTGATAAATGGGGAGTACTCGGAATGGTCAGGGGTGGGTAGTGGGGTTCCCCAGGGTTCTGTGCTGGGACCAATCCTATTTAATTTGTTCATAAATGACCTGAAGGATGGGATAAACAGTTCAATCTCTGTATTTGCAGACGATACTAAGCTAAGCAGGGCAATAACTTCTCCACAGGATGTGGAAATCTTGCAAAAAGATCTGAACAAATTAATGGGGTGGGCAACTACATGGCAAATGAGGTTCAATGTAGAAAAATGTTAAATAATGCATTTGGGTGGCAAAAATATGAATGCAATCTATACACTGGGGGGAGAACCTCTGGGGGAATCTAGAATGGAAAAGGACTTGGGGGTCCTAGTAGATGATAGGCTCAGCATTGGCATGCAATGCCAAGCTGCTGCTAACAAAACAAACAGAATATTGGCATGCATTAAAAAGGGGATCACCTCCAGAGATAAAACAATAATTCTCCCGCTCTACAAGACTTTGGTCCGGCCGCACCTAGAGTATGCGGTCCAGTTCTGGGCACCAGTCCTCAGGAAGGATGTATTGGAAATGGAGCGAGTACAAAGAAGGGCAACAAAGCTAATAAAGGGTCTGGAGGATCTTAGTTATGAGGAAAGGTTGCGAGCACTGAACTTATTCTCTCTGGAGAAGAGACGCTTAAGAGGGGATATGATTTCAATAAACAAATACCGTACTGGTGACCCTACAATAGAAATAAAACTTTTTCGCAGAGGAGAGTTTAACAAGACTCGTGGCCACTCATTAAAATTAGAAGAAAAGAGGTTTAACCTTAAACTACGTAGAGGGTTCTTTACTGTAAGAGCGGCAAGGATGTGGAATTCCCTTCCACAGGCGGTGGTCTCAGCGGGGAGCATCGATAGCTTCAAGAAACTATTAGATAAGCACCTCAATGACCACAACATACAGGGATATTCAATGTAATACTGATACATAATCACACATAGGTTGTACTTGATGGACTTGTGTCTTTTTTCAACCTCACCTACTATGTAACAACAATTAAAGTCCCAGCCTCTGGTGGTAAGTAGGCTTTAGTTTTTTCCTGGGCATTCACCAGGTTTTGTTTGCATCTGTTTGTAGCCCTTCAAAGCCGCTTACTGCGATAGCCAGCTATAAATAAAGGCGGTGGCAAGTTTTTTGAGATCACCTTGGTGTGTTTATTGGTCCAGAAATGCACCAGCACCTTTGCAGCCATAGTGCTATTTGCTGGGTGTTTGGTGTGCTTCTGTACCTTTAAGAAGGGATGGGCTGCCCTTCAGTCCACCTGCCAGCATTTATCCATTAGAATGCATGTGCTTCCACTGTGGGGACACTCATATTTTAGTGTTAGGACCACAGATATCAGGGTGCCGTGATGAGGCTCTGTGGCTTACGCATGCATTTGCAAATGCGTGTGGACTAAACCCCTGTTTTTAACGCGTACTGTTAGACAGGTCAATTTGGTTGTCTACGAGCTGGTGGTAAGTAGGCTTTGGTTTTTTCCTGGGCATTCCCCAGGCTTTGTTTGCATCCCAGCCTCTTCTATAGCAATTCACAGGGGCAGGCTGGGACTTTAATTTAATTGTCAGAAACACAACACTGCAGATTACTCCAGCTACACCCAACAGTCAATAAATAGTCCTCTCTTTCTGCCCCCAACCTTTCCTGGAACAAATGAGGCCAAGGGTTTTATTTTTAAATTGCTACAGACATTTTCAGAAATGCTCAGAAGTTTTGGATCAAAGGATAAGTTCACCTTTACAAAAAAAAAAAATAAATGCACATCTTTTAGCAGGAAAAAAAAGTGCATTTATTATTTGTTTGGTTGGGAGCCTGGAAAGCAGTGCACCCACAATCAGCAGATCGTGGTTGCTATGCAGGGCTCTTGCAGACCCTGTGTGTAAGATATCTGGCCGTACATCGTATGTCCAAACAGTTACACACTAAAGCCTCGTCGGATTGTTCACCAACAAAACCATGGAATTTTGTCCAAAGGGTGTTGGCCCAAACTTGTCTTGCATACACAAGGCCACACAATTGTTCGCCAACAATTACGAATGTAGTGACGTACTACGTTGTTTTTCAGCTCTTTAGCGCCACCCTTTGGGCACCTTTTGCTAATTTCCTGTTAGTAGAAATTTGGTGAGTGTTGATTTGCGCTTTTCATTTCGCGCTTTTCATTTCGTGCTTTTCAGTTAATTTCTGAACGGCCGTTCATCAACCAGACATGTTGGAGAATCGGAGGATCGTGTTATTTATTATTAGCCTTGGAGTTATTGCTTTGACATAATTTTTTTGGTTGAATAATGATTTGATTTGGTATATTTTCTATATTTTTGGATGCATAGAATGCACTTTTTGGTTAAATTCTATTGGCAGATAGCATGTCTAATTTTATTTGTTTTCTTTTTTTAATGCACAATAAAAAAAATTGTGGAAAATAATACTTGGCTATGTGTTTTACTTCAAATGACAGTTTGGGAGTAGGCAGTTACATTTTAAAAAATACAATGTAAAATTGACAAGAGACACCAACATAGTTGAATCTTTGATTCTAAAAACTAAGGGATAATGGTGTTGTGGTAACTTGCCCAAATTAAAAAAAAAAAAAGCATAATAATATTATTCTTGATATCACTAGAAAAAAAAAGACTTTGAAAATTTGTTTGCAATAACTCCATCAGTATCACCAGCAAAGCAGCTTCATTATTATCCCATTAAAGAAGAAGAAAATTGTGCGCTGCATTTCGAGATTTCATAATTTGCCACGTCACGAATGTTAATTCTCCATTAGGAACGCTAGTTTACAAGACAGACTGCTTCTGGCTCATCCTTGCTTCCGAGCAATCGTATAACTTTTTGATGATATTCTAATTTTCTGGAAAGCGCCATACAGTATCCTGCTACATATTATTGGTAAAAAAAAATCCCAATAAGCATATATTGATTGGTTTGTGCAAAAGTTATAGGGTCTACAAACTATGCCATTTATACTGGAATATTTTTATTTTTTATACTAGTAATGGCGGCAATCAGCGACTTATAGCGGGACTGCGATATTGCGGCAGACAGTCTGACACGTTTGACACTTTGTGGGAACTAGTGACACTAATACAGTGATCAGTGCTAAAAATATGCACTGTCACTGTAATAATGACACTGGCTGGGAAGGGGTTAAACATCTAGTGCGATCAAAGGGTTAAATGTGTGCCTAACCAGTGTTTGTGCGTACTGTGTCCTCTTTTTACTAAGGGATCTGATTTATTTTATCCCCTGCTTTACAGGGAAAGAAAATCCATCATATCCCTGCTGGCAGAACAGAGCTCTACCTTGTTTACATATGCAGAGCTCTGTTCTGTGTCTCTCTACGCCAATCAGCAGGTGCCGAAGGACATCCATTGACTGGTACCCGCTGATTGGCTCGTGCTGTGTCTAATCACAGCATAGCCACGGCACTGGCTGTGTGCGCACGCACGCCCTACCCGGAAGTACCAGATCACATACTAGGTACATGATCCAGCGCAGGAGCCTAAGTGATGCGGTCAGCAAGCGGTTAATATACAGTGGAATCTCGGATTACGAGCATAATCCGTTCCAGGAGAATGCTCGTAATCCAAAGTACTTGCATATCAAAGCGAGTTTCCCCATTGAAGTCAATGGAAACGAAAATAATTAGTTCCACATTGACTTCAATGGCATGCAATACCACATGCAACTAGAGGTGAGGGGCGCCGGAGAGCCTCGGAAACGGCCGGAAAGGCCCGAGGACACCTCGGCTGACCTCGGCAAACCTCGAAAAGACTCCGTTCCTGAGGTTTGCCGAGGTCAGCCGAGCTGTCCTCGGGCCTTTCCGTGCATTTCCGAACAGCGCCAATCGGCGCCGCTCGGCTCCAGCGTCCCCCCACCTCAGGCCAAACGTGGTACTGCACACGATTTGGCCTCAATCGTGCTAGTTTTGCGAGACAACACTTGCAAACCGAGTTATGATTTTTAAAAATACAGTGCTCGTATTGCGAAACGCTCGTTACTCGCAATCCGAGGTTCCACTGTACCATAGTATGTGATTTTAAAAAGTGTACAAATAAACCTTTTTAGCCCTTTAGTTTCTGTCTTATATTTGATTTTTATGATAGGATGATGGTGATATTTAACATTGTGTATGGCCTGTAATGGTCCATAAGGTAGTGTTTTTTGATTGAGTTTTTTGTTCTTAATATTTTAAAACATGTAGCGCAGCCTTTCTCAACCTATTTACCATAGAGGAAAGCTTGAAAAAACTTTCTAATCTCAGGGAACCCCTGCTAAAAAAAAACTATTTCTAAATCTAACAATACATTAATGTGATAATCACTTGGAAGACTGCTCCTTACTTGGGGGCCAGTGTGACCCAAGAAAGCTAAACATATAATTGCTGTTAGTGGTTACTTACAGAGTTTGTAAAGGATCTAATTTTTAATTTTTTTTTAAAATAACAAACATCTTATACTTATCTCCTCTGTGCAAGGGTTTTGCACAGAGGGGCCTCGATCTTCCTCTTCTGGGGTTCCTCAGCAGCGCTCCTGGCTCCTCCTTTCCTTGAGTGCCCCCACGGAGAGCCGCATTCCATGGGGGCACTCGTGCGAACGTGCTCCCGAATCCATTGACACAGACAGCAGGACTCGGCCCTACCCCCGGCTCCCGTGTCACTGGATTTGATTGACAGCAGCGGAAGCCAATGGCTCCTGCTACTATCAATCTATCCAATGAGGACCCGAGACAGTGACTGGAGCTGCTGTGTTTGTCCTTGTCACTGGAACGATCGGGTTCAGGTAAGGAAAAGAGGGGCTCTGGGGGGCTGCTGCACTACAGAAGGTTTTTCACCTTAATGCATATGCATTACGGTGAAATACCTTGAGGGTTTACAACTCCTTTAATGTGAGAGGTAGATATTGCCTGTTGCACAAGGAATCTCTAACAACCTCTGGAGGAACCCTAGTTGAGAAAGGCTGGTGTAGAAAGTTGGAGCTTATTGGGAGTTTACTCAAGAGTGTTTGACCATCTGTTGATACAAGAGGCCATAAACAGGGTAAGTTCTCATGTAATTATTGGCAATGACCTGTGAATGACATGTGACATATGAAATAGGGAACATGGGATTCTGGACTTTTTAAAATTAATTTCATATATTTTTGGCTATTGATATTTTGAAACCTCATGGAAAAAATAGAAAGCCTTTAAACCTTCTTATTGCAGATACCTGCTCTGGGAAGATGCGTATGCCATAAGGTTGACACGTACCGTAGTTGTCCACTGTCTCCTAATCTCATCAGTTGTATGTCTTTGTACCTACAGTATGCATTATTGAATATTTAAAAGGGAACTGAAAAAATGGCCACTGTAATTGAATAAGGATTGGATCTATCACAAAAAAAAAAGAAAAATAGACCTTTGACTCCTTCCACTACCTTAACATGAAAATGTACGTATATTGATTTGTAAAATGTTGTTGAGTCTCTTCATTTGTAAGGTAATGGAAATATGGTGCCATTATAATATATTATTATTATTGATTATGTATATTATATGATTCTTATATTATATTATTTATACACTAAATTGTGTTAATTTTGAATCTCAGGTATAGTTGTTTTATAGATATAGATAGATAGATAGATAGATAGATAGATAGATAGATAGATAGATAGATAGATAGATAGACCGATTAGGCTAGGCAGCAAATCTTATACATACAGTATCCCCTGCTTACCTGCATAACCGTTGTTGGCACTGATGTAACAGCACTTCCAACCTGCTTTAATATGTTGACCACAAGCTGAATGTTGGCGCCTGAATTCGTTATATCTTGATTCTGACTTACAGTGTTATTTAACAAAGCAACAATAGAGGGAACTTGTTGGTTAGGGTTTGGGCTTGTAAGCAGATCCTGAAAAATTAAAAATAATACATTAAAGTTCACATAGCAAAAAAATGTGTAGTTAATGACAGGAGATGCATTATCCTGAATATATGAATGTAATATTTATACTGCGCTTTTCGGAATATTTTATAATTTGATACATTTTATGTATGTTCTATTTGAATCTTGCCTTGTGAAAAGCCCTCAGAGAGCTAACACTGGCCATATGTTCATACGAAAATTTGCTGAAAATTCTCAGAACATTCATCTACTTGCCAAGTACTTTGAATTTAATTATCCTTTTAACATTCGATTTTGTAAAGGATAGATTTTCCCAAACAAAAACCATATACTCTTAAAATTGTGTTTGTTTGAGAAAAGCTTTCCATCCTGCTCCCTAGAGTTTTTGTCACTGAGGTCAAAAAAAGGAATATTCACTGGAAAATCGAATGAACATTCTTAAAACAAAATTTATACAAAATTTTACTAGTGTATACCAGCTTTAACCACTTAATCCCCGGACCACTTGGCTGCCCAAAGACCAGAGCACTTTTTTGCGATTGGGCACTGCGTCGCTTTAACTGACAATTGCGCGGTCGTGCAACGTGGCTCCCAAACAAAATCGACATCCTTTTTTCCCCACAAATAGAGCTTTCTTTTGGTGGTATTTGATCACCTCTGCAGTTTTTACTTTTTGCGCTATAAACAAAAAAAGAGCGACAATTGTGAAAAAAATGCATTATTTTTTACTTTTTGCTATAATAAATATCCCCAAAAAATATATAAAAAACATTTTTTTTCCTCAGTTTAGGTCGATACGTATTCTTCTACATATTTTTGGTAAAAAAAAATCACAATAAGCGTATATTGATTGGTTTGCGCAAAAGTTATAGCGTCTACAAAATAGGGGATGATTTTATGGCATTTTTATTAATAATTTTTTTTTTTTACTAGTAATGGCGGCGATCAGCAATTTTTATCATGACTGCGACATTATGGCGGACACGTTGGACAATTTTGACACATTTTTAGGACCATTGGCATTAATACAGCGATCAGTGCAATTAAAAATGCATTGATTACTGTAAAAATTTCAGTGAAGAAGTTAACACTAGGGGGCAGTGAAGGGGTTAATGTGTGTCCTAGTTTGTGTTCTAACTGAAGGGGGATGTGGACTGTGCAGGGAAACTAACAGATTGCTGTTCATACTCTGTATTAACAGATGATTTGTCAGTTCTCCCCTCAGAGAACCGGAAAAATGTGTGTTTACACACAGAGTTCCGGGTCATCCGTGTGCCCCGAGCGATCGCATTGGCGCGGGGGGAGTGCGCCTCCTAGTGGCCACAGGGCGAAGCAACGTTACACAACGTTGTTTCGCCCAGCCGTGCCATTCTGCCGCAGTACCACGGCTGGTCGGGATGTGGTTAAAAGAGAAGTATGGGGGGGTTCCCCATTTATACTTACATAGGTGGATGGTAAGAGGCGCCAGTCTGTCCTCAGGCGCCTCTTCACTGAGAACCGAGAGTTCGAACGTCGCAGATGGCTCGGTACTCTTAGCTCCCTGAGCAGAGAGCTTCTGACTGTCAGTCAGCGGCTCTCCACTCTGCCCCCCCCCCCCATGCTCACTGGAGCGCTGAGCTGTGGAGGGGAGGGGAGCGCAGAGAGCGGACTTCTGTCAAAACGAATTGCACCCCTTTGACCCAAAGGAGTAGCCCAGCCAAACGAGTTCTGGCTGGACTTCTCCATTAATGTGTGACAATTGATAGAAAGGAGGATTTGTTATTAAATAAATAGGAATGGAATGTGTGTTATTACCTTTAAATCCCCTGAGAAAAGCTGGCAATACACAAGTAAATTTTTCTCAGTAGACTTGATGAATGTCGTTCAAAAGTACTTTTAAGGTTTGGTTTTGGAGTGAATGGACTCTCCCGAACGAAAGCCATGTACACTCTTAGAAATTTGTTTGGAAAAAAAATGTTGTTTTGATCCCACTAATAACTAGAAAATTGAACAATCGTCCTAAAACAAAAACGTTTGAAGGAACTTCTACTAGCGTATGGCCAGCTAAATGCTGAAGGTGAAACCTGGGTTGGGGCACTGAAGGAGCATCTTTTTTATATGCTTTTACTATGGTTAAGACTATGTACAGAGAGGAAAAAAAGTATTTGATCCCCTGCTGATTTTGTACATTTGCCCACTGAAAAAAAAAAAAAGTTAAGTCTACAATTTTAATGGTAGATTTATTTTAACAGTGAGAGACAAAATAACAACAAAAATATCCAGAAAAATGCATTTCAAAAAGTTATAAATTGATTTGTATTTTAATGAGTGAATTGAGTATTTGATCCCCTATCAGCAAGATTTCTGCCTCCCAGGTGTCTTCTATACAGGTAATGAGCTGGGATTAGGAGCACTCCCTTAAAGGCAGTGCTCCTAAGCTCAGCTTGTTACCTGTGTAAAAGACACCTGTCCACAGAAGCAATCAATCAGATTCCAATCTCTCCACCATGGCCAAGACCAAAGAGCTGTCCAAGGATGTCAGGGACAAGATTGCAGACCTACACAAGGCTGGAATGGGCTACAAGACCATCGCCAAGCAGCTTGGTGAGAGGATGACAACAGTTGGTGCGATTATTCACAAATGGAAGAAACACAAGTCATGTTGGAACAGGAAGAGGCCATCTCCAAACTTTTCTCACGAAGTTGGGAGCATGAAATTGTCCAAAATGTCTTGGTATGTTGACACCTTAAGATTTCCCTTCACTGGAACTAAGGGGCCAAGCCCAACGCCACACCATAATCAGCCCTCCACCAAAATGCACCACAAAGCAAGGTCCATAAAGACATGGATGAGCGAGTTTGGGGTGGAGAAACTTGACTGGCCTGCACAGAATCCTGACCTCAACCTGACAGAACACCTTTGGGATGAATTAGAGCGGAGACTGCGAGCCAGGCCTTCTCGTCCACATCAGTGCCTGACCTCACAATTGCGCTTCTGGGAGAATAGTCAAACATTCCAATAGACACACTCCTAAACCTTGTGGACAGCCTTCAAAGAAGAATGGAAGCTGTTATAACTTCCCAAGGTAGGCCAACTCAATATTGAACCCTGCGGACTAATGCACTATACACACTATCGGACATTGATCAGACATTTCGACAACAAAATCCATCGCATTTCTTCCGACGGATGTTGGCTCAAACTTGTCTTGCATACACACGGTCGCACAAAGTTGTCGGAAAATCCGAACGTTCTGAACGTGGTGACGTAAAACACGTAAAACACGTACGTCGGGACTATAAACGGGGCAGTAGCAAATAGCTTTCTTCTCTTAATTTATTCTGAGCATGCGTAGCACTTTGTGCGTCGGATTTGTGTACACACGATCGGACTTTAAACGATCGGATTTTGTTGTTAGAAAATTTTATATCCTGCTCTCAAACTTTGTGTGTCAGAAATTCCGACGGAAAAAGGCTGATGGAGCCTACACACGATCGCAATTTCCGACAACACAATCCGATCGCACTTTTTCCGTCGGAAAATCCGACCGTGTGTACAGGGCATTAGACTGGAATGCCATTAAAGTTCATGTGCATGTAAAGGCATACACCCCAATACTTTTGGTAACATAGTGTGTGTAATATAGTCCCATAAACTGTGCCACACTTTTTTAAATACAAACAAAATGCATAATGCTCCACATGCAAATAATGCAGCATTGTTATTGTTTCCCCCTTATCCAGGTCCCTAATGTACCAGTAATGAATAAGCGTTTCCTAATATACAATATATTTCAGTAAGGCGCTTTCACTTTGAATGTTTTTCGGTTTTGCATGCGCTCTACCAGTTTAGTGCCTTTCGGAAGCAGTACATATTTTGTGTAGTGCAACATCTGTAAAATATACAGTACGCACAATTTGCGTGTGCTGGGGAACCCTTTGGTCAGTGAATGCCAAGATGGTAACTTGAACACAGTCTATCCCCTTTAATAAGCATTTTATGTTACACCCTATATTATATAGAAACCATTTCCATCCCATCCTTTTTCACGGCACATTACAAGTTGGCAGATTTTATTCTGGTGCAATATTGTATCACTTGACATCTTTATGGTCTTGGCAGGTGTTCTAGTTATGTCTTTGGATGTTATATTACTGTTTGTGGCACCTGGCTGAAAAGCACTGCAAAAAAAAAAAAAAAAAAACGTACCGCAACTTGGTTGTTCAGATTGTTGAGAGCTTTAGACACACAGTTATCACTGGCCAGTACCCATTTAGCATTCAGGCAAGTGTAAATACGAGTCCCATCCAGACTGGAATTAATCCGCTGACAGGAAACTGGTACGCTTTTGCCCTCTTCTGCGGCACCAATGTTAATGGATAAACCAGGGGGCAGATCAATACATGTTGGTTCTGCAGAGAAATTTGCATTTAATAGAATGATTCATTACCATGCTACACATTTTATTTATTATTATTGCAGTTACCTAAAATAATTATTTTACATTGCCATAAAATCACTAAACTTGAAGCCCATTACATCCATCTTGCTTCGATGGCACCAGCGTTGTAGTAAAACCTTTATTTCACGGGGGCGCATTGTATGAACACAGATTATGTTTGCTCATGACTAAATTTACTGGGCAAACTTGAACAGAGATCTACTGCCATCCCCCTTCTGAGGCCTTGCTAAAAACGTTGTTTACGCTGAAAATAGAGAAGCCCGTAGCAAAAGACGTAGGAATAGGTGCAGGGCTGGCATGACAGGGTAGCAGGACCAGCTTGGATGTAATAGATACTTTGGGAGTACAGATGGCGCTGCCCTATTTTATAAATTATAAATTAATTCTTGGTGGGTATGAGTGTATTGAGATACAATCTAGTTTCAAACTGTTATAACATATAGGAGCTCTATCACTAAGTGCCGTGATGTGGTCTAGATTAGAAAAAAAACATAAACGCGAAAAAAACTATAAAGAATACATCAAAGAATATAATACATGTCTCTCATGTTCAGAATTAAATAAATCATGTGAAGAAAGTGATTCTGTGTAAATAATTTTAATAAAATAAGATTGACCCCAGAGTTCAAAAGTATTGTTACAGTATGGCGCCTATTGAAGAGAAAAATTCTTAATAAGTGATAATCATATATGAATTAAACTATCAGTGCAAAGACTATTTGTATGTTCCCAATTTCTATACACAATCTTAAAATGGGTTGAAATGAACCCCAAGGTTCAAAAATATTGTGACACTGTGGCGCCTGCTAAAGGAAAAACTTTCCTATTTAAGTGAAAATCATATGTGAAATTAAGTGCAAATATATCGCTCCCAGAGTGATTGATCAGTGTATCAATAGTAAGAACTCTAATGAAATGACATTAGATACAATAAATATTAAATCCCATAAAAATTATACAACAATTTTTTTCTGAAAAGTTATTACAATCTATTAATTTACTTAGTAAGTGATAGTGAGCTTCTTAAAATATATTGTCCATATAAAACCAGAGATTAATTAAAGCCAGATGATGTAAAAAGCAAAGTTCAATGTATATATTGTTTTTCAGCCTTAGGAACTTAAACCAGTGACTTCTGTGCGTTTCTCTCAAACGGTGACTTGTAGTGCTCGCCCCCCAGTGCTCCCCCACTCACCAGAAACAATCACCCCCACAGGGGTACCAAGCGACAGAGTGGGTGCCTAAGGATGGGTATTATTCACTCCAGTCCTACTTCTGTTCCTCTGTTCTGTGCGATCCTAGCACTGATTCCAGGGTAAGCTGTGCGTTCCAGATAGACCAGACTGCTCCACCATTCACCACCTTGTATGTTAAACTCTCCAGAGTCCCAGAGAAAAGAGAAACACAGGGGGCTTCCTTCGTGAAGTATGTCTAGTTTATTTTTGTATATAAACAATCTAAAAATCCACAATTGAAAGCTACAGAGAAGGTAAAAATAACAACAGGCACCGCTGCATGCAAGGATGGGACCATAAGCGAGATGTAAGCGTGCGTCCCACCTTGCACTCCAGCCTGTGCGTCCCACCTTGCACTCCAGCCTGCACTTCCGGGTATGACGTGTGAGCGTGACTCCACCTTACGCGTTTCATCATAGGACGTTTTCAAAGACTTTGAAACCGTCTTTGAAAACGTCCTATTACGAAACGCGTAAGGCGGAGTCACGCTTACACGTCATACCCGGAAGTGCAGGCTGGAGCGCAAGGTGGGACGCATGCTTACATCTCGCTTATGGTCCCATCCTTGCATGCAGCGGTGCCTGTTGTTATTTTTACCTTCTCTGTAGCTTTCAATTGTGGATTTTTAGATTGTTTATATACAAAAATAAACTAGACATACTTCACGAAGGAAGCCCCCTGTGTTTCTCTTTTCTCTGGGACTCTGGAGAGTTTAACATACAAGGTGGTGAATGGTGGAGCAGTCTGGTCTATCTGGAACGCACAGCTTACCTTGGAATCAGTGCTAGGGTCGCACAGAACAGAGGAACAGAAGTAGGACTGGAGTGAATAATACCCATCCTTAGGCACCCACTCTGTCGCTTGGTACCCCTGTGGGGGTGATTGTTTCTGGTGAGTGGGGGAGCACTGGGGGGCGAGCACTACAAGTCACCGTTTGAGAGAAACGCACAGAAGTCACTGGTTTAAGTTCCTAAGGCTGAAAAACAATATATACATTGAACTTTGCTTTTTACATCATCTGGCTTTAATTAATCTCTAGTTTTATATGGACAATATATTTTAAGAAGCTCACTATCACTTACTAAGTAAATTAATAGATTGTAATAACTTTTCAGAAAAAAATTTTTGTATAATTTTTATGGGATTTAATATTTATTGTATCTAATGTAATTTCATTAGAGTTCTTACTATTGATACACTGATCAATCACTCTGGGAGCGATATATTTGCACTTAATTTCACATATGATTTTCACTTAAATAGGAAAGTTTTTCCTTTAGCAGGCGCCACAGTGTCACAATATATTTGAACCTTGGGCTTCATTTCAACCCATTTTAAGATTGTGTATAGAAATTGGGAACATACAAATAGTCTTTGCACTGACACTTTAATTCATATATGATTATCACTTATTAAGAATTTTTCTCTTCAATAGGCGCCATACTGTAACAATACTTTTGAACTCTGGGGTCAATCTTATTTTATTAAAATTATTTACACAGAATCACTTTCTTCACATGATTTATTTAATTCTGAACATGAGAGACATGTATTATATTCTTTGATGTATTCTTTATAGTTTTTTTTCGCGTTTATGGTTTTTTTCTAATCTAGACCACATCACGGCACTTAGTGGTAGAGCTCCTATATGTTATAACAGTTTGAAACTAGATTGTATCTCAATACACTCATACCCACCAAGAATTAATTTATAATTTATAAAATAGGGCAGCGCCATCTGTACTCCCAAAGTATCTATTACATCTATGCAATTAGACCCCTAGGGGAACTAATTAGGGATAGGCAGCAGCTCTTATATTGTCCTAAGCGCGGATTCATCTATCTATAGCAGGACCAGCTTGCCAATTAAGGGTTAACTGGGTGTTTTTAGTTGGTCAGTGTAGAGGGGGTGGCCAGAATAGTATGCAGCATAGTTAGGGAGGGGCCAGTGTCCAGTCGACAGTCGGAGGCCACCGGACGAAGAAACAGCTCCCACCCTCCCGGCCTGTTGTTTGTATTACATCTGGAACCTTTGGCATTGATTGTTGTAAGTTATAGCGGTTGAGATCTTTGGAGGCCTTCTAAATTAAGACCAGTATAGCATAGTGGGGAACCATCTTGGTATGGGATCCTCGGGAAGCTGCCAGTTAACCAAGGTTTAACTGGGCATTTGGATATGGGTATCAGTGTTGGAAATTGAAGAGTTGGTATTGTCTCCGAGTCGGCGTTCTGCGACTGGGGACCTGGTGTGTCAACGCTGATACTATATAAATTCGGGGTCTTTCCAGTGTCTTCAAAGATCTACAACATGGCTACGATTGATCTGAAAAAGTATTGCTTGTAAATAATATGTTTATGGTTTATTGTTAGTAAAATGGCCGGTACGGCCAAGTTTACTCCAAAAGGGTGTAGTTTGGTTATTTAAGATGGTAAACATAATAGTAGGGTTTGTGCAAAGGTATGAGGCCAGCTTGCATCTGTCTTACCATAGTCATGAGAATACTATTCACACTGACACCAAACATTCGTTAGACAAATGCCACACACATTTGTGCATGCTTATCGTATTTTGGCTGTAAAATTCTCTAATAGATTAATTCCTGAATTTTCATTTTCTTCTAATGGCCACAATGTGGTATAGCTTTATGTCATACCTCAATGAGAAAATATATTGAATTTTGTCCACTACATGGAGTTAATGATCATAGGAATTTATCTATTAGAGAAATGATGGCCCATGCGCATGCACAAATGTGTGTGTGGCATTCGTCCAATGATTGTTTTTTTGAATAGAGCCATTAAATAAAATACAGCATTCCAAATTAGCCAGTCAAAGAGCATGCGCAATTTACTAAGTTCAAAATCGAAAATAAAAAGATAAGAAATCTTACTTGCTATATAATTGAGTACCATTGCTGCACTCTTCACAGTATCACTTAACAAGTTGGTAATGATGCAGTTAGCTTCCAAACTTTGACAGGGATCAGAAAGAGTATATTGATGCATAAAACAGTTGCCAGAAAGAGTCATAGCTGTGAAGGAAGAGGTACATTCATATAAATTATTATGGCAAATGGTAACACCCTTAATTCCTATTTACTGATCAGACAATGTGCATTATTTCATAAAAAGGACCCAACGATTGCAAGTGGATGATACTATGTCCAATTCAGGTTTTTACAAAATGATTTAGTAAAGGGCACATGTAATACCTTTCCAGCTGACCAATCTTTGCTTCCTACCACTGCTGAAGACTTAGGCCCCATTCACACCTGAGCGTTTTGCAGCTTGAAGCCTGAAGCTACAAAACGCTGGAGGGGAAAAAATCAATTATTCTTTATGGAGATGGTTCACATCTCCACTCCAAAACGCCTGAAGCCAGAAGCCCCAAAATGCCTGAAGCTCAAACAAGTTCTGGAACTTTTTTTTAGGCAGATTTGGGCGTTTTTCTGCTTTTTACATTGGTGACCTTTTGACCTGTACAAAACGGGGTAAAAAACGCAGCAAAAACGCAGTAAAATCACGCGACTTTCTGCCTGAAAACGCTACGCTCAGGTGTGAATGGGGCCTCATACTTCTGGGTTTGTCAGATGCCTGACCCCCTGCTGAGTGCTGCGGTTCTATCCGCCAGCACCTATGTCAATATTTTTTCATTGATGACACAGGGTCCCGCAAGAGGAACCACAGCATGTGGTGGGGGGCACAGGTGTCCGACATTCCAGAGGTGTCAGGCACAGTTTTAGCTTTTTAGCAGATCAACGGTGTAGGCAGCATGCTTTTTTACTTGGCAAAAGCACAGTCCTGCCTGGCAGGGGAGAGGTCCTGATCTTTCTCTCCTGCAGTTTCACTTTCACTAACAGGTCTTTTCCCTGCTTCTTGCACAAATGATAGGTTCCCTGTGCTGCTTTTTTTCCTCCCCTTCCTGAGCTCTGCTGTAAGGGGACTGCAAGAGGCTTATGCCATGTCAAATTCAAGCACTTACATTGCTTGCATTTATATTTTTAAAAAAATGTGTATCTTATATAGTTGCTGGGAGTTCCACTTTACACTTAGGGAAGGTCAGTATAAAGATCTGTATAATATAAGCTTTCTTAGCTGGGACTGACAATAGTCACTGTGCAAGAAAGATTTTTTTTTTTTGAGGATAAAAAAGATGTTCTCAAGCAGTTCCACATACCTTTTTTACATATATTTTATTAGTTTTCCCCTGGTAATTCTATAAATAATACACTTCTGGTTGCTGGGTGACTATGCTTTCCCTTTCTGCGTATCTGTGATCTATGGAGGAAGCTGTGGTTGTCACCAGGCTGGACTTCAAGCATGTCTGCTTTTTTCATCTTGATTATATGTGGGGTGATGTTGTTGGTGTTGTTAACTAAAGATCTATATAGAGGAATCAGGAATGCCTTCCACCTGCCGGAGATCCTTCTGGTGACAACTAAAGCATATCTCTCAACTGTCGCTAATTTCAAAGGACTGTCCCATGATTTGGAAAAAAGTCCCTCCTACCGTCTTTCCTCCTCATTTGTCCCTCATTTTGGTCTGATCTATACAGTTGTATATAAAATGCACTTTTTATCTTTCAAAAAGTGTTTCACAGTGCTAAACAGTGCTATTAAATCTTCTGCGCCTTTGGATAGTAAAACATCATTTTTTTCTGCCAGTAATTACCTTATACAGGCCACTTCCTGTTTCTTGTCTGGTCATTAGCCTAGGCTTATGACATCATGCACAGCTCTCTCTCACTGTCATAAGATCAGGGAAGGGGCTGGTAAATATGTAATATACTGGCCCCTTCCCTCTCTTAATGGACAAAGTCAGCGATCGGTACTGATCACTGACTCTGTCCATTCATAACTGAAGCATAGTGAACTGGGTTTACAATGCTTCAGTATGTGAGCGAATAGGAAGCTCTGTACAGAGCTATTCATGTCCATTCATTTTATGCAGCTGAGGCTGCAGAGATGAAGATAGAGGACTGTGTCCTCAATCTCCTTTCTCTGTCTCAAAGGTGGAACATCAGAGGTCTGTTTAGACTCCAGATATTTCATCAAAGCCCTCCTATGGTACTCTTGAAAAAATTGTGAGAAATAATAAAAAGTTGTAAAAAATAAAAAATAAAATGGTAACATTTAATAATAAAATAACAAGAAGGAAAAACTACTGACACCAGTGGTGGAACTACCAGGGTTGTAAAGGTTGCATTCTGCAAGGGCCCTGGGTTCGGAGGGAAGGGGGGTCAGGGAGGCCCTTCATGGTTTCTTGCACCGGGGCCCTGAAGGTTCTAGTTACACCAATGAGGGGGATCAGAACCTCCTTTCTCCTGCCGGGCTCCCTCTAGTAAAAACTAAAGATCAATATAAGGGAAGCAGGACCTACTTCCTCCTACCAGGGATCCCTCTAGTGATAACTAAAGTTCTTTTATAGGTGAATGAGGACCTCCTTGCTTCTGCTGTGATCCTTCTCATGAAACACCCCAGAATTCTATTTTTTTTCCCCACTGTCTGACTGTTATGCTCCCCCACTGGCTTTCGTACTCTTTCAATGACCATTGACAAGTATGTAGAAAAGTACTTTGGACTCTTCTGATTTTTCTAATCCATTTACTTGTTCAAGGTGTGTGACTCAAAGTAACAAAACCAGAGGGTCAGCATATTAGTCAGACAACTAGCATTTTCAGTAATGGCAGCCCATGAACTTTTTCATTACAGATTTACTTTAAAGCAGCATTAGCTTTCAGAGTAATGCCCTGTACACACGATCGGACTTTCCGACAACATAACCGTGAAATTTTGTTCGAAGGTTGTTGGCTCTGACTTGTCTTGCATACACATGGTCACACAAATGTTGGCCAACAATTACGAACGTGGTGACGTACAAGACATACGACGAGCCGAGAAAAAGGAAGTTCAATAGCCAGTGCGGCTCCTTCTGCTTGATTCCGAGCATGCATGAACTTTTGTGCGCCGGACTTGTGTACACACGCTTGGAAATTCCGACAACAAAGTTTTGTTGGCAGAAAATTTGAGAATCTGCTAGCCAACATTTGTTGGCGGAAAGTCCAACAACAAATGTTCGATGGAGCATACACACAGTCGGACTTTCAGCCCAGCAAGCTCACATCCAACATTTGTTGTCGGAAAACCCGATCATGTGTACAGGACATTAGACTTGATTTTCTGAGGCTGCAGTTAGTGCAATGTGGATTAAAACCATCCTATCACATCTAAATTCTAGCCAATATATTTTACTGTTTTAGTTTTAGATATAGCGGGGAATGATTTGAACCCCTGATGGTGTTTAATGTTCTTTGGGACTCCATTGCAAAGACTTTCCTATTGTCCGGTAACAGTTTTGCCTAAACAGGTGAAAATTATAACCAAGCCCCATACAAAATGAAAGACCAGACAGGAGAATTAAAAACGTCCACACTCTCCATAACTAGAGGAAAAAGTTTTGGCTGAACATGCAACTTTATCAACAGAAGAATCTTTATCAGCAAGCACTTTCCCTCCCTAGCTCAGCAAATGTAAAATTGTTGGAACTGCTTTATATAAACTGAACATACATGTAGCCCTCATTCTTTGTGATTTTTTTTTAATATACTGTAAATTACTTTGAAGCGGAGGACCGCCCACCGCTGCAAAAATTAAAAGCCAGCAGCTGCACATACTGCAGCTGCTGATGTTTAATAATCGGACTCTTACCTGTCCTGGAGTCCAGTGATGATGGCACCACAGCTGATGTTTCCATCAGTTGTTGGGTGCATGCCGCCTCCATTGCGAGTAAGGAAACCCGGCAGTGAAGCCTTACGTCTCCACCCCGGGAACCATACTGCGCATGCGCGAGGCTCCGCTCCTTGCTCCTACTAGCCCGGGGCGATGACCTCAATACCCGCAGCTGAGGCTCCCGAAAGTGGGAACAGGATACCTGGAAAAGACGGGTATCCTGTCCCCCCCCCCCCGAAAGGTGCCAAATGTGGCACCAGAGGGGGGAAGGAGTACAACGAGTGGAAGTTGTACTTTTGGGTGGAACTCCGCTTTAAAGTTTATGATGAATGTCAAAATGTATTATATTTGAATTTGAAAAAGTCCATTACAGATGCTGTTTGCTGTGATGTTGATTTTTAAGCTGGATGATTGATAGGCTTCAATGTGGTCCACACAGCATGAAAAGTTGACTGCAGAGTTGCACGTGAATCCGCTGCTAATTGGGGATATGGTAATCTGTGAAGGTTTGGCCTTTCTGTACACAGCAATTGTCCTGTTTCCTGGATAGGCGTCATTAACCATACAAATAAAAGTTCCTGCAAGAGAAAAAAAAAACATAGCATATGTTATAAGGGAAATAGAGATATAAAAGGCAGGTATTTATTTTTTTGTTTTTAACTGCTTGCATATCTTGAGCTTACTTAATACGCCCCACAAGTATAATACAAGCACACTGAGTGTTTGTGGCAAGCCCTGTCTCTCTCCCCCTGTTACCATCCCTTTACTATTATTATCAGCAATTTCTGGCTGTCAAAATGACAGCACTGCCCCTTCACTAGAGTAGAGCAAATAGATGTACACACTAGTTTATGTAGTTTCAGGATAACCAACGGATCCTGTTCCATGTTTCTACAGTTTATAGAAGGGATAATTAAAAAGCCCAGCCTGAATATTGAGCAGGGCCTGGGCAATCCCTAGAGAGGTGTGCTCAGATGGTGGCTGGGCTGCTGTTAAATAGTCTGGAGCCCTGAGAAGGCTGTCTTTTTTACCCCCTGTGGGAATGGATCATTGAGCTGAGAGGAGAGGGGCTGTTTGCCCCTGGAGCCCTTTGGACTAAATATGACACTACTTTGCAAGAGGTTGCAGCTATGGACTGTCTGTGTACCAGGAGTGAGTAAAACCTCTTTCTGTGTGAAGCTACTTCATGGTCTCCAGCTATGAACTGTTGACTGTTCCAGTCTGCCTTTTATCTGTGCTCATACTACTTCACGGTCCCCAGCTGTAAACCATGGACTGTTCCAGTCTACCTACATTAGTGCTACTGCTGCTAAGTAAAATGTCCTCTGCAGAATTGTACTCAAGCATTTTAGAGTGTCCCATTCCCCATGGTCCCCTCCTGTTGCAAGTTTCTACAAGCAAATAAACTATAAAAAGACATCCCCTAGATTGTTTAATGAGCGTGAATGGACTGTTGCTGTGTGCCTGGCTGCCTCTGCACTGTGACCTGAAAAAAGTGTGTGGTCCGCTCAGGCTCAATAGGGAGGGGGTATGTGGACAGTGCATCCGCAGCTGCTGCTAGACTGCTGACAGGGGATGGAGCCCATCCTGGCTCCTGAAAAGGTTCAAGAAAGGAAGAGTAACCCCTGGAAGTTGCACATCTATGGTGTCCTACTGCAATGAATGTGGCAACCGCAGCCTGGACTCTGACCAGGCCCCGCCCCCAACGTGTTTCACTCCCCCCACAGAGCTTAGTGCCTCTGCACTGTGTTGGGAAAGAACCTATTAAACTACAGCGGCCCCTTCAGGGAAAGTGCTACATAAACCATAAAATAAAACATGATACGTAATAACACCTTACAAGTAGAAGAGGACGATGACTTCAATAATACATGGTATTTAAAAATTCACTATATTAAAGAAGTAAATCAATGATAATATTATAAAAACGGGGGTTATTCCCGCGCTACCGGATAGGGAAAAAAGATATCGTAATCAAGTGGAAATGCAGGCTTAATTTTTAGACCTGTATAACCCGTATATAGCCGGCCAGCTGCAAACACCGAACAAAGGGCTCAGACATAAACCCAAATCATGTAAAGAGAAAAAAAGGGGGGGGGGGGTGGTGCTGCGCTATCCGAAGGGTCTTTGTGGTATGTAAATGATCCTTGGTGATCAGTATGATTAATGTCAATATAAGAAATTATAACCAATACATGCAAATGAGTCAAAAGGTGGAAAATAAACCAATTCAGTGTATGGTAAAATAATTCAATCCTATAATACAATAAATATAACGTGCTCGTGCTCTTGTGCCTTATAAATTATTGGAATATTCCAAGCTAATAAATATGCTGAAGTGCAAAAAAACAATATTACCATACAAAATCTAAGTGTCAAATGAATTCAGAACAAACGCATGGTCTCCTGATCCTAGTGTTGCGACCAGTGCACCAGTGCAAAACGCAGTATAAAGTGATCACGTGAATAAATAAATAATTAATCAAAAGGTTGCTGGTGTCCTACTAAATACATTAATAAGTAATTTGAAATCCAAAACAAGTCCGTGCAGTCTATAAACAAAATTGGTCAATGGTGCACAGAGAAACAGTGCTCAAACACAGCAGAAACAATGACAGTAAGGTGGTGATATGCAAATGAACCACTCTGTGTCCTCTTCATGCAGCATGCACTAGTGTGGGTAATAGCCCCTATTACCCACACTAGTGCATGCTGCATGAAGAGGACACAGAGTGGTTCATTTGCATATCACCACCTTACTGTCATTGTTTCTGCTGTGTTTGAGCACTGTTTCTCTGTGCACCATTGACCAATTTTGTTTATAGACTGCACGGACTTGTTTTGGATTTCAAATTACTTATTAATGTATTTAGTAGGACACCAGCAACCTTTTGATTAATTATTTATTTATTCACGTGATCACTTTATACTGCGTTTTGCACTGGTGCACTGGTCGCAACACTAGGATCAGGAGACCATGCGTTTGTTCTGAATTCATTTGACACTTAGATTTTGTATGGTAATATTGTTTTTTTGCACTTCAGCATATTTATTAGCTTGGAATATTCCAATAATTTATAAGGCACAAGAGCACGAGCACGTTATATTTATTGTATTATAGGATTGAATTATTTTACCATACACTGAATTGGTTTATTTTCCACCTTTTGACTCATTTGCATGTATTGGTTATAATTTCTTATATTGACATTAATCATACTGATCACCAAGGATCATTTACATACCACAAAGACCCTTCGGATAGCGCAGCACCACCCCCCCCCCCCTTTTTTTCTCTTTAAATGATAATATTATATTGTAGTACTAATGCAGAAAATTAAGAGAACTCCAGCTTTTGAACTAATTTACATAGTTTGTTTGGGCCAAGCTGGCCCAAACAAACTATGTCTCTCTCTAAGCTGTCAGCCCACTGCATGTGCAGTAAAACGGGCATGTCCGGCTCTGTGACTGACCGGAGTCGCATGATATCACTCCTGCACATGCACGCAAGAGCCGCTGGTCACGGCACTCGCTATTGAAGCAACGGCACGGGCGGCCGCTTCTTCACAACACATGCGCCAATGATATCATTGGTGCGGTGTACAGCAAATACCTCCTAAATGGCGCACGTTTATGAGATATTTACAGTATCTATAGTAACAATTGACACAGAGAGGTTTACAACCTCTATAATAAACCAAATTATAAAACCAAAAACTTAATATATTTTAGCCTACTAGTGCTGTTTCTGTATTCATGTTTTTTTTTTTTTTTTAAAGTGGACTTTCGGTCATTTTTTCAACTTTCCATCTATTAAATCTTCTGCGCCTTTGGATAGTAAAACATAATTTTTTTCTGCCAGTAATTACCTTATACAGGCCACTTCCTGTTTCTTGTCTGGTCATTAGCCTAGGCTTATGACATCATGCACAGCTCTCTCTCTCTCACGCTCATAAGACATTGCCAGGAAGGGAGGGGGGATGAGTCATAAGAGGGCAAATGAAAGTTGCAAAGCTGCAGGTGCGCCTCTGTGTGTCTGTGTAAATCCAAGAAGTGAACAGGCAGCAGATTCAGCTGCCCACAGTTAAAATGGCTGCAGCCAGACTTAGTGGAGGGAGATTTCTGCAGCATATTTGGCAAGTACAGAATCACAGTATATAGAAAATAATATGCAAAGTGGTTAGGGTTAGAGGGAAGCTTCAAAATGGAAAAGATGCTTTTATTACAAATTATGTGAGCAGACTGCAGTTCCTCTTTAAGTTTCCTTTGCTTTATTATCACTTGGTAATCATGTAAATAACACACTTCCCAAAAAGTGCGCTATAAACAAAATGAACAAAAAAAAGCAACAATATTGAAAATAACACAATATTTTTTACATTTTGCTATAATAAATACCCTCAATTTTTTTTTAGAAAAGCTAATTTTTTCCTCAATTTAGGCCAATATGTATTCTTCTACATATTTTTGGTAATAAAAACCGCAATAAGCGTATATTGATTGGCTTGTGCAAAAGTTATAGCGGCTACAAAATAGGGGATAGATTTATGGCATTTTTATTATTATTTTTTTTTTTTACTAGTAATGGCGATGATCTGATTTTTATCGGAACTGCGACATTATGGTGGACAGATTGGACACTTTTGACACATTTTTGGGACCATTGACAGTTATACATTGATCAGTGCTATAAAAAATGCACTGATTACTGTGTAAATGTCACTGGCAGGGGTTAACACTAGGGGGCGATCAAGGGGTCAACTGTGTTCCCTCAGTGTGTCCTAACTGTGGGGGATGGGACTGACAAGAGGAGATGACAGAGCTGATACAGAGCTGATACAGAGATACAGAGCTGTTCCTAGCTAGTAGGAACTCACAATCTGCCTTTCCTCTCCTCACAGAACAGATATTTGTGTGTTTACACACATATATCATTGTTCTGGCTCTTGTGCCTGTGATTGCACGTGGCCAGCGGTCATCGCTACCGCCAGCCACGAGCATCGGCACCCCCGCAGTGCAGCGGGTACACATGCGCGCCTGCTATACTGCTTAAAGGAGCCGACGTAAAGCTATGGCGGTTCGCGGGATAGTGCCAACCTGGCATAATGGTATAATGATGGCAGCTGGTCGGCAAGCAGTTAGAAAGTGTTAGTTGGACTTTAGTTTGTTTATTGATTAACTAAAGGCCTTTAACCACTTGCTTACTGGGCATTTTTACCTCCTTCCTGACCAGGCCAGCTTTCAGCGCTGTTGCCCTTTGAATGACAATTGCACAGTCATGCAACACTGTACCCAAACACAATTTTTTAAAATTTTTCACACAAATATAGCTTTCTTTTGGTGGTATTTAATCACCTCTAGATTTTAAAGTGGATGTAAACCCACTCTCATGCTTTCTAAACTACTGCCATAGGGGTTATCTATAAGGATATACATGCCTCCTGCATGTATCTTTACCTGTCAAATGTCTCCCCTCTGTCTGTTATGAGACCCGAAAAACTGCAGATTCTGTGTGTGGGTCTGTTGTCTGGAGCTCGGTGGGTGGAGTCGTGATGTCAGTAGACTCCCCGCCCACCTCTACACTCCCCTTGTCAACATGCATTTTCTCCTGTATATTTCTTACACTGAACTTCTGCTATGATCACTAACATCCAGTCAAAACCCAGAAAAGTCACCACATTACTTCAGCATGCCCGATCAAGCTGAGGTGTGGAGCAGCCAATCCTGGGAGAGCTAGAGAAGAAAGGAGGAGGGGATATGAAGTACACAGAATGTCTCTCTCAGGCTTGTGCATAAGATATATAAATCACCTGTCACTCACAACAAGGGGGAAGAACTGACACCTATTTCTCTGTGTGTCAGTTTTTATCTTTATTATTATTAAATGTTATTAAATTTGACATGTCCATTAAAACAACCTTTATAACATATTTATATTTATCACAAAAAGTCAACACATCTTTATCCACTTCCCAAACCCCCCCCCCCCCCAAAAAAAAGGGAAACTTTCCCCTCTCCCCCTCCCTCCATCCCCCCTCCCTCCTCCAAATATCTTATATTAAATGTGTTCCCAATTCACCCAAGTCAAGGAGAAAAAAAAAAATTAAGAGGCTTCTATGAGCCATGACTGTGTCAGTTTTTATCTAACTGAAAAAAGATAAGAGGATTGCTTAGAGCTGAATTAACTCTTTGTGGCGAGACAGGACACAGATGATATTAAATCCTATACTGTGCAAGGTGCAAGCCTTAATTTAAAAAAAAAAATGGGTTTACATCCACCTTAAATTTTTTGCCACATAAACGAATAAAAACTGAAAACTTTGAAAAAAATGACCTTTTTTATAGTTTGCTATACATTTTTGCAAACAGGTAATTTTTCTCCTTCACTGATGTGCGCTGATAAGGCTGCACTGATGTGCGCTGATAAGGCTGCACTGATGGACACTGATAGGCTTCACTGATGGGCACTAATGAGGCGGCACTGATGGACACTAATAGGCTGCACTGATGAGGCGGCACTGGTAGGCACTGATGAGGATGCACTGATAGGCGGCACTGATGGGCACTGATAGGTGGCACTGGTGGGCACTTATTGGCAGCACTGGTGGACACTGATTGGCAGCACTGGTGGGCACTGATTGGCAGCACTGGTGTTGGGGACTGCACTGATAATCAGGACACTGATAATCAGTGCCCTGATTATCAGTGTACATGTCCCTTTTTGGGAAGCTGGTTATCGGCTGTCCTCTCCTCTCCTCATGCTATCAGCATAGACAAAGCTAATCACGTGGTAAAGAGCTGCTGATTGGCTCTTTACATCAATCTGTGATCAGTAGTGTCATATGACGGCACCGCAGAACTAGCCGGCCGCGCTGTAGCCATCATTCTGCTATAGCACGGGCGGCAAGTGGTTAAAAACAATATGTCCTTTGGCTACACTGTCCACAGGGTGACAACGCTGCTGTACCATTTCACTGCAGAAAGAACAGTGTTTTTGTAAAGAGGAAAGGATCGCTGCTATTCCCCACCAGCCCAGGTGAATAAACGATAAGGAGCAGCCTCAGCCTAGATGTCTCCACCAAACCACACACCCTGATGCATTTTGCCTTGCCCACTGGGGCTTAGTCATAGGTATTGGTATTAGGAAAAGCCTGCACCCCATATTCGTGAGACACAGGGATTTGCTTTCACCTCTACTATGAGTGACGCCAAACGCAATATGTTGCATGTTGATGCTAGTGACGGACTGCATCATATATTACATTTTTTATTTTGATCATAGTTCTATCTTAAACACTGTGTGAAATGCCAAAATTATATATAACCACTTGCCGACTGCAGTACATTTATATACGTTGCAGTTTGCAAGTGGTTTACTGGGGTTATAGCTGAAGCTATCAGCCAAAACCCCAGTATCTTTTTCCTCAGCCGGCGGCTGGCTTTCTCAGGAAAGCAGTCCGAGCAGCTCATTAGCCACTGGATCGCCCTACCCCCTCCTGACGCTTTCTGGTGTCTCTTGGGCTTACCGTTTTCACCGGCGCGCCCGAGAAACAGTCCGACGGTGCAGCTGGCTGGTCACAGAGGCATTGAGAGACTAGATCATCTCTGATCGCCTCCATGGCCTTGGATGACTGGAGCAATGTCATGGCGTTACATCCGGTCTAGGGTGGAAGTAGGCACATAGCATTTTTTTAGATCTTTTGCTTTAAAAAACAAATATCTTTTGCTTTTGAAGGTAAAGGAGAGATTTGGGGTCTTTTTGATAATTTTTACCCCAGATCCCTCTATAAAGAGGACCTGTCGTCCTTATTTCTCGTACAAGGAATGTGTAAAAAATCCATGGATTTTGTTGTTGGAATGTCCGAACAATGTCCGACCGTGTGTACAGGGCATCAGTCTTCAAGTGGATAAATATACAGGAACCTGTCCTGGGCACTGCCCTTCCTCAACATCTTCCAATAGTCTTAGATTTGGTACTCCCATAGTTTAGAGCGGGAACCACATTGCCACTATTATGGGATGCATGAAGTGCCAGACTGAAGACTGTCATTCCTTCCTATCAACCAATCAATTTCTCTCTTACTTGTTTTAATTGAAAACACTAGAAAGGAATTGTAAACCATCTGAGACATAATACATTAAAGCCTGTTGATACTGATATGTGGCTGTCACACACAGTTAAAACCTCTGCTTTTTGTCATGATTTTAGATGCAGAATTTAAATATTGGCTGGCCCCCAACAATGTAATAATATTTCTGTTTTTTCCAGATCAATCTACTTACCATTCCAGTTCACTGACATGATATCGGATGGGATTGTCAGAACAGAATTACAGGTAGACCGATCAGTAGTTTGATATTTAGGATTAATGCTGGAGTTTGCGTTGTCATTACCCAAAAAATACCAGGCCATATTCTGTACGTTCATGATGCTACATTTACACGTTAATGTGAGGATATCCCCTTCCGAAATACTGTTTGAGTTTCCAGTGACGTTAACTTCATCTAAGCAGACAGTAAAAGAGAACAGAGGTTTAACAATCATATATGCATTAGCATGTTCACCGTACTAGTCCTTGGCCACAATGCATTTCCAACAATGGAGCCTGTAATCATGTAGCCTTTTTCCCCCTAGGCCAAGGGTGCCCAACCTTTTGAAGAGCGAGGGCCACTTAAGCGACTTGGTAACTGGTAGACATGTGCAATTCGTTTAGTTCCGAATTAGTTTTTTAACGAATTTTGACAAATTTGTTAATTCAGAAATTTCCAAATTTTTCAAGTTCCGAAATTTCTGAATTTTAGAATTTCCGAAATTCGAAATTTGGAAATTCGAAAATTTCGGAAATTCTAAAATTAGAAAATTCGGAAATTTCAAAAAAGCATAAAAACAAATGAAACGAAAACTAAAACGAACAAATTTTTTGTCAGTGCACATGTCTAGTAACCGGTCATGCAGATGACAGGTCCGTGTTCGCTCTGCATATGTAGAGTGGACACAGACACAGCCCACTATACTCTATGGGCGCTCCGGACCAATCCGCCTACATGGAAGGGGACAGATCCCATTCTGTTTTTTTACGAGCAGGTCGGATTGGAGGTAAGTGGGTGTAAACGGACACTATAGAGATGAATGGAGGGTCCGATTGGGTTCACCTGAAAAGCAGACAGATGGACCCGATCGGACTAAAAGGGGCCTAAAGCCCCATACACACTATCAGTTTTTCTGCTGAGTTTGTCCTTCAGATTTACCAAGACCATATAATATGAGGTCAAACCTTAGGAGTTTTAATGTGTATGCAATCAGGCAGGCCCTTGCACTACATGGTTTTGGTAAATCTGAAGGAAAAACTCAGCAAAAAAACTGATAGTGTGTATGGGGCTTAAGGCTGCTTTCACACTGATGTGTCCTGCGGTTTACCCACGCTGCGGGAGCAGTGCACTTGTGGCTTTCCTGAAAGTTAGCTGCACTTTGCCATAGAATTTTATTATATCCTACAGGTGAGGTGCACTTTCAGAAAGAGCACCAAACCCGCAGGTAAATAACAGAAGTCTATGGCTCAGTGCAGGTAACCCGTAGGTGCACTGTGCTGCACCTGCGGATCAGTTTTAGGGTTCTTTCACACGGGCTTTCCGATCAGGTCCACCTGTCAGTTTTTCAGGCGGACCTGATCAGAAGCTCCATGCACCTCTATGAAGCGGCGGATGTCAGCGGTGACATGTCCGCTGACATCCGCCGATATCTGATCCAATCCTGTCCATGAAATCCAGACGGATGGAAACCCTATTTTCCATCCATCTGGAGAATCGGATCCGATAGGATCGGATAAAAACGGACAGGCGGTCCACTTTCATCTGATCTCCATAGAGGATAGTGGGGCTTTGATAGGTCCATCTCAGGGAGCGGAGACGGACCTGTCATCCGCCTGCTCAGCGGGGATCAGCGGATCGATCCCTATTGAGCAAAGCGGAGTCCATACACGGACAAGCACGTAAAGCAGCCCAGAGTAACCAGTGCAGAACTACAAAAAGATATGCCCGTTGCTATGTGATTGTAATTAAAAGAAAACTGACCTTGAAACACAATCTTCACTTCGGGAATCACTTTGCAGGTATCACCAGCTGTTGCTGTCCCAGGCGACGTGCATTTGGTATCACTCCACCTGTACCAGGAGTCGGAGCTCTACAGGAAGCATCGGTTCTGCTTTCTACAGAAGCCGCATGCTTCCTCTATCGCCAGCTCCATTCTCAACACTGATGCTCTGGGATGGCAGATGGAGAAACCTGCGATCTGGGCTTGCCGAACCTGCCATCCCAGAGCAGGAGGTCGCGGCCCGCGGGCCTCATCGGAGGTTGGGTATCCCTGCCCTAGGCTATGCTCATTTATTTTAGGGCCTGTGTCATTGAGCCTTAGGCTTCTGTTGATGGCACCTGTTTGACACACTCTTGAGATCATTCAGAATTCATCGACCTGCAGTTGTCCTCCTTTTGACTTGCATAGGACTATCACCCAGGGTCGGAGAATCCCCCCCCCCCAGCCCTGTATGAGCCCTGACTGTAGTGACTTCCTTTGCCCCAGGCAGCTGAACTTAGCAGTGGGAGATTGAAGGAAAGGTGAGTGTGTACTTCAATGGATGGGAAAATTAAATCAAACCTGCAGTCTTGCCCTGCACTTGAAAAGGTTTTCTTTACATGCTCCAAGAGCCACATTCACCACAGTCCACAGGCAGCAATGTTGGTCTCTTGTGTCTCTAGGGAAGAAAGTTAGGGGGACTAACTAGCTCAAACTCCCATATCGCCCACCTGTGCATTCAGTAGACATGTGCAATTCGTTCAGGTCCAAATTCGTTTTTTTTTTACAAATTTAGACAAAATCGTTCATTCAGAAATATCCAAATTTCCGAATATTCGGAAATTTGGAAATTCGAAATTCGGAAATTCAAAATTCGGAAATTCGAAAATCCCAAAACATGGAAATTCGAAAATTTGGAAATTCGGAAATCCAAAAATAAGAATAAAAATCCGAAAATAAGAACGAAAATCCGAAAATTCAAAAACCAGAAAATTCGAAAATCTGAAATAATAATTAATAATAACTTAACTATAGGTATTGGAATTTCCTTTCAAATTTGGCTGTTAGTGAACATAACGAATACCAATTTATCCGAAGTTACGAATCATCCCTTAATAATGAATGCCGTATCTAAACTAATGGAATGTAACAAATTAATAATAATAAATAACAATAATATTAATAATAAAAACGTATTATTATTTATTATTATTTAGTTCCGTTCCATTTGTTTGGATGCAGCATTCTTTATTTCGGATAATTCATAATTTCAGATAAATTCGTTACGTTCACTAACAGTTAAATTTGAAAGGAAATTACAATACCTATAATTTAATAGTTAGTTATTATTAGTTCAGATTTCCTTTCTTATTTTCGGATTTTAAAATTTTCGGATTTCCGAATTTTTCGAATTTCCGAATTGTCGAATTTTCTAATTTTCTAATTCCGAGTTTACAAATTTTCGAATTAACAAATTCCAAATTTTCGAATTTACGAATTTAGGAAATCCAAATGTTCGAATTTATGAATTTGCAAATTTCCGCATTTTCGCATTTCTGGAAAAAAACAAAAAACGAATGAAACGAAAATTAACAAATTTTTCCGCAGTGCACATGTCTAGCATTCAGCGCCAAATAACTGTCAAATTTGTGAACCGTCTAAACAGCGAGGGCCAACCCCAGCCAAGATGACTATGTATGGTCAACTTTATTGGTCTCTCCATGATACGTACATGAGACGTTATAGGTCACTGTAATGTCCTGGGTTAGAACAGCTCCATTAGTTGTTGTGCAGGCACAGCTGAAGGTGGAGGTCTGTGTTGAGGCGCACGACTGAGGATTTTGCGTAATTGTGTAAGATTGACACATTGAAGAGGATTCTGAGATCCCTATGGACATAAAATAAAGAAGCAGAAATACTGAAACTCATGTAATAGCATAGCAGCATCTAAAATAGATGGTGTGATATAGAAAAATAAAGACATAGCATATTGTAATGCTCAGGAAAATTCTTGCATTAGGTCCAAGGAAACAGATCCAACAGAATATTAATATGCCTTTATTAGGCCCCAAACACAGCAGGATAAAAATAATGCAATACAGGGGAATGGCAATATTCATACATGGATGCTTTTGCTAGCAAGTGAACATAGACAATAGTTTGTATGTAATTCTAATATGATAACACTAGGGCTCTATTTATTAAAAAAATAAAAATAAATCCTAAAGCATCACGAATGATCACTGTAATGTGTCTAATATGTTTATTTCCTAGTAGCCATAATGCAGTATTTCCCTAATTGAGGTACTTCAGGTAAATACCACATTATGGCCACTAGGTGGCGCTGATGGACATAGGAAATAAACATATTGGAGACATTACAGCAATTTTTTGGGGAAATCTGTGTGAAGTTTTGAGGCATTCGCACAGCGAATAAATTATAACTAGACCCTTTAAATACCTAGCGTTCATTAGTTCTAATCCATGACTTACTTAGCAAACAGGACTTGACTATAGGGCATCATTATGAATGTCATTTACCATTCCTGGAACAAGATCAGAAGCCAGGTTCCTGCAATCACTTAAAGCCTAGGTGCAGCCAAAATAAAAAAACAGAAAAGTCAGCACAAGGGACATAACTTACAGTCAGTAGGATGTGTCCCTTGGGCTGATGCACTTCTTCTAGGTGAAATCCTCCATCCGTGCACCCCCCCCCCCCATCACTGTAATCTTCTGGTGTGGTAGGGGTTAATAGAGATCAACCCCAATTCACACCTGGCCTTTTTCTGCTTGTTTCTTTACTCCTGACTACATAGAATCCCATTCTTTCTAATTGTGCCTTTTGACACTTGTACTCTTAGTCACCTTATGCCGCGTACACACGAGCGGACTTTACGGCGGACTTTGCCCGGCGGACTGGATTTCGTTGGACAATTCGATCGTGTGTGGGCTCCAGCGGACTTTGTTCGCTCAAAAGTTGGACGGACTTAGATTTGAAACTTGTTTAAAATTTATCCGTTGAAATCGAGTCCGGTCGAAAAGTCCGCCGTCTGTATGCTAGTTCGACGGACAAAAAGCCACGCTAGGGCAGCTATTGGCTACTAGCTATGAACTTCCTTGTTTTAGTCCGGTCGTACGTCATCACGTACGAATTCGACAGACTTTGGTGGATTGTGTGTAGGCAAGTCCGTTCATTCAGAAAGTCCGTCGTAAAGTACGTCGAAAAATCCGCCGGGCAAAGTCCGCCGTAAAGTCCGCTCGTGTGTACGCGGCATAACACTTAATGCTATATGCCTATAGAACTGATCTTTTCCTCTTCCCCAGCCAAGGAAACAAACTCCCGAAGCCTGATACACATGCAAAAACATCTGTAATATGCCTGAAATTTTCTTCAAAATCACCAGCAATACGCGTTGATCAAGTATTATTGCAGGTTAACCCCTTCCCCACGACCGTGCGCACATAGGTGGCCTCACAGAAGTGGGCTTTTCTTCCGCGGGGCCACATATATGCGTATCTTCCTTTGTGCTCACTGAGAGCATCGGGTCTGGTACTAACAATCAGGACCCGGGACTAATCGCTGTGATGGCCACTGATTGGCTATCGCAGTGATCAGACACCGTGAGTCCACCCCTGTGTCTACATTGTATTTTTCTCTTCTTGCAGGGGAGGAAGATATAAACAAACAGGTATGTGTAAAAATAAATAAATAAAAATAAAAAATAAAGAAAAAAAATATCTAGATTGAGGTTTGACAGGGTTAGTAAAAGGCTCGGTTCATGCTGGCGCTACCTGAAAGTCGTGCGACTTACGGTGTGACTTTGCCAGACGACTTCCTGGCAATTTGCTTGCGACTTGAGTACTACTTAATGCGACTTTGAAGCGACTTTCAGGGAATTCCGGGCTAATCTTCCTGTAAAGTCGGATCCAAATCATATCAATATAGATGAGGATCTGACTTGGAGACGACTACCATAGTCTATAGGGCACAAGTCGGATAGAAGTCGCCTTGAAGTAGTACAGTACCCTTTCTAAAGTGACTATAGTAGTGCTAATTAAGACAGCTCTCATTAACTAATATGAGAGTCCTCATGTCACGCGACTTGGGGTCGCACAAGTCGGATCCCAAATCACGGCAGTGTGAACCGACCCTTAGGGTCAAAGGACAAGGCCAAAGGTCAGGGGAAAAGGTCACGGTCAGTATATTTTAGGTACACTTAAAAAAAATTTAAGAAAAAAAAAATTAAAATGAGTGAATCAGTAAGTCAGTGTCAGTGTGTTTTAGGCAGGATAAAAAAAAAAGGCAAAATGTGCACCTTTTTTCTGGGCCCTACTACAGGTACAAACAACAACTAACATACACGTGTGGTATTGCTGTGATCACCAGCAGCAGGGGAATTTATTTTGGGTTGTTCTCTGGTGGTAAATTATGGTAAGAGCAATAATACAACTATATTTAAAAAGAAAAACATTTTTTTTACTATTTTGGGCCAGTTTTGATAATAAAAGAAAAATCGGGAGATATCCATTACCATTTACCACCAAAACAAGGTCCAATTCGTTCTGAAAAAAACAAGGTATAATCCTGGATACACTGAGTAGTCGTGATGATATGTACAGTTTTACTAACTAATGTCAAAGTTGCAAAATTGTGCTTAGGCAATAACATTTGTTTTACCCTTAGTCACTAATGGGGGGGGGGGGGGGGGTGTTAAGAGGCTGTCACAGGCTCTAAGTGAGAGAGTCCAACTATGTCCAGACTTTCCGCCCAGCTACTCCATCCATGAAAGCTGTACTAATGCTTCTATGAATGCAACACGATCAATGAAAAGAGGGGCGGACCTTTCAATCATACACCCATCCTCCAATCATAGATCCTGTTTCACTGGGGCCAAAAGCTCATCAAACTTGAAGCTTGTAGCTCAAAAGAAGCTTGTGTACTATTTTGAGCTACAAGTTAAAAGTTACAAACTTTAAGTGACACTATGCTCAGGTGGGAACAGGCACAAATGAAAACCATGGGATTTTGAATGTTGAGCAATTTGGAGCTTCAAGCTTTGCATCCACCCATGGAGAAGCTTGGGCTGTTATTAGATCAGAAGACACCTTAAAGGTAAACGATAACAACTTTGAAGTTTATATAAGGCTTTTAAAGCCCATTCCTGGACTTACCTGTCCTAACCCCTTCCAGTTTACCCCCTCCCCCCTACCCATTTAGAGTACCCCTGTAGGCTTTAAAGAATGTTGTTGTTTTTTTTTTCTCTTTTCAACTCTCGTTTTTTTCTAGGCGTCTTTAGTTTGGTGACATCACAGTACTTCCTCACCCCTTGGTGTTGGGCTGATCCTAAATGTTGCAGAAACTGGTGCAACAATATTACATTGTGCCACCCTCAGCATTCTCCTGTGATCCCTGGATGGAGGTGGGGTGGTATGCCATGAAGCCCTGGGCTCACAGGAGGTGGTCGAATGATGATGAGCATCATAAAATCTTGAAGAACAGGGCTCGATCAATGAGATGATGAGGCTGCAGGGGACAACGTTGGTGAGAAGCAGAAGCTGCTTATTTTCTTCTTAATAGCTGCTGGGAGGTTTCTTTGTTTTTTGTCCAAGTTGGGTTTAGGGCCTGTTCACACCAAAATGTGGTGTGGGAATCCTACGTTCCATGCGCATTTCCCGCACACCATGTTCAAAACACATGCCTTTGCGATCTGCTGCGGGTGTCAATGTAATCTTAAACACCCCAAATGCAGATCGCAAAAGCACTGCGTCAGCTTGCACCAGATTGCTTGGTACAGAAGTACCAGGCAATCTGGTTGCAGTGTGTTTTTGATGCACTACTTTTGGTGCTATCCAGTGCAATTTCAGCCCATTCAAATGAATGGGCTGAAAATCACATCACACTGTAGCGCACAGGATAACTCCGGTGTGAACCAGTACTTAAGCAAATTTTTTCTTTTAATATGATGTTTATAAATAAACATTTTATGCAGGGTTCACCCACAACACAGGATTCACAGAAGACTATGGGTTTTGTAAACCGACTGCACTGAAGAACTCGTTTGCCTTCAGACATTGGAGTTCATTTACAAAAACTAGGTGCAAAATCTGGTGCAGCTCTGCAAAGAAACCATTTAACTTCCGGGTTTTATTGTCAAAACTTAATTGAATGAGCTGAAGGTGGAAGCTAATTGGCTACCATGCCCAGGTGCACCAGATTTTGCACTCTCCAGATTTAGTACATCAACCCCATTGTCTCCCTCATTGTAACATTAAATGGAGCGGGGGACACCCCGAAGCTGTAGAACTTAGCACAATATTGTCCTTCGTTAACATATATCACGCCAGGGGTAGTCACACGCTTGGAAGGTCCATGCTCACATATGTACTGTACAATGTCTTGAATTTATGTGACCTCTGTATAGTAAGTGTAACAAAGTGTTTGTACTCACTTCTGTTTGTATATCGGGGCCCTCGCCCCTGTTTGGAGTTGAATAAACTTTATATTTGAAAAAAAAAAAAAAACATTAAATGGAGCAATCTGAATGCAAGAATGTGACGTCCTCTTGTAAAGAAAAAAACAAAACAAAATCTAGCTGTTTTTTTATTCTTAATTCGGAATAATTACCAACAATGTTTCCACTAGTTTTCTGGCAGGTGAGATTAAATGTCACATTCCCTCCTTTTGTGCAGCACTGAATGACTTCAACCTTCATGTTGTTACAGGTGACAACTGGGTTCAGTAGTGTCAGATCCAGAGTATTAATTTGTATAGTCGAGTCTGCTGTATAAGTGAAGGAACCCTCAACTATATGGCACTGGTAGCTGCCTTAAAAACATAAAAGGTATAGACAAAGGTCAAAAGATTGTAGAAATAATAATGTAACATTTTCATTGGATGTATACATTTTATTTATCCTTATCTGAACCTCTCAGCAACTAAAGGATAATGATACATATTCCACAAAAGATTTTGTGCCATCACTGACAATAACACTGGCCATACATTATACAATTTTCTAGAGTTGTACCGATACTGATACCGGTATCAATGCCGATACTGAGCATTTGTACAAGTACTTGTACTCGTGCAAATGCTCCAACACCTAAACCGATACCTCTGTGGTGTGATTTGAGCCCATACAAAATGAATGGGCTGAAATCATACTGCAAAACACACAGCAAAAAAAATGCACTTTAAACAGAAATGCAGAGCGATTCCTGTCCAAATCGCATGCGGGTTCCCCCACCGCTCATGTGTGAACTAAGGCTTGTCAGCTTGGGTTCACACAGGAGCAGTGCAGGAAACCGCATGTGACTCAGACAGGTACTTGTTATCAGCGCGTACTTGACCGAAAGTATTGGCACTCATACTCGCCGGTAAAAAAACGGTATCGGTGCAACCCTACATTTTTCTTGTTCAATTTCCTTTAGATTTACCGTCAACTATGTAGTGCAAGGGCCTGCCTGGTTGCATACAAATTGAAAGTGTTTAGGTTTGACCTCATATTATATGGTTTTGGTAAATCCAAAGGAAAGTTGTACAAGAAAATTGTATAATGAAGGGCCAGCCTTAAAGAGAGCCTCTTTTTTTGTCTTCCTGCAGCTCAATGGAGCGCAGGCAGCTTGATCTTGGCCAAGGTGGTGTATAGTAATGCAAAATAATCTATTGGGCATTCACCAAATTTTTTTTAGAAATCAACCAAAATAATTGCTTAAAAAAACAAAAAGCACCTGGCTTTGTTTCCTGACAAAGAAATGTGATCATCAACCCGATTTGTTAATAAACAAAGCCATGTCACTGGCCACTGTCACTGTATTTCTTTCTAGGTACATCTGATATGCACAAAGAAAGAAATTATTTTTTTTAAGGACATTATCTTCCTGTGCCTGCGTGGGTTTCCTCCACGTATTTCGGTTTCCTCCCACACTACAAAGACATGCTGGAAGGTTAATTGGCTCCTGTCTAAATTGGCTCCAATATGTGTTTGTACGAATGTATGTTAGGGACCTTAGATCTTAAGCTCCTGGAGGGCAGTGACTGATGATGGTGAATGTACAATATATATATATGTAAAGTGCTGCATAATTTGACTGTGCTTTGTAAGTACCTGTAATAAATAAATAATAGGGACATAGTTCACCTTGTGCAAAAAACATAACAAATGCACCCACATTCATAAAATAAAAAATACATGTATTACATTTTTGAATTGAAGCCTGCAGATCTTTGCAATAGTGATCAGCACATTGTTTGTGCAAATTACAGGCTTCTGCATTGCTTACATCCCAGCCTCGGGTCCATACAGAGGTATGGACCTTTTGAAACATATAAAAGTGATGGCAAAAAAAAAAAAAGTGGTCCAACGAGTCTACCCCATAAAGCTGCCAACCAGTGAAAACATTTCGGTGAACTCTAGAATGAATCACTTAAAGGAACTTCTGTAGTTTTAGAACATCTCATGATAATAGATTGGGTGAACCAGGATGGGACAAATGTTGTAGATAACTATGACAAATGGGTTCCTGGTTTGCCATATTTATCGGCGTATAACACACACTTTTTCCTGCTGAAAATAGAGGGCAAATCATGTTTGCGTGTTATACGCCAATATTTTATCTGGGCTGCCTCAGAGGGGAATGGGGGAGCGAGCGCCGCCGGATTACAGAGCGGGGATCTCCTGTTTACTCAGCGGACGCTGTAATATGAAGCCCCGCCTCCTCGATGTCACACGTCCCGGCATTAGACCAGTGTTCTGTCTATCATAGGAGCCGGGACTTCGTATTACAGTGGCCGCTGAGTAAACAGGAGATCCCCTCTCTGTAATCCGGCATGTCTGCATTGATGGGCAATGGAGAGGCTGCAGATGGGCACTGATCAGGCTGCACTGATGGGCAATCGTGAGGCTGCAGCTGGGCACTGCCCAGGCTGCAATATTGAGGCTGCAGATGGGCACTGATCAGGCTGCAATGGTGAGGCTGCAGATGGGCACTAATCAGGCTGCATTGATGGGCAATGGCAATAGTGGGGGTGCAGAAGGGCACTGACCAGGCTGCATTGATGGGCATGGGTGAGGGTGCAGATGGGCACTGACCAGGCTGCATTGATGGGCAATGGTGAGGCTGCATTGATGGGCACCGGTGAGGCTGCAGATGAGCACTGACCCTTATTTTGCTTCAAAGTTCTTTATTTAAAATGTAAGTTTTTTTTCCTGAAACTTCCCTCTTAAAATTAAGGTGTGTGTTATACGCCTGTGTTTGTTATACGCCGATAAATATGGTACTGAGCAACCAATATAATAAACTAGGACACAGGTAAACTATGGAAGGAGAAGTATGGGGCACTGGATCACTTTTTCGAGGTAGGTGTTTTGGTAAGTTTTAAGAGAAATCCCCATTCAAGAGCCATGGGTCAACTCATATCACAGATAAACTTCATGTACAAGATGGAAAGCTCCAAGCTAGTTGTATACAGTGAAGAAAATATATTTATTGGAAGTTGTATTTATAAAAAATCCAATGCATTTTGGGCTTCAGAAGGTCCCCTTTTTATCAGGTCTCAAAGAAAATTACAAGAAATAAATACATTTAATTGTTTGAACGGGTTATAGGGACTCTACACAACTTGCTTGGCGGTTTCCTTCTTGTACATGTTTTACCAAGATTTACAATACTGTGTCATCTCTGGACCATCATCTTAAAATAACCATATACTGGTAGATTTTCATATGAATGTTTGTACAAAAACACTCATCTGTACATTCGATAGTGCCTACAGATATCTGATTAATGCCGTTCGAATGTGCTGAAAAATGTTGTTTGCTTTTACAATAAATTTTTTAAATGAATGTAAAAGCACATTCAAGAAAAAAATTCCATCCGGCTCCTCGGAATATTCTCATCACTACCTTCAAAAACTAATGGCCATTTGATTCCACTAAGCATGAGAAAATTGAACTACATTCTGCAAACAAATATTTAGACTTAAAATTCTACTAGTGTATGGCCAGCTTTAGTTCCAGACATAGAAGGCATTGTCAGTGGAATACCGAGATCTCCTTGAGAGGTAATAAATACCTGCAAGCGTTAGTCTCTATTATTCAAGGTCCTCATGAAGAGCGCACAACAGTATTAACAAAAGGGACCCCTCAATTTTAGTATATAGGAAGGTACACAATAGTTCCATTTGACATTTTAAGTATATCCCATTTTAAACAACAAAAGAAAAATGTCTTACCAGAATTATTTAATGATGATTTTCTTATAGTTAAGGTAGACTGGATGCCACCAGCAACACTGGCTGTTGTGTATGACCAATTCGTATCGTTTTCTATCTTCTGCGTGCCATTGAAGTACCAGGAAACAGAGTAAGTGGTGACATTCAGTGAACATATTAGCCTTACATTGTCATTAACGAAGATGTTGTTTGGACTCACACTGATGCTGCTCCAACCTATGAAAATTCAAGAAAATAAGCCACCTTGGGATTTTACAATATTGCAAACCTATCCGGCAGACCTTTACCTTCAACACACACAAAAAGAAAATAATTGCCTCCCTTTGTAACATTTTACAGCTTTAATTCTGTTTATTCTATAAGGATCTGTCACCAGCCATAACCTCATAGACAAGCCTCTTGCCAGATATGCAGGACCATAGATTATAATGGTCAAACAGGCAAATGCAGCAAGGCATCCAGGAGAGCAGCCGTCAGTTACAAATACAGTAGGTGAGGTTGAAAAAAGTCCATCAAATCCAACCTATGATCCCTTATAATAATCAAGGCCAGTAGATCCCTTATTATTTTACTTCTTTTACCAGGGTGACAACAATGTCTGTTCTGCTGTGAAATTACACAGCACCATTGCCACCCGTTGTCACCCCGTGGACAAGTACTTCTCCAGTGACATTTTACAGTTTAATTACTTGTTTTTTCTGTTAGTAGATCAATTAATTTTTCCATTTTTTGTAGCAAGCCAAGCTGCCCAACAAAAATGTCAGTGAGAGAGTCGGGAGAAACCATATGTCACATTGACAGGGATGTGTGTAACAGTCAGCTTTAATTTATATGGGGGTGGCAACCCCGCCCCACTCCCAAAAAAAAAAAAAAAACACCAGACTTTCAAGCTAAATGTATTTCTGACAGATCATCTGGTATTCTTCTGTACTTGAAGTGTATTTAAATGGATAAAACTTTGGAAACTGTGCATGTATTGTATAAATTCACTACATTTTTTTTTTTGCCCTGACATACATTTTCAAGTATATGTATAGCCAAAATCTTTTCTTTTTAGATTTGCATAGAGTAAGAAAGGATTAACCGCTTGCTGACCGCACAACTTACATACTCAGCGAGTACCACAGACTCAATGTCCGCCGGCACCCGCCGAACCTTCAGTACAGAGGGAGAACGGCAGTCTACCTATGTAAACAAGGCAGATCACCATTCTCCTGTGCTCTGTAAAGCAGGGGCACAGATTCATGCCTTCCCCTAGTACAAGCATCTCCCCCACAGTATGGAAACACCAGCTAGGCACACAGTTAACCCTTTGATCTATAATTATTTATTTTAACTATTTTATAATTTACAGCTAAACCAAAACAACGTAACCACTTCCCTACCCACATACAGACATATAACGTCCTCAGGAGGGATCTCCCATCCTGGGCGGGCGTCGTATGATGTCCTCGGCTTCCCAGCGGTATAGGGGGCGCGCGCGCACTGCCGAATATCAAACATGTCAAGACTCAAAATTGCGCAAGCCTGTGAAATGGCAACAAACTTTGGTACCTAAAATTTTTAAAGGTGAATTATTTAAAGCCTTCAGAGGTTATCAGTTTGGAATTGATTGCCCTAGAATTATTGCTCTCACTCTGATGTTTGTGGTGCAGTTATGATGTGTGGTGCAATCACTGTCTACATACATGTGCTGGACTTATGCTCGCATTTGCATTTGCGTGTATGCACAGGCTGTGGGGAAAGAGGGTCCTTTAACACTTGCTGGCCGCCCACAGTACATTTAAGCCATTAATTTAACATTTAATAATACCAGGGATAAGGCAGCAGCTAGCTGCCATAACACCAGTATCGTTCTGCTCCATGGGCGATTCAGCATCAGATAAAAGTAATCCCAGCAGCAGATTTGCTACGGTATCACTTTTTGCGACGTTTCCAGATTTACCGGTGCCGTCTGTAAACCTGGAAGTGATCTGAGTGGTGGATAGGCAGGAAGTCGAATGGGGGCAAGATGGCCCCCACTCGGCTCTATGCCCTTGGAGGACCGGAGCAACCTCTGACATCACTACCGGTTCCTTTTTCTTTTAAGTGTCAAAAAAATGTATTTATTTTGCTTTTAAACGTAAATGAGAGATCTGTTTTTTTTTACCTTGTAATAGGAATAAAAGGGATAACAAAAAAATGAAAGGGACGGTGTAAAAATAAAAAGTAAAATAAATAAGAAAAAATAAAGTGCCCCATCCCTCCATGTTCGCACGCAGAAGCAAACACATACGTAAGTCGCGCTCGCATATGTAAACAGTGTTCAAACCACACATGTGAAGTATCCCTGTAAACGTTAGAGTGAGAGCAATAATTTTACTAGACTATAGACTATAATTTTCACTAGACCTCCTCTGTAACGCTAAACTGGTAACCTGTAAACTTTTTTAAAGCGTCACCTATGTACCGTAATTTGTCACCATTCCACAACCGTACGCAATTTTAAAGCATGGCATGTTAGGTATCTATTTATTCAGCGTAAGATTATCTTTCACATTATATAAAACATTGGGCTAACTTTAGTGTTTTGATTTTTTTAATGCATTAAAGCACATTTCTTCCAAAAAAATTGCGTTTGAAAGACTGCTGCACAAATACAGTGTGACATAAAATATTGAAACGATCACTATTTTATTCTCTAGGGTCTCTGCTAAAAAATAAATATATTTTATATATATATATATATATATATATATATATATATATATATATATAATGTTTGGGGATTCTAAGTAATTTTCTAGCAGAAAAATACTGATTTAAACTTGTAAACAAAAAGTTCCAGAACAGGCTTGGTCTTCAAGTGGTTAGAATTTATTTTAATATTTTATTTAATTTATATATATTTTTTTTCATTAAAAAAAAAATTTAATTTAACAAGTAACCTATATGATAACACTGGAGATATCAGGGGATCTATTAGACCCCGAATTCTCCCCTGCTGTCCAATTCAGCTAATTAAGCACAGGGAATGACATTTTCTAAATTGAAAGTGACAGAATCATCATCACTTACAGTTTCGTTAGCCACAGAAGAAATCGGGAATGGATGTTGTACTATTCGCTCACAACATCCTTCAGCCAACATTTTATGGAACTAAGTAAATAAAATGTCTTACCTTCAACCATTTGTGTAATAGAACCTGCTTTGTAGGCAGTGGTGGATAAGTCTGTTATTAAATTTGTATTGGCAGTGCTAAGTACATCCGTAGTAGTAGGCTCAGAGACCACAGTGTAATCTGCAACAATGCTTCCAGGTCTGAAATTAAAAAAAAAATGATCACAGTGTGCAAAAACGAAAGCCCAAATCCATCAAGTCAAAATATTTTTTTTCTTTTTGTCTTGAAGAGAGTAGGAAACAGTACGGATTATTTCCTTTATAATCTACGGCTAAACCAACACAATTTAAAGTGTTTTGCACATTTGCAGGTACATTTGAGAAAACCCCACTATATGACTGTTATGTTTTGATATTCACACAGCATATTTTTTTAACTATATCTTACTTTTTTATGTTTCTGAAGAGAAGGTGTCATGGCTGACTGCAAGCATTTGTCAACTAGTTCAGCGTAATCTGTCTCAATAGCTGGGCTGTGACAGCTGCTCAGTTCTCCTTAACATACAATGTAGAAGTCCAGCTTCTAAACATTGAACTCTTGAAGACACACTTTGTTCAAATCTAGTACAACTGATGAGATGATTTCTGCCTGCACAGTGCCGGGTTAATTATGGCAAATGCAGCTTTCCAGCCCCCTCATAACAAAGAGAACTTAGTCATGGAAGTTAAATTCTGACTCGTTACTTCACAGCTCAAATGGATCAAAGTTAAAAATTTGATATTTCATTTTCATGTGCTAAAAAAATAAAATAAAATAAATAAAGCTTGCTCTATCAGCATGAACTCCTTTCACGACTGCCTTTAGCCATTATTTTACTGTTGACTGTTTTTTTCTTTTCTATTTTTTTACACATTAATATTTACAAATATGCAAACTGAAACAAACAAACTGTATTCCACTTGTAAAAACTTTTAAATCAGAAACATAATTTCAGTATTGTTATAGATGCAACAAATTATAAAATAAATTAAAATGTATACCTTTAATCCACAGTAACAATAGTATTTTTAAAATATTAAAAATTCAGAAAAAACAGCGTGGAGTCCCCCCCCCCCCAATCTGGTGTGGATTTTAGGGGAACCCCACATCAAAATTTAAAAAAGAAATGGCATAGGTCCCCCCCCAAAGTCCATACCAGAGCATTATCCAAGAAAGCAGGAAAGGGGGGGATGAGCGAGTGCCCCCCCCCCACCATACCAGGCCACAAGCCCTCAACATGCCCCCCAAAGCACCTTATCCCCATGTTGATGGTGACAAGCGCCTTTTCTGCACAACCCTGGCCCAGTGGTTGTTAGGGTGTGGGGGGGGGGGTGACACCAGAATCTGGAAGCCCCCTTTAATAAGTGGCACCAAGATCTTGCCCCCCCCCATGTGAATGAGTATGGGGTACATAGGACCCCTACTCATTCACCCAAAAAAAAGTGTAGTGTAAAAAAGACAGAAGGCAATTTTTGACAAGTCCTTTATTAAATAAAAAAAAAATCCCAAAAAACAAAAAATAAATGTCCCCTGAAGTAGATCCAACGGTAATCACGATGAACGCCAGCCGCCGACCCCCAAAAAAAGGAAAAAAAAGATCTCTGTATCCGATGAAGGATCCAGTTGTGTGACAGCTCCGCCATGTGACAGTACTTAAATAACCAAGGGGCAGAGCCAGCCGATGATGTCACCTGGTGACCTGGTTGGCACAGGCTGTTAAAGATGCTGGTCCATCCTGCTCAAGGTTTCACATATCATTCCCTATTCCTTATTGAATTGCAAGCTCTACTGAGCAACACTGAATTGTCTTTGTGCTTGCTGTCTGTTTTTTTTTTTTTAGATGTATTATGAATTTATGATTAATAAAATTGTACCTTCATTTAACTAACTTTCACAATGTTTACTGCCTCAACCAAAGTCCCAAGAACCCTTTTTCTCAGTCTTTGTACCAGGGATGGAGGCACACTGCATATGTGCCTCATTTTAAAGTCCCAAATCCCCCCTTCTTTCTTCTTGCTGTCTGTTGTAGTGCATTAGTGTGTTTCCTTTAAGTCTCAATATCAAGAACTAAAGAACATTGGAGCACTACATACTCATAACAATTTCTTACCTGAAACCGGTAACGTTGGCTGACTGGAAGCCAGGAAGCGATTGATAAGATTTAATAAACTGGAGAACAAACAAAATGTAGATATGGGGTTAGGAACAACTTAGATATGGATATTGTGTAATGTTTTATTGTTTTACAGTAGATCTAAAGCTATTTTTTGGGGGGTGAATAGTGATTGCCTTAGGAAAGTAGGGTTGTAGATGTAGTGTGGAGGAACTAAGACTCTATCATATTTTTTTCCTTTCCCTCCTGTCCCAGAGACACAGAAACAAGTGAGATGGAAACTCTCTGAAGTGAGGGTAAATCCCCTATTTAGTTGTCACCAGAACAGGTTAATCCGATGAAAGGTTTCCCTCACCTTCTGTGACAACTATAAACTTCTGGATTTCCCATCACTTTATGTTCTGGTAAGAGTGGTCACCAGGACAAAACAGAGGAGGTGGTTCTCCCCAGTGGTGACACAGACCACAATAGAAACTTAAAGCGGAACTTTAGTCATTTTTTAAACTTTCCATCTATTATATCTTCTGCCCTTGTTGTTTTAACTTTGGATAGTAAAACATTTTTTTCTGCCAGTAAATACCTTATACAGACCACTTTCTCTTTCTTGTCTGGTCATTAGCCTAGGCCTATGACATCATGCACAGCTCTCTCTCTCTCACTCTGGTGAGAGATTTCCAGGAGGGGAGGGGAGGGAGGGATGAGTCATAAGAGGGCCAATGAGAGCTGCGGGGCTGCAGAGCTGGAGGTGTGCCTCTGTGTAAATCCAGGAAGTGAACAGGCAGCAGCTTCAGCTGGCCACAGTTAAAATAGATGCAGCCAGACTCAGTGGAGGGAGATTTCTGCAGCATATCTGGCAAATACAGAGTCACAGTATATATAAAATAATATGCAAAGTGGTTGGAGGGAAGTTTAAGAATAGCAAAGATGTTTTTTTATTACAAATTATGTGAGCAGACTGCAGTTCCTCCTCAACAGAGTCTCTCTCTATGCCAACCAAAATGAAAAAATTATATCTGAAATAACAGACATTAAACCTTTTTTCAATTTCAAAGTCCATTAATTAGCTAAAATATAAAAATCGTTAAAGTGATTGTAAAGTCTTGTTTTTTTTTGCTTTAAAAAGAAAAAACATGTAATACTTACCTGCCGTGTGCAGTGGTTTTGTACAAAGCAGCTCAGATCCTCTTCTTCTCAGGTCCCTCTTCGACTCTTCTAGCCCCTCCCTCCTGTTCAGTGCCCCCACAGCAAGCAGCTTTCTATGGGGGCACCCGAGCCAAGTCACAGCTCCCTGTGTCCATTCAGACATGGAGCCCTGACCTGGCCCCGCCCCCTGTCTCCCCTGATTGGCTGTCAGACTTTGATTGACAGCAGCGGCAGACAATGGCAGCCAGTGTCTCAGCCAATCGGGGAGGGAGAATCTCAGACAGCTGAGACATTTATGGACATTGCTGGACAGAGATGGACCTCAGGTAAGTATTAGGGGGGCTGAGGGGGGCTGCTGCACACAGAACGCTTTTTCTCTTAATGCATTAAGATAAAAAACCTTCTGCCTTTACAGCCTTTAAGGTAATCTAAAGCCAAAAAATGTTTTTCTTGATAAATAAAACATTTTGCAGTCTACTGTATGTCCCACTGAAAAGATCTCCCTTTACTTCCTGTACCAGACACAACAGGAAGGAAGACACGATCTCTACAAAGTGAGATAAATCTCCCTCAATTGTCACCTTAAGTGTCTCCATTGGATGATTTCCCCTCCACTTCTGTTCCAGTGACAACTATAAAAGGTAGCTCTTGTCATTGCCTTCCGTCCCAGTGACAATAGTCATCAGGACAAATATAGAGCATGAATCTCTCCAGCAGAGACACCGACAGCAGTAAAAACAGAAACAGGGGTTCTATACTAATCCAAAAAAAAAAAAGTTTTGGCTTGGTTTATATACATTTTAAATAATGAATAGCTAAATGGTCTGTGAAATCAAATGTTCACATTTTAAAGATATGGGACTTCCAAGGGAAAAGGCTTGCCACAGAGATGCAATTTCCATTAAATTAGGAAAATGTCATCTTAATTCTGAATTCTGAATAACTGTGCTGATCTGTTTGTAAGAAGGTGCAGTTAGCTAGTTTTCCACTAGTGCTGTAACACAGAATAATGTAATTGGGTGTTAGGTCCCCTTTTAGACAAAGCCTTCCTGTTGTGATGTCATGTCAGTGCCCATGCAAGGGCCAGGAGGGGAGGAGCATTAGGCAGACAGGGCATGGAAGCCAAACACCCCACACCTATGCAGATGTATTCAGCACAGCCAAGGCCCTACATGAGGCAGAAGGTCTTGGGTGAGATAGTTCAATACCCCAGGAGTGCCAGCTGTAGTCTTCCTGTCTCACATAAAATGGTCTAACTGACTGAGACCGGGATGCAGAAGGCCTTGTAAGCCAGGCTAGTGTTCTCTGAGGAGTGTACTAATGCACCTAGGATTTCTAGTGAAATCTGCTGTACCTAGAGTAGCAGCTGCAGGCCTGTCTCTGGAACAACTAGAAGAGAGTCATGAGCCTGATGCATAAAGCCTTATGGGCAAGTCGGAGCCCTCTGAGTGAGTACCAATTACTGGAGGAGAGATATTAATGGAATATGGCTTAACAGTGATGTGCAATGTGTCTTTCACAATTGACTGCTATGTTACGTCCACTATATGTGATTGGCTAAGTATGCCATTCAACACCGAAAAGTATGTCTTTGTGATGTGATGTGTCACTGCCATCTTTGAAGAATAAGAGCAAAGTGTGGAAACTATAACTTTGTGTGGACATTCCTTTCTTGTGAATATAAAGGCTAATGGCTGGGGATGTTGTGATAAGGCTAATGCCAAGGAGCTAAACACAATATGACGAAGGTTAAGAACTACAGGGTGGGGACTAACACCTTTTGGCACCAACAGCCAGCCAATCAGAAAACCCACGATTTCTCCAAATAGACCAGTGAAGTGTCCAGCAGGGGGCGACACGTGTTCTGCTGTTACCTAGAATAAAGTGAGCTATCAAAGGCTCCTTTCACATGGGTGACATCGGGTCCATTCAGCAGCAAATTCATGAACAGATCCCCTGCTGAATGGAAGCACGATGGGATGGATGTCACTTTTGTGACATCTGTATCTGTTCAGTGTTTAGCTCCATTATAAAAAAAAACCAGAACTTTCCAGACCTATATTAGATCTATGGGAGGCAGGATATAAACGGACATCATGTTTAGGTCTGATCAGTCACGTTTAGGAGCGGAAAAACAGAAATAGATGCAGATCTCTTCCCCCTTTTTTTCCAGACCTGGATGGACTCAGAAGCAGGTGGATGTAAACAGACACACATCTATCCGGTTGCCCATAGCCTTGCATGGAGTTTCCAAACAGGTCCGCCTGAAAAACTGACAGGTGCACCTGCTTGCAAAGCCCATGTGAAAGGGGCCTAAGGCTTCTACAGAGGTTTGAGCCCCAGACAGCGCATCTCTGGAACCATCCTTAGCTCGCAGACGATGGTGGCTGATTCAGCCTGATTGCCTCCATCCCAAACGGAGAAATTAATTACTGGGGTGTTTTGCGCTTTAAAGAAAATGTAAACACTTGTCTATTGGATACCTCTAGAAACAACTTGTATGATCAATCAGCACACTGCTGGAAAGCAATACAGTTTATGTCTATAATTGAGTCCATATAGAAATTCAGTGCAATGTGTCATTTTATACATATTCTTTTCACATGCATATTTAAACCTACCGAACTTTCCAGAAAGTTTTTGCAGTCTTGGTATGAGGTTGAAGCTGGGTTCAGAAAATCAGGTGTAAAATCTTTCAAGATTGTGAGGCTCATTTTTGTAGCAACTGTAAAACAAAGCATACAGTGTGTCAAACTAGCATGGTCCTGGATGATACTGGGCCCTATAGGAAAGTAAACAGTATTGCAGTCATAACATTGTAAAAACAACAGAAAAAAATAGGATTTTTTAAAACAGCTTACCTGTAAAATCCTTTTCTTTCGAAGGACATCACGGGACACAGAGCCACAGTAATTACTGATGGGTTATATAGGTATCACTGGTGATTGGACACTGGCACACCCTATCAGGAAGTTCAACCCCCTATATAATCCCTCCCCCTTGCAGGGATACCTCAGTTTTGTAGCCAAGCAATATAGTGTATTAGAAGAGCGGCGGGACCTCTGTGTCCCGTGATGTCCTTCGAAAGAAAAGGATTTTACAGGTAAGCTGTAATAAAAAATCCTATTTTCTTTCTCGAACATCACGGGACACAGAGCCACAGTAATTACTGATGGGATGTCCCAGAGCAATGCTACCTGAGGGGGGGGAACCACGACCAAGTAGGGTGCAATCAGACCTGAGGACCCTGTACCGCTGCCTGCAGCACACTACGCCCAAAGGCGATATCCTCATGCCTTCTCACATCCACCTGATAGAATCTGGTGAATGTATGAACTGAAGACCAGGTTGCGGCCTTGCAGATTTGAGCCATAGAGGCCCGGTGATGCACTGCCCAAGAAGCACCAATAGCCCTTGTGGAATGTGCCTTGATCTGAAACGGAGGAATCTTCTGTTTCAAACCGTAAGCTTGAATGATCAACTGTCGAATCCATTTAGAAATGGTAGCTTTTGACGCTGCCTGTCCTCTATTGGGACCCTCTGGCAGCACAAACAAAACATCCGTCTTGCGGATCTGAGCAGTTGTCCCTAGATAGGCCTTAACTGCTCTTACTACATCCAACGAATGTAGAGATCTCTCTTCCGGAGAACAGGGATCTGGAAAAAAGGAAGGCAGAACAATGTCTTGGTTTAAATGAGAATCAGAAACCACCTTCGAGAAAAACTAGGATGAGGGCGTAGTACCACTCTATCCTTGTGTATAATCAAATAAGGCTCCTTACAGAAAAGATCTGCTAATTCTGATACTCTTCTAGCAGAAGAGATGGCCACCAGAAAAATATATTTCCTTGTCAACAAGACCAAAGGAATCTGACTTATTGGTTCAAAAGGCTGTTTCTGTAACACAGCCAGGACCAAGTTCAAGTCCCAGGGGTTTAGGGGCACTTTAACCGGAGGATTAAGACGCATCACCCCCTGCATAAAATTTCGGACCAAAGAATGCGAAGCAAGTGGCCGCTGAAATAATACTGATAAAGCAGAGACCTGGCCCTTGATGGTACTCAAGGCCAGCTTCATCTCTAATCCTAATTGTAGAAAATCAAGAATTCTACCTATGACATATTTCCTGGGATGCCAACCTCTGGATTCACACCAGGTTATATAAGCTTTCCAGACTCTATGATAAATCATCCTGGAAGCTGGCTTCCTTGCATTAATCAAGGTAGATATGACAGGACCTGAGAGCCCACGACTCTTCAGAAGGTGGGTCTCAATAGCCAAACCGTCAAACTTAGCGTTTGTAAGGCAGGATGGAACACTGGACCTTAACAGGTCTGGGCGTACCGGTAGGGTCCACGGGGAACCCACCGTCATCCTTACTATTTCTGCATACCAAGTCCTTCTGGGCCAAGCGGGGGCCACCAGAAGTACCGACCTCCTTTCCTGCCTGATCCTGCGAAGGAGTCGTGGTAATAGCAGAATAGGCGGGAATGCGTAAATCAGTGAGAACCGATGCCACGGAATCACCAACGCATCCGTCCCGCATGCAAGAGGATCTTTTGTCCTTGCCACAAATCTGTCTATCTTTGTGTAGAATCGGGATGCAAAGAGATCTACATCTGGAACCCCCATATGGCATATGGCCCAAAAGACGTCGGGATGCAGAGACCATTCCCCTGGAAGTAACTGCTGGCGACTTAGATAGTCCGCCTGCCAATTCTCTATTCCCGGGATGAAAACTGCCGATATGCATGGCACAAGCATCTCTGCCCAGACTAAGATCTGGTTCACCTCCTTTTGAGCAGCTCGGCTCTGGGTGCCTCCCTGATGATTGACATAAGCCACTGCTGTGGCATTGTCGGACTGGATCCTGACCGGACAACCCTGTAGCCTGATAGTCCAGGCTTTTAGAGCTAAATGTATCGCCCGGATCTCCAGAATGTTGATGGGTAAGGTCCTCTCTGTCTTGGACCATATCCCTTGGACCGCAGCCTGTTCCAGAACTGCTCCCCAACCTGACAGACTGGCATCTGTTGTTACCACCGTCCAGGTAACCGGTAGAAAGGATTTCCCCTTCTGCAGGTTCTCGGGTATGAGTCACCAATTGAGGACCTGACGCACCGCATGCGACAGGTGCATCGGAAAGTCTAATGCCTGAACCTTCTTGTTTCAGGTCAACAGAATACTGTGTTGCAGCATTCTTGAGTGAAACTGAGCATAGGGAACTGCTTCGAATGAAGACACCATCTTCCCTAGTAGCCTCCTACAAAGGCGGACTGAGGGACCCTTCTTGGTCCTTACTGTCAGAATCAGCTCTCTCAAAGCAGTGATCTTTGCCTGGGGTAGAAATATTTTCTCCTGGCTTGTATCTATAATCAGACCTAAATACTCCAGTCTTCTTACTGGTTTTAGGAAAGACTTTTCTAAGTTGAGGATCCAACCCAGGTGTTCTAGATACCTGACTGTGGTCCTCAAGTTTCCATTTAAAGAGGCTACCGACCGGTCTATCAAGAGCAGGTCGTCTAGGTATGCTATGACAGCTATACCCTGAGCCCTTAATCTGGCCAGAGGAGGAGCCAAGATTTTTGTGAACACTCGAGATGCAGTGGCTATCCCGAAAGGCAGAGCCACAAACTGGAAATGGCGCCCTCCTACCTCGAAGCGCAGAAACTTCTGATGAGCAGGAAAAATGGGCACATGCAGATATGCATCTCTGATGTCTATTGATGCCAGAAATTCTCCTCCCTGCAGGGTGGGAACTACTGTTCAAATTGATTCCATGCGGAAGGATTGAATCCTTAGGAATCGGTTCAGATCCCTTAAGTCCAGAATGGGCCTGACATCCCCATTTGGCTTTTGGACCATAAAAAGGTTGGAATAGAAGCCCAATCCCTGGTCCTTTGCGGGAACTATCGCTAGAAGGAGCGACTGGTTCTTCTCTGGGTCTCTGGGAACACCTGATCTGAGGAACCGAGGAGAGGGGAATTCCTGAAACTCCAGCTTGTACCCTAAGGTTACCGGGGAGATTACCCATCTGTCCTGGAAGTCCTCCTGCCAGAGCTCTGAGAACTGTCGCAGTCTTCCCCCACTCGAGTGAGTGGGGGCGCCCCCTCATGCAGAGGTCTTAGTGTTTTGCCTAGTAGGCTTCTTTCCCCAGGACCTCTTTTGTCCCTGGGGTTGACTCTTGTCTCTGGACCCCGATGGAGGCGGCCGTCGAGACTGCCTGGAGGCTGAAGCCCCCGGCGCTGGGGAAAGAGTCCATTTGAAAGAGGGACGCTTACTCTTCTTGACAGGTAAGAGAGTGCTTTTCCCACAAGAGATTCTCTTGATATAGTTATCCAAGTCCTCTCCAAACAACCTTGCACCACGAAATGGAAACCCAGCCAGTAGCTTCTTACATGGTGCTTCGGCTGACCAATTTTTCAACCATAGGATTCTACGTATATGCACCAACCCCAGTGAAAGACGGGAGGTTTGCACGATAGAATCTCTAATGGCGTAAACCACAAAGCATAAGGCCGCTGGAAGGTTAGCAAACCCCGGGCCTGCTGTTCAGGTAATACTTTGATGACCTGCTTAACATGGTCTCTTAAGTATTGACAGACTCCAATCGCTGCTACTGCAGGTTGGGCCACTGATCCTGCTAAGGAGAAAACATCCTTCAATAGGGATTCCATCCTTTTATCTACAGGATCCCTGAGCATCTGAGCATTGTCTACAGGACAAAGTCAGGCTATTATTTACGGAGGAAATGGCGGAATCAATAACCGGTATTCCCCACATTTTAATAAACTTTTCTCCCATCGGATAAAGTGTTGAAAACTTTCTCGGCGGAAAAAAACGTTTGTCTGGGTGATCCCACTCAGAATAAATTAGCTTTTCAAGTAAAGTATGAACAGGAAAAGCATGTGCTGCTTGGAAAGGTTTCAGTGACCCCAAAGCAGAAGAGGATTCTTTAGCAGTTTCAGGTATGGGCAACTTAAATGTGGATCGGACCAATCCAGTGGGGATCTGCACTAAGACTTTCTCCTCTTGGGAAGTCGCAGAGGGTCCCTCTCCACCTGAGTCCTCTGAAGAGGAATCATCCGTCCCATCCCGATCCTCTGAAAGGGATTCATCTCCTTTATCCCAGAGCTCCTCTGTCTGAGGGTCTTGGGGAACAGAGGAAAGCCTTGTGCGTTTTCTTCCACTGAGTGAAGACGTAATCACGGCCATTAATCTTTCCTCTAGACCATTAATGGTTGAGGAAAAAACCTCTTGTGTAATATATACAGGGGCTGAAGTGCCAAAAGCAGGTGTAGCCCCTGACCCCGATGGCTCTCCCTGGCTAGCCGTCCCTGGCCCATCTTTTAGGGGGGGAGGATGCTGCCGACAGAGGGCCCTCAGAACCCGAACGAGATCCCCTAGTGTCTCTGGTTCCTGGGGTGCTTGAACCTCTTCTACCCATAGTGCAAAGCAACAAGGTGTGAGGTATACAAATGAACATTGCCTGCTGAGCGATGTAGTCTGGCTAAAAGCCTTGCTACCCAATGCTCAGTCTGGTGTTACTTCAGTAAATGCTGCCTAGGCGAATGCCTGTGTCCCACCTTACATGCGACCGTCAGCTCTGTGTCTCTCAGAAGGCTGTGTGCACCTGTACAGAGTGCCTCTAATAGCCTGCAGCTGGCCTGAGTGGGAGTCTAAGCACTCAGTGCTGACGTCCCGCCCCTCCCCCTCTACCGCTCCCCCTTTGAGTTTTGAAAAAAAAACAAGCGCTTCCCACGCTGGCCGACTCTCCTGTCATGCTTCTGGAGAAAGGCTGGGGATGGGGGGGGGGGGGGGGGGAGGGAGAGGTGCTGGTAACAAGATCTGCCTGAACGGCTATCTTCAGAGATGGTGGCCATTAGGCCGCACAGTCCGGGTGGTATAACCACTTTCTAGACCCCTGTGGCCCCTCTAGCCTGGGGGGAACATTCAAACATGAGAAATCCCTCCTCCATCTTACCTTCTTTGCAACCGGCTTGAGACGCTGTGAGGAAAAAACACCAACGATGAACACTGAGACAGACAGTCAGCATGTGCAGGTTTGTGCTCTTGGCAGCCCCCGGTGGTCACAATAGGCATAGCATGCATTTACCTTAAAGGAGAAAAGCCACTAGAACTCAAAAATTCTGTGGAATCTCCTCTTAACTTATCCAGCCGCAGGGTGCTGTTTACACAGACCCAATCTTCACCTCTCACGGTGGGCTCCGTTTGGGACCGTAAAGCACCTCGCCAGAAATTAGGAAGTTTAAAGCCATTTTCTGATCTGCGGGGTCCAGCTCTCTAAAAAGAGAAGCGTTACGGGTAAAACCTCGTTTCTTCGGACACGAGGCCCGGGTACCATTCAATTCGGCCATGAAAAGACACTTTGAATGGATCCGGTTCGCCTGGCTTGCCCCAGTATAGGATATCAGGATATTCCCTTTGGAGCTCAGCACAGGACATCTTTACACGTCCATCACCTAAGACACTGGCGTAAAAACTGAGGTATCCCTGCAAGGGGGAGGGATTATATAGGGGGTTGAACTTCCTGATAGGGTGTGCCAGTGTCCAATCACCAGTGATACCTATATAACCCATCAGTAATTACTGTGGCTCTGTGTCCCGTGATGTTCGAGAAAGAAATATCCTTGTGTTGCTCCATGCAGAATGAAACTTGTCATGTAGGTTGTATGTAGAAAGAGATAAGGACCTAAGTGCTATACAGTAGTGTTAAAGTCCAAAGTGATCTTCAAATGAAACAAGCAAGCAGAGTCTTTGTATAAGGCCAACACATTTAAGGGGCTCAACAGTGTGCCCTTCATCAGGGCGAAAGGTAGATAGAAACTCTAGGTGATGAACTTGATATAAGTTATTGGTTCTATTGGTTGAACTAGATGGGCTTGGGTCTCTTTCGCAGTACTATGAAAGGGCAGCCTTCAGAAAAACTCAACAGCAGCTGTAGGTTGTATGTTGGCTACTATAACTGACTTCTAGTGGTTGGCTGCAAATCTGGTGCAAAGGCAGTGACTCTATGGTCTTCATTCTTTTCTCTCATCCAATTTTCTTTTGAACAGACGTCAATGTAATTAGTAAAGGGTTAATTTACTTATGGAGGTAAGGGGCACCTATAGATAAAAATAAACTGCGCAGCTTTGAACAAAGTTGAATAATGCCTTTGTTATAGGTGTAGGCCACTTACATACCTACCGAAGTTTGGCCGAAAAACTCCCCAAGATGCCTCCTGTCCTTCTATGTTGCTAGCACATTGCTAAGACACTTCAAGCTACTAGTGCTCACCCCCATAATCACAGGAGTGTGCTCTTTCCCCCATTCAAATCCCTTTGTGTGCACACTCTCTCCACTGTCGCAGTAGCTCTGACTTCAGCAATGCATCAACAGAGGTTTGATAGTTCACTTATTTGCTGCCCCTTGTTAGCTGCTTCACCTGTTGGCCCTTGTTGCACTTTTTAACTCAATAGGATGAAAATGGGATAGATGATTAATCGATCAGTCAATTAGGACATTCGATTAATCATCTATCCCATCTTCATCCATTATCCTGTGATGCTTTGTGTTTTCATGTTTTTTTGTGTGTCCTGTCTGTCTGTGGGCGTCTGTGTGCATATGTACCCTTCCTTTACACATAAAGTTTCAAATGGTTTGTACAATGTTATGCCCAATTCCCACCCCTTGGCTTCCCTGGGGTGTGTGTAGTTACCGAAAGGGGGGCGGTCCTGTGATCCGATTGGCCCGCCCACTCTGCCATCTCTATATACCACACCTAAGATGGCCGACAACCATGCCTGACGAAGGAGCACGCATGCTCCGAAAGCGTGCATGTCACAGCCTCCTCTTTTAGAGACCAGGGACCTCCTGCCTAATGGCTTCTTCCTGCGCCCCTTACATCTAGCCCGGGACACCGGAAACCACTGGCGCCGCCGAGCAAGACCCCACAGCGCTACCTGGATACGGCTCTGGATCCCTGACGTCCATCTGATACTCATAAAGATGTGCCTGCTTTTATCTTATTTTAAGTGAGTGCAATACTACTCAGTTAAATGTGTTACTAATATTGCTGCACTTAGATTGGCGCTGCTTGTCTGTCTTGTATCTGTCTTGTATCCTTCCCAGAGTTTCTTCTACTCTTCAGCGTGCTGCCTTCCCTGTGTCAGCTATACTCCCTGTGGTTATTACCCAGGCTATGGACTTCCTTCTAAAACCCATCATCCCCACCATAAGTCATACCTAACTATATATCCTTGTATATACATACATATACTATTTCAATAGTGACTCTTTGCTCCTCATTGGTTAGAACTTGGACTATATGTTCAGTATTTGGACACCAAAATGTTTTCATCATCCCAGATGACACAGCTCTGCCTGCTGGAACACCCTAGCACAACAATTATTGTGTTGTTTACAATTTATCTACAGCCACCCCTTATATGCATTGCCACTTACTGGTAAAGGTGAACTACCCCTTTTAATCAAAATCTACGTCTTTGGCTGGCACAATAATTAACATTGACAACAATTTCATATGTTCAAAAGAGAATTGGTTGCAGCTGATCTTATGGAAGAGTCTGCATATTCACTCTTATTTACGGTATTTGAGTATATGAAAAAATTGATATTTGTCCTCCAAACCCCAAGCTTTACTAACAAGCTTTATCAGTAAATTAAAGATTACATAAAGTCTAACAACTGTCTGGCAATGGCAGCAACTGTCAGACCTCAAGTGATTTCTCACCCCAAGCACAGGTAGAAAAGTGAGGCCCAGAGCAATGGGGGCAAATAAAAATCTTATGCAAGAAAGACTGCACAATAATAATACTAATTTAAAGCCCAACTACAGTGGGGACGGAAAGTATTCAGACCCCCTTAAATTTCTCACTCTTTGGTATATTGCAGCCATTTGCTAAAATCATTTAAGTTCATTTTTTTTCCTCATTAATGTACACACAGCACCCCATATTGACAGAAAAACACAGAATTATTGACATTTTTGCAGATTTATTAAAAAAGAAAAACTGAAATATCACATGGTCCTAAGTATTCAGACCCTTTGCTGTGACACTCATATATTTAACTCAGGTGCTGTCCATTTCTTCTGATCATCCTTGAGATGGTTCTACACCTTCAATTGAGTCCAGCTGTGTATGATTATACTGCTTGGACTTGATTAGGAAAGCCACACACTTGTCTATATAAGACCTTACAGCTCACAGTGCATGTCAGAGCAAATGAGAATCATGAGGTCATAGGAACTGCCTGAAGAGCTCAGAGACAGAATTGTGGCAAGGCACAGATCTGGCCAAGGTTACAAAAAAATTTCTGCTGCACTTAAGGTTCCTAAGAGCAAAGTGGCCTCCATAATCCTTAAATGGAAGACATTTGGGATGACCAGAACCCTTCCTAGAGCTGGCCGTCCGGCCAAACTGTGCTATCGGGGGAGAAGAGCCTTGGTGAGAGAGGTAAAGAAGAACCCAAAGATCACTGTGGCTGAGCTCCAGAGATGCAGTCGGGAGATGGTAGAAAGTTGTACAAAGTCAATCATCACTGCAGCCCTCCACCAGTCAGGGCTTTATTTATTTTATTTTTATTTATTTATTTATGTTACTTATATAGCGCTGTCAATTTACGCAGCACTTTACATATACATTGTACATTCACATCAGTCCCTACCCTCAAGGAGCTTACAATCTAAGGTCCCTAACTCACATTCATACATACTAGGGACAATTTAGACAGGATCCAATAACCTACCAGCATGTCTTTGGAGTGTGGGAGGAAACCGGAGTACCCGGAGGAAACCCACACAGGCACAAGGAGAACATGCAAACTCCAGGCATGTAGTGTCGTGGTTGGGATTTGAACCAGCGACCCTTCTTACTGCTAGGCGAAAGTGCTATCCACTACACCACTGTGCCGCCCACTTTATGGCAGAGTGGCCCGACGGAAGCCTCTCCTCAGTGCAAGACACATGAAAGCCCTCATAGAGTTTGCTAAAAAAACACCTGAAGGACTCCAAGATGGTGAGAAATAAGATTCTCTGGTCTGATGAGACCAAGATAGAACTTTTTGGCCTTAATTTTAAGCGGTATGTGTGGAGAAAACCAGGCACTGCTCATCACTTGTCTAATACAGTCCCAACAGTGAAGCATGGTGGTGGCAGCATCATTCTGTGGGGGTGTTTTTCAGCTGCAGGGACAGGACGACTGGTTGCAATCGAAGGAAAGATGAATGCGGCCAAGTACAGGGATATCCTGGACGAAAACCTTCTCCAGAGTGCTCAGGACCTCAGACTGGGTCGAAGGTTTACCTTCCAACAAGACAATGACCCTAAGCACACAGCTAAAATAATGAAGGAGTGGCTTCACAACAACTCCGTGACTGTTCTTGAATGGCCCAGCCAGAGCCCTGACTTAAACCCAATTGAGCATCTCTGGAGAGACCTAAAAATGGCTGTAGACCAACGTTTACCATCCAACCTGACAGAACTGGAGAGGATCTACAAGGAGGAATGCCAGAGGATCCCCAAATCCAGGTGTGAAAAACTTGTTGCATCTTTCCCAAAAAGACTCATGGCTGTATTAGATCAAAAGGGTGCTTCTACTAAATACTGAGCAAAGGGTCTGAATACTTAGGACCATGTGATATTTCAGTTTTTCTTTTTTAATAAATCCTCAAAAATGTCAACAATTCTGTGTTTTTCTGTCAATATGGGGTGTTGTGTGTACATTAATGAGGAAAAAAAATGAACCTAAATGATTTTAGCAAATGGCTGCAATATAACAAAGAGTGAAAAATTGAAGGGGGTCTGAATACTTTCCGTCCCCACTGTATAATGAAAACATCTGTACGTCCTCTGTGTCCCTACTGTGGACAAGTGTTGCCTGTACACTATGGACCTATGGTCAATAATCCAAACGTTTATTGAAGCTACTTCATCATAATAAGTGCAAGCGTAGTTTTGCATTTGCACTTACTGTGATGTGATAATTTCAATAAAACAATGAACTATTGATTATGGCTTCATGGTGTACTGGCAACTTATGTTCTTGTCTATGCTGATTTCAGCCTACCTGCTGGCAGTTGTTACAGCACCCTACTATTCCAGGCCTTGCCCAGGAATATGACTGTGATGGAATTATCATAAGACCAAGGACAGGACAGGTAGTGACAGAACATCTCTCCATTGGGTGCACAGACAAAAACACATTTTTTAGCAGAGTGAGGAAGGGTTACAGTTTCGGACAATTCCTAATTTCTGTTCGTGCCATCTTGTCCCAATGACATCCGCAGCCCACATTCCATGTATTGGAGTCATAGAAACTGGAAACAAGAAAAAATCTTCCAATGACAAAAATAAAAACTTTAACTCTTCCCACCCTATCGAGAACAAAAAAGGAAAAATTGTTTTGCTGAAGTTAGGATTTATGCCTCAACATTTCTAAACCCTTCTCAACCTTTTTAACATGGAGGATCCCTTGAAACAACTTTCTGAAGTAGGAAACCCCTGCTAATAATTATTATAGCTCCAGCTTACAGTACATTAGTGTGATGGTCTCTGGGAAGAATCCTCCTTACACTTGTGGTCATTGGAAAGAATCCCCATCTTACAGCTAAAAAGATCATTTGCGTCAGTGGTTACCTAACTGAGAGGCAAAGGTTCCTCATTGCTCAAGGACCTCCTTTGGAGGAGCCCTAGGGTACCACAGATTCCTGGCTGAGAAAGGCTGGATTAAACTGTCAATCACGTCAGTAGTATGGCTTTCATCTTCTCCTTTCTTATAAATGATACAACTACATTGCCAGTTTATGCTAAAATGCAGTTCAGCTTAAGTCCTAAAAAGGACAGCAGGTTGGAGACTGTCCAACAGAGGGTGGCTAGTTAGGAGACAAATGGACAAAACGGTGCAAGATAGGTCCCATGACTTTTGAGTCACTCAACTTTTACTGCAGCTACTGTGACTCTTACCATGTATGCATATATCCTTTCAGTGGCGACTGAACTTGATATCCTTATTCAGGATTTCAGGATATTCAGAAAATCCAAAATTTTATAAAGGGGGTTTGGTAGGTTTTTCCTCAACCCTCGGAATTAGCATGCAGAATGTGATAACACATGTGCATAGCCAATTTGTACACACATACATGGGCCAGGTTAGAGTGGAGCCAATTACCTACAAGCGTGTTTTGGAGTTAGGGAGGACACAGGAGTATGCAGAGGAAACCCACGCAAGCACAGGGAGAGTATGAAAACTCCATGCAGATAGTGACCTGGGTGGGATTCAAACTAAGGACAAACAAGGCTGACAGCACTCCGAACTTCCTAGAGATTTATTCACAAAACAGTTAAAAGCAGTACATAATCCATAAAACATATAGTTGCATCGTTACCACACTGACTTTGAAGCTGGCTCAGATACTGATGGATCTGAGATGGACTGTGGATCCAAAACGAGGAAAGCCATGGGGAAGCGCCATCCACTATGGCTGCAAGGTGTAACAAGCAGTAGCTGTATTCAAGCCGGACCCGCCGGCGTGTGTGGATGGCGTCACTGGAGCCCTGGGCAGTAGCACGGTACCCGGAAGAAGGAAACCGATGTGGCCAGTGTGGAACACATGCGTCCCTGTTGCCATGACAACTGGTTTCACGCTCATGCGCTTTTTCAAGTTCAAACTAAGGACCCCTATGTTGCAAGGTAGGCGTACTAATTACTAAGCCAATTTCTTCTATTAAAATTGTATTCTCAAGGTAACAATTCATACATACACAGGACACATACTGTTAGTTCCTCACCTGTTTGGGGCTGGCAGAACTGAGTCGGAAATGTTGGGCTCGTGATGCAGCTGCAATCACTGACACCAGAACATGGTTTGTTTGAGGCACATACATCAGATGACCACATATACCCGCTCTCACAGGAACACTGCACCAATGATCCTGTTTGGTTACAAGCTAAAGGGAAGTACAGATATACACAGGGTGTCAGAAAAGTGAATCATCATGTTGTTCAGCTAGAGTGTGAATACAGAACTCAAATAATTCAACCCTGGCACATTGAGCTGGAGAAGTCCAGTACAATCCAGCATGATATGATCATTCCTAACTCTTTCTGCTAAGGTTTTTTTTTTTTTTTGTTTGTTTTTTTCCAGACATGACCTACATCAAAACTAAAGGCAAAACATTTTCCTTGGATAGAGTAAGCGTAGGTGTTATATACCCCCTGCCAGTTTTTTGCCATCTATATCTCATTGGGGCAATTTCCCTTCACTTCCTGTCCTATAGCCAAAACAGGATGTGAGAGGTAATCCATCCAAAATTAGGGAATCCCAGGGTGTCACCAGAACTAATGTCCCCATTGGAAGATTTCCTCTTTATTCCTGTTTTGGTGACAACCCAATATTTGGGATTTAGTTTCACTTCTATTTTCCATGATAATGGTAAACCGGACAAATAGAGAGTGAATCTCCCTAATGGGGGCACAAAAATCAATAAAGACCCCACAGTTCTAACACCTTTCCACTCTATCCAAAACTAAAAAAAAGTTTTGCCTTTAGTTATACTTTAGAGGTATGTAAAAAAAAAAAGTGGGGCCCCTGCTTGGCTTATAAGTTATACACAGGACACCAATAAACATGCAGGTAATGCTGTACTTTTTAGAAACTCTAACATGCTTTGCTAACTGTGTCATGTATCTGCTCTATAATAGATATTTTTTTTGGAAAAATTAATTTAAATTAAAAATACTTATAACAATGTTTTTGGAAAAATATAATATAAAAAAATACCAAAGGCTATTTACTGTAAATTTTACCATGGTGAGAACTTACCTGTGGTCACTTTTATACTTGTGATATTAGTGTCTCCAGCGCCCAGAGCCAAGGGAAAAGTGAGATTATTGGATAGGTACTGCTTTATTTGGATGGCCATTGAAGGGTCAGAAATACTAATCTCAACATCGAGAATGTAGTCTATTAAAAAATAAGAAAAAAGATGTGGAACAATTAGCATAGTGTTATAAGTGTTTCCAATCATATACACCAAATTAAGATGAATGAATTTAAAGTGTACCTAAATCCCAAACCAAAAACATAATATGCTGCAGTTTACCAGTCCTTAAATTTTGTGGCTGCATTCTTTTGTATTTTCCATTTTTCCCCTTTATTTTCATCTGGTGATCTTGCAATCCTGGGTGGCTACACTCAATCCTCCACTGAATCTTTGGAGGGAGCCATGGTTCTCAGGTTACAAACATGTCTACCTTTATATCCTTCATGTGTAGAGTAGACTAATGGGATTAGTAGTTGCCAGAAATAAGATAACATTGTTGTATTCTTCAATTTCAACTCACAGGAGGTGACTAGCTAATGAAAATGAATGTAGCCACCACATCTAAGGACTGCTAAGCTGCCATATATTCATTTTATATTCTTGTTTTTGTTTTGTTCAATTTCGTTCAGAGATCTAAATTCTCAAATAAATTAGTCATCAAGCAGAAAAAGAGTTATACAGATAGGTACTGTGTGCATTACTCAAAAAGACCTGTAGGTGGTGCTGCCTACTTTAGAAAGACTAATTTCCCCAGACTTCTAGGAATGGAAAATCCACCAATACTGTCAAAAAAGCAAAAATCAGATAAGATAAATAAATCTGTTTGCTTGTAATTTTTCTGAGTCCGTACATTGCTTGTCATATAGATAGATAGCTAGTCAGGCAGAGAAAAAAAAAAGGACATATCCATCAAGTTCAATCAAATGACAAAAATAAATATATTAAAGACCGCTATCCTCAACTGTAAACCTGCAGATGATCCAGAGGAAAATTAAAAAAAAAAAAAAACTTTATAATGGGTGATACAATTAGCTGAAATGGGGGGAAAAAAATCGTTCTTGATCCCTAAAACAATCAGATATTCCCTAAATCTACTTTTTAGATTGTAAGCTCTCACGAGCATGGCCCTCATGTATTGAATTGTATTGTAACTGTACTGTTCCCTTGTATATTGTAAAGTGCTGCACAACCTGTTGGCATTATATAAATCCTGTATTATAATAATTTAATAATTATTAAATATTATAATAATAACAAGAATAAGAATACAATGTTATAACCTAATATTTATAATATCTAATTATATTCTGGTCATTTAGAAACATATCCAGCCTTTTCTTGGAACCACTTACAAAGTGGTTTAATCCACATTGTCACAGTAAAAATCTCTCCTGCGCTCAGGGGCCCATGAACATGTGGTGCGACCGACTAAAAAGGTAATGCCTAATGTCTTGCAGCCCTCCTTTGAACAATGGGTATTCAAGCTAGAAAAAAACAGAAAAGAAGGAGGGTGCACCAACCTAGTGCATTACCACTGATAAACTTTAATGCAGCATAAAAACAGCAAAAAGTATACTCACAAACGAGCTTGCAAAACCAGCTTTGAAAAGGGCGCAACAGCGCTGTTTCTGTGAATCGACACACCAGGACCTATTGCCAAGAGGGTCAAACCGGTGCAAATGGCTAACGCGTTTCGGGGGAGCACCTCTTTCTTCAGAGCCTGAGCGGGCAATGGTTCATCCACATTGTCACAGCTCTTACTGTAGAGAAGTCTTTCCATATTTGGACATTGAGTTGACTGTGGACTATTAGCGCACTTGCAACAATAAGAACTGAGTATTGTCTGTGATCCTTTTTTTTTTTAAATTGCACTGAGATTTAAAGGGTTAGTTCACCTTTACAAAAAAATGCTCATGCAGATAAGGAGAGCCAGTCGATAAAAACAAACTGTGCCTTTCTGGCCAAAGCTAAATAATGTCCTTACAATGGTATAGCCCATTTACGTACCTCCCAAAGCTTGGCCAACAAAAACTCCCAGAGATAGCATCTCCCCCTTCCTGCCTTGTTGCTAGAATGTATTTCATGTTAATGATGTATTTAAACAAAGTGATCACATCCCTGTATCCTCCCCTTATCCTCCTCGTCTCAAGAGAGAAATAATTTAGTTGAGTGGTCACATGACCAAGCTTTGATCACATGGTGTCCTCCAAAGGGCAAGTTACTTTTTTTTAAGTGGTGGGCCATTTATTTCTCTTATGACTCTTCCTTTAAATAGACATTCCGATTAGTTTACTCCTGAAAATCAGAGATGGAGAATGGGGTGCCCTGTAGTAGTCTTAAACTGGCCATACACCGTTCAAATTCTGTCCAGCTCCTGATAATCTGGCTGAGATTGGCTCAGGGCGTGGCCCTATTGGCTGCCTCCTGATGGACATCCCATGATTGAAAAATTGATGGGTCCAGGCCAGGCTAAAAAAAACTGTTGGCAAACAACAGCTGCATCCAATCAGATGCAAGCTCTGTCCAGGTAATTTGACAGTCAGTGGGGTCGGCTGTCACATTACAATAGCTGCAGCATGAAATTTGTCCATCTACACTGTATAGCACGGATATAGGAATCTGTTACATTCTGCCTGCAAGATGAAAGGCATGTAAACATGTATAGCCAGCTTTAAACTGAACCTGTCATGAAAGAAATATGAGGCCTACCATTTCAGACCTTGTTCTGTGTATGCTAGTTGCCTGGCTGCGACATGGCCAGGCCAGCAGACACATCAGGTAAGCTAGAGAAAAGTCCTTGCATACTTGATCTGGGTCATTAATTCAAAGCACCGAAGCCATTGGATTCACATGGTGCAGTGCAGAAGAGAAGTGAATCAGAAAGCTGAAACAGATACTTAATGGGCATGTCCACCTGGAACTGACATTTCAGTTTTGGGTAGATGCCATCAAGATGGACCATTATCTGTTTTTTTTTCATGCCACAGGCTCCCCATCAGCATATTTTCTACGAGTTCCATTCCCACTAGAAGGCTGAATCCATTTCTAAATGCCGTACCTTCCCTGTTTAATTTTGAGTTCAGTTTACAACATAAAATATGCAGCAGCAGAGGTGAGCTTTCATAGCAGAAGTTGGAAGCTCTGACAAGGAGATCTTACTGTTGACGCCCCTAAGAATTATGAGAAGGCAGCGTATTGTTTTTGGGCGGTCTAACCCTCCAAAAGTTTGGAAGATAGAGAGCATCCTATTCATCACTCAGCTATCTGATCCAAAGCTTCATATTTATGTCCGGGGATTACAAGGGAGAGGTTGTACCAGCTCTGCTATCTGTTTCCAGACCAGATACCAGCTGCAGCCCTAGCAAGCCAAGGCCAGGAGGGCCCGTACAATCATATGCTCACTATGGATACCAGACGGTTTAGAGTTATACGTAATAGTCATTTTTACTCCGCTGAGAAAATAAATGTCTCCAAGAAAAGCCAAGATCTGTTCCAAAAGGAGGGAGCTTTGAGTAAAAGCAAACTATGTGTGTGATTGATGTTTTAAGATGAATGACCTAATATTTCATTAGCTTTTTTTTTTTTTCTCTGCATTTCCCATATGGTGTTGCCTGAAATGCCCTCTAACCCATTCCCATAATCAATGAAGATCAGCTTTGGTTCCACCCCTATATGGCATGGACTGATACAAGACTCTCAGTGCCCATGGCATAATACCTGGCAAGCCACATACAGTACCTCCCAAAAGGACATCAAAATAAGGACAAAAAGTATAACCAGGCAGTATAGTGAGGAGGGCCAAAAGGAACCAAAAGGCCGCCTCCAGGTCAATCTGAAGCTCAATAGATCCTTCTTATACCAAAAAGTTTCTGCTTGTGTCACTTGTAGGTGGTGTGCAGCATGGCAATTATTCACACAGGCGGATGCGATAAAGAACTTGTATTGAAGTATGCACAAAAAGTTCACAACAGAACTTGAGGGGGGGGGGGGGGGACCGTATAACTGGGTGCACTCATGGTTTTTGGCAAAGTGAATAGTGCGAAGTGAACAGCACCTATAAAGAGGGTAGAATGTGGCCTGGCCATCAAACGGGAAGACTCCAGAAGGGTCACAGACCCTACACTTTCCCTCCTTGTCAGGAACCTTTCCCTCCCGCTAACACTGTCCCTTTCAGGCGGGTACCTTTCCCTGTGCTGCCCGCATGCAAAATGCGCGCCAAACCTAGGAGCCAGGGCCTTAAATAGACTCTGACTGACCCAAGAAGGCTGCCAAAGTCACATGGGGTGGCAGCATCCAATAGGATAGCTTCCCCCAGGAAAACATAGAGGAACCATGTTGCTCTTGAGTCCCTCTCCAACAACAGTGCCGCTGTGAGAGTGCCACCTGCAGGAAAGTAGACTTCACCTGCCTACATAGTTTGATCACAACTGGAAGGTCAGAAGGAACAGGACCTGTGATGTCAGACTGGAGGGTATGCTCCAAGTAGGGTGGAGGCTTTAAAAAAATAAAAAATTAAGAAGGAGGCAGATTCAATGGACCACTTGGTCTTTTCCTGCCGTCATTCTTCTGTGTTTCTAATTTTGTTAAAGAAACCACTTAGTGATTGAATTTTTATCTCCAATTGTTTATCTGTTGTGTTCTTAAATTTTAAGAGTATAATTGGACATTCGAATGCGTACATTTTTAATAAAGCCTGAGAAATAGGGGGGTTGTAAAACTTTTGGCCAGTAGTGTTTGTCTTGGCAAATAGTAACAGTATCAGACACAGCGTCAATAAATGCTTTGTTTACCCAGAGCCCTGAAGGACAATTGCACTGCGTGCATGTGACTGAGAAGACAGGAAAGATTATAGCATTTTCAGTGGTTAAGGTGTGACTAACCGCTTTGTTTGCTAATCTAGATCTACACAAGCTGTTTTTTGTTTTTTTTATCTTTTCAGCTGATCCTCCTGGCTATTTACAACTACAAAGCTGTTCTTCGGAACACTAGACTCCTGGTGCACACATGACCTCTAGTCTAATGTTCATATATCTGTTAAGCTGCTTCACTGTATAACACTACGCTTGTTTTACATCTTTCTAAAGCTAGCCATACATGGTTACATGTTCATTCGAATGTTCTTGTGAAATTCAGAAAAATTGTTCGATAGAGCATTCGATGATGCCATCATTGAGTCAATTCAATTTCATTTGAATGCCCTAAAACCCAACTCCAGGAAACCTAATAATTATGCCTTGCAGTGGGGCTGCACCCAAAAAGTGCAAGGGTTAAAGAGGTTCTTCACCCTACAAACGAAAAATAAGTCAGCCGCTACAAATACTGTAGTTGCTGACTTTTACTAATAGGATACTTACCTGTCTAGAGATCCAGTGCAGTCCTCCCTTGAACCTGTTTTTCGGCCATCTTCAGGTTCAGGAGCTGACACGTTTACTTTTGGGAAGGCGGCTGTAAGTGCTTGCGGCTTCCCACTGCGCATACACAAGCCGCGATGCGCGGAAGGAAGGGGGGCTGAACTTCCGCTCAGATTGCCATGGCGATCTGACCGAAAGTAGGAGCGGGTACCTGTCAAAACTAGTGCCCAAACCTAAAAAGAAGGTGGGGAGGAGGCAAACAAGGTGAAATTCCCCTTTTGGGTGAAGTTCCACTTTAATTGCTTGCTTTGGTCTATTGAACATAGAAAAGAATCTAATTACTCAATCCTTGACACTGCTAGACAGGTCTCCTCAGCAACTTCTTCCTCATGCCCAGTGGTCTAAGGTCCTGAAGACATCAGGACTGATGCAGGTTCCATAGACCTGATGCCGAGGGAACGTCCACTGTTGGAGCATAAGGGAGCGCCATCTGCTGGGGGGAGCGGATGACCAGGTGAGTTAAATTGGAAAAACTCTCCCCCAGACTAAGCAAACAGTTAACTCTTGCACTAGGCTGGATTTTAGCCATGTTTGATGATAAAACTTTATCAAATCTAAGGATATTCATTGTGGCGGTGGCTTTTTGTTAGAGGATTTTCAAATTTCCTGAAGTTGCGTTTTAAAGGTTTCTTTAAGCCCTACTACATAAATGAATTCCCAAAAGTATTAAACAGGTTCCTTTTATTGCTTATGAAATCAATGAAGCAATAGTGGATATACTATATATACACTATATTACCAAAAGTATTGAGACAATATTGAGTTGGTCCACCCTTTGCAGCTATAACAGCTACAACTCTTCTGGAAAGGCTGTCCACAAGGTTGTGTGTCTATGGGAATGTTTGACACATTTGTGAGGTCAGACACTGATGTTGGATGAGAAGGCCTGGCTCTCAGTCTCCACTGTAACTCATCCCAAAGGTGTCCTTTCGGGTTGATGCACTTTGTGCATCAATAGAATCACACAGACTCATAGCCTTGGATGACCTAGCCTAGCCTCTGCTCCTCCCTCCTCCCTCCTCCTCCTTGCTTTTCCCCTCTCTAAGCTAACAGACTGACTGTAGACTCTGCTGCCCACTGTTAACTTTTTTTCTGTGAAACCAGAAATTCAGGGAAGCTGCACTGATAAAACAGGAGCCAGCAGTGTTGAAAGTTGTAAATTGCAACTGATGGGGTAAACATTTTAGCAAATAGTATATTGGGTAATGTTTATTTTTTGTGCTCAACATGTTGAACTAAAAATTAGTAAATAATAAAATATAATTAGTACATAGTAGGGGAGCAGGAAGGAATTGTCCAGTGTATAAGTAACCCCCTAAGTGTTTTGGTTATAGGCCTCAGTGATTCATGCACATCTGCCACATTTAGCTTCTCTAACCTGCCATTCTGATTTAAAATGTTCTATTTTATATATTTAGCCATGCAGATGAGTTTGGCAAGGTTAGGTAAGAAGACGCGGATGTCCCAATTCATTTTTATCTTTTACAAATGAGGGTTAGCACTGGGCTTATGATTTTTTTTAAGACTGAAAAATCTTAGTCAACATCGACACAATTTAATTTTATAGCTGCGTATTTTATGGCACTTGGCTATATAATCAGTAATTTTATAGATTTTGAGGCAGCGTTTAGAGGAAGCAGTCATAGTTATGACCATCCTGCCAGAGTTGGGCTGTGATGGACTGTCTACTGGACCACCAGTCCTCCGCAGCAATACTGAGTTGTCTTCTTGATCCTACAGGATGGCACAAGAATCTCTTTAGAGTTTTTGAACAGCAGTAAAAGCTTTAAATTCACCTTAAAATTAAACATCTGACACTTAAAGCCTCTAAGTTGATGATTAAAATGTTCTTATTGTCAACCTTGCGTAGATTAATCTCCGTTTAGTTTAGAGGAGTGTGAACTGACAAGTTTGTTTAATGAGTGAGCTATGCCCCTTGCTCGTGCCAGGTGGTCGGGCTGTTGTTAGCAACACTTTAAACACTTCACCCTCAAATCTCTTGGTATTATCAGGTTCTAAACTATTTTGTAATGAAATGACATCCCGTGGCTGTCAAAAAGTCAAAGCAAACAGAAAGGCTACATAGGGGTTAGCAATCTGCAACACATCAGCGGTAAAGTAACTAGCCGTCCCAGCATTTCTGACTCGTATACCTCATAGCTGTCCCAATTTTGGCAAAATACCTTCATTTTTTTTAAATATACAATGGACCACCGGTTTAACGTGGTCTCCAACATAAGCAGCCTTAGTTTCCAAATTTTCCTGAGCCGGGTGGTGCCGACAAGGCCACCCACGGATTGAATTTCAGCTAATTCTACAGGAATCATCTGAAATTTGAGCCACAAATAATAAGTAAGTATACATATACTGTATAAATAGCATACATATTACAATAGCAGACACTGAGCATACAGTGAGCAATATGGTCTTTATACTAGATGAGAGATGTGGGTCATGTGCTTCCTGCACATGGGCCTATTTCACATATTAGCTCTAAATGAATACATCTTATATCTCAATATTATTAAATTTAAAGCACTTCTCTTAATTTTCAACAGAGTAGGTTTAAACCCATAGGTGGGGATTTATTAAAACCGGTGCACACAGAATCAGGTGCAGCTATGCATAGTAGTAACCAATCAGCTTCTAAATTCAGCGTGTTCAATTACATTTTGACAATAAAACCTGGAAGCTGATTGGTTACTATGCCTGCACCAGATTCTGTGTGCTCAAGCTTTAGTAAATCTCCCCTATTGTGTCCAATCTGCAGCCCGAGGGCATTCTTTGTGCCGCCCTCAGGGCCTCTGAAGGTATTGATCTGTGTTTACCGATTGCCCTGTTATAGTAGTGATTTCTAGCAGCCTCATGTTAATATGCCTCCAGCCTCCAACAACTTCTATAGCATGTTCACAGATTCTGACAGTCTCCTGCTGCATATCAGCAGTCTCTGATCATCTCTTGTATCATGTCCGAAGTCTCTGACCATTTCTTGTTTCATGTCCACAATCTCTGGCCATCTCTTGTATCATGTCCGAAGTATCTGACCATCTCTTGTATCATGTCCTCAGTCTCTGACCATCTCTTGTATTATGTCCCCAGTCTCTGACCATCTCTGGTATCATGTCGGCAGTCTCTAACCATCTCTTGCATTATGTCCCCAGTCTCTGTCCATCTCATGTATTATGTCCGTAGTTTCTGTCCATCTCTTTCATTATGTTTGCAATCTCTGATCATCTCCTGTATTATGTCCACAGTCTCTGACAATAATGCCTTTGATTATATCCTGTTGTTTGTCTGCATTCATTGATAATAAATAATAATTGAATTGTATGTGCTGCCCTTTGGCGATGTCAAGGGCCACATTTGCAGGCCTCCCATATCAAGAAAGTGGACCGCTACTGGTCAACTTTTTTTGGTGCGTGTGTCTAAGTGGGAAGACTTACCTTCACTTCCTAAATCAAGATACAACAGGATGTGAGAGAAAAATCTGAGGAAATTCCCTCTTAGGCAGTGTCCCCAGAACAGGCATACCATTGTTAGATTTCACCTCTATGCTTATTCCAATGACAACTCAAAATTTTACATTTTCCCTCCCATCCAGTCTCAGTGATCATGGCTATTAGGACAAATAGTGAACTAAATTCTCCCTAACAGGAACACAGATAGCAAGAAAACCCACACACTTACCCTGTTTCCCCGAAAATAAGACCTAGCGTGATTGTCGGTGATGGCTGCAATATAAGCTCTACCCTCCAAATTATCCCTAGTTAAAGTCCTTGTAGGTCTTATTTTCAGGGTAGGGCTTATTTTCAGGGAAACAGGGTAGGGCTTATTTGAGGGGTAGGGCTTATATTGCAGCCATCACTGACACTCACGCTAGGTCTTATTTTCGGGGAAACAGGGTATTTGCCAGTGACTGATGAAAAACCAATAGGCACAAAGTAATTCAAGATCCTGCCAATGGTCTACATACTCTCCATAGCATACAGTTAATACAGATCTACAAGAATTCAGCACACTCCCTCTGAAGGTCACTAGAGATTAGTGATGAAAGCACAACACACACACATGAGTTGCCATCCCATTGTCTGACAGTGCCACTAACGTAACAGTCTGACACCACAGAATGCCACAAGTTTCTTTAAATAAAACTTCAGACAAATGCGGGTTTCCGCTTGAAATGATGGAAGAAGAAGCTTCTGTGACCTGATTACGTTAGCACATTGCATAGTTTAGGATGATTACAGCTGATAATACTTGTTTTTGTTTCTATGATTAAGTATGCAGAGAACCGACTGGGCTTGGTCTTCTCTACAGTGAAAGAAGGGCAAAATGTTCCATGATGGAAACCTGCAGAACATTTGCTGGAGATGTTTTATTAAAGTATTTAAAAGGCTAAAACTTAGTTTTGGATAGAGTAGAGAATGGCCAATGCCGTTATCTGTTTTTTGTTGTCTTGGTAAATTACCTTTTTTTCCTCTTTTGTAGACACAACAGGAAGTATTGGTGAGGAAAGACCCTTCTTGGACAGTTATCACTCATATCAAAGGATTAACTAGGCTTCCTGTGGCAGAAAACTGGCGTGCGCCACCCTAATTAAGCAGACAGACCTGTTTTAGGTCTATCTGTGCCACATGTGAAATAGTGTGAAATAGAAACTGGTACAGGGTCTACTCCTTATTAAAAAAGAGGATACAGCAGTTTTAAAGAAAACTGTTGCAAATCCCTACCATGTCGGACCTGGTGTATGGAATGCAAACTGTCAGCAGACAGCTCACAACTCTCCCTCTGCTCTTGTGATCAGAGCCCTCCTTCTAGCTCCCACGCTTAGCTGAGCAGGGGGCAGGAGCAGGTAGACAAATCCAGGCCATGTACTGTTCTGTACTGTGTCTGTGACAGACACAGCATATAACAGGGAGCAGATCAGTCCTAATTAACAAAGGGGCTTGAGCCCCTTTTGTCAATGAGGAGCAGCATCTGCACTATTTTCTATGTTTAGAAGAGTGGTGCAAGCATTATGTTTGCACCATTCAGTGTTAATTTTCCCTATAGTGTCCCAATTGGAAAAGCTTCCCTCTCTTCCTGTTCTTGTGACAATTTCCTTCATAATGTCCACATTGGAAAAATTCCCCTCTCTTCCTGTTCTGGTGACAGTTTCCCCCAAACTTTCCACATTAGAAAAATTATCCTCTCTTCCTGTTCTGGTGACACTTTCCCCCATAGTGTCCACATTGGAAAAATTCCCCTCTCTTCCTGTTCTGGTGACACTTTCCCCCAAACTTTCCACATTAGAAAAATTCTCCTCTCTTCCTGTTCTGGTGACACTTTCCCCCAAAGTGTCCACATTGGAAAATTCTCCTCTCTTCCTGTTCTGGTGACACTTTCCCCCAAACTTTCCACATTAGAAAAATTCTCCTCTCTTCCTGTTCTGGTGACACTTTCCCCCAAAGTGTCCACATTGGAAAATTCTCCTCTCTTCCTGTTCTGGTGACACTTTCCCCCAAAGTGTCCATATTGGAAAATTCTCCTCTCTTCCTGTTCCAGTGACAACTCAAAATGTTGAACTTCCCCTTACTTTTATTCCTGCTAACAATGATCACCAGGACAAATAAAGAAATTTAGTATACCAGATATGCAAAAGAAAGTGACAGGAAAACTCTACAATTTAGGTGAATTCCTCTCCCCAGGACAGACACCTCCAAGAGATTCCATCTCACCTCCTATTCTGGTGACAACTCTAAAATTTGGGATTTTCTATTTCCATTGTGTTTTTTTTTTTTTGTCTTTGTAAATGAATTTTACTTTGTCTTCTGTATACACAAAAGAGAGTAAGGATCAGGAAAGTTTCTTCTAAGACAATTGTCACTCATAGTGTCCCCACTGGAATTTCCCCGCACTTTAGTCTTAGTAACAACGATAACCAGCACAAAAAGAAAGGTTTGGTATACCAGGTATGCAAGAAAAAGTGAGAGGAAATCTTTATCATTTAGGGGAATTCTCTTGTTGCCCCAGAACAGGTTTCTCCAGTTGAAAAATTTCCGTCATCTCTCGTTCTGGTGACAACGCTAAACTTTAGGATTTTCCATTACCTACTGCCTTGATGACAGTGGTTACCAGGACAAATGGAGCTGGTGAATCTACTTAGTGGGGACACAGCCAGCAACAAAAACCTGCTGGGAGTTCTAACCTTATTACACTCTATCCAAAACAAAAACAAAAAAAAAGTTTTTGCTTTAAATATGTTTTAGGGCAGTAAAAAGACCTGCTGTAACCCAAAGCAACCAATCGGTAGCCATCCCATCGTTACTCATATAAACTAGCCATATTTTTCCACATGGAAACCCAAACATGCTGGGGACAGCAGACAAGCATCACACAGATACTATCCTAGTGAGATGACAACGCATAACCCCAATGCTGCAAGACAAGAGGAATAACCGTGTTTCTTTGCTCCAGCTGACATAATGGAGATGCTCGGATTTTCCGCTTAATTATACAAGATCATGTAGGCTAGAGAACCATTGTTCTTTTAAGCAATAAATGTTTATGACTCCAGCAAGAACATTTTTTAATAGAATAGCAAACAGTTTAGGCCTCTGTTATGTTTAAAGTTGAACTTTAAATGTATTTAGTTAAAGTGTTTGTTAACCCAAAAAAAAAAAAAATAGAGATCCTGGTCCCCTAGAGCAGATTAAACAGCACAGTGCTTGTGCTGTGTAATCTCCCCCCCTGTAAACTGTAAAAAAAAAAAAAACCTCCTTGAACCCGCCACTTCCTGTATCCACCTCTCCGCGCTGACCACGAAAACCAGGGCTGCTGAGCCCTAACCACCGTGGTCAGTGTACGTCCCTCCATCCTCCGCAGCTCTCCTCTCTCCCCCTCACCCCCTCCCTCCTTGCCTGTCAGTTCCATGCCTGTGTACCCGCCCCCCCCCCCCCTCCGCTATTCATAAAAATCAAAAATTCTAAATGCTCAGTGCCAGTCCCTCTATTATAGCCTTGCATACCACACTGTACATGCCTTTTACAAAAACTAGGCATGTAAATACTGATTTAGAGCGCTCTTCAGGCCGGTCACGCGACTCACGGCTGGGTTCCAGGGCTACTGCAGGAGGGGCTGAGCGGCCATGTGATCTCCCTGGCTGACGTCAGAGGGAGATCTCAGCCCCTCCTGCAGTATCCATGTATCCAAAATGTAAAGCGGCCGCGGGTCACGTGACCGGCCTGAAGATCACCCTAAAACAGTATTTACAACCCTCATTTTTTTAAAAAGACATGTACAGTGTGCTATACCTAGCTATAATAGAGGGGCTGGCATAGACTTACTTATATGGGTTCACAAACACTTTCAACGCAAGCAATGTAAGCACTTATACTTGCCCTATATCAGTCTCTTGCAGGCCCTGTATAGCAGGGCTCACATTGGCAAAGTGAGAAACAGCATAAAGAGCCAAATCAATTCATGTGCTGAGAAAGCAGAAGTGACAAAGAGATGAGCTCATCTCTGTGCTGCTTCTCCTTTCATCATCCAGTCACAGGCTGGGGTGGGTCCTAGATGATCTGGGCTTAGAAAAAGTGGGTAGAGTGATGCTGGCCATCAAAACAAGGACATTTAGGGGGTTATTTATGAAAGGCAAATCCACTTTATACTGCAAGTGCACTGAAAATGCACTTGGAAGTGCAGTCGCTCTAAATCTAAGGGGTAGATCTGAAATGAGCGGAAGCTCTGCTGATTTTATCATCCAATCATGTGCAAGCAAAAATGTTGTTTTCTTATTTTCCTTGCATGTCCCCCTCGGATCTACAGCGACTTTACTTCCAAATGCACTTGCAGTGCAAAGTGGATTTTCCTTTAGTAAATATCCCCCAGTGTGTCAGAAAAAGTTTTGAAGTGGTAATCTCTGGACTGACGCTGAGTACTGTAGTAAAAGCTGTTTTTATTATTTTATATTTTAATTAGACATCTGCATGACGAAAAAAATATGTTTTGTTTCGATTAGATTCGTTAATCTAGTTATTTAGTTTAGTTAAATTCGGTTGATGCTTTCAATTCGTATTCGGGATTCGTATTCTGAATTTTTCGGGTTTTCTTCGAATTTACTGATTTTTTTCAGTTCAAAACGTTCAACTCGATAAATTTCAAATCTGTCGAAATGAAAATGTTATATTTTTTTCGATTCGAATGCGGCAAAGTGAATAAACAAAAGAAAAATCTTCATCAAATGATTACAATGACTAATGATAAATCACTTTTGGATTAACAAAAATAGCATTATTTCAAAATGGTACTCTAATAACACACACAGTATTTGATTTCAGAAATATGTTTACAGTTCGAATGCGAATGGAATTTGATGTAAAATTCTATTTGAATTTCGGAAATTCAGATGAATTTAATTTGGTTATTCGGAGCATTCGATAAACTTAGTTCATACTGTATTTCGCATATATATCCGAATCTCTGAATAACGAAAAATTATAAATTCGGAACGAAATGAACCGCACAGGTCTTATTTTAATGGATTTTTTATTTTTATCTGGAGTTTATCTGGCTGGAGTTCGGCTTTATAACCCTTTCATACTAAAGCTGGCAATAGACAGATTGAAATTCAGCCGGTTCAGCAGGAATTATATTATAGCCTGGGCAAGCTGGTTGTACTGAAGTCGACCCATCGACTGACCTTAGTACAACCAGCCTGTCTGATTTTTTTCATGTGATTACAGTGAGCGGCTATGGCAGTAGGCAATTATCATTGTATCGTGACAGCTAGGAAACCTCCCGCTGTCAGAATACTATAGGAGAGATTCCCCCATCAGCACTGTCTGTGTTGATGGGGGAATTGAGCAACAATTTTCTTTCCTTCAACCCATGGTCCCATGACCTGCCTAAGGCCAGCCAGAGACAAAGCAAATTTCTTTCCTCCAACCACAAGTTGGAGGAAATAAATTTGTTCAATTCCCACATTAACACAGACAGTGTTGACAAGGTAAGAGTGTTGCCAACCTCCTGCAGCATTATTTACTGACAAAACATGGAAGATTTACTGGTGGAGCACATTTTTTTACTGACACCCTGAAAAATTTACAGAACATATTAAAAACTAAGACAACAGATTTTTTACAGTATAAACACAATATGGAAACACTGACAATACCCATAACAAGTAGTTTATCTGGTTTACACTTAGAAAGTCAAACTGCATTACAAATTATCAGCTCCTGATATATACAGACAGTTTCAAAATCATAGATTTTTACAAACTGTCTGTATATTTGCTGACGGTTGGCAACCCTGCAGGGGAATCCTTCCTGCCGAGCAATTGTGTTCTCCCCGCCGGGACAACACAGTGATTATTACTAGCCGCTATAACAGCCTCTTGGAGTAAAAGCATGTAAAATCCAGCAGGCTGGTTGTACCCAAGTTGATTGTTCAATTAACTTGGGTACATTCAGCCTGTCCATACATGGTTCGAATCTCGGGTAGTTCCTGCTAACTGGCTGAGATTCAAACCGTCTTTGGCTGGCTTAAGGAAAACAAATTTGGCTGGAGTTTGGATTTAGATAATTTTTTAACAATGGAACAATGGAGCTTTATCATTTCAATGATAGCGATCAGTGCCTCTGGTTAGAAAACCGCCCTAGCAAGAATATCAAGTAAATCACTGCCAAACCCAACAGACGTATAGGAACAGATTGTTGACAGAGAAGAGCAAGTTGTTCCACACATGGAAAGAGATAGTGGCAAGCAACACAGGTAACTGCCATCATTGTGATAAAATATATATATACAGTTGTGCTCATACATTTACATACCCAGACATAATTTATGATTTCTTGGCCATTTTTCAAAGAATATGAATGATATGGTTAGTGTTTGGCTGAAGACATTTATTATCAATCAACTGTTTACTCCTTTTAAATAACAATCACAACAGAAACTACCCAAATGACCCCGATCAAAAGTTAATATAGTTCTTAATACTGTGTATTGCCCCCTTTAACATCAGCTTGAAGTCTTTTGTGGTATTTGTGGATGAGGTTCTTTATCTTCTCAGATGGTAAAGCTGCCCATTCCTCTTGACAAAAAGCCTCCAGTTCCTGTAAATTCTTGGGCCGTCTTGCATGAACTGCACATTTGAGATCTCCTCAGAGTGGCTCAATATTGAGGTCAGGAGACTGAGATGGCCACTCCAGAACCTTCACTTTATTCTGCTGTAGCCAATGACAGGTCGACTTGGCCTTGTGTTTTGGATCATTGTCATGTTGGAATGTCCAAGTACGTCCCATGCACAGCTTCCTGGCTGATGAATGCAAATGTTCCTCCAGTATTTTTTGATAACATACTGCATTCATCTTGCCATCAATTTTGAATAAATTTCCTGTGCCTTTGTAGCTCACACATTCCCAAAACATCAGCGATCCACCTCCGTGTTTCACAGTAGGAATGGTGTACCTTTCATCGTAGGCCTTGTTGACTCCTCTCCAAATGAAGTGTTTTTAGTTGGGGCCAAAAAGCTAAATTTTGGTCTCATCACTCCAAATAACTTTGTGCCAGAAGGTTTGAGGCTTGTCTCTGTGCTGTTTGGCGTATTGTAAGCGGGATACTTTGTGGCATTTGCGTAGTAATAGCTTTCTTCTGGCGACTCTACCAAGCAGCCCATCTTTCTTCAAGTGCCTCCTTATTGTGCATCTTGAAACAGCCACACCACATGTTTTCAGAGTCCTGCATTTCACCTGAAGTTATTTGTGGGTTTTTCTTTGTATCCCGAACAATTTTCCTGGAAGTTGTGGCTGAAATTTTAGTTGGTCTACCTGACCGTGGTTTGGTTTTAACAGAACCCCTCATTTTCCACTTCTTCATTAGCGTTTGAACACTGCTGATTGGCATTCTCAATTCCTTGGATATCTTTTTTATATCCCTTTTACTGTTTTATGCAGTTCAACTATCTTTTCCCACAGATCCTTTGACAATTATTTTGCTTTCCCCATGACTCAGAATACAGAAACGTCAGTGCAGCACTGAATGAAAGATGCAAGGGTCTGTCAGGAGTCCAGAAACTCATTGACCTTTTATACACACCCACTAATTACAAGCAAACAGATCACAGGTGAGGATGGTTACCTTTAATAACCATTCAAACCCCTTTGTGTCAACTTTTGTGTATGTTAGACAGCATGATTATTGCACAGGTGTGCCTTAGGCTGGCCCCAATAAAAGGCCACTCTAAAATGTACAGTTTTATCACACAGCACAATGTCACAGATGTCGCAAGTTTTGAGGAAGCGTGCAATTGGCATGCTGACTGCAGGAATGCTGACTGCAGGAAAGCTGTTGCCCTTGAATTAAATGTTCATTTCTCTACCATAAGCCGTCTCCAAAGGTGTTTCAGAGAATTTGACAGTACATCCAACCGGCCTCACAACCACAGACCACGTGTAACCACACCAGCCCAGGACCTCCACATCCAGCATCTTCACCTCCAAGATCGTCTGAGACCAGCCACCCAGACAGCTGCTGCAACAATCAGTTTGCATAACCAAAGAATTTCTGCACAAACTGTCAGAAACCATCTCAGGGAAGCTCATCTGCATGCTCGTTGTCCTGATCGGGGTCTCGACCTGACTGCAGTTCGTCGTCGTAACCGACTTGAGTGGGCAAATGCTCACATTCGATGGCGTCTGGCACTTTGGAAAGGTGTTCTCTTCACAGATTAATCCTGGTTTTCACTGTACAGGGCAGATGGCAGACAGCGTGTATGGCATTGTGTGGGTGAGAGGTTTGCTGATGTCAATGTTGTGGATTGAGTGTTTCTATTACATACACTGATTTATTGCATTATTGATTTCTTTGCAATTTCACTTTATAGCGCAGTTTTTTCTTTTGTTTTTTTTGTGGATTGAGTGGCCCATGGTGGTGGTGGGGTTATGGTATGGGCAGGCGTATGCTATGGACAACGAACACAGGTGCATTTTATTAATGGCATTTTAAATGCACAGAGATACTGTGACGAGATCCTGAGGCCCATTGTTGTGCCATTCATCCACGACTATCACCTCATGTTGCAGCATGATAATGCACGGCCCCATGTTGCAAGGATCTGTACACAATTCCTGGAAGCTGAAAACTTCCCAGTTCTTGCATGGCCACCATACTCACCGGACATGTCACCCATTGAGCATGTTTGGGATTCTCTGGATCGGCGTATACGACGGCATGTTCCAGTTCCTGCCAATATCCAGCAACTTCGCACAGCCATTGAAGAGAAATGGACCAACATTCCACAAGCCACAATCAACAACCTGATCCACTCTATGCTGAGGAGATGTGCTGCACTGCGTGAGGCAAATGGTGATCACACCAGATACTGACTTGTTTTCAGACCCCTTGGACCCCCCGAATACTGTAAAACTGTACATTTTAGAGTGGCCTTTTATTGTGGCCAGACTAAGGCACACCTGTGCAATAATCATGCTGTCTAATCAGCATCTTGATATGCCACACCTGTGAGGTGGATGGATTATCTTGGCAAAGGAGAAGTGCTCACTAACACAGATTTATGTGCGTTCAGCTCATGATAAATAGGGGCAAAGACAAAAGTGTTGCGTTTATAATTCTGCTCAGTGTATATATATATATATATATATATATATATATATATATATATATATATATATATACACACATATACACACTATATATAAAGCCCCTTCTGTTCAGTAAAATACTGTTTTCAACTCTATGAGATCAATTTAGTGTGTCTAAACCTAACTAAGACAAAATTGTAATAATATACTGCAGCTTACCAGACCTTAGATGTGATGGCTGCATTAGCTTTCTTTTTTTTTGCTTTTCACCTGATCCAGCCACTAAGAGCCCTTTCACACTGTGGCGGTTTGCAGGCGTTATTGCACTAAAAATAGCGCCTGCAAACCGACCTAAAACTGCCTCTACTGTTTCTTCAGTGTGAAAGCCTGAGGGCTTTCACACTGGAGCGGTGCGCTGGCAAGAGAAAAAAAACTCCTGCAAACCGCATCTTTGGAGCGGTGAAGGAGCGGTGTATTCACCGCTCCTAAACCGCTCCTGCCCATTGAAATCAATGGGGCAGCGCGGCTATACCGCGGCTATAGCAGCACTATGCAATCGGTTTTAACCCTTTTTCGGCCGCCAGCGGGGGTTAAAACCGAAGCGCTAGCGGCCGAATACGCCGCAAAAACTAAGGTAAAGCAGCGCTAAAAATAGCGCTGTTTTACCGCCGACGCCCCCACCGCCCCAGTGTGAAAAGGGTCTTACTCACTTCCTGTCCTAGGGTTCAAACAGACTGTATCTATGCCGAAGCAGCAGTACCAGATAGCACAGGACTAAGGAGCACCTCCCCCTCTCACCATGTGGGGACAGGTCTCTGTAGTCCACAGAGATAGCTGGCAAAAATAAAAACTGGTAACAGTTTGCACAGGCAGACAGCACAGGAAGATATCGTGTTATGAGATTTAAGGCAGGATCGACAAGCATGTTTTGCACTCGAACAGATATTACAAAACAAAAGGCAGCAAATTATAAGTTTATGGCTAGGGATTACAAGCACATTAATGGGGGTAAATTTACTAAATGAGTAAAGAATGTTCACTTAGCTTAGTAAATAAGGTGAAGCTACATTCTCGTCATTTATCCAATCACATGTATGTACATATATGTTTTTTAAATTTCCTTGCACGTGATTGCTACTGTCTCTTCCTCCTTTATACTTTTCATACTCCACTGGCTACATGCTTGTGTCAGATCAGGCATAAGAGCCCCAGGGCCATGACAAAAAAAGAAATCAGCAGTAGCAATTCACATTGCTCAATCTTTTAATTTGTTCTTTTCATATTACCAAACATCATAGTTCACATTAGGTGAATCAGCGTACCTAACTTTATGTCAGATGATCTACATGTTCACTCATCCATTATTTAATTCACAATTAATCTAGCCGAATGCCCCACTGTGTATCATATAAGTACTGAGTTTCTGTTGTCGAAAAAGCATTGCCATATACAGCATAAAAAATACAGAGAGGGAGAGAGAGGGAGGGTGGGGAAAGTGAGAGCAAGAGGGAGATGGGGGGAGAGAAGGGGGGAGAAGAAGAAAGGGTGGGAAAGAGAGGGGGGAGAGGAAGAGAGGGGGGGGAAAGAGAGGGGGAGAGGAAGAGGGGGGGTAAGAGAGGGGGGAGAGGAAGTGGGGGGTAAGAGGGGGGGGGGGGGAAAGAGAGGGGGGATAAGAGACGGGGGCGAGGAAGAGAGGGGGGATAAGAGAGGGGGGAGGGGAAGAGAGGGGGGATAAGAGAGGGGGGTTAAGAGGGGGGGGGGAGGAAAGAGAGGGGAGAGAGGAAGAGAGGGGGGATAAGACAGAGGGAAGAGGAAGAAGGGGGTAACAGAGGGGGGAGAGGAAGAGAGGGGGAGAGGAAGAGAGGGGGGATAAGAGAGGGGGGAGAGGAAGAGAGGTTGATAAGAGAGGGGGGAGAGGGGGGATAAGAGAGGGGGGAGAGGAATAGAGGGGGGATAAGAGAGGGGGGAGAGGAAGAGAGGTTGATAAGAGAGGGGGGATAAGAGAGGGGGGAGGGGAAGAGAGGGGGGATAAGAGAGGGGGGTTAAGAGGGGGGGAGAGGAAGAGAGGGGAGAGAGGAAGAGAGGGGGGGATAAGACAGAGGGAAGAGGAAGAAGGGGGTAACAGAGGGGGGAGAGGAAGAGAGGGGGAGAGGAAGAGAGGGGGGATAAGAGAGGGGGGAGAGGAAGAGAGGTTGATAAGAGAGGGGGGAGAGGGGGGAATAAGAGAGGGGGAGAGGAAGAGAGGGGGGATAAGAGAGGGGGGAGAGGAAGAGAGGTTGATAAGAGAGGGGGGATAAGAGAGGGGGGAGGGGAAGAGAGGGGGGATAAGAGAGGGGGGGTTAAGAGGGGGGGGGAGAGGAAGAGAGGGGAGAGAGGAAGAGAGGGGGGATAAGACAGAGGGAAGAGGAAGAAGGGGGTAACAGAGGGGGGAGAGGAAGAGAGGGGGAGAGGAAGAGAGGGGGGATAAGAGAGGGGGGGGGAGGAAGAGAGGTTGATAAGAGAGGGGGGAGAGGGGGGATAAGAGAGGGGGGAGAGGAAGAGAGGGGGGATAAGAGAGGGGGAAAGGGGGGATAAGAGAGGGGGGCGAGGAAGAAAGGGGGGATAAGAGAGGGGGGAGAGGAAGAGAGGAGGGGATAAGAGAGGTGGGGAGGAAGAGAGGGGAAGAGGAATTGGGGGGTGGTGGAGAGAGACGGAAGAGAGGAGGAGGGGGAGGGAGAGGTGGGAAAGTGACAGCAAGATGGGTATAGTGAAGGGGTAAAGAGAAATTTGGGGGATAGAGAGAGGAGGGATAAGAAATAGGAAGAGGAAGATAGAAGGGGGGTGGGAGAGAAGAAGAGAGGAGGGAAAAGGGGGGGGGGTGGAGAGGGAGTGAGAGAGAGGGGGAGAAGGGGGAGAGAGAGGCAGAGAGATAGAGGGGGAAGTGGGTTAAGGAGAGAGAAGGGGGGGTTAGGCAACAAGAGAAGGAGGGGGAGAAATAGAGAGGTGGGGAGGGGGGAGGATAGAAAGGGGAAGAGGGAGAGATAGACAGAGGAGGGAGATGGAAGAGAGAGAGGGAGGGAAAAGAGAGAAGAAGCGGAGAAAGAGTGGGGGGAGAAAAGGAGAGACAGGGAGAGAGAGGTAGGGCAGAGGGAGAGAGACAGAGATAAAGGGGGGAGGGGGAAAGAGAGAGGGGGGGCAGACAGAGAGAGAGGGGGGTGGGGGAGAGAGAGAGGGGAGGGGGAAAGAGAGAGGAGAGGGAATGAGAGGGGGAGAGAGAGAGAGAAAGGGAGGGGAGAGGGGGAGACACAGAGAAAAAGAAGGTATGGGGGGGGAGGGAGAGAGAGAAAAGGGGGAGATGGGGGAGGAGAGACAGAGAGAGAGAAAGGGGGAGAGAGGAGATGGGGAAGAGAGGAAAAAAGAGAGAGGAGGAGGTAAAATGAGAGGAAGAGAGAGAGAGGAGGGAGGGAAGAGAAAGAGTATTGAAGCATTAATTTTGTTCAAATGTATTTGTTAAACACTATTACTACCTCCATATACTGTAAATCACACAAGCTCCAGCCCCCAAAGCAGATACATGGTCTGTCATGAATGTAGTTACACCCTTATATACTTCTGGTACAGCTGTGCATGGTAGCCAATCAGCTTCTAACTTCAGCTTGTTCAATTCAGCCTTGACAAAAAAACCCAGAGGCTGATTGGTTGCTATGTAGAGATGCACCAGATTTTGCATGCTCCAATTTTAATAACCCCCCCCCCAAGACTACATAGCACAATTAATATCAGTCCCTTCCTAGGAGCTGACAATCACAAGTCCCTACTACTGCTCTCACACAAGTGTACACACTACCTTCATCTGGATCTGGCACTGCTGAACCTAACAGTATGTTTTTTTGTATTGTGAGTGCAAACAGAAGCACCTACAGCAAACTCATAAAACAACATATGTAGATCTGTCTGTTACCTACAGCAACCAATCAAAATCCATCTTTTGGTGGCCTGACTTCAGCAGACATAAGTCTAAGTGACAGCGCTTTGCACTTGAGCTTTGCTGTCTGTGCTGCTTTGCCCTATAATAATCTCATGTTACTAATTTGAAATACTTAGATTGTACGCTGTGTCAATTTCCTCAGCTAATATTTGTTTTGCGGCTAAACCACTAATTAAATTTTCAGCTTGTAATGTTTAATTGTGAGTAGATTCATGCAGCCACAGAAAAGGATGACTTTATTAGCTTTAGATGTCATGATCATTTTTCTAGAAGTATCTTAAATGTCATACAGGAATATGTTTGTATGTTAAATGAAAAAGGGGGTATATATATCCTACTTCCTGGGTGACTCTTCATTCACTGTAGCATTCTTACAGTATACTGTATATATGGCTGTGCATTGCCAAATGCGCTTCGTTAGAGATACACTCATCTTCTGAATGTCCCTGAATTTCAGCTATGCAAAATAGTGGTTAATGTGTTCCCTGGTTCCAGGCCCCGCCCTCATCTCTGGGTTTACTGTAGCCCTCGCCCACACACACACACACACACACAGGAACATTAGCGGGTAGGTTGAAATTTAAATATATAACAACATTTACACAAGCTGTCCATATGGAAACTTTGCCTGACTCACTGTGTGAACTCCCACTGGGAGCAATTGAAATGAATGCCATTGCCCAAGCGATGCATGCATCATAACCCTTGATGAACACAGAGGAGTTTACTGGGGAGAAAGGAGAATACCTTGCTTTTTTTTCTTAACACCATCCAAATGCACCCCCCTACTATTTCCAAACCACTGGGTCTCACCGTGAAAAGCACACCAATCCACAATAGGCACATATGATGGGCAACTGGATCGCGCCAAGCTGCTGGTACTCACAAAGACACAGAAATCTCATAAAAAAATAAAACAACTTGAATGTAATATTAAATTACTATGTCAATTAATACAAGATTTAAAAATAAATATCCTTTGCTTCAACTGAAGTATATGGGATTAAAACACCCATTACCCTTGTTACCAAAGGATGGTAAACAAAATCAGAATTTAATGTATAAATAAAGCCAAAGCTTTTTTTGGATAGAATACGCAATGCTTAAGAAACCTGTGTGTGCCAATGAGGAAGTTTCCTTCACTTCTTGTCCAGAGACACATCAGGAGATCTCACCAATCAAGGGTAAACCCCTCTCTAAAACTGGCCATACATGGTTAGAATTTTGGCCAATTCCTGTAACTCAGACGCAGTTTGAGCCATGGTTGTCCCTGACGAAATCACCCGGCTCAACAAGTTTAGATTGAGAACTCAAAGGAGATCGTTAGAAAAAGTTGGTAGAACAGTGACTGCAGCCAATTGGCTGCAGTCACTGTTTATGTATTTTGACAGCCTGTCAAAATTTGTCCATCCACAGAGATTTGTCTGGCCTGTTAACCTCCCTGGTGGTATGATTATTTCGGATTTTAGGTGCTGAAAGCGGTACAATTATTTTGCATGGAAATTTGCCGTTTTATATTGTAGGTCTGTAATGCTTAACAATAACACACTTAAATCTGTCCAAACAAGAGTCTAGTAGATATCCCGGGTATGATAAAGTTTGAAACACAAAAACATAAATTATAATATAATAAATAAAAATAAATAATTGAAAAAAATAAAAATAAATAGTAATACAATAAATTTCCCCACGATTCACTATCGCTCAATTCTGCAAGTGTTCTAATTTACTATCGCTGTTTTCTAGCTGGTCTAAAGCCACTTTTGACGTAAAGGGACACTTTTTGGTTGCTATGGACAATCTCCAGTTTCCAGGCAGAAAGAACAGTATATATCACATAAAACTGCATGCAGGGCATGGGCCAGAGCACTGGGGACAAAAGGGATGTGAAATAATTTCATACAGTACTGTAATCTGTAAGATTACAGTACTGTATGTGTTATGATTTTTACTTTTTTTTAATTTGCCACCAGGCTCCGCCCCCGTGCGTTGCGACGCTCGCAAGGAACGGAGCCTGGCACGGAGAGGCTTCGGAGGAGGACAGAGCCCACGGATACTGCGGGGGACATCGCAGGATCCTGGGGACAAGGTAAGTAAGGAGGCACCAGGATCCTGCAATGTAATCCCGAGTGTGGCTCGGGGCTACCACTAATGGTCCTGAATTTTAACCCCGAGCCACACTCGGGAAAACCGCCAGGGAGGTTAAGTGTGGATGGGGGAATCGATAGTTTTTTGGGGTTTTTTCAGCCAGAAGCAGGCTGAAGGAGAAAAAAATAAACGTTTATGACCAGCTTTAGACAATTGTTCCCCACTGAAAGATTTCTCCTTTCCTCCTGTTCCAGTGGCAACTCCAAAGTATTAGATTTCCTTATTGGAAACTTTCTCTGGTACCTTTTGTACCAGAGACAGTGGTCTTTTAACAAAAATAGTGAGGGTGAATTTCCCCAATAAGAAAATAGTATAAAAACACCCAATTGAGCTTCTTTTTTTTTTTGAAAGCCCATGGTGCGTGAAACAGACTCAGAAACTTCACCCGGTGCCAAAAAAATGTGCACACACATAAAGAGTGAAACACAAAAAAGTGCAACGGGTACACAAGCCCTCTAAAAGCAGAGGACCTTGCCCTGAATCCCCCGGGGCGTTAGGCTCCAGACGGGGACAAGGGTACTTTACACTTGGTCCGACTGGCCGAAACCAGACGGACCCCTTTCTCTGGAGGGACTGCCGAAACAGACCCCCCCAAGTACTCGGTGGGGCTCCCCCAAAGGGAGACCCCATGAGAGAGGGTTAACCAAGCCAGAAGGCCATGTCCACCCCCTCCCAGGACTTTCAGGGCACGCCCGAGGACCTGCAACCCTACTCATCACACAGTGCAAAACGTGTACCACACAAAAATACAAAAAGTGACACACAAAGGAAATAAATTAAAAGAAAGTGGGGGAAAAGGAAGTAGGGGAGAGTGAAAAGGCGGCCATTGTGCAATACAACGGCCAGGCCCTCTGGCCAGGAATAAAAAAATTCCTCCGGTCCCAGCCAAAAGGCCCGGCCCAGGAGGCAGGTGCAAAAAAAGCATGTAATGGTGCAGTGACCATGGTGCCTTAAATAGAAGTGACCCTCACTCACAGTGATCTTCAGGCACCCCTGGACTGCCACTCCAGGGGCACATACACCGTAGGCTTTCGTGACCAACCCTGGCCAACGACCCAATAGAGCTTCTAATTATAGCCTAAAACTATAAAGAAACATTTTGGCTTTACATGCAAATAATGTTTTTGTTTCCTATACTCCATCATCCTCAATCGGCAGTAGGTAGTACAACTTGGTATGCTGGTATCTGATAATTCAAGTGCTGTACTACTTACCTTCTATTTATTCAAGATGATGGAGTATGTGGAATAAAGAGGTGTATTTGTATTAAGGCTTCTCTGTGCTGGCCTTTTTGGTCTGAATTGGAATGTGTTTAATCCCTGAGGAGCTGGGTAGAGACATAGGACATGATATGGTAAATATAATGTGCAGCCCACTGATTTGTTGACTGAATGATAAACAAATACATCAAGAGAAAAGTCAGCAGTTCTCCCGATCTTCCATTGTGTATAAAATACCATGACAAGAGCTATTACACTAAACTGCACTCCATGAGCACTCTGATTACAGGATAATTCTGCACTGCTAATACATAATACACAGGGCTTTTTTCTCAGAAAATAGGTACAGGAACTGAATCACAACCCCCCCCCCCCCGTCCCTTACACACACCCTCCAAACCGCATCAAATAGTGGGTGTGGTCAAATTTCACTAACAGTGGGAGGGTCTTAACAGGGTCATTAAATACCAGGAGTGCAATATGTACAAAGTGCAATATGTACAGAGTGCAGAGTTCAGGGAGGGGGTTACACACAGACTGCAGAGTTTAGGGTGTGCTACATAAATAGTGCAAAGTTCAGAGGTGTGCTGCATACAGAGTGCAGAGTTTAGCGGTGCGCTACACACGGAGTGCAGAATTCAGCCTTCTTCCACAAATCCTTCATCCACATCTCACAATTACCCCTCTTCAGCTCTGACTTCTGCATACAACCCCCCTCTACTGCCCCCATCTATTTAAAAGCTCCACCATCTTCCACATGTCTTATTTTTGTTGCTGTATTGAGCTGAAGCACCCAGCCAGCTCTAGTACCTCCCTGCATACTATAGTTGGCTCCACCTCTCTCACTTGCGGGGAGATCATCCAGTGGTGATGTTGGCATTTGCACTGCATCTCCCTTGTAACCATCCTTCACTCAGTGGGAGCCACTCGGGAGATTTGATCTGTGGGAGCTGTTGGGGAACAAGCTTCTACTTGTAAGCATAAAACTGGGCTTTTGTGTTTTCAAGTAATAGTGGTCAGCAGGGAGCAGAGGGCCTGAGTCAGAGGTGGTGGAACTGAGTTCCACCAAGTTCCAGCTGAAAAAAAGCCCTGATCCTACAATACATGAGCACCTAAACGTATTCTCCCCATTATTTTAATCTGTCTAGACCAGCCTTTCTCAACATGTTTAACATGAAGGAACCTTTAAAATAACTTTCCAGGCTCAGGGAACTCCTATTGATAATTATAAAGCCAAATAATAAATTGTAATTAAAAAGCCTATTGATAATTGCTATATCTACAGCTCACAGTATATTAGTGTGAGGCACGTTTGTTGGCATTGGGAAAAATCCCAACAACAGAAAGAGGAGACAAGGGAGTCCCCCGAAAGCAAAAAAGGGAAATGGTCAACTACGGCTTATGATACAAAAATGCAAAAAGGCTTTATTAAGGGAGGGGGGGGGGGGGGGTATTTACATATACAAAAACCTTTTACCCCCCATTTTTTGGGAAAAATTCCACCTTATAGCTAGATAAAACGATCATTGGTGTCAGTGGTTACTTATCTGAGAGGCAGGAATTGCCCAATGCTCCAGGAACCCCTGGAAACCTCTGGAGGAACCCTGGATAACAAAGGCTGATCTAGATGACACCACATTATACAAACATGATAAATTATCAATATAGAAATACTGTACATAGAAACAGGTCGATTTTGTCTTGCATAACCCTGACTTTAATAATGAGTTATGGGTCTACACATTTCCAGAATTCAGCCCTCACATACAGTATATCTTATGACATGTTCCCTTAAATGTTTTTCAATAAAGGGTGATCATCATTATAGTGACAAACTGGTTCTGTAATACGTGAAACAATACCATTTATAATTATTATAACAATGATTTGTATTACCATTAGAAACATCTCGTCTCTGCCTAGACAAACTTCTGTGCTGCATTGTGTCAGACTCCAGTTCATGGTCCTGATGCCCCTAAAAGAAAACATAGTATATATTATATAAAGGCAGGATGTGTGTTTGGTTTTACTGGTACCTCTATATCCATCAATCAGTGAGGCAAAAGTGACCAGTGATATCTCGTGCTTTAATTGGTTACGCACTACAGGACACAGGAGTGATGTAGCGCATGGTAGGAGGTACCTGAGCACTCATCTGACATCTGGCACACAGGAAGCGGTGCCCATTGACTCACCGCTTACTTACAAGGTAAGTAATAAACATGCTTTTTTAAGGTGCAATGGTGTACTCTAGTGATCTTACTTTTACTTTATCAAACCCCCAACCTGTACTCTCAGTGTAACCCTATACCTCAAAATCATACTTCTCTCAAAATCGTAAAAACTCTCAAATTCATAATTCCAAGACCAAAACTATTATCAAAATGGAAATTACTCTAATTCCAACAATAACACCAATGATACTAGGTCATTGACAATTCCATGTTCCAAGCAAATGTATTCCATACTAAACCATTTAAAGCAGAAGACTACGTTGAATGGTGCACCATGCGATTGTGAACACGCCCCCGCCCCCCGCATCATCACAGAGCCTTGGCCAACAGTACTCCAGGACAGAGTAGTGGTCATGCAAAGTTACTTGGCCACCATTCAGTCCAGGAGAACAGAACGTCTACCACTGCTAGCAAAGAAGGGGAAGGGCCCGTGACATCACCGTCCTGAAGACTGTAGGAAAAAAGTTATACATAGGGGGTCAAAAATCCTAAAGAGGCATTGGGGGCGCAGGAGTTCCAATTTAAAGCTGGATACCAGGTATGGCATTTTTTACATAGTTACATTGGTCCAGCTTGTGGAAACCCTCTACAAGCTGGAAATCACTGTAGTAGACACCGCTCTTCCAGTGATGTCCACTAGCTGGCGGGTGGCATCACCGCCCCACCTCTCCACCTTGTCCAATCAGAGAAAGCTTTGCATTAATTGAGATGATGCAAAGTGTTCTCTGAATGGTGCCCATGATGAGTGGCCTGTGTTCACAATGCAGCAGGGAGGGCACTCGGCACAGAACATGGAAGTTAGTGAAGGTTACTGGACTAGATGTGCTTATTTCAGCTTCTAGAGGGATCCCACGGGTACAGTATATGCATAGTTGCATTGGTCAAAGCTGGTCCAATGTAACTATGCAAAAAATGCCTTACCTGCCATTCCTCTTTAGGTGGCAATATACAATGTGCAGAAAAAAAATTGTACAAAACTGTCTAAGCCAAACTTAACCAATCAGATAGTAAAGAAAGCCAGAATGTGATTCACCTTGTCATTGCCCACACACAATTAAATATCGGTTTTGGACAGAGTTGATCTTGAAAAGAAAATGATAAAACTGTCTTGTTAGAACATAATTAACAATCATTTCTCCTTGGCTATAGATATCTTTAAAGAGTAACACATTTGTGGTTTTTCAGAACAGTTTTTAGTCTTCCATGAAATCCTCACTCTCCAGATACCGGTTAGTCCATTGCCAAGATTTTAAGACCAAAAGTCTGGTCAGTATAAATCAAAAATAACTTATCTCATTAATTACAACTTTCTTAGTATTTTTTTTTTTTGGGGGGGGGGGGGGGGGATTTCATCGGTGTGTGCAATTAGTAGTTTTATCTTATATTACTTTTATCATTCATAGGAAGCAACTTGTGTTTCAGGTTTTTTTTTCAGACTCTCTGTTGTACAATAATTTCTGATAATTGCTGTTCATTGCCCTCTAAACACCATCATTTACAGTCAGATGCCGGGACTGCTCTGGGGCACAAAGAAGTAAAACATGGGAGATAACAAAAGTCTTAAGCCACGTACAAACAATTGGATTTTCCGATGGGAAATGTTGGAGGTCAGGCTGTTGGGGGAAAATCCGACCATGTGTATACTTAATCGGACAATTGTTGTCGGACCTTCTGCCAACAAATGTTGGCTAGCATGTCTTCAAATTTTCCGCCAACAAATGTGTGTTGTCGGATTTTCCGATCGTGTGTACATAAGTCCGTCGGACAAAAGTCCACAGTACAAACACGCATGCTTGGAAACAGAAGCGGTCGGTCTTGTAAACTGGCGTTTGTAATGGAGAATTAAGATTCGTGACGTGGCAAATTATGAAATCTTCAAATGCACCACAAAATTCTCTTCTTCTTTAATGGGATAAGAATGAAGCTGCTTTGCTGGTGATACTGATGGAGTTATTGCAAAACTAATTTTCCAAGGCTTTTTTTTTTCTAGTGATATCAAGAATAATATTATTATTATTATTTTTTTTTTTATTTGTGCAAGTTACCACAACACCATTATCCCATAGTTTATAAGATCAAAGATACAACTATGTTGGTGTCCCTTGGTAATTTTACTTTTTTAAAATGTAACTGCCTACTCCCAAACTGTCATTTGAAGTAAAACACAAAGCCAAGTATTATTCTCCACAATTTTTTTTATTGTACATTAAAAAAAAAATTGACATGCTATCTGCCAATAGAATTTAACCAAAAAGTGCATTCTATGCATCCAAAAATATAGAAAATATACCAAATCAAATAATTATTCAACCAAAAAAAAATGTAAAATCAATAACTCCAAAGCCAATAATTAATAATATGTTATCTCTTCCAATTCCGCAACATGCCTGGTTGACAAAATGAAAAACGCGAAAAGAAAAGCGCGAATCAACACTCACTAAACTTCTACTAACATGAAATTAACAGAAGGAGCCCAAAGGGTGGCGCTAAAGAGCTGAAAAACCACGTAGTACGTCTAGTACGTCACTACGTTCGTAATTGTTGGCCAACTTTTGTGTGACCGTGTGTATGCAAGATAAGTTTGAGCAAACACCCTTCGGACAAAATTCCACGGTTTTGTTGGCGAAAAGTCCGATCGTTTGTACGAAGCATTAATGTTAACCTGTTATGTTCAAAAAACATAATAAACTAACAGTACTGCGTACATAGGCATTTCATGGTTCCTGTAAACACCTATAATAACACCTGTGATAATTAAACCAGTTCATGACCAGGTTATTAAAGATCGCTTGTCTCTCGGACTGCCTGGGCACCACTCCACTACCCAACAACTAACATAAATAACCAACACGTGACACAGACAAGTTTAATGGCAGTCTTTCACAAACAAATAGTATAAACAATGTAATGTAATCAAATACAAAAAGAATGGAGCCCAAGGTTCTTTTTAGGCGCTTGTACTTAACTCAGTATCTGCGTAAACCTGTGAGATAGGCCTCCAGCAGCACAACACCAACTTAGAGACAATTGCACCACAGATACAACCATGAATGATCACCAGTTCACTGGCACTCAACCATACATAATAAGGGGTGCTGTACTTAAGATGGGTCCCTACCCAATTTACATTTGACCATATTGACTGCCTTCAAGAACCTTGTCACCCTGACAACTGTTATGACTACCAAGGATAGCCCACTATCAGCATGCTCTAAAATCGGAAGTAACAAAAGAAAAGAAGAAACAAAAAAGGGGTGTGAATGAAAAGTTTGCCTGATGTCAGCAATCTTCTGGTTGAAGACTGCATGAAATCTCTAATGTATCATCCCTTGAAGCCCACCCTGTTCATTTCTGTCCCACCAACCAGATACAGACCATTCCAATTAAATGTAATTTAAATTCTTTAACCACTCCATATGCCAAACCCCTAGGAACCCAAAGGTGTGGGCCCTTCATCTACTCTTCCTTTAGCTTTCTTACTCTGGGCCTAACTGTAGAAGGAGTTTGCCCCATATCAAGATTGGCAGTGAACAGAAACTACACTGGAATGTTGGCACATAACTGCTGTTACCTTGTTTTTCCTGCCATGAATTTTGAAGAGTTATTTTAGCCAAAACCCTTATTTTTTTTCATTTGGGATAGAATGAAAAGTGTTATGCCCCGTACACAGAGGTCGGACATTGATCGGACATTCCGACAACAAAATCCTAGGATGTTGGCTCAAACTTGTCTTGCATACACACGGTCACACAAAGTTGTCGGAAAATCCGATCATTCTGAACGCGGTGACGTAAAACACGTACGTCGGGACTATAAATGGGGCAGTAGCCAATACCTTTCATCTCTTTATTTATTCTGAGCATGCGTGGCACTTTGTGCGTTGGATTTGTGTACACACGATCGGAATTTCCGACAACGGATTTTGTTGTCTGAAAATTTTATAGCCTGCTCTCAAACTTTGTGTGTCGGAAAATCCGATGGAAAATGTGTGATGGAGCCTACACACGGTCGGAATTTCCGACAACAAGGTCCTATCACACATTTTCCGTTGGAAAATTCGACCGTGTGTACGGGGCATCAGAATCGTAGTCAGGTTTTTATGGCTATAAAACATAGAAACTTACTAGCGCTCCAGGACATTTGTTTCATTGTTTTATTTTTAAACATTAGGTCACAGAGTTCATACCAATGTTTTGGGACCTTGAAAGTTTCCTTTCTAAAAGAAACATAGGGATTGATTTACTAAAACTGGAGAGTGCAAAATCTGGTACAGCTGTGCATGGTAGCCAATCAACTTCTAACTTCAGCTTGTTCAATTAAGCTTTCACTAAAAAAACCTAGAAGCTGATTGGTTTCTATGCAGCGCTGCACCAGATTTTGCACTCTCCAGATTTAGTAAATCAACCCCATAGTGTGATAGAAATAAAAAGCAGAAGCAACTTCATTGAGCCGCCGGGGAGAGGTACTGTATGCCTCTGGCTTATTAATTTGCATAATTCAGAGACTTTATTACAGTAACAAAGTACAGCCAGCAAGCTGGGGTTATTCAGAGTGATCCCTTCTTGTCTCACTGGAAGTGAAGCCACAGGAATCTAAAAGTTTTGCAGTAGAAGAAGAAGAGTGATACTCTGCAGGAGTCGGTGCAGAGGAGGAAGAGGAGCAATAGTCTGCAGTGGAGATATGCAAAGGAAATAGACTGTGAATGTTAGAAGTGCATAATTTTTCAGGGCTAAAGCTGCTAATCAATGTTCTACCGAAGTGATGACAATTTAATAAGTGCTATGAGCATCCCATATCTTCCTTTACATTAACCAAGTTGTAACCCACAATAAACGCAATAAAACTACGCGAATGACTGCTCATTGTCTCAGAGGTGATAGATGGGGGTCTGGCAGCAGGGTGATTTGGTGAATGTTAGTAACTAGTGGTAACCAACCGCTACACATAAATAAGAAATACATAGATACAGAATGTAAAAAAGAACAAAGAGCATTATCCATATTAAAAAAAAAATGCATGATATAGATAATGGACATTGCACTTTTTAATATTCTGTGTGGGTTTTTATTGTTGTATGAGGCTTGGTGCAAATTTTCCCTTTGCTTTCTGTAGAGATGACATCATTGCCACCAGGACAGAAAGTAATAGGACATCTCAAATGTGGACACAGACAATAAAAAGCAGATTTGGGAGGGGGGGGTTGCTGTCTTTGTCCCGCTTCAAGATTTCCTCTCACTTTCTGTCCTAGTGAAACGTGATTCATATTGACACAATTGACCATTAAACCAATTTACCATTGACCATTAAAAACTTCATTTGGAGGACCTCAACTACCCATTGAGTTTTTAGTAATAAAGTGTTGAATGGCGAAGATGGCATTGGTGTTGGAGGTAAAGAAAGGAGGAATTGGCAAGTGTATAGTCAGAAAGCCTGGTCCATCCATTCCAATATTGAACAAAAGAAAAAAGGAACTTAGTGCTCAAGGCACGGTAAAACCCCTCATGGATTTTAAATAGGCAGACCAGGTATCTAGGTAAGAATAGTACGTTTTATTTCATTGAAACATCAAATAAAAATAGGAACAATAAGTAGCATCATATAAAAACAAGATACATATACCCAAATAAATGCATCTGTATGTAGCAAGGTCCCAGGCCTCCTTCAGTCTAATGAGAACCTCCAGGGCCAGAGATGGCTGACATCCTTCTGTATGTGATCGGTTGCAAGGCATAGTGGGTGTAATACAAGGTAGATTGATTGGGCGCCAGACATTTCTTGAATGCAAAGAGATTTTTATTTCTCTTAGCAGAACTTTGGGAGAGGGGGTTAGGGCCAGGACACCCTTAGGTAGTTGCAATGTTAATTGGCAGACTCCTAAACTTCAACAAGAGGACAGCTATGCAGGGAAAGGCATCCAGCAAGATGCCACATCTGCATGTGTACAAATGCTGTCTCCCATGGCAACAGTCTTTAAGAGCCCTTGCACACTGGGGCGGTTTGCAGGCGCTATTGCGCTAATAATAGCGCCTGCAAACCGCCCCGAAAGTGCCGCTGCTTTCATTCCAGTGTGAAAGCCCCGAGTGCTTGCACACTGGAGTGATGCGCTGGCAGGACGGTAAAAAAAGTCCTGCCAGCAGCATCTTCGGAGCGGTGAAGGAGCGGTGTGTATACCGCTCCTTTACCGCTCCTGCCCATTGAAATCAATGGGATGGCGCGGCTATACCGCCGGCAATGCGCCTCTGCAGAGGCGCTTTGCGGTGGTATTTAACCCCTTCTCGGCCGCTAGCGGGGGGTAAAACCGCCCCGCTAGCGGCCGCATACCGGCGGTAAAACGCCGCTAATAATGGCGGCGTTTTACCGCCGACGCGGCCCCCCGCCCCAGTGTGCAAGGGCTCTAACAGTTTCTTACACAAGTTGTAACAGTTCCTTCGCTTTCACTACAATCACTTCTTGTAGTTCTTAAGCTCACTGAGCTCCTGGTCTCTCACACTAGACTAGATGATTCACTGCCACTGAATCCCTTGAGCTCCTCTAATCTTCACTGTAGTATCTTTCTCAAGTGTCACCCCCGCTTCTCTGCTGGGTCCCTAGCTTGGAACTCCAGATACTTCTCAAGCATAACCCCACTGGCCTGCTCAGTCCCTGACTTGACACACAAGGCTGCTCTGCAAGCGTCACCTACGCTGGCTGGGTCCCTGGCTTGATACTCACTGAGGTTTCCCGATTCTCCCTGTCCCCGGTTGGTGAGAATACTGCTTCGGCACTTGCTTCAGCTACTCACTGTGGTCCCTGGTAATAAGGTGGATGGTCCCTTAGTGGCGACAGCTTTCCCTTCTACCTCCGACCACAACAGGTTGTCCGGCCAGCAGAACCGTCACTTCTGGTTGGACTGCAAGTCGCAATTCCAACCCTGCGCTGCTCTCTTTCTTGCTTCTGAATAGGCCCTCAGACAGCCTAGCAGCCAGATGTGCCCGGGATAGGCCCAAACTCTGGCCTAGCAGCCCGGGTAATACAACACACATCCACCCAGACAGCCGTCCAGGTGGCACAGAACACTGATCACCTGACTTCACCCAAATATATAGGTTCTCCGAGCAGGCCAAGGGATTTAAGAAAACCCCTACCCATTAGCAGGGATACCCCATATACCCATAATCATCTGACCTTGCATTGCCCTTCTCATATCTAATGCCACCAGGTACCTGGCCACCTAAAAGAGAGAAATGCAGCAATTACAGACTTAGTGTGAAATCAATTGATCCTCAACAATTAGCCAGGTAAATTCAGGAGCAACCCTGCCTAAACACCAGGGTGCTACATGTATGTTGAACAAACTGCCCATAGAGAGTTGGCGAGCTAGCAATTGTACATACTGGGGTAGACACCTTACATGTTTCGGACCAAATATAGTCCTTCTTCTGAGGTTTTATGTCATATGGGTAGTAGGGATTAGGATACATATACAAATACCGCATGTAACCAGAGGTAGAATGGTCAGTGGTCCCACAGATCGGACAGTGCAGCAGAGGTGGACCCCAAGATGGAAAGAGGGGGACCATGGAAAAATGGCAGCAATTGCTTCAGCTACGAGGACCCCTTAGCATAGGAGCAACTGCTCCTGCCAAATGATGACCAGCAGCCAAGGGTGTAATGTTGTTCACAAGAGAAAGAGGTTTTTAAGTGCTCATTTCAAAAGTGCTCAAATGCACAAAGATAATGTGATGCACATTACACCCTTGGCTGCTGGTCATCATTTGGCAGGAGCAGTTGCTCTTATGCTAAGGGGTCCTTGTAACTGAAGCAATTGCTGCCATTTTTCCACGGTCCCGCTCATTACATCCTGGGGTCCACCTCTGCTGCACTGTCCGATCTGTGTGACACTTTAAATCCATGTGCATGTGCCTGCAAGTGACTGCTACAGCAGTTTAAAAACAGTAGGGTAACTATAGGTACATTATTGTCCCTGTCATCAGGATCATGAACTTTATGTAAAGCCACCCTGTATTAGAAGATCAGGTATAGTTCAATTTCTGGCAACCTGTGAGTTAAAACTCCACTGCCTCTGAGATATTTAGTACATCTGTCACCTACTGTGGATCCTCCTGTCAACTTGCATGGCCTGTAGTGATGTGGGAGCCATAGGAACCACAAGCGGAGCAGATATTCCATGAGTGGAGAAGTGTTGACTCATAGGTCACCAGGAAGGTAAATATACGTGCTCCTAGCTAGTAGTAGCCTGTCACATTCAACTGTAATTGTTCTGTAATGTTAAGTACATTTTGTAGCTTCTCCAACCTACCTCTTCATCCTTATGAATTTACACAGGACAGAGTACTGCCTATGTAAACAAGGCAGAGCCCTGTCCTGTCAGCAGGGAGTAATATATTTTCTTTCCCCGCAAAGCAGGGAATAAAATCCATTACTTCCCCTAGTAAAAGCACCTCCCACAGTACACCAAAACACTGGCTAGGCACACATTTAACCCTTTGATTGCCCTAGATTTTTTACCCCTTCCCAGCCAGTGACATTAGTACAGTGACAGTGCATATTTTTATCACCGATCACTGTATTAGTGTCACTGGTTTCCCAAAAAGGGTCAATTGGTGTCCGAATGTCTGTCGCAGTCCCGCTATAACTCGCTGATGTCCACCATTACTAGTAAAATAAATAAATACATGTTCCACTATATATCCCATAGTTTGTAGACACCATAGCTTTTGTGCAAACCAATCAATATACGTTTAATGGGATTTTCTTTACCAAAAACATGTAGCAGAATACATATTGGCCTAAAGTTATCAAGGGATTAAATTTGTTTTCAATTTTTCTTATTGGATATGTTTTATAGCAGAAAGTAAGAAATATTGTTTTTTGTTTTTTTTTTAATTGGTTGTCTTTTTTTGTTTATAGCGCAAATAATAAAAAAAACGTAGTGGTGATCAAATACCACCAAAAGAAAGCTCTATTTGTGGGAAAAAAGGACATCAATTTTATTTGGGTACAGCATCGCATGACTGTGCAGTTGTCAGTTAAAGTAACGCAGTGCCGCATCGCAAAGAAACGGCCTGGTCATGAAGGGGGTAAATCTTCTGGAGGGCAAGTGGTTAAAGAGTGACTTTATACCAAGTGTGTGATCCTAATGACGGGTTCACTTCAAAGATAAATCATCCTTTGTGATAAATATAATCAATTGCCATGTTGCTCCTCAATCCTGGGAAAATAATATGCAAGAGGAAATGTGCCAAGGAAAGAAAGAAAGAGGTTGCAGTGTTGTCAGTGTTTAACCCTTTAGATGTGCATATGTACCACTTATTTATCTCAGCATGCCAATTACAGGATAGCCTAGCCCAGCCTTTCTCAGCCTTTTCATTACAGAGGAACCCTTGAAATAACTTTCTGGTCTCAGGGAAGCCCTACTAAAAATGACTATATCTGCAACTCATGATTCATTAGTGTGATTGTCATTGGGAAGAATATTCCTTACACTTGGGGTCATTAGGAAGAATTACCTCTTACAGATAGCTAAAAAGATCATTGGTGTCAGTGGGAACTTATCTGAGAAGCAGAAATTGCTCATTGCTCAAGGAACCCCTTGCAACCTCTGGAGGAACCCTAGACGTCCATGGAACCCTGGTTGAGAAACCCTGGCCTAACCTGTACATCTAATGAGACGATGGACTAAATTTATTTCACTTTCCACGCTCTCAGAGTTCTCAAGTGCATCTGCATTTGATTTTATCAGTATTCAAGTTCAGATCTGAAAGGATAGAAGGAAAAAACATAAAGATTCTATCTATTCTATACACTTGCTTGCTATGCCTGGATATACTAAAGCAGGTAAGCTACTAAAGCAAAGCCTATATAAGCTGATACTACACAGCTCCAGCACCTGTAACTCACCTCGCCATTTTACAAAGTCCTTGGACAGCATAGAAAGAGATAAGAGAAACATGTAAATCTAATGTTATTTTTGTTACCGGTTTGCCTAATCCTCATATTATACTAAACTAAATGAACTTTTCTCTACAATCGCGCAGACATTTACGACAGCTGAACGTTTCCAAGAACTAAAAGAAAGCAAAGAATTTAACGTAAATGTCACTTCACACGCCAGGCAACCCAGTTCCTTTCAAACACAAGCGGACATGTTTAATAAACCAATACGTGAAGTTACAGATAATTAATGATCACCCGCCATTGGTCTGTCTAAATTGATGATGTGATTGATTGTTATGGGTTATAATTGCAAAGAGTACCTTCATAATAAGCATGGAGTGTTGTATATATGCATACCTCCCAACTGTCCCCGATTTCGAGGGACTGTCCCTGATTTAGAGCAATGTCCCTCTGTCCCTCTCTCCTCCTCATTTGTCCCTTATTTTGATCTGATGTATATACCTGTATTAAAAATGCACTTTTCTATCAAAAAGTGTTTTACAGTAGTAAAGCTTTCCTCCCATTTCTAAATTGTTGTATTTGTACATTTCAAAAGCCAATATAAAGGAATAGTATTGGTAAAAAAAGCACTTGTGTTTTTTTTTAGCGTATTAATTCTCCTTGTAAGGGGGCGTGGCAGGGGGCGCGTCCTATTAATGCATACTTTTGCTTATGGGTGTCCCTCATTCCCATCTCAGAAAGTTGGGAGGTATGCATATGATGTAATCGCAGAAGTGTAAACCTATCCAAAATGAAGTCAGCGTGGCCATCTGCCATCTTCTTATATCGCAACTGCAATAAACATAATGCAGTTGGCAGTGAGAGGACAGGGGAGGTGGTTACTTTACCTATTTATTTCAGCACTTGAAGCCCAATTGAAGCTTCATAAATGATTACTGTAATGCAGACAGGCTACATAAGGAGTAATCAATGTTGGCACTTTTTTTTTCATGATTTGCAACAGATAGGGTTTAAATATTCTGTTGTATTTTTTTGATTCAATGGTTTTTACCACCAATTTCTTGAGATCCCTCGGGGGCCATTCGCTGTGAAACTGTAATATATTTCCTTTTTAACCAGAATTCAGGACCTTTTTCCCATTTCTTTTTTTTACATGCCCTTGTTGCATCGATGCGAGTTAATCGCATATCAGTTTCACTGCGAATGGTAGGCTGCTGTCCGGACTTCCTGTGTTTTGGTTTTTGATTGTTTTTGTGCATTGTCTTGTATATGTGTTTTTTTCCTTCTTTTTTTCTGAATGTGCCCACAGGATCATCCTTCTCTGGGGAATCTCTCCTTCTTGAGAGAACCTTGAGAAGTGCTGTGTGAAGTTGAACCAATATTTACAGTTGCATTTTAAATCTATGTAGTGTGTGCCCGAAGTGGGACCAATAAATTTTGTAATTTTATAGAACCATACCTAGATCTAGACTTTTGTTGCCTAATTCGCCACTTTCTGATCCTGGTAGGAATACCAGGATTTCTTTTTATATGTTTAAATACTCTGGGCTGGCAGCACACTTAAGAGTTGGACCGCTACCAACACACCCCCTTCCCAATCAACAGTGCTGATATCATTGAAAGCATTTTATTATAAGTGCAAAAAATATCTGTTGATCCTGTAAAAAATCCAGAAACCTACTTGTTATCTCTGCCTTTTCTGGACCCTTATCAGTTTTTTTTGTAAACGAAAGAACCTTCCCTTATGTTGTAATAATTAGGGGGGGGGGGGGTATTCTAGAGTCTCAACACATGTCTTGTCCTAGGTGGCTTCCTCATACAATGAGCATTTGAGCATTGCCACCCTAGGACTGACAGGATTACCAGATAAAATTACAAAAAAAAGAAAAAGAATGTAGCCACCACACCAAAGAATTGACAAGCTACAATATTTTATATTATTGTTCTTGCATTTAAGGCATTTTCACACAAAAAATCAGTTTGAAATCATAACATAAAATCAGACACTGGCTATGTATACCCTTGGAATTCAGGACTGTTAATGAGGGCCCTTCTACAAGACATTGGTTATGCATAACCTTGGAATCTGGGACTGTTGAGGAACACTCCTATGAGACATTGGCTATGCATATTCTTGGAATTCAGGATTGTTTGAGGGCTCTCCCAACAGACGTTGGCTATGTATGTCCTTGGAATCCAGGTTTGTTGGGGGGGGGGGGGCTTCCAGTGAGACATTGGCTATGTTTACCCTTAGAATCTAAGACTGTTGAGAGGCCCTCCTAAAACACAGGGACTATGCATACCCTTGCAATCCTGGACTGTTGGATGCCCACTTATAAGACATTGGGGGAGATTTACTAAAACTGTTGCACTCAGAATCTGGTACAGCCGTGCATGGTAGCCAATCAGCTTCTAACTTCAGCTTGTTCAATTAAGCTTGGGCAATAAAACCTGGAAGTTGATTGGTTTCTGTGCAGAGCTTCTCCAGATTTTGCACTCTCCAGTTTTTGTAAATAACCTCCATTAGCTACTGGTTCATCCATTTCTAAAATTGCCCTTGTTTACATGTGCACTTTAAAGGCACATATCTGAAAAACAATTTGCATACAGGCTAAGGTCATATACATAAACTAGAGTTTTAACAATCACGAAAAGGAATTCAAAATGAATTTTAAAACAATGGGCCAACATCTGTTTTCCGGCCACACAAAAAGCCCTAAAACTCAACTCTCTTTGTTCCCCAATGTTTTAATTATTGCAGGATGTCTTATGGTTATATGAGATGTGTTTTCAAGCCTAGACCAAACACCGTGGATAACCAATTATTTATGTCATAAATCTCATAGCCATATATAGAAAAAATGTGGACTCTGAGGTTTTGTGTCTAAAGTGAGCCAAGCAAGTGATTGGATTTGATTAAATTAGCTACTATGGAGAAGGCAACAAAATAGCTGCGAGTTTGACATTCTTTTGGAAATGCGTTTCGTTATAGATGAAAACAGTCTGAATGCTTTACAATCTGTTCAAGGCAGGCGATATGTAGATGTCACCTCCATCATTGCCCAAATATGAGCTTTATTCAGCCTCAAATCATATACAAATGCAACATTGTGACAGAAGTCACAGTGTAAATGTAGTAAATGACAATGGGGGGGGGGGGGGTCAAGACTGGCAGAGAAAGAGTGCCAGAGAGCCCATGGCACCCAATGAAGAAGACTAACTAAAGTGTGTGCAAATCCTAACAATGAACTTCTCTTATTTGTTCCCTTTTTTTGTCTTTTAAATAAACCATTGGAAATATTGTATCTGTTTGATACGTACAAAAATAAAAACATATTGATCCTGCCAGAAATCTTGGCAGTTGATAACTGCCTGTGCCCTCTGCACTCTTATCAGTTATGTACAAGAGATTGAGGGAGGTTCCAGTAGCCCTGTTCTAAGCAAGCTTGAAAATAAGAGTTTAGTGCAGCGCATACATCCCCATATGCAAGTACTACACAGATGTGCATCAGAATACAACTGGCGTATATTCCAGCCTGTCACTGATTTTGTACCCTCGGTGCGGCACCTGTGACTTACCGGCAGAGAATTATTCCCAAATATAAGGTAAACGTGGAGTCCATGATGGGGGTCTAAATCTGGTGTTGTTGGTAAAACAGTGGGGACCCATCTTAGGTATGGCATCTATAGTGACTGGGTAGTGGTAAGACCGGTGGGTGTCTGAGGTCAGCTGGGTTAGTCCCCGAGGTGGTGATTGGTGGCTGGGGTCATACCTTAGCTAACTGGTGCCACAGACACTATGAGGTTGATTTACTAAAGACGAATCGACTGTGCACTTTGCAAAGTGCAGTTGCAGTCTGCAAGAGTAGTTGCTCCAGAGCTTAGTAAATGAGCGGACGCTCTGCTGACCTTCATCATCCAATCATTTGCAAGCAAAAATGCTATTTCTTTTTATTTTCCTTGAATGTGATTGGGTATACTTTGGAAAGTGAAGCCTTACCTCGATTACTAAGCTCTGGAGGAATTGCACTTGCAGAATGCAACTGCACTATAGCAAATCAACCCCAAAGTTTTAGTTATATGATAGCGTCAAGGACCTGCAAACAGTGTGATCTGGATTGAAGATTTGAAACTGTTTTATCTGCAGGGGGGGGCAACTCAACATTGAATCCTACAGACTAAGACTGGGATGCCATTAAAAGAGAAGCAAAGGATTTTTTTTTTTTTTGCGAATCATGCGAATCTAGGTGGATGCAGCATCAGTCTGATGCTTCAACTGTGTCACGGTGCCTCTACACTGAGAACCGAGCGATCAAACATTGCCGATCACTCGGTTTTCAGAGATCCCCGAGCAGAGAGTTGTAAACTGTCAGTCACAGATCTCTGCTCTTCTGCCTCCTCGCTCACTGGAGTACTGAGCTGTGGAGGGGCGGGAAGCGGCCCTCTCAGGCTCTCAGCGTCTCGCTGAGAGCCTGAAACGAGTGTCAGTCCAGTACACGCAAATACAGGGGATATCTCCTAAACCGTGCAGGTTTAGGAGATGTCCTGGGTAGCTACAGGTAAGCCTTATTATAGGCTTACCTGTAGCACAAAGTGGTCTGTAAGGGTTTACAACCACTTTAAAGTTCATGTGCATGTAAAGGCAGATGTCCCAATATTTTTGCCAATATAGTGTCTATTATATCATTATTATTGTTTTTTGTTTTTTGCTATTATTTTTCCCACGAAAGCAGTAGCTCAAAAAAAAAAATCTAGACTCCTAAATGAGGCCTTATCGGATGGAATAAAAACAGAAATGTTTGTAGTCATTGGATATTTACATTGGTGATAGGTGCCCTTAATTGTTTTGGGTAGGTGTTAGCAAATGCTTTTAGTGACTTTGTAAGGTATATCTGAATTTGGTTCATTGTCACTGTTGCCTTGATAAAGAGAGTCCTCATGTCTGTGAAACATGTCTAGATCTGTAACTGAATAAAGGTCATGTTTGAGCAAAGATTAAGTGCGGGTGACATCCATATGGTCTGAGTTACGAGAAAATGTGCCATATGTTATCTACATAACCTTAGCATCCAAAAGTGAAAGCATAGCTAAACCTTATTTAAAAGGTAATATATTGCATCTTACAAGTTCTTATATGTAGTGGCTGCATTTGTTTTCTTCTTTAGGCCTTTTCCCCTTTTATTTTCACATGGTGATCCTGCCAGTAATTAATTTCCTGCCCGAGGATGACAGCGGTCACTTATTGTACTGTGTCTATGAAGGAGGAGCGTTGTCACTCTAAGACAGGACTACAGAACAATGGCAGATTTCATAATTTGGTCCTTACATGTTCTCTTAATATGGGTTCAGCTCTCCAGGTCCATGCCTCCACTGAGTAATAATGCCAAACACATTACCATGCTGGAAGTACCTATACCACTGATTAATTAAAGTGTAGCTAAAGCCATAACTTTTTTTTTTTTTTACATGTTAGATGATGGAGTGGCAAGGTGTTAGAACTCCTGTAAAGGTTTTATTTTTGTCAGTGTCATTGTGACCATTGTCACTGGGACAGAAAGCATGGGGGGATCCAAGATGGAAATCTTCTAACACCTGCCGACATGTAGGAGAAATTCCCTCTCACTTTCTGTTGTGCCAGCAGGAAAGGAAGTAAAAGAAAATCTTCCTAATGTCGGCATTGGGGATACCTGTCTTGGTGATAGCTATCTAAGGCATTTTCCTCCATTTGGAGAAATTCTCTTCACTTCCTGTTGTGTTTACAGGACAGGATGTAAAAAGAAAATCTCCCCCTGGCAAAAAAACACAACAAAATGATAGACGTTTTTAACCATTTTCTAAAAAGTTTGGCTTTTGGTATACTTTAAATTCACTTCCATTGAGTTTGCCGTTCCAAAGTATAGCTCATGTCAAGGTATAAACTGGTCCAGCCACCGGTCATTTTCTCTTCTTGCTGTGTTACCCTCTCTGACCTCTCAGCCCCTCTATTGGGTTTTTAATGTGATGAAAAGCTACAATTGCCAGTAGCAGAGCTAAGGGAGTGAGGCCAAGCTTTACCAAAATTCAGAAAGTGCATACCATTTTAGCTGACTATATTTCTGTTTCTACACATTGATTGGGCATTTTTTTTATTTCTATAAAAAAAAAAGTTTATAAAACTTATTGAAAAGGTTCCATAGTAGGGTTACTCCACCGCATTGAGTAAAAAGGCTGTTTGGTCCTGTCTTCTCTGATATTCCCCTACTTTTCTGTCCCCAATCCATCTGCCAATAGCCCAGAGCCCTAGGAGGCACTCTGCACATGCTAGAGATTTGTTTTTGTTTTTTTGCTGGGCCGTGGGGGGGGGGGGGGGGTGGGGGGTGCGAGTGATTAGCACAGGGCCAATCAGCACTGGGGTGCAGCAAGGGTCCTGCAGTCTTATAGGACAGTCAGAGGAGAATGAAAACTCCTCCTACAAGCTTTAACCAGACATTGATAGAAGTCACAAGACTGCTATATACTGCTGATGAAAACGGGTATTTAGCAGTTTATATTTACTAAAATAATTGCATTTCTAAGTTCTGTGTACTGTGGGAGACCAGATATAGTGAATGCAGAGTCCTAGGTTTAGTAACACTTTAAGTATAATTCTTTGATTGGAGTTTAACGCTGGAATGGTTGTCCCTGTTTGTGACAGAAAGCGGCATGAACATCATTCAGTGTTACTTGTTGACACTCACCAAAAGAGACAGCAACTGTGAGACCCCCCATGATTCCAGGACCCCATCAGTCGGCGTCACCCGAGCCGTCATCAGCGTCAAGATAAAGATCCATACAAAACGCATCTTGTGTCTCATGCCACCAATCTGAAACAGAGGAGCAAAAATTGTTGTTTTTTTATGGAAAATCATTTTGGCTGTCATCAAGAAATAAAGTACATTTAAAGAAAAAACTTAGCTAGGGTAGGGATTAATGGTTTAAATCTCTTTTTATTTTTTGGGTGTTTATTTTTATTTTTTTATTCCACTGTGTGCCACAGGGAGATTTCACTTTACGTCTTGAACCAGAAACACAACAGGAAGAGAGGGCAACTTTCTCTAAAGCAAGAGAAATCCCCAACTGTCAGTAGGACAAGGGTTCCCTTTGGAAGATTTCTGTTCTTGTTCTAGTGATAACTAGAACATTTTGGATTTCCCCTTTTCTGTCCTGTAACAGTAATCACCCAGAAAAATACAGACAGGAAATCTTCCCAGTGGGTTCACAGACAGCTATAAAAACCTTTTAGCACTTTCCCACCATATCCAAAGCAAACGAAAATGGCTTTAGATACCCTTTAGCTTTTCATTTACTACTGTACTAAATATTGTCTACAATATACTATTGTGCAGGGTACTAAAACCATTTATACAGTGTACTAGCACCTTTTAAAAACAATAGCTAAAAACAATTAAACCTCAGCGCTCAGTCCGATGCTTATTAATGTCTCTAGTGTTGCTGCTCTCCTTGAGCGGGGAAACACCAAATCACTATAAAGAAAAGAAAGGAGGGCAAAAATACGCCTAGTGCATTACCTTCAACACCAATTAATAGTTATTGAAAAAAGCCAAAAACATACTCACAAACATGAGATAATTAAAAGGAAAAGAGCTTGCCTCCCGAAACGCGTCAACTTTCCAATTGCAGAGATTTGACATCCCTGATACTGGAGTTGTGAATGACATGCTTTTAATCATCTCATGTTGTGTGTATATTTTGCCTTTTTTCAATAAATATTAATTGGTGTTGAAGGTAATGCACTAGGCATTTGCGCCCTCCTTTCTTTTCTTCAAAACAATGACTAACCTGTGTACATGGGCTGCCATGCGTTTTTTTTTTTTGGTAGGCTTTTGAAAACCAGCCTATTGTCCTATCAGTAGCCATATGCAATATTTGATATTTAAATAAATAATAAAAACATGAAAAAATATTTTTTTATACACTTTTTTATTACCAAGAAAATTAGTAAGTAAAGAAAAAAAATGCGAAAAGCCATTTACGTCATACGTTGAGATGGGCGCTGTTAAACAGACAGGTTTCTGCATCTCACACAGCCAATCTATAAGATGTCAGGATGTCCCGAGGCCAAACAGACCTCATGTAAACGAAGGATCAGAGCAGTTTATATAGCATCTCTCCGGAGTGTGACTTAAATCTCTATAGGCTGATCCCTGATGTCCGATGACAGCTCATTATACAACGCCTGACTTTTCTTTCCACTGAAAGCAGGATCGCAGCACAGGAAAAGTTTATTGATTCAAGCAAACAGTGCACCTTATCAGTGTATATATATCTTATATATGCTGATATATTTTTTTTCCATGCTCACTGTCTTTCACTTGATGCCTATGGCTTTACTGCAAGTAGAGTTATGAAACCTGCCCCTTCTCTATTGTTCACCCTAAGGAGCGATTTCCTAATTATTAGTGTGGTCAAATAGACAGTCATTTTCTATGTGATGAGAAAATTCAAAGAAGCAATATTGAAAATTTTTCTTGAGTGAATAAAGTTTTTAATTACATTTATTCCAAAATTTAAATGTTTGAAGCAAATAAAATTTTGACAACATTCATCAAGTCATCGAAGGTACAAAGAATTTTTTTTTGAATGTTCACAGAAATATTTATATGAATGACTGTTCGAGAATCTACTAAGAGTATGGCCAACTTTCCCACTGACACCTCTATTGACCGTCACTCAAAAATGCACAAGAGGAATCTGAGCATTGTCTGTAGGGCCCGTTCACATCTATGTGCATCTTTTGGTATCGCATAATGCTTTTTGGCTTCAAGATTTTAATGGGAGTGTATGAAAAACACATTAATAATGGACAGCAAAAAAAAAAAAGCACCTAAAAGCAGACATCTCAAGTCTCCCAGAAGGTGCGGGAGACTCCAGCATTTCTGCGGCGGCTCCCGCACCCCCGCAAGCGCCTCCCGATCTCACGGGAATGATCGGTGCAGCGGGGATCAGCTGTGATCACCGATCTCCTTTGTATAGATTTTTAGCTGACAGCCGCTTCTCCTTCTCTCCCTCCCGCGGCTGTCAGCTAAAAAGCTATACACGGAGATCGGTGATCACAGCTGTCCCTCCAGCCGCACTGATCATTGCTAGCTGCTCTGTGTGCTTTTACTGGGCCCCCTCCATGTCCTTCTCTGCCCCCGTTCTCCTCCGGCCCCATCCATGTCCTTCTCTGCCCCCATTCTCCTCCGGCCCCCTCCATGTCCTTCTCCACCCCGTTCTCCTCCGGCCCCCTCCATGTCCTTCTCTGCACCCCCCTTGTTCTCCTCCGCCCCCCCTTGTCCCCCGAAGCTGGTTCCCCTCCTCTCCTCTCCCGCCGGCTGCGGGAGGAACTAGTTAATAGACAGAGCGAGCGAGATCGCTCCTGTGTCCTGTGATAAATGAGCAGAGTAAACTGTGTTTACTCTGTTCAGTTTATGAATGAACAGGAGCCTCTGTCTCCTGTTCATTCATCTTTAGTGTCGAGAAAGGAACTGGGGAGTGTGTGTCCTCAGTCCCTTTGTTTGTCTCAAAGTGGAGATGTCAGGGGTCTGTTTAGACCCCTGACATCTCACCAAAGCCCCCTAAAAAATATTAAAAAAAAAGAATTGTAAAAAAATTCAAAAAAAAATGAAAAAGTGTAAAAAAAATAAAATAAAATAAAAAAAACTACTGACACCACTCTCCCCTGTCCTACCAACACTGTCCACTGCCCCAACCCCCTCCCCACAAAAAGCATTGTGAAAAAAAATTAAAGACAAATTAAATAATATTTTGCCGCAGGGGGTGGGGGGTGGGCGTTTGCGGGCGCGAAGCACCACCTCCCTGAAATGAGTTTGCCACCTCCCTGAAATGAGTTTCTGCAGGTTAGGATGTCTGTAAAAGGCATGAACATGTGACTGTAGCCCTAAATCTCCATGCTTATGTACATATATATGTACAGTACTGTACAAACGTTTTAGGCAGGTGTGAAAAAATGCTTATATATATATATATATATATATATATATATATATATATATATATATATATATATATATATATATATATACACATACATACATACATACATACATATACACATATATATATATATATATATATATATATATATATATATATATATATACACACACACACACAAATATACTGTAAAATTTGAAATATTTGGCTGTAGCAGGAGGAGGCAGTTTGTTTGCTGCAGGGCTAGAGAGCGGTGCGATAATGAGTGTCAGGATTAATGGTGTCCTCAATACTGACAAATACAGGCAGATACTTATCCATCATGCCATACCACAAGGGAGGCGTGTGATTGGCACCACATTTATTCTGCAGCAGGACAACAACCCCAAACATAGAGCCAATGTCATTAGGAACTATCTTCTGTGTAAAGAAGAACAAGGAGTCCTGGAAGTGATGGTTTGCCCCCCACAGAGCCCTGATCTCCACATCATGAAGTCTGTCTGGGATTACATGAAGAGTCAGAAGGATTTGAGGCAGCCTAAAATCCACAGATCTGTGGTTAATTCTCCAAGATGTTTGAAACAACCTACCTGCAGAATTCCTTCAAAAACTGTGTGCAAATGTACCTAGAAGAATTAACCCCTTCCCGACCAGCCGCCGCAGTTGTACTGCGGCAGTGAAAAAATGTTACCTTACGTCGCTTAGCCTTTTGGCCACTAGGAGGCGCACGCACCCGCGGCTCGCCGCCGGAGCCGATGCGAGTGCCCAGCGGGCGCGATGACCGCCGGGCACCCGTGATAGCTCATGACAGAACGAGAACCAGGATCTGTGTGTGTAAACACACAGATCCCGGTTCTCTCAGGGGAGAAGAGACAGATCGTGTGTTCATACTACGTATGAACACCGATTTCTGTCTCTTCCTAGTCAGTCCAAACCCCCACAGTTAGGACACACACAGGGAACACATTTAAACCCTTTAAACCTGCGATTTTGAAGTCAACCATTAACACTTCTATTTCTGAACGCATTCTAAATTTACAGCATTTTTTCACACCTACCTAAAAATTTTGCACAGTACTGTATAAATGCATTTTTATATCATAAATTTATATACAGTATATAATATAACCACTCAATAGTCAGTGTTTACCTAATGACCCCCGTGCTCACAAATGACTACCAAGTACAGTATATACATTTATACTTCACATTAAAAAAAAGGAAATACATGTGAAAATCAATATAAAATTGTGAAAACACAGTATAAATAAAAGAAACAGAAGAAAAAGGCCTTCAGGTGCTAATCATTTCCAAAGAAATGATACGGTCCACTTTAGTCTTTGCACTTTTTAGTCTGTGTACTATAAATCTCCTGCCCTCCAAAAGCATGATCCATATCAACACTCCACCTCCATGCTCCAACACAGTCCTACCCCGTACTGAGCAGATGATATTGACTCTTTGTTTCTAAGAAAGATCAAAGTTGGTTTTCTGGATAATATTGGGTGTTTCCTCTTTAAGGATTTCATAACTCATTACCATTGGAAATTATTTTCAATATTTTATTTTTCTTAATGAAATATACAACAGTGACAGCACTCAGTATAATATTGTCGTAGACCTACTTAATTCATTTTATTTACAATAACTCCATTACAATTCAACATTGAAATATCTTTGAATGTTGAAGCGTCCCTGACTTCTAACCTATCTCTCACCGAGTCATCCAGTCAACGATGGAGTGACTTGTAGAAACAGGTATTTTCACAGCACTTTTCAAAGATCCTGTTAATAGCGACAGGATTGCAAGTGTGACAATTTTAAAGTCGTTTTAAGCACATTCAGCAGCTGATTTAATCGCTTGCTGAGCATGCAGCTACTTTGTCTTTAATCGTTGTCTATGTTCCAGTTTGTTTATTATATTATTATATCTGTATTTCCACCAGCCAACCTCATAAACCGATCCATCAAAATATAATCAAATCGGAATCGTCTCGGTGCTGCTGATTAATGCAAAATGATCAATAATTTCCGCCTCTGACGATCGACTCTGAACTGAGTCTAAATTGATCAGAAGGGAAGTCAGGGCTATTCGATTTGCTTCCAATTCAATTGTTTTGATCAAATTGCACTTGGATCAGATAATAGAATTGTATGTCCCTTGGATAGTTTTGCCTTAGCGGACTTTGGAACATAAAGGACAAGCATAGGAATGTGCAGGGGGTTTGCCGGGTGTGCCTGGGCACACCCAAATGCACACCCCCTGTGCTCATTAGCATTAGCACTCTGTGTGCTGGCAGGGAGATTGGAAAGATCTCCCACTGATCTCTGCCATAAGAGTGTGTATCTGCGTGTGTGTGTGTGTATATATATATATATATATATATATATATATATATACAGTATGTATATATATATATATATATATATATATATATATATATATATATACTGTATACACACAAGCGCACTCATGTGTGTTTGAGCTTTGGGGTGCACACCCTAATGCTATAAGCTGTGCACACCTATGAGGACAAGGCTGTCTTGTTCACCTCTTGGTGTAGCAGAGATGCACAAAAAATGTGCAACGTGCTTGTGGTGCCATTATTTCCTAATGACATGCGCAAACGCAGGTAGCAGCCAGGGGAAAGGATGCAAAAATGCCCAATGCAGAATACGCTTGGCTCAGTGCCAACATTTGGAACATGAGCTTCTTTAGTGCTATAAAAACATGCCAAAAAATGAGCTAAAAACACAGCAGCATTGCTCAGGGGTGAATTGGGTCTTATTAATAATATTAAAATTACAGTATATAGAACAGTGTTTCTCAAACTTTTTAACAATTTTTGTGGTGAAAAACTTATTTATTTTTAGATATATTTCATTTTAAAATGAATGTGAAGGATGTGTCTGCTTTCAAGAGCAAATCAGATTGAAGCGAGGCTCCAAAGCCAACAAACGGAACAAACAAATGGAGATCTCGCACAAGTCTTGCGTTACAAAAAGAAGCAACGGATGACAGACTGACAGAGATTGCGTTATTATCATAGGTGTGCGCAACCTATTGCATTAGGGTATGCACCCCAAAGCTCGAACGCATATGCGTGTATGTGTATATATACGGACATTGTCAGTATAGCAGTGCAGGGTGTCATTAGAGCAGTGGATGGTGTCAGTAGGACAGAGATTGGTGTCAGTAGGGTAGTGAACAGTGGCAGTAGTTCTTATTTTTATTATTTTATTTTTTAATTATTTTTTACAATTTTATTTTTTTATACTATTACTATATTTTTTTACATTTTGTTTTTGGTGCGAAATATCTGGGGTCTAAACAGAGGGAATATGTGTGCGCACGCCTATGGTTTTTATATTTTACTTTTTTAACTTTTGCAACATTGATTTACAATTTAATTTTTTCGATACATTCAAGGTTTCAAAACGCTAGCAATTAAAAAAAAATTTCAAAACTCCCACGGCACACCTGCAAATCTCACACGGCACACAGTTCGAGAATCACTGATATAGAACATTGAAGAATGACAGCAGAAAAAAAGTGGTTCATTGAATCTGCCCCTTTTTTTACCGCTTGCTGACCAGCTGCCGTCATTTTATGGCGGCAGGTTGGCACGATCCCGCGAGCCGTCGTAGCTATACATCAGCTCGCAAGATCGGGATAGCAGGCGGGCTGCGCTCTCACTGCTCAGCGCGGGTGCCAATGCTCATGGCCAACAGTCGCGATGACCACCAGCCACGAGCGATCGTGGGCACGAGAGGCAGAACAGGGATGAGTGTGTGTAAACACACACACTCATCCCTGTTCTGTTCTGAGAGGTGTGACAGATCGTGACTTCTTAATAGCTAGGAACCATGATCCGTCACTTCCTCTAGGTCAGTCCCCTCCCCCTTCAGTTAGAAACACAAACAGGGAACACAGTTAACCCCTTGATCGCCCCCTAGTGTTAACCCCTTCCCTGCCAGTGACATTTTTACAGTAATCAATGCATTTTTATAGCACTGATCGCTGTATAAATGCCAGTGGTCCCAAAAATGTGTCAAAAGTGTCCGATGTGTCCTCCATAATGTCACAGTCCCGATAAAAAAATGCAGATCGCCGCCATTACTAGTAAAAAAAAATGAATAATAAAAATGCCATAAAACTATCCCCTATTTTGTAGACGCTATAACTTTTGCACAAACCAATCAATATACGCTTATTGTGATTTTTTTTTTAACAAAAATATGTAGAAGAATATATATCGGCCTAAACTAAGGAAAAAAATTTTTTTTATATATTTTTGAGGGATATTTATTATAGCAAAAAGTTAAAAATATTGCATTTTTTTCAAAATCGACGCTTTTTTCTGTTTCTAACGCAAAAAATAAAAATCGCAGAGGCGATCAAATACCACCAAAAGAAAGCTCTATTTGTGAGAAAAAAAGAACGTCAATTTTGTTTGGGTACAACGTTGCACGACCGCGCAATTGTCTGTTAAAGCGACGCAGTGCCGAATCGCAAAAAATAGCCCGGTCATTCAGCAGCCAAATCTTCCGGGGCTGAAGTGGTTAATATTATTTCTTTCTTTTTTTTTTTAACCTTTTGTCTGAGTATAAACCTATTAAAGCCACATTGTACTGTTTTCTTATATGCAGAGCATACAACAAAGTCTACTAATCAGGATTCTCCTAGGAGAGATGGTTGCATTTTACATAGGGTCTTCTCAGAAGCAGCCCTCATGATTCCAGATGACAAAATGGAAAGAACACATTGAATATACAATCAGATTCTGCACATTGTTCTGTGCCCTCCTATGATCCACTCGTAATCATTGGTCAAGATTTCCCTGAATGACCCCCCTATGACTATGGTATCCAACCCTTTGACCTTCCTGGGCCACATTGGAAGAACTGGAATTGTTTTCGGCCACACATAAAATACACTCACAATAAGGATAACTGATGAGCAGAAAAAGTTGGGCAGATCAGAAGTTAACGGTCACTGATATAGATAATGTCTGAGTATAAATCTGAGTAATAAAACTTCATTTTTTTATAATATTTTTTATTATAAAAGTAAAAGACGGCAACATGAAACTAGTGTCAAATTTTACACTGTTTTTGATAAACCAAGCAGCAATTCTCAATGAATTTTCAAGGTGCTCATCAGATACTTTGGTTCTAATTTTGCCCTTTGTGTGTTTTATCCTTGAAAATAGTTGCTCACAAATATAGGTGCTGCCAAAAACTGATGGCATGAATAAGGCATGATTGTGACGAGTGGGGAGATTTTTTTTTTAGGAAGATAAAACTTAAAAAAGGTCCAGTAGTTCGTCTTCAGTCATGTGTTCGCTAAGTATAAATGCATTTTTAAAAAAAAAAGAAATAGTGATTTTGTAATTTTGTGTTGAGGCGCATTCATAGCTGTCTTGGACACCCCTGCCCTATGACATCCAGGATGATACATTGGCAGATTCTTAGCATAGCGCTTTGCATACAATGAAGTCCCATTTCTTCATCTCAGCAAAAACAGTAATGCCCTGTACACACGACCGGTTTTGCCGAACTCCGAGGGAATTCCATTCAAGCGGTCTTGCCTACACGCGGTGAAATCAAAGTCCGACCAAAGTCCGACCGTCCAGAACGCGGTGACGTACAACACTTACAACGGGCCTAGAAAAAGGAAGTTCAATAGCCAGTAGCCAATAGCTTCCGTCTCGTACTAGCTCCAGAGCATGCGTCGTTTTTGGTCCGTCGAAACAGCATACAGACGAGCGGTTTTCCCGACAGGAATTGGTTCCGTCGGAAATATTTGGAACATGTTCCATTTCTAGGTCCGTCAGAATTTTATAAAAATAAAGTCTGATGAGGCGTACACACGATCAGACTAGATAATGAAAAGCTTCCGTCTGACTTTTTCTGTCAGACATTCTGCTTATGTGTATAATAGATATTTCCCGGTGGCTCAGCCATTTTATTAGATGCACATTTTAGTTTTTAACCTAACTACTTTTATTTAATGTATGCTTCTGTAGTAATTATAATTATCTCTGATTCTGTGTTCTGCGTGCTCTGACATGCAGCGGCACAAAGCATGACCTGTAGTACCAACAAGTGCGTCATTACCTAGGGTGTCTTGTGTGTTCCGCTCACCCCAGGCAACTTTTGAAATAGAAACCGCTATAAGAATATACTATTGAAGAGTCATAAAAAAAAGTGGAAAGAAAGGCAAAAACAAACTTTACCTGTAAAAAAATGAATAAAATGCTAGCAAAAATGCTTTGAAGCATATTTTGTTTCATCTGCAATAGAACCTTCTTACCTTCCTCCTCACAAAACTCTGTATGATGCATGAATTAAAGTAGAATTTCCACATGTCTTGATGTCAGGATAAATTACAGGGAAACCGGTTTCAAAAAGTGAAGTTTTGCTACATGGGAAATTTGGTCCGAAAATTTGGAAAGCATTTCTTGGTATGTGAAGGTGGCTGGGCTCTCCTGTACCTATAGCTTCATATACTGTACAGCCTAATTATCTGCAGTGTGAGATCTAAGGCACTGCTACCTCTAAATGCTTGTCTTGGGAGATTTACTGTGAGATTTGATGATGCTTTTACTGTTCTACTATTGCTAATGTTTTCTAGAGGTTCTATCAAGCCTTGCCTTCTATCAAGGTGGCCCCCAAAGACACAATGCAAAGGCATGGTAAGTCAGCAATTGTGCAGGAGTGTCATCCCAATCATGATGACCAAAGATGCCAAATCCAAAGGAAGACCGGGTGAACATGTCAGCAACAGTGAAGAAGTACATAGCTGGAGGGAGTACATATCTCCACTTAAATATAATAAAATGTGAAGCATGTTTTATACCAGCCTGATTGCACAATATAGAGAAATAATTCCTTTCCACTACTAGATGTCCTCAGTCTTCCAGGTTGAATTGCGTCCAGTGTCATTCAACCAAGAAGACTGAGAACATTCTGTGAGTGCACTAAAGGGGGGGCCACCGCGGCTTTCTGCGCTCACGGTGTAATAATGGAGAGCACTGCTGACGTCATCAGCACCACTCTCTGCATAATTGAGGACCACCTACCACTGAGAATATCTAAAGAGGAAGAGCACCCTGCATGTCACATGACCGGCCTGAAGATATGCAAAAGGAAAGTATCAAGAGAAAACAGCAAGAAATACAGCAGGGCTTTTTTTAAATTTAGATCTGCTTTACCTAATTTGTAGTAGGTCTGCACAGACATTTCAAGCGTTCATTGTGCAAAGCTGAAAATGTGAACTTTGTTTGTTGCCATAATTCCTATAGACTTGTTATTATCCTCAACTGGTACCATCAAGATATGGAAGTAAAAGAGAGAATACATCTTTCTTGCAGCCCAGTATATCAATGTATAATGCAGAAAAATGTATATTTATGGTATATGGAAATCTAAGAGTGTTGTGTGCACTGTGCAGAATATGCATGTTGGGTTTGGGCATGTGGAGATAAAGGTTGTGATGTAAATAACGCTTCATTATGTTTCTGTCACGGTAAAAATATTAAAGTGATACTAAACACACAGTTTAATTTACATCGTCCCTTCTATTACTGTATGTGAATGATGGCACTGTAATGCCCTGTACACACGGTCGGATTTTCCGACGGAAAATGTGTGATAGGACCTTGTTGCCGGAAATTTCGACCGTGTGTAGGCTCCATCACACATTTTCCATCGGATTTTCCGACACACAAAGTTTGAGAGCAGGCTATAAAATTTTCTGACAACAAAATCCGTTGTCGGAATTTCCAATCGTGTGTACACAAATCCGACGCACAAAGTGCGCATGCTCAGAATAAATAAAGAGATGAAAGCTATTGGCCACTGCCCCGTTTATAGTCCCGACGTACGTGTTTTACGTCACCGCGTTCAGAATGATCGGATTTTCCGACAACTTTGTGTGACCGTGTGTATGCAAGACAAGTTTGAGGCAACATCCGTCGGAAAAAATCCTAGGATTTTGTTGTCGGAATGTCCGATCAATGTCCGACCGTGTGTACGGGCATAAGTATTTTATTTTTTTTTAAATATCTAAGTACCTTTTTTCCTAATCAATATCCAGCTGTCACATGACCCAGCTCTTTCCCAGCCTGTCTGCAGGGAAACAGTGGCAGGGGGAGCTTCTAGTCCTCTACTGCTGGTCACATGTTCATAATAAAAAAATCCTTTGAGATATAGAGTAAAAATAAATAATTAATATCAATAAACAGTTATCATACAAATATATATTTGAAATCAAATCTTTATTATCTTTGGCAATAAGATGGCATGGGTGGAATTCTGCACGCCACAGGCTGTGTCATGCCCCTCCAGCCTGTGTCTTAGAATTACAGGGAGGTAAAGCCTCTATCAGTCAAGATGTAATATCCCACCCCATTGTGTTTAGCTGGTTAGTGGGCATGCAGGAGGAGTAAGCTGTCATTTACCATTGTGTATACGCCCACATGTGTGACACTATAGAAACATGGGCTGCTCAGATGTGATAGGGAGGAAATGCTCAGCATAGAAAAGCACTGAGCATGTGCACTAGCTGCCAACGCTGCTCTGCAAAATCCCCAACTTCAGTGGGGACATGGACAGAATAGGGAGATAGAGAACAGCAGGGTCAACCAGTTTTTTTGCAGAATATATAAAATAAATTCCATAGTGACTAAGTGAGTATCAAAAGCATGTAATATAGAATGTATTGATAGTTTTTTAAGATGTGAGAATAGTGACTCTTTAAATGGCTGAACGTGTGGACAGTTATTTTTGGAGATAGGTCTCAGGCCAGGATGAGTGATCTTCAGAATTTCTCTCATTACAGGTGTCTGCATACCCTATCTCATTCCTAGAAGGAGGACTATGGCCAACATGGTCGTTGCTGGTGGTGAATCAAGGGCCTGCCTACACATGCATTGTATGTGATGACACAGAGGGACCACCCACAACCCAGAGTGTCAGAGGGAGAGGAGGAGAGTGGTGGAACCGGCCAGAGTGGGGGTAAAGGTAAGTGATGCAATTTCGTAGGCTACCCGAGTCCTAAAAATCTTTCAATCCCTGGAGTGGAGGGAGCTCAATTGACAGGGTATATTTTGTCTAATTCCTGGATTTGGTCTTCAATATACCATTTTGTAATATCTGTTCAATAAAAGCAAAAAAATCCACCAGAGTGTAAATTAAGTCCTCAGCTTCAGAGATGTCTTACTGGACAAGTCCATGAAAAAGCCGTTGTCATAGTATATAAGGACATTTTCCGTGTCGTCCCCCCCCCCCCCCTCGGTAACCAGGTGTAGGGAACAATGGATTGAGGAGGTTCCAGACTTGGGAGGAGAAGACTGGGATCATATGTGGCGTTTCCCTTTCACCCAATTAGTATCAGCAATGAACTGATTAATTCACTTCAAGATTATAGTTTATACTCCAGCAAAGTTATCTAAAATTATCCGGGGATCTCAGCGGAATGTTGGCTCTGCTCACATTCACCAGCCAATTTTGGTGATACTTTTTGGCATTGCCCGGTGGCTCAGAAGTTCTGGTCTGCCATTGTGCGCTGTATCATAGAGATCACTTCTGTGCCTGTAGGTATATATAACCAGCACTGTCTCAACAAGAATCTAATATTCAATCTTATATACAAGTTATAGTATGCTTCTATAATACTGTGGTAAAATTATATTACGCATTCAAGATATACAGTATCTCACAAAAGTGAGTACACCCCTCACATTTTTGTAAATATTTTATTCTATCTTTTCATGTGACAACACTGAAGAAATGACACTTTGCTACAATGTAAAGTAGTGAGTGTACAGCTTGTATAACAGTGTACATTTTCTGTCCCCTCAAAATAACTCAACACACAGCCATTAATGTCTGAATCGATGGCAACAAAAGTGAGTACACCCCTAAGTGAAAATGTCCAAATTGGGCACAATTAGCCATTTTCCCTCCCCAGTGTCATGTGACTAGTTAGTGTTACAAGGTCTCAGGTGGGAATGGGAAGCAGGTGTGTTAAATTTGGTGTTATCGATCTTACTCTCTAATACTGGTCATGGAAGTTCAACATGGCACCTCATGGCAAACAACTCTGAGGATGTGAAAAAAAGAATTGTTGCTCTACATAAAGATGACCTAGGCCAGTGATGGCAAACCTTGGCACCCAGATGTTTTGGAACTACATTTCCCATGATGCTCATGCACTCTGCAGTGTGGTTGAGCATCATGGGAAATGTAGTTCCAAAACATCTGGGGTGCCTAAGTGCGCCATCACTGGCCTAGGCTATAAGAAGATTGCCAAGACCCTGAAACTGAGCTGCAGCATGGTGGCCAAGACCATACAGCGGTTTAACGGGATTCCAACTCAGAACAGGCCTCGCCATGGTCAACCAAAAAAGTTGAGTGCACATGCTCAGCGTCATTTCTAGAGGTTGTCTTTGGAAAATAGATGTATGAGTGCTTCCAGCATTGCTGCAGAGGTTGTAGGGGTGGAGGGTCAGCCTGTCAGTGCTCAGACCATACGCCGCACAATGCATCAAATAGGTCTGCATGGCTGTCGTCCTAAAAGGAAGCCTCTTCTAAAGATGATGCACAAGAAAGTCCACAAACAGTTTGCTGAAGATAAGCAGACCAAGGACATGGATTACGGGAACCATGTCCTCTGGTCTGATGAGACCAAGATAAACTTATTTGGTTCAGATGGTGTCAAGCGTGTGTGGTGGCGACCAGGTGAGGAATACAAAGACTGGTGTGTCTTGCCTACAGTCAAGCATGGTGGTGGGAGTGTCATGGTCTGGGGCTGCATGAGTGCTGCCGACACTGGGGAGCTACAGTTCATTGAGGGAACCACAAATGCCAACACGCACTGTGACATACTGAAGTAGAGCATGATTCCCTCCCTTCAGAGACTGGGCCAAAGGGCAGTATTCCAACATGATTACGACCCCAAACACACCTCTAAAAGGACCACTGCCTTGCTAAAGAAGCTGAGGGTAAAGGTGATGCACTGGCCAAGCAAGTCTCCAGACCTAAACCCTATTGAGTATCTGTGGGGCATCCTCAAATAGAAGGTGGAGGAGCGCAGGGTCTCTAACATCTACCAGCTCCGTGATGTTGTCATGGAGGTGTGAAAGAGGACTCCAGTGGCAACCTGTGAAACTCTGTGAACTCCATGCCCAAGAGGGTTAAGGCAGTGCTGGAAAATAATGGTGGCCACGCAAACGATGGCCCCCCCACGATAGTAGAACACCAGGGTCCAGTCGCAAGTGCAACCTTTGTGACCCTGGTAATTCCACCACTGTGTTCCACTTGCATTTAGGTACTGCCATAAATTTTATAGATTTTACCGGCATGTAAGACCTGCACTTCCAGTATCCAAAAGGCTTTTAAACAGAATGTTATTGACAGGCTCAGTGAGGGGAAACTACTTTTGGGAATCGGTGCGGTGCTGCAAATGCGGCGTCGCACTGATTCGGATGGTGCCATTGCCGGCAATTGCCGCCGATTTGCCATGTGATTTGAAATCGCATGCCAAATCACTCCAACGCAAACCTAGGCTAAAACATGGGAAAATATGCATATTTTTAGGGATGTACTGCATATGTTTTTATTATTTTGATTTGACATATACTTTAATGTTTAATCTACTGGTTTCCTCTCCAAGGTTAAATACTTGTGAGAAGATTAGGTAGGTAAATAGTTGTAAACAAAACAATACATTTAGATAAACAGAAAAGGTCTAGAGGTGCGTATTGTCTGGAAACAAGAAAGAAGCCACATGTGTATTCATGACTTAATTAGCGTTGTGGTTTTAACCTTATTAGTATTGCCAGTTTCTTCCATGGAACTTCTCTGTTACATAATACTATACGGAGGCGGTACTGTGCTGTTTAATATGTGCTGTGCCATGTGTACAGCCATGAGCAGCTGCGTACTCTTCTTCAGGTGCGGGGGGTTGGAGGGCATAAACCACGGCTCAACTGCTGGATTTTACCACCCCTTGGCCACCTATGTGAATGAGTCCTAAAGCAATGGGGAAGAGTAGAGACATTGTATAAATGTGATCCATGCATTGATGTAACCTTGGTTGTGTAGAATGTCATTTTCTGTTATGTTTGAGTGGGGGCAGGGAAACAGGGGGCCCCATGATCTTCTATTGCCCGAGGGCCCCATGAGTTGTCAGTCCACCCCTAGGTAGAACCCAGACACTGACAAACTCTACTACTTGCTGCTTGGTCTGCCAAAAACTCTTTATGTCTTCTGGTGGTCCAGCATCCTTTGAGTGCTAAGTTTAATAAAAATTTCTGAGTGGCTACCTAAGGTCGGCCATACACGGTTTGAATCTCGGCTGGTTCAGCAGGAACCTGGCTGATATTTGAACCATTAGTGGCAGGCTGAATGTACCAAGCTGATCAATCGATCAACTTCGGTACAACCAGTCTGCCAGATTCACTTGTTACTATTGCAAGAGGCTGTTATAGCGATAATCACTGTTTTCTCCACACCAGGAGAAGACAGTTGCTCGGCAGGAGGGATTCCCCTGTCAGCACTGTCTGTGTTGATGGGGGAATCATGCAAATTTCTTTACTGGTTGCAGGAAAGAAATTTACACCATCTATCGCCTGCTTTAGGCATTCACACAGGCACCACTAACGATTTAGTGGTGCAGCATTGTTTGTCAAATAATTATCTCTTATGGTTGTGAGCTCCATCTAGTGGCCAACATGCTGTATTTTTTTATCAAGGTATTTCAGGAAAATACCGCATTATGGCCACTCGATGGAGCTGACGATCTGGGAGATAATTATATTACAAATAATGTGGCAATCATTTGTGGTGCTTGTGCGAATGCTTAAGACATCCGCACAGCACATTTTTTATACATGAACCCCAAAGTGTTGACATCGACAAAGATAAACATTGTATCATGTATGTGGCCTTGGTGGGAAATATTCATGATACATGGAATGCAGTCAATTGACTGCCAAGAAACAAAGTGGTAACAAAAGCCAAAGTGGGTGCAATATAGAACTCATAGATATATAGGCATGGGAACACATATGTAACAACACTACACCTGACTCCACAACCAACAGAAATAGTCACCAAAGATGTTGGCTGAGTATGACATGGGGGGCAGAGGAAGCTTGCACACAAAAAGGGAGTGGTAAGGGTTAGTGGATAATACAAGGGCAGGGCCGGTGCAACCACTAGGCAAACTAGGCAGCCGCCTAGGGTGCCCTACTGCCTAGGGTGCCCTACTGCCTAGGGTGCCCGGCCACTGGTTTTCCTACTCTTTTCTCTCTATAGCAAGCAACTAAGTCTCAGCATCAGCAGGCAGCCACACACTGTTCGCACATAGTGGTGCCCCAGACGACGTCAGAAGTGTGACGAAACGTACGTCGGGCGTGCTGACGTGCTGACGTGCCGTATTCACCGTCTGTAGGACGGGTGTTCGTATTAGCCGGCCGGCTTTCTATGCTGTTTTATATCCAACACACTGTAAGTGTATTTTTAATCTTTTAAATAAATACCCTATCAGGATTACGCTATGTTGCTCTTCCTTCTCTTTTTGGGGCATTGTATATGAGATTAACTCCAGGTTATGGGCATATCCTTCCCGGCATCCTGGTTTCCTTTACGGAGGAGAGTGAGCCATCCACGGTCTGAGGAGGTGTCCAAACGCTATCCCCTCTCAAGAAAGGCCCCGACCGGGTTAAGGTCACAAGCTCTTTAAGCTTGCCATCTGGTAAGCGCCCATTTATATCTTAACACTGTGGTGTGGTGAAGGTCCATCCGGTTTCACTCTAATTGCCGAATAAGGGGCTCAGTTGCCCGGTACCCATTACACTTTGAAGATTTCCTTTCATCTTTTCATCTTTTGGACTTTATTTGGCACTTGATTGCTTTGGACTTTTTATCATTATACACTATTTGTGATTCATTTTACATTTAAAATATAGCGCTGCTTCCTTCTTGTTTATTTATTGTTCGCACATAGTGTCAGAGGCGCAGAGGTGGCGGAGGACTGTGTCTGTGTCCCGACTCCCGAATGAATGGAAGCAAGCAAACATTTATTGATGGGCACTGGTAGGCTGCATTGATGGGCGCTGATAGGCTGCATTTGATGGGCGGTGATGAGGCTACATTTGATGGGCACTGGTGAGGCTGCATTTGATGGCCCCTTTTAGGCTGCATTGATGGGTGCTGGTGAGGTTGCATTTGATGGGCACTAATGAGGCTGCATTGATGGGCGCTGGTGAGGCTGCATTGATGGGTACTGGTAGGCTGCATTAGATGGGCGCTGATGAGGCTGCATTGATGGGCGCTGGTAAAGCTGCATTGATGGGCGCTGGTGAGGCTGCATTGATGGGCGCAGGTAGGCTGCATTTGATGGGCGCTGATAGGCTGAATTGATGGGCGCTGGTAGGCTTCATTTGATGGGCGCTGGTAGGCTGCATTGATGGGTGCTGGTAGGCTGATAGGCTGAATTGATGGGCGCTGGTAGGCTTCATTTGATGGGCGCTGGTAGGCTGCATTGATGGGCGCTGGTGAGGCTGCATTTGATGGGCGCTGGTGGGCTGCATTTGATGGGTGCTTTATTAAAAAGGTGGAGTTTACATGGACAGGGAAAAGGGGGTGGAGTCAGGGGTAGAGCCAAAGGGGGGGGGCGGCAAAGGTTTCGCCTAGGGTGTCAAAAACCCTTGCAACAGCCCTGTACAAGGGTCACATGGAAAGGAAGAAAAGCTCCTCCTAGATGATAGGGTAGGAAAGGTACAGATTCACTATAATTTTTTCTATTTGCCCTCTTGAAATCCTGTAAGTTTTTGAAGAGCATGATTTGGTTGAGACTATTCTGAAATCCTGCATAAAAAACAAAAGGAGAGGAGCGCATCTAAGGAAAAAGGTTTATTGCAACTGACAAGTTAAAAGTATCCACTTTCATGTAAAAACGATGTTCTGGGTGGGATAATATATTTCAGAAGAAGGTGGAGGGACGAACACCGGTTCCCAGGAAAGCCCCATATATATATATCATCCCACCCAGAACTTCGTTTTTACATGTAAGTGGATACTTTTAACTTGTTAATTGCTCCTCTCCTTTTGTTTTTTCTTTGATGGATCTGAGCTGACTTCACTCCAGAGAAGAGCCGCCCTTTGTGAATAGCCTGATACTGTGCCCTACAAGAAAATTCCTTTATCCAGTGTTTTCCAACATATTGTTCATTTTTATGGACTTCCTTTGAACTACGGACTGCTTCAGCAATTGATATTTTTAATTAATATTATCCGTGGAACACTTGGATTAATTTAGCATATGACTTTTTGATTTATTTATAGTATTTTGCTTCATCATTTCTGAGCGCCAGTGTATTTTTATTTTTCATGTTTTTTTGTGAAATCCTGCATAAGACAGTGTTGATGTTTTCCAGACAAAGTAATTAATTTTCAAAAATCATAAAAGATCACAACAGAGATACTAAAGTTGAGTTTCAGCTGGTTTCCAGCAGCTGAAACACTTGATGAAGGTTTTTTTTACCTTTCTGTATTCCCCTCTCAGCCCCCCTAATACTTACCTAAGCCTGATCTCGACCCAGCAATGTGCATGAGACCCGAGGCTTTCCCGGGTCTCTCCCTCATGATTAGCTGAGATGCAGCAGCAGGAGCCACTGGCCACCGCTGCTGTCAATCACAGCCAGAGAGCTGGAAGCGGGGGGGCGGGGTTGAGCCATGCTTTCTGTGTCTTATGAACGCAGAGGGACGACTCGGTAGTGAGCATGTACGAGTGCCCCCACAGCAAGTGGCTTGTTATGGGGGCACTCTGCATGGGGGGGGGACCAGATCGCCGGTGGGGGACTCGAGAAGAGGAGGATCGGGCTGCTCTGTTCAAAAGCACTGCACAGAGCAGCTGAGTACGACATGTTTGTTATTTAAAAAAAAAAAAAAAATCCTTTTCAAACACTTTAAAGATATGACAGGCTTCCATGATTCTCCTGCTATAGAAAATAATAGGAGTAAACACTTAAGCCGCGTACACACGAGCGGAATGTCCGACAGAAAAAGTCAGATGGAAGCTCTTCATCGTATATTCCAATCGTGCGTGTGCCTCATCGGACTTTTTTTTTTGGAAAATTCGGACGGACCTAGAAATAGAACATGTTCTAAATGTTTCCGACGGAACCAATTCCTAACGGGAAAACCGCTCATCTATATGCTGTTCCGATGGACCAAAAACGACGCATGCTCTGAAGCAAGTACGAGACGGAAGCTATTGGCTACTGGCTATTGAACTTCCGTTTTCTAGTCCCGTCGTACGTGTTGTACGTCACCGCGTTCTTGACGATCGGACTTTGCTCGGACTTTGGTTTGACCGTGTGTAGGCAAGACCGCTTGAATGGAATTCCGTCGGAGTTCCGTCGGCAAAACCGGTCGTGTGTATGCGGCAAAAGATTTCATTTACTCTGCTGTGACCTTTGAGGATGGATTTCTCCACAATGCCTATAGCTACAGAGATGAATGGAGGCTTGCTTTTACTGCTTGTTCAGAATATGAAAATACTTTAGTGTATATAGTCTGAGCACAGGTTCAATCTAACGTCTAACTCTAGGCAAAGACATTTTTTTTAAGCCTTGAATAGAGACAGTGAAAATGTGTTGTTTTTTTTTAGTCTGTGAGCCGTGTGGGAAGATTTTCCCTCACTTTCTGTCCCTATGACACGTGGACAAGGTTTACGTTGTGTGGGCATCACTGGAACAGAAAGACACAGAGAGTAATAAAAACATTAACAGAAGTTCTGACCCTTCCCTGTTCTACTAGAAATTCGTTTTTGTTTGTGTCTAATTTGGAGAGATTTGCTATAAATTCCTGTCCTGACAGGACGATATGGGGTGATCTCCCTAGTAGAGGCATAATTGGAAATAAAAACCTGGCACAGGCCAGATCCTTCCCTACTCTAATGCCGTGTACACACGGGCGGACTTTTCGGCATCAAAGGTCCGACGGTCTTTCCGACGGACTTTCGACTGACTTTTGACAGACTTCCGATGGACTTTCGAACGAACGGACTTGCCTACACACGATCACACCAAAGTCCGACGGATTCGTATGTGATGACGTACGACCGGACTAAAATAAGGAAGTTGATAGCCGGTAGCCAATAGCTGACCTAGCATCGGTTTTCGTCCGTCAGACTAGCATACAGACGAGCGGATTTTTCAAGTGGACTCGAGTCCGTCGGAAAGATTTGAAACATGTTCCAAATCTAAAGTCCGTCTGATTTTTGACCAAAAAAGACCGCTGCAGGTCCGATGAAGCCCACACACGGTCGGATTGTCCGACGGATTCGTCCCGTCTGACCAGTCCGGTCGAAAAGTCTGCCCGTGTGTACACGGCATAACTCTCTACAAGTTTTGTCTAGAATTGGGCTAGGCTGGGCTACCTCATTCTCAATGTCTGGGTCTAAAACCAGCAGAACAACTTCAAAAAACAGACTTTTTAAGCTATTTTAAACCTGACATTCTACAAACAAGCAATCTGAAAAATAAGTATACAAGTGAACCTGTAGGCTAAAATACCTGAAGATGAAAAATAAATTCCTAGCCCCAAACACAGACATTTACGAAGAAATAATTTGGCGCTTGAGGTTTTTTGCTGTGTCTGGAATGAAATCAGAATCACTGGCATAGCAGCATATTGGCATTTTTCACAATGAATGGCACATTTGCAGACAGTGTTTATAGGTGGAATTCTTGCACAATAAAAAACACAGAATACAATCCTTTATTTACGGTAATTAAAGGTGGCCATATATGGGACAGTTAATGCAAGTTATAATACAAATGTCAGCCCTGATTAAAGGAGCACTATCACAAAAAATATTGTATCCTAATAATAATATAGGGTTAAAGCTGAACTCAAAGCAGATATAATGGGTATAAATGAAGGAAGGGGAAGAAAGTTTCCACAATACATGAAATGTATAATGATGCTAACCCCAACTAAATCTCCAGGAAGCAGCCCTAGAGATCTGGTCATCACTAATCTCCATTGTGAACTGACAGGCAGATATTATATTTCGTTATAAGGGCAGCACCTGGTAAAGAATTACAGCAGTGGTGGTCAACTTTCATGATATATGGGGCCTCAGGTGTAGCCCCTGACATCATTAAAGGGCAACACATATATTGAAGAGAATATAAAACTGTCAGAGACTGCAGACACGCTGTAAGAGATGGTCAAAAACTGCAGACACGCTACAAGTGATGGTCAGAGACTGCAGACACGGTACAAGTGATGGTCAGAGACTGCAGACACGCTGCAAGAGATAGTCAAAGACTGCGGACATGCTACAAGAGATGGTCAGAGACTGCAGACATGCTACAAGAAACGGTCAGAGACTGCAGACAAGCTACAAAAAATGGTCAGGGACTGTAGACATGCTACAAGAGATTGTCAGAGACTGCAGACATGTGATAGGGGGACATGCTTCGGGAGACACATTACATGAGCCTGCTAGGGAGCACTGCTATTATAGCCCCTTTACAAATCAATAGGGTTGATTTACTCAAGGCAAACAGGCCATTTACTTTGCAAGCGAAGTTGCACTTTGCAAGGGACATTTTTCCCCAGAACTTAGTGAATGCTGTAAAGTTGCAAAGGATACCCTATCAGTATTTTTCATTGTATATGATAGGATGATGGAAGTTAGCCGAGCTTCACCTCATTCACTAAACTCTGAGACAGATTCCTTTGCAAAGTGCATTCCTTGCAAAGTGAACAACCTATTTACCTTCAATAAATCAACCCCAATGCCTCCAGATTTGTGGCCCCGTAGACATCTGGCAACTTGGGATCATGGGCAGAATCTCTGTGATTCTACCCATGATCCCAAATCGCACATCAATAGTGGCAAAACGCACCACACGTGTTTGGGTGCCATGAATTTGTAGTGGCAACTAAATGTGGTGTGGTTTCTCCAAGATTGCGCAGCTTGTCGCCCAAAAAAAGCTCCTGCTCCTTTTTTAGGTGCTGTTAAAAATAAATGGCACCCTAACAGGCGTGGTGTATTTTGCTGCACGGCCCCAATTCTGCCCGCGATCCCAAATCTCCAGATTTGAACAGGGCCTAAGGCCCACGTAATAGTTACTTGTGCCACACCAAGAAAAAGAGAAACATATAATCTATATTATTTAACTCTGGACTTGTTCTGTAATGTTGAAGACATTTTGAAGCTTCTCCAAGCCACCTCTTCAGTTCTAAGGAGTGTGAGGAATACCCCACCAGTTAAACCTGAAACTCAGAAATAATTAGAATAGGGTGTTTTCACAACTCCCTCCTGTTCTTGGACAAACAACATCTGCCTTGACACATTACATGGTGATTGGATTAGTGTGGGCTGTGTGAATATAAATTGAGAGGTATGTTGCTAACACTCACTGGAACTGAAGAAGTGGTTTGGAGAAGCTACAAAACGTCTTCAGCATTAGAGTCCAATTGGATGTGTCTAAATGCAACTAGATATACTGCTACCAATGTAACACCCTTTACCAATAGGTAGGTGCTCGTATTAGTTTTTTTTTTTACTAGGAACTGTCAGCACAGGCAAATTTAGGCAGGCCTGTGCTGAAAACTAGGCCTGTCTGTTTTAATCTGGGGGCTGGGAGTAGTCAGAGTAGCAGTGGGTGTGACCACCTGTGCTCTGGTTCTGAGGCGCCTCCCCTGCTTCCAGGGAGAATGTTCTGAAAAAGGGGCAGGGCCTAGGACTGGAGTGGCAGGCAGCTTGTGTGGGAGCCCTGACCAATCCCCGACTGGAATTGGCAGGGGACGGGCCTCCTATATAAGCTGAGGTAACATGCCACTGGGGGGAGAAGTCGGCTGAGTGAAGTGAGGACTGGAATACTAGGCAGCAGCAGGAGGGCACCCCCATCTGGAGGGGGGCGCGCAGATCGCAGGAGGAGGCCCAGGGAGAATATGTGAAGGAACTTTGCCTCTACACGGTCATTGGCATTGTCTTTGTCACCACACGGTTGGTGATAAAGAACTCCTGGAGCAGAGGGGCAGGTGAATCTGTCGGAACGTATGGTCCGGTCAAGTTCCTCATCAAGGACTCAGGGCAGTTAAAGGTCAGTGAGTGTTACCACAGTGGAGGGCTGGATGTGCCAGGAAGTCTGTGAGGGAACTTTGCTTCTACATGTTTATTAGCAAAGTCTTCATCATTTACACGGTGAATGATGGGAAGTCCTGGATCAGAAGAGAGACTGTGGGGATCTGTGTCAAATCGATGTGGCCTGAGGACACAGGATTTGCAAGTTGGGCTGGCTGGAAACAGTAGTCCACCGTCCATGAGAAAGCTTTTAAACTACTAGGCCTTCGGGGAGAGGTACTGCAGGCCTCAGGCCTAGTAGCAGCGAGCAACCAGAGCCTGCTAAAGGACTTATTCAGAGTAGGTCCTTCTGGCCTTAATAGAAGATGTGACATTGCTTCAGTTCAGAATAAGTTTGTGCAGGAGGGGAACTTGAGGAGAAGCTTTGTGCAGGAGGAAAGAAGTTTCTGGAAACATCATTTCTACACGGGCAGAAGTGGTGTCCTCATTCTCTACACGGTATCGAATAAGGAATCCTTGGTAGGAAACTCTGCAGGAGTAGAGCAGAGGAGGAGCAACAGTATGCATGGAGATGCAGGAGGAGAAACATAACTTTTACAGGTGCACATCATACCTTCTGGCTCTAAATATGTGCTAGTGTGTATGTTCTCTAAAACATGATGGCAATTAAACTATCCTATGGGCATCCCATATACCCTTTTCCCCAACCAAGTTGTACCCCCCCAATAAAATAAAAACAAAACCAGCAAAAGACTATTCATTGTCTCTGCAAGTGATGTATAAAGTCTGGCAGGGGTGAATTGGTGGATTGTCTGTTACTAGTGGCAACTACACCACTACACTAGATATACCAGGACCTGGATAAATAAGAACCTTCACAGACAATCTAAGCAATGCTTAGTAAGCATCTTCAACTGAACAAGCCCCAAGCTAAAGAAAAAAAGTACTACTTTCTACACAAGCTTCAAGGGTTGAACAGTAAGTTCCAAATGGCTGTAGGTTGGGCAATGGGAAATTACAGCAACTCCTGATTAGAACAGATGTCAAAGAGGGTGGGTACCTTGCATAATCACCTGTACAATTAATCATAGTTCAAAAGAAGGGAGTGGGGAATCCTAGCTTAAGGACAAAAGATAGGCTGCCTAGTTAGCAATCCAAATGGTCTTTCAAACTTACTAAGCAACAAGAGGGTATTTGCTTACTAAATCTGGCCATACACCAGTAGAATTTCCAAAAAAAAAAAAAGTTTGGGCAATATTTGTTCGAATTTCTAATAGTTAATGGGGTCAAATTGACAATTGTTTTTAACTGACAAGGTAAATTGAAGAAGGATGATTTTTTTCTAGATTAATTGAGATTCTAACTGAATTTGTGTTTTTTGGCGTAAAAGTTACTTATTGTAATGCGCATTTGCATCTCAAAATTAAGTGTAGAATTCAAAACGTTGGCATGGCAGTCAAAATTTTTTTTCCAGGTTTTCACACAAAATGTGTCCTATAATGGCACTAATGAATGCTAAGATAAACGATCTTTCAGAATCTCCATATGAATGTTTAAATGAAATTTTGCTGGTGCATGGCCAGCTTAAAGCGTAGTTCAACCCAAAAGTGGAAGCTCCGCTTATCTGTCTCCCCCCCCCCTCCGGTGCCACATTTGGCACCTTTCGGGGGGGGGGGGGGGGAGAGAGGGTACCTGTTTTAGACAGGTGCCTGTCCCCAGATCCGTTGGATCTCGCTACGGCGAGCGCCCCTCCTCCTTTCCTGCCGCAGGGCCATTCAGAAAGTGCAGCATGCACAGTAGGAAATCTGTTGTGAAGCCGGAGGGCTTCACTGCTGGTTTCCCTTGCAGGCTATGGTGGCAGCAGCACCCAAGAGCCGATGGAAATATTGGCTGGGGTGCCAACATCGCTGGATTCCAGGACAGGTAAGGGTCCTAATATTAAAAGTCAGCAGCTACAGTATTTGTAGTTGCTGACTTTAAATTTTTTCGTGGGGGGGCTGGAGGACCACTTTAAGTCACCTAGAAAATGAGCATATAGGATCATAAATCCTATGAAGTGGGAATTGACTTTTGTCTCAGCTGTATTGTTTTCAGGGAGTGCATGTTAAATTGATTCAGCACGGCAATTCTACCAAAACAGTAAGTCAAATATGAACTTTATGCCAAATAATTATATGACTTTCATGGAACGTAAGAACCATACCTAATAGTTATGTCATTAAGAGCATGTCGGGTGTCAATATACCACTTTATGGACATAAAATTCAGAAGTATTTAAACAAAGGGTTTAAAAAAAACATTCATACACCAAAATGACAAAACTTGTCTTCTGTAACTTCCCTTGTGTCATGACACTTTGTTCCAATGTCCTGGGCATTCCAAGAAAAACAACAGAGGAAAGGTCATAATCCCCATTTATCTCCTGGAACACCCTGTGCTGCGGCTAATATTTGGCAGTCAGAGCATTTAGTCTTGTTCTGTCCCCCACAATACCCCCCCACCCCCACCCCTTTGACAATTGCCAACTGATCATCAAGGCAGAAGGACGGTTTTGGTAGTTTGCTGTGACAGAAGGTAGTGTAACACAGCCTTCCTTTCCCTGCTATTTTTAGCTTGAACACTGAAAATGACCCAAAATGATGAAGATTTGCTATGTTAGAGGGAACATTAAGAAAAAATTAATTGTGTCTAAGAAACATTTACCCTGAAAATATACCTTTATCTTAAATCCCTCCGGAAAATGTACTTCCTGGTAAAAAAAAGTGTGCCTAGGCACTCCCCCATATACAGTGTGTGTATGTGCAGTGTAACATTAAGGCACTGCTGCCTCTGACTTTCACATTTAAGCAAATAAAATCAAAGGGAAGCTGCTCTCCATTTCAAAGCCTTGCTCATGTTTATTGGAGTATCCGACGAACAGGCTGTTCCACCTTTTCCTGCAAATTCCTTTAACCAAGATAAGTTACTTAAACTTCAAAAACATTTTCAAGGACCATCCCTTATGTCTAGATCCTCTCCCCTTGCTGTGGCTCTCCTCCCACCACTATTACTATGAAAAGCCGGCTGTAAGTTGACAGCCAGTAGAGGCTTTGTATTGCCGCTACTGTGTAAAATGATATAATGTTTCATTGTATTAACAATTTCATTAATTTGTGGATCAAAGGTGTGGCCTTCATTTGCAGCATATGACATAACATCTATTTAAAAAAAAAAAAAACTATTCATAGTACTTACTAACCTGTAGTTATCTCTAATCAGCCCTAATTTCACTTCTTCCTCACTCTCTCCCTTCCCTCTAACTGTTTTTTTTTTTTTTGCTATATTTTTTTTCCACTTGTTTTGTTTGTTAATTTTTCATTGTTTCATATTAAGAGAAATGTTCAAGTTAAAAAAAATAGCCTTTTTTTCATTTGCAAATAACTTTGCATGCTTTGTACAAGAAACTTAATTTAAATAATTTAAATAGACAAATAATAGAATTAAACATATTTTTTTTTGGTTTGTAAAGTAATGTTGGTCAAAACAGGAAAAAAACAACAACTTTTTTTTTGTTTTTTTACATTTTTCATCCATAGATTACATAGAAAAAAAAATATTTTTTTCAAAACAATATGGCTACCCCCAAAAAAATCTTATCATAGTGAGAAAATGATTGCCAAATAAACAGGCCGGTAGTTGAAAATGTACAAGTTGCTCTGGTCTTTAAGGGATGTACAGATACGAGAGATGAAATCATTAATGGCAAATATCTCAAATTCTATACATATTTGGTTGTCCTAAGTTTAGTACTGCAGAAAGTGACGTTATGGCATTCTTGTGTGTTTCACATTCACACAATAACTCCTGACAACATTTTAAGCGACCAATATAATTTAGGTAATTAATGAGAGTGTTTTATATTATTAATAATATTATTATAGGTTTTTTTAAGTTGTTAAGTTGTTAATAGCCCTGAGCTCACTGTCATCAACAGTGCTAAAGTCTATATGACGTCTGCTGCACGATCAAGAACTGGTTGTTGGGGAAAAGCTGCCATATTACCTTACATAAATGATTAAATATCTAAATGTCAGCATAATCAGCATCTGTCAGTTTTTGCAACCTCAGAAAAGGACTCAGACGTCATACAGTCTTCTCTCTGTGGACGTTAAATATAGGGTAAGATTGCCCACCAGAAATTCAGTTTTAGCAACAGCAGCCCCCACAAACTGCATGACAATGAGCATTTAATTGATACATTGTCATGAGAACATTAACAGCACTTTATATTATGTGAATCTAATTAAAAAAATACAAAGTATTCTGTAAGGCACAGTGGAGGGGAAAGACGGACAGAGCGACTGCTGTGCAGCAGAGCCGCATGTGCCATCAGAGCACCAGAAGTTTTGCGACAGCAGTACTTCTGGCGTTCTGAAAAAGCGTTAATTGTAAAGAAAAGAGGTAAGTCCACAAGGTGGCATACACCTCCTTGGACTTAACCCACTATAAGACAACACAGTTTAAAAGTGCTACAACTCCTTTAAACTATGTATAATGTTCATTTTTAGCGGTTAGCGCTTCTGCCTGGGCAGGGCCTTCTTTAATTCTGACTGGACCCTGGGCAAAAATTTTCTTGGGCCCCCCCTTGATGCAGTTTTGCTCTCCACCTGCTCTGAGACATAAATAAATAGCAGCTAGACTCAAAATATGTTTACTGAATCAGATCAGGCAGCAATTGCGATTGGTTGCCAGAGGTTACAGTGTATCTTTACTGCTCACTAACTGGTTGCTAGAGGTTACAGCACACATTACGGCTCACTGATTAGTTACTAGAGGTTACAGCACATGATTTCTGCTTGTTGATTGGTTGCTGGAGATTACTGTATATCAATACTGCTCACTGATTGGTTACTAGAGGTTACTGCACATCATTACTGCTTACTGATTGGTTGCTAGAGGTTACAGCACATCACCTCCTTACTGCCTGCACACCATAGACTGGGAAGGTGAGGGGACCCATTAATAGAGAAAAACTCCTAGGGATCCTAGGATCCTGGGATCAGTGACAGTGCTGGGGGGAGGGGAAGTGTGATCATTGGCATTGCTGATTTTTTTTTCTTACCGACTACACTGACCACCAATGTAATATGGGGTTTACACTGACCGCTAATGCAATAGAAGCATTCACAGTAACTACCAATGTAAGGAGGGATTTACACTAACCACCAATGTAAGAGGGACATTCACACTGGCCACTAATGTAAATGAAAGGATTTTACACCAAACACCAATGTAATGAGAAGATTTACACTGACCACCAATGTAACTGAGATATTTAGCCTGCGTTCACATTTGTGTGTGTCGGTAACGCATTCAAAATCGCTTTTCTGACACCACAGAAACGTGCTGCCCTGTAGCAGATACACAGCAGTGACATTAATTGTTAATGACACCCTCACACGTATGCTGACATGTGTCTTGGCACCGTGTGATTTTGAAAAAGGGTTTGGGAATTTCTTCTGCATTTGTAGCGCATAGAACAGCCCATTGAATTTAATGGGCTGCCCTACATGTGACCTACATCTTTACCAACCCTGTCAGTACACCTTTGCATCCTAAAACCCATGCTAACCACTGCACCCCAAACCTCCTCCATCTTCTCCACTACAATCCTCCTCTCCTTTAACTCTACCTGCCTCCTCTGCTCATCTGTGCACCCCAAACTGTAATTCCTTCTCTGCCTACCTTTGCACACCCCACACTACCCTCCCCCCACTAATTTGCTTACCTTTGCAGAACAGGCTGATGGTAGGCATGATATACATATGAATACCGCCTCTATTTACATATGAATGCTGCCGGTCTGCCACTATTTACATATGAATGCCATCACTTTTTTTACATATCAATGCCAGTATTTACATGTAAACACAGGGTCTGCAGTTGAGTCATCTGTGCACAACAATAGGGCAGAGCTGGGCAGCATTAGTAACAGAACTTCACACTAAGATATCAGGACACAGCATGGGACTAAAACCCTAATGGATGAATTTAAACTGGGATAGTTGGCAAGTATGAGGCAGCTGCTTTTGGATGTCTTCGGTGTACGGCCTGTTATTTAGATGGTGGACTACAGTGGAGCAAAAGCTGACTCCAGGGCCGTGGTACCTAGCTGAATGCAGTGCATCGAAGAGGATACAGGCTGGTTTGTGAGCAGTGAAATATAGTTAAGTTCAACTACTTGCATGGAGTTTGAATGTGCACCCTGTGCTTTTTTGTGGGTTTCCTCCCACACTCCAAAGACATGGTCGTAGATTAATTGGCTCCTGTCTAAATCGGCCCTAGTATGTGTATGTATGAATGTGAGTTAAGGACCTTAGATTGTAAGCTCCTTGAGGGCAGGGACTGAAGCAAATGTACCATATACACTCACCGGCCACTTTATTAGGTACACTTTGTTAGAACCAGATTGGACCCTCTTTTGCCTTCATAACTGCCTAAATTCTTCGTGGCATAGATTCAACAAGGTGTTGTAAAAATTCCTCAGAGATTTTGGTCCATATTGACATGATAGCATCACGCAGTTGCTGCAGATTTGTTGGCTGTACACCCATGATGTGAATCTCCCATTCCACCACATCCCAAAGTTGCTCTATTGGATTGAGATCTGGTGACTTTGGAGACCATTGGAGTACAGTGACCTCATTGTCATGTTCAAGAAACCAGTGGTGAGATGATCTGAGCTTTGTGACATGGTGCATTATCCTGCTGGAAGGAGCCATCAGAAGATGGGTACACTGCAGTCATAAAGGGAAGGACATGATCAGCAGCAATACTCAGGTAGGCCGTGGCGTTTAAACGAAAATGGTACTAAGAGGCCCAAAGTGTGCCAAGAAAATATCCCCCACATATAATACACCACCACCAGCCTGAACTGTTGATATAAGGCAGGATGGATCCATGCTTTCATGTCGTTTACACCAAATTCTGACCCTAAAATCTGAATATTGCAGCTGAAATCGAGACTCATCAGGCCAGGCAACATTTTTCCAATCTTTTATTGTCCAATTTTGGTGAGCCTGTGCGAATTGTAGGCTCAGTTTCCTGTTCTTAGCTGACAAAAGTGGCACCCGGTGTGGTCTTCTACTGCTGTAGCCCATCTGCATCCACTTTCGATGTGTTGTGGTTTCAGAGATGTATTCTGCATACCTTGGTTGTAATTAGTGGTTATTTGAGTAGCCATTGCCTTTCAATCTTCTCAAACCAGTCTGCCCATTCTCCTCTGACCTCTGACATCAATAAGGAATATTCCTCCACACAACTGCCGCTCACTCGATATTTTCTCTTTTTCGGACCATTCTCTGTAAACCCTAGAGAGGGTTGTGTGTGAAAATCCTAGTATATCAGCAGTTTTTGAAATACTCAGACCAGCCCGTCTGGCACCAACAACCAAGCCCTATTTAAAGTCACTTAAATCCCCTTTCTTCCCCATTCTGATGCTTGGTTTGAAATTCAGCAAGTCGTCTTCACCACATCTAGATGCCTAAATGCATTGAAGTGATGCCATGTGATTGGCCGATTAGCAATTTGTGTTACCAAGCAATTGAACAGGTGTACCTATTACAGTGGTCAGTGAGTATATATGTAAAGTGCCACGCAAATTGTCAGGGCTATATCAATACGTGTAATAAACAAAATACATTTTACCCATCTGATAATATCCAGAATTGATTACTTCTTCACCCATTCATTATATTACATACTCTCTTGAAATACAGTGCATCCAGAAAGTATTCAGCAGCATTGTAGGTCCCAATGAGCTCAGTGGCCTCCATCATTCGTAATTGGAAGAAGTTTGGAACCACCAGGACTGTGCACAGCACTTTTCAGATCTCTCCAGAGATGTTAAATCAGGTCCAAGTCCGGGCTCTGGCTGGGCCACTCAAAGACATTCACAGAGTTGTCCCGTAGTCACTCCTTTGTTAGCTTGGCTGTGTGCTTAGGGTTGTTGTCCTGTTGGAAGATGAACCTTCACCCCAGTCTGAGGTCCAAAGCGCTCTGCAGCAGGTTTTCATCAATAATGTCTCTGTACAGTGTTGTATTCATCTTTCACTTTGATCCTGACCCATAAAGCCTTTTTTTTTTAAATAATAAGACTATGTCTATTGTTTGCTGTAACACAGAAGTACAATGAAAGATCATAAAACATAATAACGCTCTGGGAGCTAAGCTACCTTTCAGGAAAGTCATGCATATGCCTGGCTCAGATTCGAGGCTGCAATGGAACTTAGTTGTTCACACTTCTCCCACATTCAGCACTGACACCCAATACTAATCTGCTCCATTTAAATGCTTTCCAGGAGGGATTTATAGCTCCTATTATGTTACACATTTCCTTGTCTCAAAATAAAGAAACACCAGAATGAAACCTGTTTCCACTAAACAGTATGTCTTTTGTGTCGTAACTGAGTAACCAATAAAGAATACAGTCAATAATAAATATTTGTTGTGGGCAGCTCGAAAAAGGTGGATTCCCACTGTTGATAGAGCTCGTAAAGATAAATGGTTTTCATTGCATTAAAAGTTATGCAAATGAACCTGTGCGGTTTGCCCCGAACTGTAATGTGGATCTTCTAATAAGCAGTGCGTTTGTGACTACACTCCGTGTTTTTAATACCAAAGGACTATGGAAAAGGAGTCGTTGAAATGGATCAACAGTGTTAGGCTAAGTTTATGCAAGTGGCAAAACAGACGGTTGATCCATGTATTTTTCTTCTCCCCACCGTCTACTTACAAATTACCAAGACGGGCGCTCAGGTCTGTTCATATTGCCATGGCCCTCATATCCAATGTATCTGCTAGTGCTGCACCAAAAGAAATGAAAGTTGATGCTGATGGATCTACCACACAGTGATTTTTCCTTCAAAGAAGCAGATCGGTGGTTGAAATAAAGTATGGTTGGACCCTGCTCTGGTTCTAGGCTACTCCCTCTTTCAAAGCGACAAAGGAAGCGTTTGCCAGACAGTACATTTTTTTCTTTGTGTACTGAGGAGCACCTGATGCAAAAGTTCATCTCACGCAAGGACTTTTCTGAACATTTAATGGTTAAAAGCATGAAATACAGCCACCTAGTTTTGGGGTAAAAATCCCCCTCCTTCTTCAAGGCTTGAGCAGTCGATGTTAATAGAATCACGACGGAATGCACTAAGGAATCTGTGTTAAGGTTTGCTGAAGTCTAATGTCCCCTGTCAGCATTAAAGGTAGCCAGATGAGTAGGTTTCATTACTGATTTAACTCAGGCATTCTACTTGGCAAACGTGCCAAATTAAGTCAGTAGGACAGTGTCGCAACCACGTGCCAACTGTTTGGTTGCGGCATAGTTTTCATTGTAAAAACCCCCTGGGATTAAAAAAAAAGGTGGAAGTGTTCATCCATATCTCCAACCCTAAAAAATTAATTATATGTGCAATATCTCACAAAAGTGAGTACACCCCTCACATTTTTGTAAATATTTTATTCTATCTTTTCATGTGACAACACTGAAGAAATGACACTTTGCTACAATGTAAAGTAGTGAGTGTACAGCTTTTATAACAGTGTAAATTTGCTGTCCCCTCAAAATAACTCAACACACAGCCATTAATGTCTAAACCGCTGACAACAAAAGTGAGTAAACCCCTAAATGAAAAGGTCCAAATTGGGCCCAATTAGCCATTTTCCCTCCCTGGTGTCATGTGACTCGTTAGTGTTACAAGGTCTCAGGTGTGAATGGGGAGCAGGTGTGTTAAATTTGGTGTTATCGCTCTCACTCTCTCATACTGGTCACTGGAAGTTCAACATGGCACCTCATAGCAAAGAAATCTCTGAGAATCTCAAAAAAGAATTGTTGCTCTACATAAAGATGGCCTAGGCTATAAGAAGATTGCTAAGACCCTGAAACTGAGCTGCAGCATGTTGGCCAAGACCATACAGCTGTTTAACAGAACAGCTGTTCCACTCAGAACAGGCATCGCCATGGTCGACCAAGGAAGTTGAGTGCACATGCTCAGCGTCATATCCAGAGGTTGTCTTAGGGAAATAGACATATGAGTGCTGCCAGCATTGCTGCAGAGGTTGAAGGGGTGGGGGGTCAGCCTGTCAGTGCTCAGACCATAAACCGCACACAGCATCAAATTGGTCTGCATGGCTGTCATCCCAGAAGGAAGCCTCTTCTAAAGATGATGCACAAGAAAGCCCACAAACAGTTTGCTAAAGACAAGAAGACTAAGGACATGGATTACTGAAACAATATCTTGTGGTCTGATGAGACCAAGATAAACTTATTTGGTTCAGATGGTGTCAAGCGTGTGTGGTGGCAACCAGGTGAGGAGTACAAAGACAAGTGTGTCTTGCCTACAGTCAAGCATGGTGATGGGAGTGTCATGGTCTGGGGCCGCATAAGTGCTGCCAGCACTGGGGAGCTACAGTTCATTGAGGGAACCATGAATGCCAACATGTACTGTGACATACTGAAGCAGAGCATGATCCCCTCCCTTCGGAGACTGGGCCGCAGGGCAGTATTCCAACATGATAACCACCCCAAACACACCTCCAAGATGACCACTGCCTTGCTAAAGAAGCTGAGGGTAAAGGTGATGGACTGGCCAAGCAAGTCTCCAGACCTAAATCCTATTGAGCATCTGTGGGGCATTCTCAAAGGGAAGGTGGAGGAGCACAAGGTCTCTAACATTCACCAGCTCTGTGATGTCATCATAGAGGAGTGGAAGAGGACTCCAGTGGCAACCTGTGAAGCTCTGGTGAACTCCATGCCAAAGAGGGTTAAGGCAATGCTGGAAAATAATGGTGGCCTCACAAAATATTGACACTTTGGTCCCAATTTGGACATTTTCACTTAGGGGTGTACTCAGATTTGTTGCCAGCGATTTAGACATTATTGGCTGTGTGTTGAGTTATTTTGAGGGGACAGCAAATTTACACTGTTATACAAGCTGTACACTCACTACTTTACATTGTAGCAAAGTGTAATTTCTTCAGTGTTGTCACATGAAATTACACTTGAGATATAATAAAATATTTACAAAAATGTGAGGGGTGTACTCACTTTTAGGAGATACTGTATAATAGGTCAAAGTATGGCCTCCACTCTGTGTATTACTTGTTTTGTTTGAGAACTTGTTGAAACTGCTGCTATAACTTAAAGGGCGGTCACCTGCGGAGTGGTTCTACATGCTTTTCAGTAAGGCTTCAGTAAGGCTTTGAGTACTTTACTGTAGAAGTAAAGTACTCAAAGGGATTTACTTTAAAGTTTAGGGCTAATGAATGTCACTGAGTGGATTGAGACTACATTCAAACAAGGGCATTAACTGTCCCTTACCATATCCGACAAAAGGAGATTTTAACCACTTCCCGACCGGCGCACGACTATGTACGTCGGCAGAATGGCACGGCTGGGCAAATGGGCGTATATATACGTCCATTTGAATTTCCCGCGTGCGTGAAAGCCGGGAGCCGGGAGCTCCGTGAGTCGGGTCGCGGGTCCCGCGGACTCGATCGCCGCGGGGATACCCGCGATCATCTCACGGAGAGCAGGAACGGGGAGATGCTGATGTAAACAGCATCTCCCCGTTCTGCCTAGTGACAGTGTCACTCGATCTCTGCTCCCTGTCATCGGGAGCAGAGATCAGTGTACTGACAGACAGAGCCCAACCCCCCTACAGTTAGAAAACACTCCCTAGTACTGACTTAACCCCTCCCCGCCCCCTAGTGGTTAACCCCTTCACTGCCAGTGTCATTTACACAGGAATCAATGCATTTTTATAGCACTGATTGCTGTATAAATGACAATGGTCCCAAAAATGTGTCAAAAATGTCCGACATGTCCGCCATAATGTCACAGTCATGATAAAAATCGCTGATCGCCGCCAAAACTAGTAAAAAAAAATCATTAATAAAAATGCCATAAAACTATCCCCTATTTTGTAAACGCTATAACTTTTGCGCAAACCAATCAATAATCGTTTATTGCGATTTTTTTTTACCAAAAATATGTAGAAGAATACGTATCGGCCTAAACTGAGGAAAAAAAATGTTTTTTTATATATTTTTGGGGGATATTTATTATAGCAAAAAGTAAAAAATAATGCGTTTTTTTCAAGATTGTCGCTCTTATTTTGTTTTATGTTTCCTTTACATGTATTTCAAGATGGTTATTTATTAAAGCGTTACTAAACCCAGGACCCTGAATTCACTATATCTGGTCTCCCGCAGCAGACAGAACATGGGAATGCAATTAAATTAGTAAATATAAACTGCTAAATACCTTTTCTCATCAGCAGTATATATAAAGCAGTCTTGTGACTTCTATCAGTGTCTAGTTAAAGTGGTTGTAAACCCATTACAACCTCTTTAACCTACAGGTAAGCCTAGATTAAGGCTTACCTGTAGCTGCAAGAAATATCTCCCAAACCTAAAAGGTTTAGGAAATATTTGCAGGAATAGCGGCACCGATGTCTACATCGCATGCACCGTAGACATTGGGCGCAGGCGCACCGATCATGCCGTTGGCACCAGAGCGCATGCTCGGGAGTGACGTCATCGCGGCTCTGGCCAGTCACAGCACCAGAGCCACGATACCCGGAAGTCACTCCAGGATTGATGGTGGCGTCGGAGGAGGCGAACGAGGGCCAATGCTGGGGCTTCGATCTCAGGTAAGTAATTCATAATGAGCTAGTATGCTATGCATACTGGCTCATTATGCCTTTGCCTTGCAGGGTGTATTTTTTTTTTTTTAAGAGGCTTTACTTCCTCTTTAAAGGTTTTAGGAGAATTTTCCATTCTCCTCTGACTGTCCTATGAGGTTGCATGACCCCTGTCCATCTTTCTTGACAGTGCTGATTGGTCTCAATTCAGCCGGGGGCCCAGGGCCAGAGAGGAGATTTTTTAAAAACCTTTGGGCGCATGCGCAATAATCCCTTAAGTCATGGCTCCCAGCTATTAAATAAAAGTTCCCTGGACCCCAACAGTTCAAGAGCAGGGTCTGAGGACAGAGGAGACTTTCTAGTAATTTTTGGGATAAAAAAAACAGTATCCTCTAAGCTGTTCCTGACAATTATTTGAAAGTTCTGGCCTCTTCTTCAACCCATCGGGGCAAACTGGAACTTTACTTTAATTGTCTGGCATTACTCCGCCTGATCCGGAAAATTATTATTAAAAAAAATATTAAATAGTCCCCTCTCTACCCCTGAGCCCTGGGAACATTTATTTAATTGTTGGGACCACAGCTGATTACTGTGCATACACAATAAGTCCCTTATCTGTGTGAGGTGGAGGGGGTGAGGGATCGACCCTGTCAGGCAGGCTGTATCGGGGGACTGTCACGCAGACTATAGGGAACCCCACAATTTCTAATGGCAGCCCTGGGCATAGGTGTTATATTCTGTATGTCCAAAATAAATGTGCATTTTGTTTTGTCTTTACCAATTGCTGTTTTGTTCTGTTATATGTTGCTTGAATTCTTAGCCGTATTAAACATGCACCTGTATTCAATCATAAACCGCCCCTATATAGCCATACCATTTGTTTTTACTGTCTGTCACTCCACTACTTCTTATGCCCCATACACACGGTCGGATTTTCCGACGGAAAATGCGTGATAGGACCTTGTTGTCGGAAATTCCGACTGTGTGTGGGCTCCATCACACATTTTCCATCGGATTTTCCGACACACAAAGTTTGAGAGCAGGATATAAAATTTTCCGACAACAAAATCTGTTGTCGGAAATTCCGATCGTGTGTACACAAATCCGACGGACAAAGTGCCACGCATGCTCAGAATAAATAAAGAGATGAAAGCTATTGGCTACTGCCCCGTTTATAGTCCCGACGTACGTGTTTTACGTCACCGCGTTTAGAACGATCGGATTTTCCGACAACTTTGTGTGACCGTGTGTATGCAAGACAAGTTTGAGCCAACATCCGTCGGAAAAAAATCCTAGGATTTTGTTGTCGGAATGTCCGAACAAAGTCCGACCGTGTGTACGGGGCATAAGACTCCCCTGCTGTGCTAGTGCATTATTAAAGTATATCTTAAGCCAACATTTTTGCTAATTTTACCAGTTTTCTTGTCATCTCTGCACCATTGAGGAGATTTTCCTTCACTTCCTATCCTGTGCACTCAACAGGAAGTGAGAGGATATTGTTGGATGCAGACAGGGCTGTAACTAAGTGCAGGTTTATTGGCATTTCCATAGGAATTTTGGGGACTATGAACTATGCCCTGGAGGGACAGACAATGAGAAGCAATTATGGTGCCTGTTTTCCTGCACACTGCAGGTTTGTGACTATGGGTATGCTTTAATTAATAAAAAACAAAAACTCCATATTATGTAGAAATAGCATGCAAAGCACTAAATGGGACCCTTTGTATGAAATAAAAAGAGATGTCTATGTGTGTTTTAGCTCCAGGGCTCTGTGATTGATCATTATTTCCCTAGCTATGTCAGAGATATTACGCCGTAAGACAATTTCCTCCAGATAGCTAAATGTCATACCTTTGGTTATAGGACTAAGCATTTGAATCTGAACTGATGACAAAGCATAGGGCTGGCACCATTTTATAATAAGGGCTCATGCACACAGGATGTTTTTACAGCTGCTGTTAGGGGCGTGTGATTTTTTTTTTTAACTGCCTCTAAATGCCCCTCCATGTTAGCCTATGTGTCAATGCACACATACATTTTCAGAGGTGTTTGGAGGCATAAGTATTGACACTAAAATTCTCAAAAAGCGTAGTCGCACTCTTGAGCGTCTGTGGCACAAGACTAAGTCTCTTAAAGACTTCAACCAATACAAATCTGCCCTCGAAAAATACTATTCTTCCCTCCACACTGCCAAGCAAACCTATTTTACAACTCTCATTAACACCTTCTCATCCAGTCCCCGTAAACTCTTCTCTACCTTCAACTCTCTACTTTGTCCTCCACCGCCTCCCCCCACTGACTCACTCACTGCCCAGGAAATCGCTAACCACTTCAAAAACAAGATTGATACAATCCATGATGAAATCTCCACTCTACAGGTATCTCCCCCAGTTAAGACCCCATGTCAACAGGTACAACTGACTCTCCCCTCATTCAAATCTGCTACTCCAGACGAAGTTGCTAAACTCCTTTCTATCGCCCACCTAACCACCTGTCCCCTGGACCCTATTCCCTCTCACATGCTACGGTCGCCCTCTGACTCCATCCTACACTCTCTAACCCACATCTTCAATCTCTCCCTCACCTCTGGCATTTTCCCCAATGCTCTAAAACATGCACTGGTCACCCCCATACTTAAAAAGCCGTCCTTGGACCCTTCCAATCTTAACAACCTACGCCCTATCTCTTTGCTCCCCTTTTCCTCTATCTGCTGACGTCACCAAGATCAGTCCAGGTATCGCATCATCCCGACTTTGGAAGTTTGGATCCTCCAGCTGCCTGGACTGATGGCAGTCTCAGCCTCTCAAGGAGCCCCTCCACAGCTCAGCGCTCCAATGAGCGTGGAGGAGCAGAGCAGGAGAGCTGCTGATTGACAGTCAGCAGCTCTCCTCTCGAGGAGCCAAGAGAACCGAGCGATGGCTCAGTTCTCAGTGCAGGGACACCGGGGGACAGATGCAGCATTGGACCGATGCTGCATCCACCTAGGCAATTATGAGTATGGGAGAAAAAGCCAAACCCATACTTCTTCTTTAAGGTGGAATTAGGGCAAAGCCACAGCTTTATTGAACTTCTAACTGTAACAGTGTTCAACATACCACATAACAATGCCAGTCACGGTTATACTGTGAGAATCCATAACAAACACAGATAGTCTAGAAGGCCTGTCTCCACCATCAGTGCGAGACAGGCATTAAATTAAACCAAGACTTAAACTTGAGGGCATAGCCCATAAAGCAATATCCACCGCTGGCCAGGAATAACCGCCAATAAAGCTGTGACGAAAGTCACAACGGGCAGGCGGGTGGGCAACTCTTGTGACGTCAGAATCTCCTCAGAGTGGTGGGACGTGCCCTTGGGTAGCCTTTTTCTAGAGTTCCGGCTCCACCCAGTCACCTCGTGCTCCTGTCGGAACCACTTAAACTCCCTGCTTTTGTTTAACACCCACGTAGCTGCCAATCTTCTAGCAGTCAAGGCATCCTTTCCCTAGGAGACAGGGGTTGGTCAGGGGGCCTTCAATACCCCTCTGTGTACAGTTCACTGAGGTTTTCTACACTTTCTTTAGCCATGTGCACATAAAGTGGTTTTAGTCCTATCTTGAATGTGCATTTCAAAATGCTAACAGACCTAAAAACATCAACAGCCCATCTACATTTGTGCGGTGCATTAATGCATGTGTGTTACTACACTGGTCACGTGTTAACGTGAAATCAATGGATCAATGAATTTCTGATGCACAAGAATGTCCCCATTATTAGCCAAGTCCGATCGTACATTGTTCCAACATTTTTGTAACATCACACTGCATCACACTATGGTGTATTACACCGCATTGCAAAGCATAAATCATGCCTCGGTGCTTAATGCCGTGTACACACGGGCGGACTTTTTGACCAGACTGGTCTGATGGAACGAATCCATCGGACAATCCGACCGTGTGTGGGCTTCATCGGACCTGCAGCAGACTTTTTCGGTCGAAAATCAGACGGACTTTAGATTTAAAACATGTTTCAAATCTTTCCGACGGATTTGAGTCCGGCCGAAAAATCAGTTAGTCTGTATGCTAGTCCGACTGACGAAAACCGACGCTAGGGCAGCTATTGGCTACTGGCTATGGACTTCCTTATTTTTGTCCGGTCGTACATCATCACATACAAAGCCATCGGACTTTGGTGTGATCGTGTGTAGGCAAGTCCGTTCATTCGAAAGTAGGTCAGAAGTCCGTCAAAAGTCCGTCGAAAGTCCTTCGGAAAGACCGTCGGACCTTTGATGCCGAAAAGTCCACCCGTGTGTACATGGCATTAGGTGCTATTTTGCATGCATCAATGCATGTAATGTGCAATACAATAACGGGTATGTTGCCACAACTCAAAGATGTAAATCAACCTTAAAGAAATTCACATTTTTATTTTTGCCATTGCTTAGGTGGTATATGTTCTGACGATGGGGCATACATTCCATAGCAAATCACACTTGCCAGTAAATTCCACATATATATGATGAAGCTTGTTTGCGTGTGTACGTGCATCACAGTCACACAGTAAATTCTGCAAGCATGCAGTGTTCTTGTTTGCACACAATCTATGCATAGTCGTAAATGTATGTTCTTTTTTTTAGTTCAAATACTCTTTATTAAACTCTTCTTTTTTCCTTTTTACACAACAGATACATACAACAAAATACTTGTCTCCAGTTATCTTAATAGTTAGACATTCTATTAAGATACAATGAATACTTAAATATTTATAAACACTAATCTACCCATAGATACACACCACACACACACACACACACACACACACACATACATACCGTATATATATATATATATACACACTATATTGTCAAAAGTATTAAAAGTATTGGGACACCTGCCTTTAAACACACGTGGACTTTAATGGCATCCCAGTCTTAGTCCGTAGGGTTCAATATTGGGTTGGCCCACCCTTTGCAGCTATAACAGCTTCAACTCTTCTGGGAAGGCTGTCCACAAGGTTTAGGAGTGTGTCTATGGGAATGTTTGACCATTCTTCCAGAAGTGCATTTGTGAGGTCAAGCACTGATATGAACGAGAAGGCCTGGCTCGCAGTCTCTGCTCCAATTCATCCCAAAGGTGTTCAGTCGGGTTGAGGTCAGGACTCTGGGCAGGTCAGTCAAGTTCCTCCACCCCAAACTCACTCATCCATGTCTTTATGGACCTTGCTTTGTGCACTGCTTTCTTAAGAGTTCCCTTCACTTGGCCAAGCCCAACCCCTGAAAAACAACTCCACACCATAATCCCCCCCTCCACCAAATGATTTGGACCAGTACACAAAGCAAGGTCCATAAAGACATGGATGAGCGAGTTTGGGGTGGAGATACTGGACTGGCCTGCACAGAGTCCTGACCTCAACCTGATAGAACACCTTTGGGATGAATTAGAGTGGAGACTGCGAGCCAGGCCTTCTCATTCAACATCAGCGTCAGACCTCACAAATGCACTTTGTCGAAGAATGGTCAAACATCCCCATAGACACACTCCTAAACCTTGTGGACAGCCTTCACAGAAGAGTTGAAGCTGTTATAGCTGCAAAGGGTGGGCCAACTCAATATTGAACCCTATGGACTAAGACTGGGATGACATTAAAGTCCATGTGTGTGTAAAGGCAGGTGTCCCAATACATTTAATACTTTTGACAATGTAGTGTGTATATATATATATATATATATATATATATATATATATATATATATATATATATATATATGTGTGTGTGTGTGTGTGTGTAAACATTTATGGGTAGATTAGTGTTTATATATATATTTAAGTATTCATTGTATGTTCATGGAATGTCTAACTATTAAGATAACTGGACACAAGTATTTTGTTTAATGAATTGTATGTACGTGTTGTGTAAAAAGGAAAAAAGAAAAGTTTAATAAAGAGTATATGAAGCTGCAAAAAGTGGGCCAACTCAATATTGAACCCTACGGACTGAGACTGGGATGCCATTAAGGTTCATGTGCGTGTAAAGGCAGACGTCCTAACACTTTTGATAATATACTGTGTGTGTACAATCAGCATGATACTTTGGAGAGGCACGATAAGCGAGTTTCAAGGCACAAGCACCCCATATTAATTTCCGGTGCTACATGCTAATGGAAAAGGTGGCAGGGATTTTTATTGGTTGAACTGCATTAGTCCCTCATGTTAAAACATTTGCAAGCTTCCTAATTCCAAAAGAATTCTCTTACAATTTACCATTATCCAGAAACATACCAGAATCATTGCAGACATAAAAATACATTTTTAAATAATTAAATAAAAAATTCATTATTTAAACAAAATTCTATTGTCCCTACTTATAGCCAGCTTTTTTTTTTCCTACTTCTTAGGAAAAGCATATGCCTCACTACATTTAATAAACGTTTATTCACTGTTACTGTATCAAGCAATGGTTATTAAATGAAACTTAATTACCTCAATAAAAGTCATGACACAAAACACTGGTATTGTATCCTTGTTTACAACAGAGTACACAAAGCATGGCACACAGCCACAAGCCTTGAAAGAACACTCCACGTTTATACTAATAATGTATTATAAAGTAGCAAATACACATGTGTAAACCAGGTGAAAAACAATTATTAGTACAAAAACATGCATTGTAAACCTGGTTTAATTAAAACATTATATTTGAGACAAGTGCCATACCTCCCAACTTTCTAAGACGAGGAGAGACACCTTTTATCACAATGTATTTAGGCAACGGACACACCCCTGCCAAGCACCTAATTATGCAAACTATTAAGAAAGTACGTGCCAAAAATTACTGGCTGAACTCAAAATTGTTTTTTTTCCAACATGACTTTTCTTTTATACTTGCTTTTTAAAATAGCAAATGAGCTTATTAAGAGATAAGAAGAAGGTTTAAGCACATTTTTCATAGATAGCTGTACATCAGACCAAAACGAGGGACCACTAAGGAGGAAAGAAGGACAGATGGATTTGGTTCTAAAAGAGGAACTACAGTATCCCTCAAAATGAGGGAAGGTTGGAAGGTACACAAGTGCTGTTGTAGTGAAGAAATATCCTTATTAGTAGGAGGAGGTTTTGGTTTACCACCAACATTCACCACTATTATTAATATTATACAGCATTTAATGTAATGTAAAAGGGGAAACAGTACAGTTACAATACCATAAAATACAAGAGGGTTAAGAGGGTCCTACCACTACCATGGGTTAGCGGTAAATCCCAGGGGTTCAGGAAAGATTGCAAACTTTTGTCTCAAAAATTTTACAGGTTACCCACCAGAAATGTGGAACAACCCACAGTGCAGTGTGTAGCCCTTGCCCCTGGTTGTTCGAGCCACAAGAGCCAATAATCTCAAGTACTGAATAGCCCCAAAAAAGTTAAACGAGGTTTGTTGCAAAGTTCAAAAACTTCTTACAGAATTTTCAAAACTGATTGCGAACCAAACCCAGGAAAATGTGGTCATCCATTCATATTATTTAACAGTAAAATGTGCAGCGCTAAATGTAAGCATAATATATGTTCAAATCAATGAACATGCCAAATAAAAAAAATATCAATAAAGTCCAATGTACCAAAATAACAAGTGCAGCACTAATATATACATATAAATACTCAAATGAATACAAATCAACAATAATAATACCACATATAACTAAAGTGCAATGGGCAAATGAATGAATATGTGCAAAACAAAATCCAGTTAGTGAAAGAGTCCACACATGTCCAATGTCCACTTAAGGAGTCACCAAGGCATGTGCATCCACCACCCAGGAGGGAGAGTAAACACGCTTACCAGAACGTGTGGACTCTACTCTCCCCTCTGGGTGGTGGATGCACATGCCTTGGTTACTCCTTAAGTGGACATTGGATATTCTACTACCATTACTAGAGTGGATTTATTTTCTCATTCAGATTGTTTTGACACACAGTGGCTGCTCTTTATTTACAGTTCCCATGTGTGGACTCCTCAGTAACTGGATTTTGTTTTGCACATAATTTATTTGCACTTTAGTTATATGTGGTATTATTATAGTTGATTTATATTTATTTGAGTATTTATATGTACATATTAGTGTTGCACTTGTTATTTTGGCACATTGCACTTTATTGATATTTTTTATTTGTCGTGTTCATTGATTTGAACATATATCGCGCTTACATTTAGCGCTGCATTTTTTTTATCTTTTGATTGTTACAAAATATCCTGTCTGATTGTAGTGCTAGCAGCTGCTGCTTATTAGGACATTAGCGCATTAATTTTATAGGTTTTTCTCTTACATATTATTTACTTGTATTTAAAGTGTATGTAAATGATCACCTTGTAAAACAACCCATTCAGTTTATAATAGAAATGAAAGGCAAAACATTTGAGTATAGATATAAAAAACATTATAAATACCTTTTCCCCACTCCCCTTTTTATAAGTGATCACATTCCCTCTGTTCTCAGCTGCATACGCTGGGGGTGGAGAAGCAGCAGTACACTGAGCTTCCCAGTAAATGGCTGTGCAGGGGAGGGGGTGTCAGGGCAAGTCTAATTATTGGAGGAAAGCAGGCTGAGTTCCCAGCATAGCTAGAGAACTGACCAAGTTGTGTTCTCTTGCTTAGTGTGGTCAGTTTTTATTCGGAAAGCAGAGATATGACAGGATCACCAGGTATTTCACACAAAGGAAGGAATACAAATAGAACAGGATACTTTCTCATACAGGTAAATGGTACAGCAGGCACATATCAGGAATATGAAATGTTGGGGTAACATATTCTTTAATCGTACATATTTATTTAATTGTAAGCATTTACAACTGTTTCGTTTTCTTTTGGAAAACATGAATAATTGGCTATTGTGACCAGCTAGTGTTGTATGGTTTATCCCAAACCCTGGAACTGTCACGTTTGCTGGACAGCTTGGTGCGTTAAAGGAATTACAACGTTTTCTTTTTCTTTTGGAAAACATGAATAATTGGCTATTGCGACCAGCTAGTGTTGAATGGTTTATTCCAAACCCTGGAACTGTCACGTTTGCTGGACAGCTTGGTGCGTTAAAGGAATTAGGAAAATAATCAACCTATTGACAAGTTTAACAGGCAATAACACTTGATTACAGGTAGAAAAAAATGCTAGGAACAGACTGTGTATGTCATTGTTTATTTTACCTAGACTTTTACTTTAATTGAGCCTCTTCAACAACATGAAATTAATGTTGGCATAGTCTAGTTTGGATTCTTCCTGATCTGTTGTTCATTTGTCAATAGTATTTCCAACCCAAGCATGAAGCTGGTGAATGCAATGCTTTGTGAGACTACACTTATTAGAAGCATTACATATGGAACAGATATGCGGTGTATGTCCAGCTAATCCTTAGATCTAGCCAGTAGTTTTTGTTTTTTTTGCAATAGACAGGCGGTGGCTAAGTGGTTAGCATTTCCTCCTGGCAGCACTAGGGTTTTCGTTTGTTATCCCAACCACAACATTACCTGCCTGGAGATTGCATGTTCTCCCTGTGTCTGCGTGTGTTTCCCCACCGGTACTCCCATTTTCTCCCATGCTTCAATGACATGCTGGAAGGTTAATTGACTCCAGTCTAAATTGGCCCTAGAACGTGTATATATTTGACTTAGGGAACTTAGATTGTAAGCTCCTTGAGGGCAGGAATTAATTTAAATGTACAATATATTTAAAGTGCTGCGTAAATTGTTGGTGCTATATAAATACCTGTAATAAATAACATTACAAGTATATAGGGTTTACCAAGCAGGAGAACTGAAGTCTATGAACTCACACTGAATAAAGAAATGAGTGGCAGCAGGTAATAAATAATGCAAAAAAAAAACCTAATGGATAGATGATGAACTGGAGGAGTGTGAACGTCCAATCTTTTACTATGTTGCACGCAATGGTAGACAAATGTAAAGCTTGTGTTATTAGAGTATTGTATTAAAGTATTGTACAGTGCCTTGAAAAAATATTCATACCCCTTAAAATGTTCCACATTTTGTCATGTTACAACCGAAAAACGTAAATGTATTTTATTGGTATTTTGTTTGATAAACCAACACAAAGTGACACATAATTGTGAAGTGGAAGGTAAATGATAAATGGTTTTCAATTTTTTTTTACAAATAAATATGTGAAGTGTGGGGTACATTTGTATTCAGCCCCCCTGAGTCAATACTTTGTAGAACCACCTTTCACTGCAATTACAGCTGCAAGTGTTTTTGGGGATGTCTCTACCAACTTTACACATCTAGAGAGTGAAATTTTTGCCCATTTTTCTTTGCAAAATAGCTCAAGCTCTGTAAGATTGGATGGAGAGCGTCTGTGAACAGCACTTTTTAAGTCTTGCCACAGATTCTCAGTCGGATTTAGGTCTGGACTTTGACTGGGTCATTCTAATCTAACACATGAATATACTTTGATCTAAACCAATTCATTGTAGCTCTGGCTGTATGTTAGACTCGCTGCCCTGCTGGAAGGTGAGCCTCCGCTTCACCCCAGTCTCAGGTCATTTGCAGGTTCTAACAGGTTTTCTTCTAAGATTGCCCTGTATTTGGCTTCATTCATCTTCCCATCAACTCTGACCAACTTCCCTGTCCCTGCTGAAGAAAAGCATCCCCACAACATGATGCTGCCACCACCATGATTCATGGTGGGGATGGTGTGTTTAAGGTGATGTGCATTATTAGTTTTCTGCCACACACAGCATTTTGCTTTTAGGCCAAAAAGTTCAATTTTGGTCTCATCTGACCAGAGCACCTTCTTCCACATTTTTGCTGTGTCCTCCAAATGGCTTCTCGCAAACTGCAAACAGCACTTCTTATGGCTTTCTTTCAACAATGGCTTTCTTCTTACCACTCTTCCATAAAGGCCAGATTTGTGGAGTGCACGACTAATAGATGTCCTGTGGACAGATTCTCCCACCTGAGCTGTGGATCTCTGCAGCTCCTCCAGAGTTACCATGGGCCTCTTGCCTGCTTCTCTGATTAATGTTCTCCTTGCCCTGCCTGTCAGTTTAGGTGGACAGCCATGTCTTGGTAGGTTTACAGTTGGGCCATACTCTTTCCATTTTCGGATGATGGATTGAACGGTGCTCCATGAGATATTCAAAGCTTGGGATATTGTTTTATAACTTAACCCTGCTTTAAACTTCTCTACAACTTTATCACTGACTTGTCTGGTGTGTTCCTTGGCCTTCATGATGCTGTTTCTTCACTAATGTTCTCTAATAAACCTCTGAGGGCTTCACAGAACAGCTGTATTAATACTGAGATTAAATTACACACAAGTGAACTGTATTTACTAATTAGGTGACTTCTGAAGGTAATTGGTTCCGCTAGTTTTTAGTTAGGGATATCAGAGTAAAGGGGGCTGAATACAAATGCACAGCACACTTTTCAAATATTTATTTGTAAAAAAAAATGAAAACCATTTATCATTTTCCTTCCACTTCACAATTATGTGCCACTTTGTGTTGGTCTACCACATAAAATCCCAATAAAATACATTTACGTTTTTGGTTGTAACATGACAAAATGTGTAAAATTTCAAAGGGTATGAATACTTTTTCAAGACACTGTATGTGTAACAAGGAAAGGGATTTAGATTAATGAAAATCTGCAGGTTGGTTTAAAAAAAAAATAATTCACAAAACAATCATGTCAGTAAAACAAATTTTAGCTCTCGGCCATGTTTGTTCTTATTGTTAACAATAAGGTAACTTGTTCCTTATAATAAAGTTAAATGCCTAATCTTATGTAAACTTTTGATCAGGGTCATTTCTGTTGCCATTATGATTTAAAAAGAGTAAACAGAGTTGATTGATAATAAATGGCTTCAGCCAAACACTAACCATGAGTGAAAGAAATGTTTTTGTGTTATCATTCATATTCTCTGAAAAATGGAAAAGAAATAATAAATTCTGCCAGGGTATGTAAACTTATGAGCACAACTATATCTATCTATATATATATATATATATATATATATATATATATATATACACACACACACACATATATATATATCCTTCCTCCTGCTGGTGATCGTTCAAGTGCTAGATCCCAGCTTGTACACTTTTTTAATGAGATCATTGCGTGGAATCGTATCAAATGCTTTTCTGAAATCAAGATAGACAGCACAACCAAGCAAGTTGTGTGTTTTTTTTTTAAACTGATTTTACTACTACAGTTGTGGAATGGGAGATACATCTTTAAAAACAATTAATTTTCAATGCTAATAGGCAAGCGATTGTCAAACAGATGGCGTGGGCGGCTGGACACTTCCCTGAAGAAAACAAATTAGTGCAAATTTTTTTATACCATTTGGTGGGGAGCAACCATTATAACAATGTGGAACATAAAAAACGCTCAATTATTTAAAAAATAACATGCCTGGGGTGCCCTAATCCTGTGAAGTGGTGCATCTGTGTGGTGTATGCAATGTACTACAGAAAAACTGACAAAAAAGGGCATTTCAATGACAGCTTCCTGACAGTTGACTTCTACCTTGTTCCAAACCCAAAGCTCCTCCCTAGCTAGGTTTTAGATTCTGATGAGGATAATATTAGGCATTTAACTTTATTATAAGGAACAAGTTACCTTATTGTTAACTTTTTTTTTTAGGGGATTTTGGCCAGATAACATGCACACAAGTTGACACAAAGGGGTTTGAATGGCTATTAAAGGTAACCATCCTCAGGTGGTTGAGCGTACAATGGTTTAGTTAGGAACATATATATATAGATTATATGTGTATGGTTTTTTTTTTGTTTGTTTTGTTTTGTTTTGTTTTCTATGTAGTTGTTGACCGAGCCTGGGTATGCCCAATAGGCTCTGTTCTGTTTTGTATTTACATTGAAATTATAATAAAAATTATTTACAGAAAAAAAAAAGGTAACCATCCTCATCTGTGATCTGTTTGCTTGTAATTAGTGTGTGTGTATAAAAGGTCAATGAGTTTCTGGACTCCTGACAGACCCTTGCATCTTTCATCCAGTGCTGCACTGACGTTTCTGGATTCTGAGTCATGGGGAAAGCAAAAGAATTGTAAAAGGATCTGCGGGAAAAGGTAGTTGAACTGTATAAAACAGGAAAGGGATATAAAAAGATATCCAAGGAATTGAGAATGCCAGCAGTGTCCAAACTCTAATCAAGAAGTGGAAAATTAGAGGTTCTGTTGAAACCAAACCACGGTAAGGTAGACCAGATAAAATTTCAGCCACAACTGCCAGGAAAATATGCACAATAAGGAGGCACTTGAAGAAAGATGGGCTGCATGGTCGAGTCGCCAGAAGAAAGCCATTACTAGGCAAATGCCACAAAGTATCCCGCCTACAATACGCCAAACAGCACAGAGACAAGCCTAAAACCTTCTGGCACAAAGTCATTTGCAGTGATGAGACCAAAATTTAACTTTTTGGCCACAACCATGAACGCTACATTTGGAGAGGAGTCAACAAGGCCTATGATGAAAGGTATGGAGGTGGATCGCTGATGTTTTGGGGATGTGTGAGCTACAAAGGCACAGGAAATTTGGTCAAAATTGTTGGCAAGATGAATGCAGTATATTATCAAAAGATACTGGAGGAACATTTGCATTTATCAGCCAGGAAGCTGCGCATGGGACGTACTTGGACATTCCAACATGACAATGATCCAAAACACAAGGCCAAGTCGACCTGTCATTGGCTACAGCAGAATAAAATCAAATTTCTGGAGTGGCCATCTCAGTCTCCTGACCTCAATATCATTGAGCCACTCTGGGGAGATCTCAAACGTGCGGTTCATGCAAGACAGAGCAAGAATTTACAGGAACTGGAGGCTTTTTGCCAAGAGGAATGGGCAGCTTTACCATCTGAGAAGATAAAGAGCCTCATCCACAAAAACCACAAAAGACTTCAAGCTGTCATTGATATTAGAGGGGGCAATGCATGGTATTAAGAACTGGGGTATGTAAACTTTTGATCAGGGTCATTTGGGTAGTTTCTGTTGCCATTAAGATTTAAAAAGAGTAAACACAGTTGGTTGATAATAAATGACTTCAGCCAAACACTAACCATAAGTGAAAGAAACCTTTTTGTGTTATCATTCATATTCTCTGAAAAATGGCCAAGAAATCATACATTCTGCCAGGGTATGTAAACTTATGAGCACAACTGTGTGTGTATATATATATATATATATATATATATATATATATATATATATATACAGTGGCTTGCGAAAGTATTCGGCCCCCTTGAACTTTTCAACCTTTTGTCACATTTCAGGCTTCAAACATAAAGATATAAAATTTTAATTTTTTGTGAAGAATCACCAACAAGTGGGACACAATTGTGAAGTGGAACGAAATCTTTTGGATTTTCGAAACTTTTTTAACTAATAAAAAAATGAAAAGTGGGGCGTGCAAAATTATTCGGCCCCCTTGCGTTAATACTTTGTAGAGCCACCTTTTGCTGCGATTACAGCTGCAAGTCGCTTGGGGTATGTCTCTATCAGTTTTGCACATGGAGAGACTGAAATTCTTGCCCATTCTTCCTTGCAAAACAGCTCGAGCTCAGTGAGGTTGGATGGAGAGCGTTTGTGAACAGCAGTTTTCAGCTCTTTCCACAGATTCTCGATTGGATTCAGGTCTGGACTTTGACTTTGCCATTCTAACACCTGGATACGTTTATTTGTGAACCATTCCTTTGTAGATTTTGCTGTATGTTTGGGATCATTGTCTTGTTGGAAGATAAATCTCCGTCCCAGTTTCAGGTCTTTTGCAGACTCCAACAGGTTTTCATCCAGAATGGTGCTGTATTTGGCTGCACCCATCTTCCCCTCAATTTTAACCATCTTCCCTGTCCCTGCTGAAGAAAAGCAGGCCCAAACCATGATGCTGCCACCACCATGTTTCACGGTGGGGATGGTGTGTTGAGTGTGATGAGCTGTGTTGCTTTTACGCCAAACATATCGTTTTGCATTGTGGCCAAAAAGTTCGATTTTGGTTTCATCGGACCAGAGCACCTTCTTCCACATGTTTGGTGTGTCTCCCAGGTGGCTTGTGGCAAACTTTAGACAAGACTATTTATGGATATCTTTGAGAAATGGCTTTCTTCTTGCCACTCTTCCATAAAGGCCAGATTTGTGCAGTGTACGACTGATTGTTGTCCTATGGACAGACTCTCCCACCTCAGCTGTAGTTCTCTGCAGTTCATCCAGAGTGATCATGGGCCTCTTGGCTGCATCTCTGATCAGTCTTCTCCTTGTCTGAGCTGAAAGTTTAGAGGGACAGCCAGGTCTTGGTAGATTTGCAGTGGTCTGATGCTCCTTCCATTTCAAAATGATCGCTTGCACAGTGCTCCTTGGGATGTTTAAAGCTTGGGAAATCTTTTTGTATCCAAATCTGGCTTTAAACTTCTCCACAACAGTATTACGGACCTGCCTGGTGTGTTCCTTGGTCTTCATGATGCTCTCTGCGCTTTCAACCCTGAGACTATCACAGAGCAGGTGCATTTATACAGAGACTTGATTACACACAGGTGGATTCTATTTATCACTATCAGTCATTTAGGACAACATTGGATCATTCAGAGATCCTCGCTGAACTTCTGGAGTGAGTTTGCTGCACTGAAAGTAAAGGGGCCGAATAATTTTGCACGCACCACTTTTCAGTTTTTTAATTGCTAAAAAAGGTTAAAATATCCAAAAGATTTCGTTCCACTTCACAATTGTGTCCCACTTGTTGGTGATTCTTCACAAAAAATAAAAATGTTATATCTTTATGTTTGAAGCCTGAAATGTGGCAAAAGGTTGAAAAGTTCAAGGGGGGCGAATACTTTTGCAAGCCACTGTATGTTGGTATCTTTGGACCATCCCAAGCAGAAAAAAAGAAGGTCCTGATTCCTCTATAAAGAACTTTAGTTATCAATAGACAGATCATTAGCAGGTGGAAGGAGGTCCTGATTCCTCTATAAAGAACTTTAATTATCAATAGAGGGATCACCAGCAGGCGGGAGGCGGTCCTGATTACCCTATATACAGTAAGTCTTGGTTCACACTGGGGCGGCTTCAAAGTCCTTCGACTTTAAAGCGCCCCGTACAGCGCGACTTCAGCGAGGCTTGCATAATGACTTCTGTAATAGAAGTCAATGCAAGTCACTCTGAAGTCGCCCCCAAATAGTACAGGAACCTTTTTTCTAAGTCGAATCAACTTGAGTTGTCTCGATTAGAATGGTTCCATTGCACTGAATCGAGTGCAACTTGTCAGGCAGCTGACAGATCGCCTCAGTATGAACTGAGCTTAAATCTTTGGTTTAGAGTATGTGTCCAATTCTGAAGACCTCACTTAAAAAAGATATTGATAAGATAGAATGAGTACAAAAATAGGAAATAAAAATGGTTAAATGTTAGAGGGATAAAATGTATCAGGAGAAGCTGCAAGAAATTAATATTTACAGTCTTGAAGAAAGAAATGAAAATGGGAGACATGACTGAAACCTTTAAATACATTAAGGGTGTGAGTAAAGTTCAGAAGGGCAGTATTTTTAATGTGAAGACAAGATCAAGAACATGGGGACATGCACAAGAAAAGTTAAAAACGAACATAAGACATTATTGTTTTACCGAAAAAACAGTTGATACTTGGAGTAGGCTTCCAACAGGGGTAGTGAGTCAGTCAATAGTAAGGGAATTTACACATGCTTAGGACAAACGTAAATCTTTACTCAAAGAAATAAAAAAAATAATAAATACATTAAATAAATAAAAAAAAGAGGCAAACTCATTGGACCACTTGGTATTTTTCTTTTTCAATTTCACTTTTGAATGTTTTTATATTTCTAAGTTCAAAACTAACCCTAGAAAGCATTATTTTATCTAAAGAGTAACTGATGCCTGGAATAGACTTCCAGCAGAGGTAGTAAGTCGGTAAAAGACTATCTGGTCTTTTTCTGTTGTTGGTCTTCTATGTTTCTACAAGTTTTAACGCACATTAGCACATGTACACAAGTTAGCCATTTTTACCTGTGGTGCTAGTTCACACTTGTGTGATACGTGTTGGGCAAAAAAAGTATGTGCATTTTATGCATTATATTAAATGATTTATTGATAACAATGGCAGCATTAGCAAGGCCATTGAAAAAGCACACCATTGTTTGTTAGAGGTGCTTGCCAGCATGCCATAATAATGCACGAAACACAAGAAAATGTAAAGCCCAAACATTCTTTTTTTAAGTTTTACATATATATACTTCATGTAAATCTGTCATGAGATAAAAACATGGAGGCAGCCATTGCTAACATCTTTTTTCTGAAAATTCGAATTGTCTGGCTTTCCTGCTGACCCACTTGCGTTAAGATTTTGACTTACTGACCTGGAACAGGTTTGCAGAGAAGGACCTCAGGCATTTCCTACTAGTCTGCTTCGTCTATGTCTGTGACACAGAAGCTATTAAAATCAAATAGGTCTGCGAAACAGCCAAGCAAGAAAGCAAATGCAGCCTCTACATTTCTCTCAAAACAGGTTCACTTTAACTCTCAACCTGTCCACAGCATTTAACCTTACCCCAAACTCCAACCCTAACAACAGCCACTCAAAATTGTCTTGATCCATTGTTGTGTTTGAAGGAATAGTGAACAATAATGGAGAAAAACTGCCCAAGTACTTAACTATCATTACACTTGACCTGACCCTTAAAATTGACCCTTAACGCCTAAGTTAACCTAAAAATCCTATCACTTAACTCCCTCAAACATAATTTTTAACCTCACCTTCCTAACCCTCGATGACAACCGGAACCTATTTCATAAAATCTCAGCATTTAAAGTTTGTAGATTTCACAGCACCAGGACCTCAGCCCCGAAAATGACTGATCCAGAAGAAGGGTGCCAATTGGATATGAATGAGCTTGGATATCCAGTAACTTATGTAATGCCTACTATTTATCTGTTTGCTCTATTTATGAATCAGATGATGTTTAGAGAAACCTTCAAATGTGTAGAGAAGATGACCATTCCGAGGTTGCCTGAGGTCTGTTTTAATTATCTATAGCTGGATCAGGCTCTCCTAAAATCATTGGTGTTGCCAGCATAAGCAGTTCAAAACGCACTCCCTGCACTGCTGGCAATAATTGCATGTAAAAATATGACATGCTGGTTGTACCCAAGCTGGTTGATGGATCGACCTCAATCAGCATGCCCATAGATATTTTGAATCTTGGTCGATCCCTGTTGAACTGGCTGAGATTCAAACCGTCTATGGATGGACCATCGAATACAAAAGGTTACGTAAACAAAATTTATCTATACAAGTCCTTATGACATAAAGTCATGACTACTGACAAAATGCCACACCCAGGTAGATCAACCTGCTACTACAAAGACCCCCATAGACACATATCCTCAGAAAATGTGCCAGGAGCCACAGGTTCTAATTTTATTTAAAACAATTTTTCTTCCAAACCTTCAAAATTCTCCTTCCCAAACCCTTGTAAATCCATCCTATATTTTACTAACAAAAATCTGGCTTCTATTTATTTTCAGTAATTCAGCATAGATTTGACATGATTATCTCTTTCTCACCTGCTCCTTCTGATCCTTTTGGATGCTATTGAAATTGTTCTGTTGTAGTTTCTGGCTGTAGGATATCTAGAGTAAGTAGCATTTTTAGTAATAATAATCCGCAGGCAGTAGACAGATCATCTCCAGCAAACGGGAATGCGTGACAGCTACTCCAGAGACAGCACTGGGTCTGAATGCTCGAGATAGGAAGGCAGCAGAGCTGAAAGCCACTATACATATTTTACTGGCTTTACTTCCTGGTGACGCTTTCTCAGGAATGTCTCATCTGCAGCTCTTTTAGTTTTCACCTACTTAGGCTTTGTAAATGTGGACAAACTTGTTTCGTCGTTCCTTGGATTTTATTTTACATACAAAAGGTGAAAGAACTCAAGAAGCCAGACGGCCGGATATTCAGGTCTTACTGCACTGGCCAAAGAGAGCCACAACTCCCAACTCCCCCCAGCTTCAGTACTGGCAGTAATGTGCATTTTTTTTCCAAAAAAATGTATGGAAAGTTTGTATTAGGATGAATGATAAGATTGCGCCCTCTCTTTCTATTCTAAAAAACATGAAAGTTATCTGAAAAGTGAATATTTATACAAAGTGAACATTTTATTATGCAAATTGTCCCTTTAATACATGTGCTGAAATTATAATTATGGACAAAGAATGTTTCAATGCAAAATGCAAAAACAAACAGCAAATTGAAAAGTTAAAGAGGAACTGCAGTCTGCTCACATAATTAGTAATAAAAACATCTTTGCCATTCGGAAGCTTCCCTCCAACCACTTTGCATATTATTTTATATATACTGTGATTCTGTACTTCCCAAATACTGGCAGTCCCCAAGTTAGGAACACATTAAGGACTGTAGGTTTGTTCGTAAGTGGAATTTGTTCGTAAGTGGAATTTGTTCGTAAGTCGGAACACTGCATTTGTAAATGTAACTTCCAATCGGAACACTGCGTTTGTAAGTGTAACTTCCGGTTGGAACACTGTGTTTGTAAGTGTAACTTCCAATTGGAACACTGCATTTGTAAGTGTAACTTCCGGTCTGAACACTGCATTTGTAAGTGTAACTTCCGGTCTGAACACTGCATTTGTAAGTGTAACTTCCGGTCTGAACACTGCATTTGTAAGTGTAACTTCCGGTCGGAACACTGCATTTGTAAGTGTAACTTCCGGTTGGAACACTGCGTTTGTAAGTGTAACTTCCAATCAGAACACTGCATTTGTAAGTGTAACTTCCAATCGGAACACTGCATTTGTAAGTGTAACTTCCGGTCGGAACACTGCGTTTGTAAGTGTAACTTCCAGTCGGAACACTGCGTTTGTAAGTGTAACTTCCAGTTGGAACACTGCATTTGTAAGTGTAACTTCCGGTCGGAACACTGCGTTTGTAAGTGTAACTTCCGGTCGGAACACTGCGTTTGTAAGTGTAACTTCCAATCGGAACACTGCATTTGTAAGTGTCACTTCCGGTCGGAACACTGCGTTTGTAAGTGTAACTTCCAATCGGAACACTGCATTTGTAAGTGTAACTTCCGGTCGGAACACTGCGTTTTTCCAATCGGTACACTGCGTTTGTAAGTGTAACTTCCAATTGGAACACTGAGTTTGTAAGTGTAACTTTCGCCTGTGCACGGATGTGGGATTTTCCGGGCGCTTGTTATGTTATCTGGGGCTCTTCTGGCCATGCAGTACATGTAGTACTGCAGTGTGGGATGTGTCCGGAGGTGCTCAGAGGTATCCAGGACCAGCGAGGAGCACAAGTGGCCAGCATTTGAGGCCGTTCATAAGTAGGAGTTGTTCGTAATTCAGGTGTTCGTAACTCGGGTGTTCGTAACTCGAGGACTGCCTGTCTGCTGCAGAAATCTCCCTCCACTGAGTCTGGATGCAACCATTTTAACTGTGGGCGGCTGAAGCTGCTGCCTGTTCACTTTTTGGATTTACACAGACACACAGAGGCACACCTCCAGCTCTGCAGCTCTTATTGGCTCTCATAGACTCATCCCCCCTCCCTTCCTGGCAAACTCTCACAAGAGTGAGAGAGAGAGCTGTGCATGTCATAAGCCTAGGATTTTTACCAGATAAGAAACAGGAAGAGGGCTGTATAAGGTATTTACTGGCAATAAAAAAAAATGTTTTACTATCCAAGGTTAAAACATAAGATTTAATAGATGGAAGGTTGAAAAAATGATTGAAGGTCCGCTTTAACCGCTTGACGACCAGCCGCCGTCACTATACTGCGGCAGGTCGGCACGTTCTCGCGAACCGCCGTAGCTGTACGTCAGCCCTTTAAGTGGGGATAGCAGGTGAGCGCGGGGGTGCCGATGCGAGTGGTCAGCGGTCACAATGACTGACGGCCACGTGTGATTGCGGGCACGAGAGCCAGAACAGGGACGAGTGTGTGTAAACACAAAAATCCCTGTTCTGTGAGGAGAGGAGAGGCAGATCGTGAGTTCCTACTAGCTAGGAACCACAATTTGTCATCTCCTCTAGTCAGTCCCCTCCCCCTACAGTTAGAACACACACTAGGGAACACAGTTAACACCTTGATCGCCCCCTAGTGTTAACCCCTTCCCTACCAGTGACATTTACACAATAATCAATGCAATTTTTATAGCACTAATCACTGTATAGATGTCAATGGTCCCAAAAATGTGTCAAAAGTGTGGGGTCTGTCTGCCATAATGTCGCAGTCCCGAAAAAATTGCTGACCACCGCCATAACTAGTTTAAAAAAAAAATTTTTTGGACAAATACTGTACTGCTTAAACTAAAATTGTTCGTTCTGGTATCGTACGAGAAGGATGTTCGTGTTTGTCCCTTCAGATAATTTGGCTTGAACTGTCATGATCAGCTCTCGAAAGCTGTGTACTAATGATCAGATTATCGTACGATCGCTTTGAAAATATTTTTCCTCTGATTTTCTGAATACCCATATTACCTGCATTGCCCATATATCATCTTCAGTATTACATAACAAAGGCCCAAGTCAAGACTTTTGCCCTCCTGCAGACTTCAGTTACACTGTTCCTGAAAAAACAGATCCAGATTACAGGATATGTCATTATTCAACTGGCAGAAAGGAGATAAAAGGACTAAATCTGACATCTTAAAGCCTAGTACACACAATGAGATTATCGGATGAACGATTGTCCGTTTTTATTTTTTTTGCATGCTAGTCTCCATATTGAAAACAAATACCGTAGGTTACTAAAGTACGAAAATTCTTGTATGACAATAAAAATTCGGAAGTGATGTAATGTATTTGTATTGTATTTTCGGACAAAAACTGTACTGATTTTCGTGTTTGTCCCTTTGGAAAATTTCGGACGAAAGCTATGTATTAACGATCAGATTATCGTACAATTGGTTCGAAAGCGATATTTTTTGTACGATATTCTGATCATGTGTACCCGAGTTAGGTGTTCACATAACCCACATAGTTCAAGGATTTATTTTGCTAATACTGTTTACAGCCCTCAAATTCTCCACTGGCCTACTCGCGAGCTCGGGATGACTCTGAGCATGGGGGGGGAGGTGGGGTGGTAGGGGGGGGGGGGGCAAGCACCGCCGACAGTCGGGGTTGAATGGGAGCCCTGGGGAAGATAGAGGAGAGTAGGCAGCCGGATCATAAGGGTGCCGAGTAACATCGCTGTAACAGCTTTCATTAGAATTGTCAAGTGTTCTCCACACTTGCTGTCACACGAAGCCCCACCTCCTGGCCCAGGTACTTTGATAGACTGCTTTGATAGGCTGCCTTGATGGACACAGGTAGGCTGCATTGTTGGACACAAGTAGTGTGCATTGTTGGGCACAGATGAAGCGGCATTGATGGACACAGGTTGGTTGCATTGTTGGGCACAGGTAGTGTGCATTGTTAGGCACACAGATGAAGCAGCATTGATGGACACAGGTAGGTTGCATTGTTGGGCACAGGTAGGCTGCATTGTTGGGCACAAGTAGGCTGCATTGTTGAACACAGGTAGTCTGCATTGTTGGGCACAGGTGAAGCGACATTGATGGACACAGGTAGGTTGCATTGTTGGGCACAGGTAGGCTGCATTGTTGGGCAAAGGTGAAGGGGCATTGATGGACACAGGTAGGTTGTATTGTTGGGCACAGGTAGGCTACGTTGTTGGGCACAGGTGGAGCGGTATTGATGGACACAGATAGGCTGCATTGATGAACACAAGTGAGGCTGCACTGATGGTCACTAATATGCTGCACTGATGGTCACTGATAGGCTGCATTATTGAGCACAGGTGAGGCTGCACTGATGGGCACTGATATGCTGGACTGATGGGCACTGATATGCTGCATTGAGGTGCACTGATAGGCCGCATTGATGAGCACAAGTGAGGCTGCACTGAAAAAGTTTTTTTTTCTGCATAAAACATTTAAGTGTCATTTCATGAGATAATTTATGAGGGCGTGTTTAGGGATGGAATTAGGGGCGGGGCAGGTTAGGGGTTGGGTGTGGCAACAGGTGGCGAGTAGCCCTTAAGGCTTGGCTAGTAGCTCAAGACTTGAAATTTTGAGCCCTGCTGTTTATCTTAAAGTGACTCCTAATTCTTAAAGCGAAGTTCCACCCAAAAGTGGAACTTCCGCTTATCAGCCTCCTCCCCCCCTCCAGTGCCACATTTGGCACCTTTCAGGGGGAAGGGGGGAGCAGGTACCTGTTTTTGACGGGTACCCTGTACCCACTTCCGTTGGCCTTGGGGCGGCGAGGTACGTCAGACTAGGGTTGCCACATCATTCCTTTAATCCAGGACACATATTAATTTCCCAGCTTCTGAGGCTGATTTTTGCAGATAAGGCACTAAGTGAGTTTAATTGCCACCTTAAGCAGCCACAGAACCTGTGTAATTAATATGTGTCCTGGATTAAGGGTATGATGTGGAAACCATATGTCAGACGTTTGGCCCCTCCTCCTTCCTCCCCCTGCTGCCGGACCAGTAAGAGAGCACAGCGTGCTTCTCGCATGTGCAGTAGGGAACTGGCTGTGAAGTCGCAAGGGTTCACTTACCGGCAATGGCAGCGGCAGCACCCAACAGCCGATAGAATCATCGGCTGGGTGCCGACATCCATATATTAAAAGTCAGCAGCTACAGTACGTGTAGTTGCTGACTTTTATTTTAAATTTTTTTATAATTTCTAATTTTAGAAAAAGTTGCTAGCAGGTATGGAGTACATTGATATTATTGCCCCCCCCTTCTCCCAAACACCAAACCATTCTGAACAGGCAAAACTCCAAAAAAGTTTTGTTGGGGCATTTTACATTTGTTACGAAATACTGCTCAACGTCTGTTAAGTTATGGTAAAAGCCATATAGGTAGTGCATCAATTTCACAGGGTTTCTTGACTCTTAAAAGTGTATTAATAAAGAAATTTGCATAGTTTTTTATCCATTGAAACTGCATGTAAATTTGTTCTGTGCAAATGGGGTGATATTTATTGATCTCAGGTTATATTCTCTGCAGAACGCACGTGTGAATGCAGAAAATATCACATCACGACCACTAGATGGAGCAGATGAGCATGCATATTTCCCATGACACTCAGAACCATCTAATGGCCATAATATAGAGAATATTTCTTGAGAACATTTGATTTTGAACCGTTTTTATAAAAACACTCCTTTTGACTTGTGTTGTAAAAAGCAACAGTAAATCACAATCATTGTGTTGGAGTAGTAGGCAGTAAATAGAGTATGGATAGGCAATGAGAAAAACATGGGTGTCCCTGTGTAAATACTAGCTTACAAATTAGGTTTTAAAAACATTGATGCATATAATGTTTTTTTTAGGGCATGGCGCAGTAATCAAAAACATTTAATAAAACCATTGGAGTAGCCTTGTTTATGCTTTTTAAACCCAGTTCAGGGTTCCTTAGTCTTCCTCTGCTAGAAAAATGCTTGTAGAGGTAAACCTACTCTACTACAGTGTCATAGTTGCCAACCTTGTAAAAATATTTTTAGGGACACTTTTTTGGCTGTAGGCGGAGTCACATTATAATTAGGGGGCAGGGCATGCATTTGTGGGCATGACATAGTTGAAAAAAAATGCAGCCCGTAAAGCGCGCCGTGCCAACAAATGGGCGTGGTTTACGTGGAAATGGGTGTGGCTTAAATGGGCGTGGCTCACATGGGGTGTGGTTACAGTCTGAGATGAATGAGGGATGGAGAGGAAAAGGGGGAAAGTGGGGGACAGGGAGGGGGGACAGGGATGGAGGGACAGCAGCCCCATATCCTACACCACAATAGAAAATGCAGAGTTAGTGGGAGTCCTGAGCGTGTCACCTGCCACGTTGCCTGCCACCAGATGCCATCAGGTGTCCCCAGCGGAGCCTTCCTCACATCTGTGTCCCCATCAGCAGAGTCCTCCTTACATCTGTGTCCCCATCAGTCCTCCTTACATCTGTGTCCCCATCAGCAGAGTCCTCTTTACATCTGTGTCCCCATCAGTCCTCCTTACATCTGGTGCCCCCTGTGACATCCAGACTATACGCCCTCCCCCTGTGACATCCAGACTGGCCCCCCCTGTGACATCCAGACTATACGGCCCCCCCCGTGACATCCAGACTATACAACCCCCCCTGTGACATACAGACTATACAGCCCCCTGTGACATCCAGACTATACGGCCCCCCCTGTGACATCCATACTATACCCCCCGTGACATCCAGACTGGCCCCCCCCTGTGACATCCAGACTATACGGCCCCCCGTGACATCCAGACTGGTCCCCCCTGTGACATCCAGACTGCCCCCCTGTGACATCCAGACTATACAGCCCCCCCTGTGACATCCATACCGGCCCCCCCTGTGACATCCAGACTGGCCCCCCCTGTGACATCCAGACCGGCCCCCCCTGTGACATCCAGACTGGCCCCCCCTGTGACATCCAGACTGGCCCCCCTGTGACATCCAGACCGCCCCCCCCTGTGACATCCAGACCGGCCCCCTCTGTGACATCCAGACAGGCCCCCCCCCTGTGACATCCAGACTGGCCCCCCCGTGACATCCAGACTGGCCCACCCTGTGACATCCAGACTATACAGCCCCCCGTGACATCCAGACTGGCCCCCCCTGTGACATCCAGACCGCCCCCCCATGACATCCAGACTGCCCCCCCTGTGACATCCAGACTGGCCCCCCTGTGACATCCAGACCGGCCCCCCGTGACATCCAGACCACCCCCCCTGTGACATCCAGACCACCCCCCCCGTGACATCCAGACCGGCCCCCCCTGTGACATCCAGACTGCCACCCCCGTGACATCCAGGCTATACAGCCCCAAAGTTGGTCAAGCGGAGCCGCATGGTTACAGTAGAGATTGAGCTGTGGCGCCGGCCATCCCCCGGCCCTTTCCATAACAGGTCACAGAGACTGGCAGCGGGGCGGAGCGGGCTGGGGGGTGGGCGGTGCCGCAGCTCAATCTCTATTGTAGCCATCTAGCCAGCCTACTTCTACGGTCTTCTTGAAAATGGTGGCCTGGCGGAGACAGCCGCGGACCTCTAGCGGCCGGCAGCGCGGACCTCGGCGGGAAAAATCAGGAAAAACCTAATTTCTCAGGACATCTCCCGGGAAACGATTAAATAGGGAAAAGGGTCTAAATCCCGGGAATGTCCCGGGAAATTCGGGACAGTTGGCAAGTATGCAGTGTGTAAGCAGGGGTGTGTCCCCCTATTAGAGAGACCCCTACCCTGGGTGGGTATTGTGGGTAGGGCTATATTAGGCCTTCAAAATCTTGAACTGGAAGATCGTGGGGCAGAGGGTAATGGGAAAAGGCTACCCTGGTATACTGCCATGTAAGCTTGTAGCCCTAGGAATCTAACCCCTCAGGGTAAGCCCAGTACAAGCTCCACTGGAGTACCCACCTATAGGGCCATACTGTGAGGACAATGGAAGAATTGGGCAGCCATCCTTTGTTGATGTTGGATGTGCATTGTGCAGATGTATTGATGTTGGGACTAAAGAGATGGAGGTGAAGTGTGTGTTTTTTCTCGACGTTATAGGTATGTGTATCCTATCTCATTCCTTTGCAGATGGACGGTGGAAGGGGCCCATGGTCATTGCTGGTGGTAAAATGGGGCCCTGCTAACACAATGACTAACAAGGGCATTTGGTAAGCATGTGTCTTTGTTCCTATATACACCCAGCATTCAGCCCGTCAAGCCGCAGCCTGCCATAGACTTAGACAGGCTGCCTGCAGCAAGGCTAGACATTGTAATTGGCCCTCCCGGCACACTAAAACACTGAGAGAATGCACTTCAGGTAGATTACCCCATGTGCAAGCGGCCTTAACAAATAGTAAATAGGCTTTTATAAAAGACCTGGCTGACCTCTGTAGCTGCAGGCAATGTAGAGCAATGCACCTTCAACAATCAGAACAAAAACATTCTCACTTCAAACTTCTCACATTCTCACATTCATTTCTTGAGCAATACCTTATTTTGCTCCCCCTCCCAGCAGAGACTAAACCAAGCTATACACGTTGAGGTTTTTTTGTTTTTTTCATTTTGAATGCTGGTTTTCCAACAGGACTATTCAATAGAAATGGGTGATTAGACCGGCTTATGTTGAACAGACAGCTGTACACACATACCAAAATTAAGCTGGTTCCTGCTGAACTGGCCTATTTTCGGTATGTGTGTACCTGGCTTTAGCCTGCCAGCCATCTAATCTGTAATGTAAATGTAGCAAGGTCTCAGGCCATCTTTGATCTAATGATGAGCTCCAGGGCCAGGGATAGCGGACACCCTCTTGTATGTAGTGGGTTGTGAGGCATGGTGGGTGCAGAGTAGTTAAAGTTATTGGGCGCCAGACAATTGAATACAAAAGAAAGTTTATTTCTCTTAAACTTTTTTTGGGGGAGAGAGGGTTAGGGCCAGGACACCCTTAGGTAGTTGCAAGATTAATTGTCAGACTCTGAGACTTCAATAGAGACTTCAAACAGCCATGGAGGAAAAGGCATCCAGCAAGATGCCACATCTGCATGTGCAGGAATGCTGTCTCCTATGGCAACAGTCTTTAACATCCTAACACAAAGCGTAACAGTTCTTTCGCTTTCACTACAATCACTCCTTTTAGTTCTTCAGCCCACTGAGCTCCTGGTCTCTCACTAGACCCACTGATTCACTGCCACTGAATCCCTTGAGCTCCTCAAATCTTCACGGCGGTATCTTCCTCAAGCGTTACCCCCGACTCTCTGCTGGGTCCCTAGCTTGGCACTCAAGGTACCTCTCAAGCTTCACCCCACTGGCCTGCTTGGTCCCTGGCTTAACAAATAAGGCTGCTATGCATGTGTCACCTCCGCTGGTTGGGTCCCTGGCTTGATACCCACTGAAGTTTCCCGATTCTTCACCATCCCCGGTTGGTGAGAATGCTGCTCTGGTACTTGCTTCACTTACTCACTGTGATCCCTGGTAATTAGGCGGATAGTCCCTTACTGGTGACAGCTTCCCCTCTACCTCCGACCATGTTCTCTGGCTGGCAGAACCGTCACTTCTGGTTGGACTGCAAGCCGCAGTCCCAACCCTTCGCTGCTCTCTTGCTTCTGGATAGGCCCTCAGACAGCCTAGCAGCCAGATGTGCCCGGGATAGGCCCCATCTCCGGCCTAGCAGCCCTGGCAGTACAACACACGTCCACCCAGACAGCCACCCAGGTGGCACAGAACCGAGATCACCTGACTCCACCCAAATGTATAGGCTCTCCCAGCAGGCCAAGGGATTAAAAAAAATCCCTGTCCATTGGCTGAGATACCCATATACCCATAACCCGACCTTGTGTTGCCCTTCTCATATCTAGTACCACCAAGTGCTTGGCCCCCTAGTGGTAGAAGAAAAAAGTGCAACAAGGCCAAACTTAGGGAGAAATCAATAGATCTCTAACAATGAACCAGGATAACTACTCCTGGCAAGTAAATTTGTGAGGAGCAACCCTGCCTAAACTCCAGGGTGCTACATAAATATTAGAACAGGAATATTAGGAGAGCAAAATGTTGATACCTGATTTAAATGACTTTACTGCTTCTGTTGTGAACTTTGAGGATGAATTGCTCCACAGTCTCTACAGCTTCAGAGATCAGCTGTGGCTTGTTTGAAAGCGTATTTACCGCTTGCTAAGAATATGTCAATATTTGATTGTCCATAACCCAGCCACAGTTCTGCAATAATGAGTTTTCTCCGTGAGTCAGATTCTAAAATAAGCTATATAGTAAATTACCTGCTAAAACCCACAATCTTTCTCTAGCAAAAAGAAGAGGCACACTATGTCCTCATTTGCATAACATTTTGGAACCCTGCAAAACATTTCTGAATGCTCTAAAACTGCTTATAAAACAGTAGCTAAACGTCTAACAAACACTGAGCATCTGGCAAGAATTTAATAGCATTTGAATTGGAACATCTGTGATCATAGGTGTGCGCACAGGGTGTGCCAGGTGTGCCCAGGCACACCCTAATCACCCAGTGTGGCACAGATTCCTCCTGTTTGAACCCCTGATTTTTCACCAAAGCCCATGACGGGGCTCCTAACAAGATGCAAAAACAAATAACGACACCAATTCCTGCCCTACTGACACCATCCACTGCTCTAAGTATGCAATATCCCATCTAGCATGTACTTCCGTAATGGTAAGGTTTTTTAACCTAAGGAATCCACTGCTCTACTGACACCATCAGTATAAATGCACACACACATATGTGTTTGAGCTTTGAGGTGCACACCCTAATGCAATAGGCTGTGCACACCTATGTCTGTGATTAGTCAGCCTTAAAATCTATAATTTCTGAGGTAAGCCTAAACAGTACATGAACCCTAACACTGGCACACGCAGCTAGCTCTACAAACAGTGTAAAAATCGTGCTCCAAACACTAAAACCCACGTCTCTGGCAATAAAATTAACCCTAAGAAATCTACTGAAAAGTATTTTAAATGTCAGCTTTTACAGCTCCTCTAGCATATTTTCTTATAGTAAAATGTGACCTACAAAAATTTAACCTACAAAAAACTATAAAAAGGAATTACAGGTAGATACCTTTTAACCCCTTGTCTACATGCCAATTTCCAAATTTTTCACACACACACATGTTAAAATCTGCATTTTTTGCAAGAAATTACTTTAAAGTTATACTAAAGGCTATACAGTAGTTTTTTTGTTTGTTAAAAAAAAAAAAGTACTCTTACCTACTCTGTGCAATGATATTGCACAGAAAGGTCCCTTACCTCCTCCTCTGAAAGTCCTCCGCCAGTGCTGTTAGCTCCTCCTTCCTCTAAGTACCGCTTTAGCAAGTACTTATGTGTGCGTGTTCCTAGGCACACACTGACAGTAAGCCACGCCCCTGCTTCCTCCTTACAGGAGTTTGACCAACAGCAGCAGGAGCCTATGGCTCCACTGCCCTCAGTGTCACCTGTGAGACCAGGAAGTGAGAAGAGTTCTGGTGCTAGCGGGAACCATCAACTATTGATCCAGATCACTGCCACCCAGGCCTGCCGCAGGAGTCAGGAAGGCGACCTACTGCTACAGCCTACATCATCTTTTCCGCTAGTCTGCTAAAGGACAAGAAAGGAGGGCCCCTCCAACCAGTTTTGTCGTTAGAAATCACGGCGCCCCATACAGCCTATGGCGCTGCGGTGAGGGGGGGGGGTGTACACAGGAGGGAATCAGATGTGGGCAGCCCAGGGAGGGGAGATGGGAAAGGAGAACAATTACAGAATAACTCACTGTGTCTGCATCTCTTCCTCCAGCAGCTGAAAGCCGGTGGACGGGAGTGGGAGAGAAAACCGGCTTTCAGCTGCTGGAGGGAGAGACACAGTGCATTGTTCTGTAATTGTCCTCCCACCGCTAACACCGATCCCCCTGCTGTCCGGGCCCCCCTGTGTGCCCGAGCCTGGTGGTAACCTCCGTTTCGGCTTGCCTGCTTACGTCTTGGCTAGTCGCTGAGGAGATCCCCAGGGAGAGCGGTGAGAGGGTTGTGGACCCACAGTTATGCTGGATACTGTGTCATAAGGATTTCTACCATCTCCCACCACCGGGTGCAGGATTATAACTACTTACACCACAGACATATCTTATTCATAAGAGCCAATGTCGTCAAAGGCCGCAACTGCGCTGATAGAAAAGTACTGCTAAGGACTGTATTTAGGTTATTTGATCCTGAGGGCAGATCTGCATTTGAACGTAAAGCGGAGTTCCAACCAAAAGTGGAACCTCCGCTTATCTGCTGCCTCTCCCCCTCCGGTGCCACATTTGGCACCTTTCAGGGGGGAGGGGGAAGGGGTACCTGTTTTTACCCGTCCCCACTTCCAGGAGACAGTCCTACGGCATGTCCCTTGGAAGTTCGGCCACCCTTCTCCTTCCTCCTCTGCCGGGCCAATTAGAAAGCGCAGCGTGCGTCGCAATGCATAGTAGGGAACAGGGGCGGACTGATAACTCATGGGGCCCCCCGGGCAATAGGAGATTATGGGGCCCCCAGGCAATCAGAGATTATGGGGACACACAGTATACACACACTCAGTATACAATCACACAGTATACACATACATGCACACACAGTATACACAGACAGATGTAAAAAAAACACAGATTTATACATACTGTCCTTGGTTTTACTGAGGCTGGCAACCCTGATGGGGCCCCCTAGTGGCCCAGGGCCCTCGGGCAGTGCCCTAATCGCTCAATGATCAGTCCGCCCCTGGTAGGGAACCAGCTGTAAAGGCTTCTCTACCGGTTTCCCTTATGACAAATGACGGTGGCTGTACCCGACAGCCGATCTGAAAATCGACTGGGGTGCCGACATCGCAGGCTCCCTGGACAGGTAAATGTCCGTATATTAAAAGTCAACAACTACAATATTTGTAGCTACTGAACACTGCTTTAAGTCTTTTACCACAGGCCCAGCCATTGTGAGAGCTCCCAAGTGCCCATATACAAAACTGCTATTCACTCTTGTCACTTGCTGCGGCTCATCCTATGAGGAAAGCTATAGTTTATGCTGTCAGAGATATAATATATGCTGGAATTTAAAATCACTGCAAGGAACCCTGTATACAGCGTGTTACCTGGTTGTGTTTTCCATTGTTATACATTATGGGACTGAACTTAGCTTGTCAATACACTCTGCTATTTATAATACAGTTATGAGTCTAATTCTTGTGTGCCCCTTAAAATACATAAAAGCTATTACTCTGCATCAGTTCTTAAGGTATAGTGGTGGTGTCAGTGGGGTTAAAGCCCTGAATAGGGTCGAAACAGGAGCAGAGGACTCGATTCAACCAGGTGGTGCCATCTCTGGACTGTGACTGCTTTTATAGAATGATAGGAATTGTGGCTATGCTTTTGATGCAAAAGGGCCTGTAACTTTTAGATTTCCGGGAAGCTGTGTTTCTGGTATCCTGCACCCTGAACCTACCTCTCTGCATTTTTTTGTTAAATAAACTGTGAAAAGCCCCTGGGACAGGAGCCTAAGTTTGTTGGTGAGCTACTGGGACTGGTACCAGGGCAGGCTGCATCTGCACAGGTAGGGGGGCCCATCTATTTCCAGCACCTCCTTCAGAAGTGTTTCACCAAGCATCAGAGGCTGAAGCAGATTTGACACAAATAGCTGAGGCTGGAATTTTGCTTTAACTATCATCATTAAAAGCTAAAACAAGTACAGCTTTGTAGCGTTCGAGATTATGTGGCAGTAATATTTTCAGGAAATAAGGGGTTGTCTCTAATCTGAGTTTTCCTTTTCTAAATAATTGAGATTTTCTGTAATAGTTGATACTTGAAGAACACAGTAGATTACTTCTGCATAGATACCTACAAGACTTAATGTATTGGATTGACTTCTTGCTATGTTTGCTCAATCTTCGAAAGGCAGACCTTGATGTCCAAGGGGATAATGAAATTCCTTGAGGAGCACGCTTATCCCAATATTCTTGGGCCATCTGACATGGGTACCAACAATGAATGAATGTCCCCCTATCCCTCCATTTTAAAAAAAAACTTTGAGAGGAGATTTCCAGACATTCCAATGAGTCAAACCTGGGTGAGATACCATTTAAACATATTTAGTGCTCGTACAATATGTCTTAAGAGTATATCACTTGGGTTGACTGAATTGGAGGCATATTAAAGAAATGTATTTTACATTTTACACACATACATACAGCAGCTTTTTTAGTTTAATCTGCTTTCATTATACATTTTCACAAGTACAAAAAGAAACCATGTACAGTGACCAGAAGGATAGAAAGCAGTTAAACAAGTCTATCTCTTCGAAGATGCAAGGACACATAATACAATGTTCATGTAGAGCTAATCTGAAGATAAAGTATTAAGAAGCATTCCAGCATACATGTTGTATGAAAGATATATCTGACAATATATATATACCACATAATACAATATTTCAATAATAACTGCATAGGGTGGGACAAAGCCCACAAGAATTTAGTCTGAATTCTACTAACTGAATAAACATATACTGAAGACTACGCATTAAGTTAAAAAGTCAACTGTCAGACATAGTATAATAATCTCCAGGCAATAATATCCCTATTATATGCCTTGAGATTAGGGGGAGATCCTAGTACAACCCTGAAGCATATCTCAAATAAAGGAAACAAAATTTGATAAATATCTAATAGCAGCTTCTTTTTTTTAAATATACAGCAGTGCAGCTTAAGAGAAATGTTGGGTCAGCACCAGGAATCGCTCAAGGCCCTGTTGCCTTAAACCAGTGGTCCTACAACCAAACTTCCTACAAAGGGAAATTTTATGGTCCTTCAGACTTTAGAGAGGCCAGACTGTGGCCAACGGGAGCGTAAATTTTCCTGGCATCATTGAAAATAAACATTGCCACATTTGGGAGAGGGATCGTTGGTATCACTGGGAGGAATAGTGCCCCATCGTTGGTATCATTGGGAGAAACAGTGCCTCATCATTGGTATCATTGGAAGGAATAGTGCCCCATTGTTGATGTCATTAGGCAGAATAGTGTCTCAAATAGGGATGGGCGAACGGTTCGGCCTGAGCTTAAATTCGGGCAGAACTTTCGCCGTTCGGACGTTCGACGAACAGCCCAACAAACGGGACCGTTTGTTTGGCCCCCCGAACCGACCACAATGCATTGCGGCGCTGAACAGTGCATTGCAAGCCCTGATTGGCTGAAGCAGTGAAAGCTTCAGCCAATCAGGGCACAGAACACTGTCAGAGTCATGATTGGACACTGTCATCATGACTTTATCCAAACATGACTCCTTCGCGCCCCACAGTATAAAAGTATTCTTTCAATGGCAGCCATTTTCAGTGTGATTTCGGCATGGAGAGAGATAGAACAGGGCTCTGTTCAGTGCTATCAGTTAGTTAGTGTGCCATACTGTGCTATTTTGCTTCAATTGTCAGTGTAGAATATTAGTTTAGTGTCAGTCTAGGGAAAGTGTGAGTGTAGTGAGGAGGACCATCATTCAGCTTTGCATAGTATGCAGCTAGAGTAGGGACAGCTCAGATAGTTTCACTGTAGTGTAGTGAGACCGTGTCATTCATGCATACATTAGTATAGAGTAGGGACAGCTCACATAGTTTCAGTGTAGTGTAGTGAGACCGTGTCAGTAATCTTTACATTAGTATATAGCTAGAGTAGGGACAGTTCAGATAGCGTCAGTGTAGTGACGATTGAACACCGTCTATTTGATTGCGTTACTGCTAGTTTAACGCCATATAGTTTTGTGCGTTACAGCCAGTTTAATGCCATTTACTTCTGTGTGCTTTACTGCCAGTTTAACGCCATATAGTTTTGTGCGTTACTGCTAGTTTAACGCAATTTACTTCTGTGCGTTACTGCCAGTTTAACACCATATTGTTTTGTGTGCGTTACTGCCAGTTTAATGCCATATAGTTTTGCGTGCATTACTGCCAGTTTAACGCCATATAGTTCTGTGTGCGTTACTGCCAGTTTAACACCATATAGTTTTGCATGCGTTACTGCCAGTTTAACGCCATTTACTTCTGTGTGGGTTACTGCAAGTTTAACACCATATTGTTTTGTGTGCATTACTGCCAGTTTAACGCCATATAGTTCTGTGTGCGTTACTGCCAGTTTAACACCATATAGTTTTGCATGCTTTACTGCCAGTTTAACGCCATTTACTTCTGTGTGGGTTACTGCAAGTTTAACACCATATCGTTTTGTGTGCATTACTGCCAGTTTAACGCCATATAGTTCTGTGTGCGTTACTGCCAGTTTAACACCATATAGTTTTGCATGCGTTACTGCCAGTTTAAAGCCATTTACTTCTGTGTGGGTTACTATCAGTTTAACACCATAAAGTTTTGTGTGCGTTACTGCCAGTTTAACGCCATATAGTTCTGTGTGCGTTACTGCCAGTTTAATGCCATATAGTTTTGCGTGCGTTACTGCCAGTTTAACGCCATATAGTTCTGCGCATCACTGTATGTTTGGCGCATTATATTGCAGTATATTATAGTGTACCCGTGGAATGTGACTGTGTAGTGTGAGTACTCAAATTAAAGTGCACCAAACACCGCTTTACATTGATTAAAGTGCATCTACGTACAGATTTCAACTTCTTCTTTACATTTGCTTATAAGCACTGCCCCCTCCCTCCCAATAATATCTGGGAGGACAACAAGGAGAGGCAGACGTTCCCTTGGCACTGCAAGGGGGCCAGCAACAAATGTGTCCACAGGCAAAGGTGGACGTGGTGGTCAGTCCTCAGGCAGGGCATCATTTCCTCTGTTTAGCGAGTTTGCGTGCTATCCAGCCACAGCATGCAGAGGAGGTGGTGGACTGGCTTACTAAACCTTCCTCATCCTCCTCATCCTCTGTCACGCAAGCAGAGACAAGTGTGCAGTCCCCTGCAGTTGCCAGAGTGGATAAACCTGCCTCCTTGTCCACATCTATTCCTGCCATAGCCCCAACATCAGCCATTGAGAAGTCAGCTGAATTATTTGACCACAGCATCAGCCACTAGTGCCTTGATGATGCCCAGCCATTACTAGATTCAGATGTTGTTTCTGAGGTTGAGGATGACAGGAACATGAGCCTAGAGAAAGGGAGGAACACTCTGTAGACAAATTGGCATTCATGTTCCAAGCCGCAGCGTATTGCCAAGTTGTCTCTGGTGGTAAAGATGAAGAAGGAGGAGATGGAGATGATGATGTCACTGATGCGACTTGGGTACCAGATAGAGCAGAGGAGGAAACTAAAGGTGAGGCGGCACAACCCCAAGGTGGCCGACATCAAGAAAGCAGCCACCCTATTTCATCACATTCTGCAACTGTTATCTCCCGGCCCACTCCCCAAAGCTCAGCTGTCTGGGCCTTTTTCAGCACATCTGCAGCAGATCGCACTGTTGCTATCTGCAAACTGTGTCTCAGGCACATCAAACGTGGCAAAAACACCAACCATATGCATATCATTGCAATTTTTTTTTGCCTTCATCAAGAGCACCTCTATAGGGTTATGGTGGGAAGGTGTCCCCGATATCCAAAGAGTAATCTTTCTGCACCTGTTTGACAGGTGCATATCATTGCAATTTTTTACAGCAAGGCCAATTCTTGCTTTCATCAAGAGTACCTCTATAGGGTTACGGTGGGCAGGCGCCCCCAACACCCAAAGAGTAATTTTTCTGCACCTGTTTGACAGGTGCATATCATTGCAATTTTTTACAGCAAGGCCAATTCTTGCTTTCATCAAGAGTAGTACCTCTATAGGGTTACGATGGGAAGGCACCACGACACCCAAAGACCAACTTTTACGCACCCGTTACTTCTATACAAAGTCAAAGTGACACCAGAATGTATCCAAAAAATCTCTAATCTTGTTCCCAGTACACTAAATTGTGGCCTCATCATACACACTTGTTCCCCAGCTGTTGCTAAGCAAAATAAAGGCAGTTTGCAGGGAAAATTTCATTTTTTTGGCTTTATAAATGCAATTATTGCTGCAGCAGATTCTAGACATGGTACAGATCTGCCACCTTACAGGTAGACTAAGGGGATCCCCCAGGCACTATATTGGAAGGAATTTTTTATTTTTAGGCTTTCACTTCAAAAATCAAAAAATAACTGCTCATTTAAAAATTACGTTTTTCACAAACTTTTTTTGTATTGATACATGTCCCCCATGGCACGACCCGGACCGCTATAACCACTTTATGCCCAATTACTTGCATATAAGCCTTCAAAATGAGCACTTTTGATTTTTGACGTTCGGGTCCCATTGACTTTAATGGGGTTCGTTATTCGGGTCCAAACTTTCGCAGTGTTCGAAAGTTCTGGTGCAAACCAAACAGTGGTCCATTCTGCCCATACCTAGTCTCAAATCAGTGGGAGAAATGGTGCACCAGGGGGGCGAAAAAAGGCAAGCAAAGGACCACATCCGGCCCCCGATAGCCAGCTTGACATTCTGAACATGCTAACAGGAGGAGAAATAACATTGATGTGCTGCTCGTTCATTGTCTAATCAGCAGGCTGGGGGAGAGGGGAGACCAGAAGCAGAACAGAATAAAGAACTGTGGCACAGGGTCACCTAACTTTTCTCAGAATAAAGAACATGATTTTTTGCCTTGAGTTCTGCATTAAAACGAAAGCCAGTGAACTTGTTAATGATTTTCTACTTTTGTGTTAACTTTATGTAAAAATTAAACTTTTACATGCATTCCTTTACTCCTAAGAGAATAGCTCAGGGTATGAATAAAGAATTGGAATGAATTGTCTACATAGTGACAAAGCAAGACCGTAGTCAGTAAAATAAATGTAGTGGAAGAAGGTGGTGATCCTATACTCTTGTGTCATATGCAGATAATCATTCAGAATCAGAACAGTACACCAACTAAACAAAGGGCCCGATAAACTATCAGTGGTGCAACATTAAAATAGTGCAGATAGCTAAATTTTTACTACTGCACCAAATAAACAATGGTTCACATGCATTGCATGTTCCTGTGGAATGCGGCATGTGCATCAGAAAATCCCTGTTGCAATGTGTGCAACGTATAATTGAAAAAGATTGTATATATTTCCGGCACATGGAAAAAAAGTAGTAAGTGATGCAGGACTCCTTATCAACTATAGTCACTGCGACATAATAGATATCTTGCGGACTGTTTTTGTGATAATTTCGCACATAATGTCTTCAAACTTGTACCTGCATTCTAATGCATGTCTTTCCACTGAAGGCACCAAAAGAATGTGTACACCTCTTTTAAATAATTGTGTTCAAGTGTTTCCAGTGAAGGGCACTGCCATTGTATACAGAGACAGTTGTGCGCCTCCAACCATTGTGGCAATAGTTTTAGGAAGTCTCTTCCCTCCTATGCTAGATCCATAAAGACATAATTGAATGTTGATGGAATTGACTGGCCTGCACAAAACTCAGACCTCATCCCTTTTCAACACATTTGGCGTAAACTGGAAAGCCAATTGAAAGCCAGATCTTTTTTTCCCTGTATCTCACAAAGGCTGTTTTGGCTGAACAAATTCCCATAGACTGACTCGAAAATGAAAAGCTCCAAGAAGAGTAGAGGTTGTTATAGTCAAAAAGATGTGTGTGATAAAATAACCATATAAACTAACCTCATGCTGCCCCCACACAAACCTGCCAGTCACACCCTACCTAAGGCATTTTATGGTGAAGCTCTTCCCATTCATCCACTAGAATGCAGGGCAAACTTGGTAGAAATGAAAATGGCAATAAAGTTATTTGCAGGTTTTTACAGCGCTGGATTTTTATATCAGTGCTATCATAATATGTGTAACTTTACACAGGGCTGTTCTCTTCAGCCAAAGTTAAATAAAATAAACTGAAAATGGAGACTGAGGATTCCCTTTAACCTCTTGAGTACCAACCTGCAACGAGTATGCAGTGCGAGTTGTTTGTGATTTTGACATAATTTTACTCCTGTGTAGAGGTGGGAAGGCCTGGAAAAACACAAGGGGTTTGAATGGCTATTAAAGGTAACCACACTTGTGGAAAAAACCCCCACAAGTTTTTCCACAAGTGTGACTCCTCGTAAGCTGCGCATGGGTGATAGGGCTCCCCATTTGGAGTGTCGGTTGGCCGGGATCTCTTGGTGGGATTGAGTGAAAGGCTTTCTAGAGGACTTCAGGTCTAGGAGAATTTCTATAATACATTGTGATTGGTAATTATACATCTAGATGTTTTGCCAATACTATTTATTATGTCTATAACTATGAACCTTATATTATATATAAAAAAATTTTCCACCGCACACTAATCCTCTGAAGATGACCATGTTAGGTCGAAACACGTCAGTTTCTTGTGCACCATCAGCATTTTTGATAATGAATGTTGTGTTAATATTGTGTTCAGCCCCATTTGTGTTGGTTTTTTATATCTCCTGTACTACAGCTGTTATTAGAACTATCACTGCTAAGCTTTTATGTTATCAATAAAGATCAACAAATTTCAATTCATGTAGTATTACTCTACAATTTTTGCTGCCTAGAAAACCCCACATATGGGGGACACTTCCCTTCTTAGATATAAAAAGTGTGACTTTTACCTACATGCACTTCAGAAAAGAATATTGAGAATGTCTAATGCCCTGTACACATGGTCGGATTTTCTGACGGAAAATGTGTGATAGGACCTTGTTGTCGGAAATTCCGATTGTGTGTGGGCTCCACCACACATTTTCCATCGGAATTTCCGACACACAAAGTTTGAGAGCTTGCTATAAAAATTCCGATCGTGTGTACACAAATCCAACGCACAAAGTGCCACGCATGCTCAGAATAAATGAAGAGACGAAAGCTATTGGCTACTGCCTCATTTATAGTCCCGACGTACGTGTTTTCCGTCACTGCGTTTAGAACGATCGGATTTTCCGACAACTTTGTGTGACCGTGTGTATGCAAGACAAGTTTGAGCCAACATGCATCAGAAAAAAATCCATGGATTTTGTTGTCGGAATGTCCGATCAATGTCCGACCGTGTGTACGGGGCATAAGAGTGCTAAATGGTACATTTTATCAAGAGGAAACAGCCGTGGTCTGATTTTTAAGGTTGATTGCTGTCAGATTGGACCCTTTGGAGCACAAAACTTTAAATCTACATTCAGCTTCAGTAGAGATGCTCACATAGTTCTCACTTAACTGAAGAGAGACACTGACACTTTGCTACAATGTAAAGTAGTGAGTGTACAGCTTGTATAACAGTGTAAATTTGCTGTCCCCTCAAAATAACTCAACACAGCCATTAACGTCTAAACCGCTGGCAACAAAAGTGAGTACACCCCTAAGTCAAAATGTCCAAATTGGGCCCAATTAGCCATTTTCCCTCCCCGAAGTCATGTGACTCGTTAGTGTTACAAGGTCTCAGGTGTGAATGGGGAGCAGGTGTGTTAAAGTTGGTGTTATCGCTCTCACACTCATACTGGGCACTGGAAGTTAAACATGGCACCTCATGGCAAAGAACTCTCTGAGGATCTGAAAAAAAGAATTGTTGCTCTACATAAAGATGGCCTAGGCTATAAGAAGATTGCCAAGACCCTGAAACTAAGCTGCACTAACGAGTCACATGACACCTGGGAGGGAAAATGGCTAATTGGACACAATTTGGCCAATTTCACTTAGGGGTGTATTCACTTTTGTTGCCAGCGGTTTAGACATTAAAGTGGAGTTCCACCCACTTTTACAACTCTTCAGCATCCCTCACTAAACTGTGCACTGTAAACAAATTGGATATTTTTTTATTTTTTTGCTCAGCACTTACTGTATATCTGCTGTGTTCATTTTTCACTTCCTCCTCCCTGGCCGCGGCCCATCGCATCATTTCCTGTTTGCAATGCCTTCTGGGAAGGGGCGGCAACTTCCTCTGTAACTGCCGTTGCTATGGAAACCTGACCTGAAACCTATTACATTGCTTGTGCTTCAGTGAGCATGTGGGGCGGCAACTTCCTCTGTAACTGCCGTTGCTATGGAAACCTGACCTGAAACCTATTACACTGCTTGTGCTGCACTGAGCATGTGCGAGATCTGCAAGGATGAGATCCAGGAAGCAATACAGTCTGGCTTCAGATGCCCACACTTAAGATGGCCACAGCCTGCTGTAAGTTTATAAAATAACAAACTACTGCTATAAACTGACAAAACAGACCTTCGTTTACAGACTAACTTTACTAGAATACATTAAGCTTGTGTATTATAGGGGTATTTTTATTTAAAAAGTATAATTTCGGCCGGAACACCACTTTAATAGCTATATGTTGAGTTATTTTGAGGGGGCAGCAAATTTACACTGTTATACAAGCTGTACACTCACTACTTTACATTGTAGCAAAGTGTCATTTCTTCAGTGTTGTCCCATGAAAAGATATAATAAAATATTTATAAAAATGTGAGGGGTGTACTCACTTTTGTGAGATACTGTATGTCAATCGTTTACAACTCTCTGTAATGCTATGCACCAGCTCTCTGGCACCATGTCTAATACACTTGCAAGCCTTTTCCATTTTACACAGTTGGTAGTCAGGGTCTTTCCTTGACCCTTCCTAAATGCTTAGCTTGGTACCAGCATGTAGAATGTGATAATACATGTACATAGCCAGCTTGTACACACATACTAGGGCCAATTTATACAGGAGTCAATTAACCTACCAGAATGTCTTTGGAGTGTAGGAGGAAACCAGAGAACCCACAAGAAACCTACGCAAACACAGGGAGGAAACACACAATCCATGTAGTTGAATAAATTAGTGGGAGCTAATGGCTTTTCTCAATATTTTTCAACAGTATTTTTCATTTGCCTTATCTTTAATGCATAAATCTTTTCGATCCACAGATCAAAGTAGAATCAGGTGGAAAAATTCATTCTGGCAGTGAGAGGCTGATGATTCACGCATCAGAAAAGAAAACATTAGTAGCGTTGATGTTAAGATACTGAAAAGTGACTAACTGCAGTAGAATGAGGATAAATGATTCTGGCTGGTACAGTGAGTTTAATCGCCTTCTTGATGGTGCCAACAGACACTAGTGATCGGTTTCAGTGCAGATGATCAGCACCTGGAACTGTAGCTGAACTTCCTGTTACTCTGGTAAAAGAAGGCACTGTGCCAATTCTGTCTAAAGAGCTTCTAACTATAAATTACATAACTTTTATAAACTTATGTAAAGGTCATTTTAAAGCAGACCTGAAGTTGAACATTGAACTTTTGTCAGCTTCCCCCACTATGTCTTGATCCTTAACCACTTCAATACAGAGTATTTTCACCCCCTTCCTACCAGGCCAATTTTCAGCTTTTAGCGCTGTAACATTTTGAATGACAATTGCACGGTCATGCAACACTGTACCCAAATGAAATTTTTATAATTTTGTTCCCCACAAATAGAGCTTTCCTTTGGTGGTATTTGATCAACAGTATTTTTTACTTTTTGCTATAATAAATATCCCAAATTTAAAAATTTCCTCAGTTTGAGCCAATATGTATTCTGCTACATATTTTTGGTAAAAAAAAAATAGCAATAAGCATATATTGATTGGTTTGTGCAAAAGTTATAGCGCCTACAAAATAGGTTATTGATTTATGGCATTTTTATTTTTATTTTATTTTTTTACTAGTAATGAAGGTGATCTGCGATTTTTATAGTGACTGTGACATTGGACACTTTTGACAATATTTTGGGACCACTGACATTTATACAGCGATCAGTGCTATAAATATGCACTGATTACTGTATAAATGTCACTGGCAGGGAAGTAGTTAACACTTGGGGCGATCAAGGGGTTAAATGAGTTACCTAGGGAGTGATTCTAATTGTGGTGGGATGGGACTGACTAGGGGAGGAGACCGATCGATGTTCCTATATACTAGTGCCCCCTATACCGCCGGGAAGCCGAGGACGTCATATGACACCCGCCCAGGGTGGGAGATCCCATCTGCAGACGTCATATGACAATACGCGGGATGGGAAGTGGTTAAAAAGTATGTATACACAAGCAATGAATGTCTCTAATTTGCTTCTTTTTGTATGGTAAATAGTGTTTTGTTATATCTGTTTAATAAGAGCAAAAAATACCTGATGATTTTGCCAGAAATCTTGTGAGCTGATAACTTCCTGTGTTCTCTGCCTGTGTGAAAGGAGTTATGGAAATAAGGAGGGGGAGAAGATAAGGACAGGTTATAGAGATGCGGAGGAGGAGGAGTTAAGAAGGAGGTAAGTATATAAGGAGGGAAAGAAGATAAGAAAGGGGTTATGAAGATGAGGAAGGAGAGGAAATAAGATTGGGTTATGGAGATGAGGAAAGGAAGGAGATAAGGTGGGATTATAGATATGCAGAGAGGAAGGAGTTAAGAAGGGGTTATGGACATGAGGAGGGGGAGAAGATAAGGAGGGATTGTGGAGAAGAGGAGAAGGAGGAGTTAAGGAGGGGTTATGAAGATGTGGTAGCGAAGGAGATAAGGAGGAATTATGGAGAGGGAGGAGCTAAGGAGGGGGTTATGAAGATGTGGTAGAGAAGGAGATAAGGAGGAATTATGGAGAGGGAGGAGCTAAGGAGGGGTTATGAAGATGTGGTAGAGAAGGAGATAAGGAGGAATTATGGAGAGGGAGGAGCTAAGGAGGGGTTATGAAGATGTGGTGGAGAAGGAGATGAGGAGGAATTATGGAGAGGGAGGAGCTAAAGAGGGGTCATGAAGATGTGGTGGAGAAGGAGATGAGGAGGAATTATGGAGAGGGAGGAGCTAAGGAGGGGTTATGAAGATGTGGTGGAGAAGGAGATGAGGAGGCATTGTGGAGATGAGGAGAGGGAAGGGGAAATGGGGAGGGGGGAGGGAAAAGGAGGGTTTATGGAGATGAGGAGGAGAAGGAGATAATAAGGTGTTATGGAGATGAGGGGAAGGAGATTGGAAGGGTTTATGGAGATAAGGAAGGGGAGGAGATAAGGAGGGGTTATGAAGATGAGGTGGAGGAGAAGGTGAGGAGGGGTTATGGAGATGAGGATGGGGAGGCGAGAAGTGGGGGGGGGGGGATGAGAAGGGAGAGAGAGAAAATAAGGGATTATGGTGATAAAGAGAGGAGGAGATAAAGAGGGGTTATAGAGATGAGAAGGGGGAACGATAAGAAGGGGTTATGGAAATGAGGAAGATAAAGGAAATGAGGAGAGGGCTATGTTCTATGTAGTCCGTCAGAAATGAAGGCGGCAGGGCTGACACCACATGCTTAGGAATTCTGAGCTTATTACCTTTCATTGAAGAAAAAAAGACTACTTTTTACAATTTTCTATACTTTTTACAAATTATTTATAATTTTTTTGACCATCGATCTGGGCAATAGCGGTATATACTTAAAGACATCTTCATATTACAAAATGTCTAGTTTAGAATAAAATTTGGAAAATTGGGGCTTTGATGCAATGCTTTGCAAAAGGTAGTTCAGAGAGATCATAACATATAATAAGATAATCATAAAATAAGATACGATAAGATCATAAGATCAATATTACTGCATTTACTGCTTTTTTTGCATGTATCTTTTAACTCTATTTGTACTAGTTGGTATACACAAATAATGTATCTACAGTATATTACTTTACTACTACCTACTATATTACTACCATGGTAGCTAAATAATAAGGTAAACATGATATTGCAGGAATGTTATCTGTTTTTTACATCATTCATTTAGTACATCCATAAAACAAATGGATATGATCATTTCTCGTAAAATAGTCCCTGAACCTGCAGAACAGGTCCTAGCAAATCCAACAACTATCACGAGTAACTATTTGACAGACATTTGTTATGTTCTCCTCTCACTGCTGTACAATATTTTACATTATATATAAAAAAAACACACAGAAAATTCCAGCACATGTCATTGGGAGTGTGTTACTTCAATAAAATTCAGGCAGCACAAATGAATAGGGATTACGTCTAAAAATGATTTCTATATAGATGGTTAGCTGCGGGGGGCGTGTCCGGATGTGAGCGCCGGCGGACGCATATCTGGGGAGCTCCGGGTATCCTGAACTGAATCCTCTGCCATCCGTGCATCTGCCTCGAAAAAACAAGCTGATACACTGCCAGCCCGTTCCCTGCCTTATCCTGGGCAAAATTGTGGAATCTCTTTGGCCGGGGTCATCTACACAAGATAGCCTCCAACATCCTGCGGCCGCCACCATTTTGCCGGCCTGTGCCACTCTGGGGAGAACCGATACCGGCCGGACTGGAGGTAAGGGACTGCCCTCCGTCCACATCTGCCTGCCCATTCACCTGCCTAGCACAGTCCGGAGGCCCGTTCGGCTGCTGGGGACGTCCATGGCGGCCACAGCCTAGCGCGGCCTGGTGCGGCCTAGTGAGGCCTGTAAAGCACCGGTGTTTCCCGAAATCAGGTGCAGGGGTCGTCTGTCTCCTCCCACCCTGCCACCCATCCACACCCCTGCCAAGGCCTGGTGTGCTGCCCAGCCCAGCAGAGACTGCTTACCTGAGCTGGCTGTGAACTCTTGGTGCCAAGTGTCACCTGTCATCTGCCAACCCTCTGCCTCAGCCATACTGCTCTTGGCCTCCGCCACTCTGGTGTTCCCAGTATCACATCCTCACCACCTTGTCGCTGCCTGTATGTCTGCTGTGAACTGAGGGGCTGCTGGCAAACACTGACAACTTGTCCAGCGTGTACTCTCCTGGGGCTTAGCGCCTGCTGCCAGCTTGGTCGCCCACTAACTGCCCCCTGAACGCTCACCTGAGCACGGACAAATATCCCAGATAGAGGGCTCCCGTGGTGAACTGCCAGATGTCCTCCTCCTCCAAAAAGGGGAAGGGGTCCTCCAAAGCACGAAAACCAACACACCGTTCCAGCGTCCACTACGTCTTCCCCGCGAACAGACCCAGTACTGGTAGGGCGGCTTCGTGCCATGCTGTCTGACTTGGAAATAGACCCTGGAGAGGCTACAATGGCGGAGGGGTCATTCCCATTTCCTCAGAACGGTACAGCCATGATCCTTGCTGCGATTGAGCAAAGTAGGACCTCGCTGCTGGTGCGCATTGACCACCTCGCTGAGCAGTGTAATCTCATACGGAACGACCTTGACAAAATAAGGGGGAGAATGACCGAAACTGAGTCCAGAGTATCAGCCACCGAAGATCATACGGCCACCCATGCCGCCTCCATTGCTGAACTGCAGCGTACAGTACAGTCCCTTGTCGCAAAATCGGAAAACGCCGAAAATAGACTGAGACGCAATAATGTCAGAGTCCTGGGTCTGCCTAAGGGAGAAGAAGGGGACAATCCTGCTGTTTTCGTGGAAGAGTTCTTTAAAAAACCACTGGGCCTCACGGACGTACCCCCTACATACGTGGTTGAAAGGGTCCACCGTATGCCCACGGGCCGAGCCATCCCAGGGAATCTTCTTAGGCCTTTTTTGGTCCGCTTCCTTAACTATCGGGACAGGGACAGGATTCTCTCGGAAGCCCGCAAACATTCCACACTCAAACATTGCAACTCCTCTATTCTTCTTTTCCCTGACTTTTCGGCTGATCTGAGAGAGAGAAAGAGGAAAACCTTCAATGATGTCTGCAGACGACTTAGAGATAATAACATTAAATATGGCATGCTCTACCCAAGCCGCTTACAAGTCCAACATAACGGAACGACCCGATTCTTTGACAACCCAGCGGATGCTGACGACTGGCTGACCAGCTTGCGTTAAAAGTTTCTTCTCATTAACTCATCTGATGCACAGATCTTCCACATCCTTGTTTGCTTTTTCCTACTAAACTACCTGTAAACGCCGAAGTTACCTCAAATGTACCTCTACACATGACCCCCCATCAGGTTTTTATTTTTTTCTATAAGGAGCGGAGGGCCTGGTGCTATCCATCTATCTGGAGAATATCAACTACCCGGAGGAACTATACAAGTGCTCCAGATCGCCTGGTCCTCCTTGCTGAGTTGGGATACATATCCCCTAACCATCGCCTACTGTTATTTTGTAAGAGCACAAAAGTTCCCCGAACTGTTACACCCCGCTTTTTTCGGAGGAAACTTGCAAAAGTTGAAAATTCAGCTCAGTACTACTGATGACTGCACTGTGACCTGACTCTCAGGTTCACAGGCATTGTGTTTTGTATTTTTTTTTTCTGTTTTTGGGTATAGGCCACTTCCTGGCCTCCCTATGATGTTCTGGGGGGCGCTGGGAAATGTTAGGATAAGCACCTGGTGCTTGGGAAGTTTTAATTTGGTTGCTATGTTATGTGCGATTGGCTCAGGCTCTAAAAACACTCATCAAGTGGGATTCAGTTGGGACTCATTCACCCTGAAGTTAGCAATTCTCCCCTGGGATCATGGCGTCACGTGATCAGGGAACAATGTCAGTGATATCCTGGAATGTCAGAGGCCTCAACTCCAAATTTAAAAGGGCACTGATGTTCCAGTATATCAAGGCGCACAACCCGCAGGTACTGACCCTACAGGAGACCCACTTGATGGGTGGCAAACTGATAGCCTTGAAAAAGCCCTGGGTTCAGAAAACTTTTCATGCCACGTATTCCTCATATGCCAGGGGGGTCTCAATACTGATAAATAAATCCTACCCATGTAATGTTGAGGCGATTCATACAGACCCCCATGGCAAATTTGTAATTTTGGTATTGACGGCCTGGCAACAAAAGGTATGTCATAGTAGGAGTTTATATCCCACCATCTTTCAAACCGGAAGTGCTGTACACTATTTTGGAGAGGATTAACCTGTACTGTCCAGCTAAATTGTTAATCCTAGGAGACTTCAATAACACCCTCTCCCCTGATCTTGACAGGCCCATGCCTTCACAGTCCTCTACTGGGGACCTGCTGGGGTGGACACTTTCAGCAGGGGTTACTGAGGTGTGAAGGTGGTTACCTCCTCCAGACTAAAGCTTATTCATGTTTTTCCACCTCATATAAAACCTCCTCTAGAATTGACTACGCGTTTGCAAATCCACTTATGCTAAATGACATAGTGGAGGCAACATACCTACCTAGCGGGCTTTCTGATCACTCCTCCCTCAAGATCACTATGCAGACCCGAGACAAAGGCAGTGGCTGCATGTGGCGCCTTGGGGCCCACTGGATCTCCCATGATGAGATTTCAGGGCAGACTCCACAAACATTGCGCGAATGTTGGGAACATAACGCCGGGTCATCCTCTCCCCCATAGTTTGGGACGCCTTCAAGGCGTTCACTAGAGGACACTATATGTCAGCAATTAGGGCGCTGAAAGTGACTCAACAAGCCAACACAAGGCGGTTGGAGGGGGAAATTGAGGCGGCATCAGCCACTTACGGGTCTGACCCCTCGGTTTCCAATTTCGAACTGCTGCAGTCCACAAAGAGTGATCTCCCCCTCCATCTCACTGAGGTTACGCGTTTAGAGGTATTCCACACCAAACAAAGATTCTTTGAGCAGGGTGATAGAAATGGCAGACTACTGGCAATGATGTCCCATCACGACACCCCCATAACTCTGATCCCCGAATTGATCTCTCCCATAGGTGAATCTATTATGTCCCAAGAGGATATCCTAAAGGAGTTTCAGACCTTTTATCAGACACTATACAGTACTACGCTCCCTCAGGATATGACTCCTGGTGAGATGGCACCTCTCCTGGACCCCCTGGCTCTGAGGTGGCTCTCAGATGAGGAGAGGTCCCATCTGGTTAGGCCTATCACTGCAGAGGAGGTACATGCTATCATTAACACACTGGCAACTGGGAAGGCCCCAGGTCCCGATGTCTACCCGTCAAATTTTATCGGTCTCATGAGGATCTCCTAGCCCCCCTGTTGGCAGACCTGTATACCCAATGTATACCCAATGTCCGGAGGAGGGAGCGCTCCCACCCTCTATGGCAGATACACACATTATTCTAATCCTTAAGTCCAATAAAAATCCCAAACAGTACCTCATACAGGTCCATTGCACTTCTTAATATTGATTTTAAAATCTTATCTAAACTAATTACTGTTAGACTCAAGCCACTTCTGCCCTCCATTGTAGACACAGATCAGACTGGGTTCATGGCACATAAATCAACGGATATTAACCTCCGCAGATTATTCACTAACTTGCATGCCATACATGACAATGTGAGCACTAGAATGGTTGCCTCCTTCGATATCGAAAAGGCATTCGATTCGATCAAATATTCATTTCCCTGAGAAACTCTGCAGAGGATGGGATTTCAATTGGTTCTTATTGCCTGGCTGCAAACTTTATACAAATCCCCAAAGGCAGAATCAGACTGGGAGGTAATGTTTCTCCCCCCTTCCCGCTGTCCAGGGGTACCAGGCAGGGCTGCCCCCTCTCTCCAGCATTGTTCGCAATAGCTATGGAACCGGTGGCAGAGGCACTGCGGGTCTCGCCCCATATTAAAGGACTAAAATAGCGTGGCTGGAGGAGAGGGTAGCTCTGTATGCTGATGACCTCCTGCTCTTTCTGAACGACGCGGACTCTTCCCTTAGAGGAGCGCTGCAAGTATTGACTGAATTCTTCAAGGTAACAGGATTACAGGTGAACTGGACAAAATCCCAGTTGCTGGCTATTGACCCTGAGGCAAAAAGACTAGCCCGGCCAGATCTGCAGATGCAATGGATGGACGAAATGGTGTAATTGGGGGTACCCGTCTTGAGAGATGCATCCAGCTTTATCCCTGTTAACCTAGACCCGGTGGTCCAAGGAGTCAAGGCCAAACTAAAAGCCTGGGAGAACCTTCCTCTATCCCTATTAGGCCACATTAAATTAATTAAAATGAAAATCATACCTAAATTTACCTATCTATTTATCTATTTTGTAATTCCCCACAATGGATACCTTGCTCATTTTTCACGAAACTGAACCGAATTTTGGGCACGCTGGGCAGTTGCCCGGGGGCCCCACTTGCCTGGCGGGGCCCCACCTGCCCAGCGACCCCAGCCAAGCATCATTCACAGCCCTCAAAAAAGAGTGTGGGCTGCCTGGGGGCGGGGGGGGGGGGGCGACTACCGCCGGCAGCCTGGGTTTGTCAGAGCGATCGTAGGGAAAGGGAGAGGAGAGCCGTCGCCTGGTTGATCAGAGTGCGGGGAACATAACAGCTTTCAAACCCATAGCTGTGTTTTCCCCCACCACGCGCCGTCATATACAGCCCCTCCCCCTTGTCCGGGCACTTTGATAGACAGATCACCCGTCCCAGGATTGGATGGCTGCATTGGGGACACATGGCTGCATTGGGGACACAAAGCTGCAATGGGGACACATGTCTGCATTGGGGACACATGGCTGCACTGGCGGACACAGGCTGCACTGGCGGACACAGGCTGCACTGGCGGACAAAGGCTGCACTGGCGGCACAGGCTGCACTGGCGACACAGGCTGCACTGGCGGACACAGGCTGCACTGGCGGACACAGAGCTGCACTGGTGACACTGGTGGACACAGGCTGCACTGGTGACACAGGCTGCACTGGCGGGCACAAGTTGCATTGGTGATGCAGGCTGCACTGGCGGACACAGGCTGCACTGGCGGGCACATGCTGCACCGGCGGGCACAGGCTGCACCGGCGGGCACAGGCTGCACTGGGGACACATGGCTGCAATGGGGACACATGGCTGCAATGGGGACACAGGCTGCATTGGGGACACAGGCTGCATTGGGGACACATAGCTGCATTGGGGCCACAGATAAAGTTATTAATATCTATTTGTATAATGTAATTCTGCATAAAACATTTAAGTGTCATTTCATGAGATAATTTATGAGGGCTTGTTTAGGGGTGGGATTAGGGGCGGGGCATGGTAGGGGTTGGGTGGCGCAACTGGTGGCGATTAACGCTTGAGGCCTGGCTAGTAGCTCAGGACTTGAAATTTTGAGCCCTGATCATTCAGATGTCACAAAGTTCACTGCTGCATTGTGCCAGTGCTCAGTGGTGTCACCAGGGTGGGGCTTAAGGGGGCCACGTCCCCCCCCAATTTTACTGTGTACCCCCCAAGTTAAATACTGTACTGTCTGTTTGTATAACCAAAACAATGGCCGACGGCCGGCGCCGCGGCTGTCCGAGTTTCCGCCCGCTGAATCACGACTCACTATTGACTGACTGTCAGTCTGTCAGGTGACGTCGCGTGAGACAGCCGCCGCTGTTGCTTATGGGAGTAGTCCGCGGCGGCTGCGTGCTCAAGCTTAGCGCAGCCAGCCTACCGCATGCTACAACTCCCATCGCCGCCAAGCCACTGTTGGATATTTTGCCTGCCTCTGCCACAGGAAACGATAGGTTAATCAAGAAATAAAAGGAGTTGTTTTACTGGGCAAATAGTGTGGCAGTGGCAAGAGTGGGTAAATTACAAAAAAAAACCCCTGATACTTGACATTTCTGTTCTTCTGTCCAGTAAACCAGCCTCCAGGATCCCTGAATATTAGTGCGCTTTTCTCCTGCAAACAACTTCCTGGTCACAGCAGCCTCCTTCTCCATCCCAATCCCCACTATTGGTTTATTACTTTAATAGGATGCTCCATACATTTTTGCAATCCGACTGTACTGTTTTTATACAGTTTTAGATTGATCAAAACTATGTAATTATGAGGGCCTGCGTAAACTAACCATCAATCTGTATCAAACATGCCCTATATAGATCTATAGTTGTTAGTAGGTCTAAAGTAGATTGTGCTCAGGTTATAATTAGTATGGTTATTCTGGTCCTGGGGCACTGTTTTTTTCTTTTTTTTATATATTTCACAGGTCCTAGGGTACTGTTTTTTTTATTACCTTTGCCAGCTCCTTGTTTAAACACTGATTTTGTTGGAAGTACCAATAAATATAGCCTTATTGATAATTTGCATTTTTATTCTTGTGCGTGATTGTGTAGACAGGGCCCCAGTGCACTGTATTGCCCGGGGGCCTATAATGCTCTTAACATGGCACTGCTATGCTGAGATTTATTTGCACTGAAACAAGATTGTCCTGTTTTTGCTGATGTCAAAATGATATTTTTCTGTGACCTGGGGATATTTGTAAAAGAAAATATGGAATATAGTGGAATCCATTGCCTACATTTAACCACTTCAGCCCTGGAAGGTTTTCCCCCTTCCTGACCAAGCCCTTAGTGCGATATGGCACTGCGTCGCTTTAACTGACAATTCCACGGTCGTGCAACGTTGTACCCCAACAAAATTGACGTCCTTTTTTTCTCACAAATAGAGCTTTCTTTTGGTAGTATTTGATCACCTCTGCGGTTTTTATTTATTGCGCAATAAACAAAAAAAGAGCGACAATTTTGAAAAAAAAGCAATATTTTTTACTTTTTGCTATAATAAATATCCCAAAAAAAAAATTTAAAAAAAATGTCTTCCTCAGTTTAGGCCAATATGTATTCTTCTACATATTTTTGGTTAAAAAAAAAAAAAAATCGCAATAAGCGTATATTGATTGGTTTGCGCAAAAGTTTTTGCGTCTACAAAATAGGGGATAGATTTATGGCATTTTTATTATTCATTTTTTTTTAATAGTAATGGCGGCGATCTGCGATTTTTATCGTGACTGTGACATTGCGGTGGACAGATCGGACACGTTTGACACTATTTTGGTAGGGCATTTATACAGCGATCAGTGCTATGAAAATGCACTGATTACTGTGTAAATGTCACTGGCAGGGAAGGGGTTAAACACTAGGGCGATCAAGGGGTTAAGTGTGTTCCCTCAGTGTGTTCTAAATGTAGGGGGGGTGGGCTTACTAGAACACGACAGAGATCACTGCTCCCAATAACTGGGAGCAGTAGATCCCTGTCATGTTGCTAGGCAGAACCATGAAATGTCTTGTTTACATAGGCATCTCCTCGTTCGGCTTCTCTGTGCCACGATCACGGGCCACCGGCGGACATTGAGCCGCCGATGACACAGTGACGTACGGGTACATCGTTTTGTGCACCAGTGCAACTTTGCTGACATATATCAACGTGAGTCGATCGGCAAGTGGTTCAGGTTTCCTGCAGCTTGTGTCAGTTTGTTTTGGTTTTGATTTAGTCCCAGTTAATTCCTATCGAAGTATTTTGCTGAACAGAGACGCTTGTGTCCAGTATGGGCCCCAGGGAAGATAGTCTTACCCTACCCCTCTATTTAAGACTTCAATATAGGGAAGTGTATTGACTAGTGCAGCAAACAAAACCACAAATGCAGCGCACAGACCAGATTGGTCTGGCAATTTGATTCCGAGCTCAGTTCCCTGTTCGGCACATGGCAGCCAGACACACAACATGTCATACACAGAGTCAGTAAACAGGCCGTGCAGCTCTTTTTTTATGGTGTTTTTATTTGTGGGAAAGAACTTGGATTGGGTAGGGATGAGCCTAGGGATACTCCAGAAAATTATAACTTGGTAATGAGGACACTAAACTGTAAAGTTTAAAGTTTAAATCTGAGCAGCAAACAAACAGGAATCCCAAAAGAGATGCAGTCCTGAGTGCAAAGGGTAGCAACTAAAGGTCCTCCAAAGGAATTAAAGTGGTGTTCCGACCGAAATGATACTTTTTAAATAAAAATATCCCTATAATACACAAGCTTAATGTATTCTATTAAAGTTAGTCTGTAAACTAAGGTCTGTTTTGTTAGTTTATAGCAGTAGTTTGTTATTTTATAAACTTACAGCAGGCCGTGGCCATCTTAAGTGTGGGCATCTGAAGCCAGACTGTATTTCTTCCTGGATCTCATCCTTGCAGATCTCGCACATGCTCAGTGCAGCACAAGCGGTGTAATAGGTTTCAGGTCAGGTTTCCATAGCAACGGCAGTGTCAGAGGAAGTTGTCGCCCCTTCCCAGAAGGCATTTCAAACAGGAAATGATGCGATGGGCCGTGGCCAGGGAGGAGGAAGTGAAAAATGAATACAGCAGATATACAGTAAGTGCTGAGAAAAAAAATAAAAAAATATCCAATATTACAGCGCACAGTTTAGTGAGGGATGCTGAAGAGTTGTAAAAGTGGGTGGAACTCCACTTTAATGAAAGTCTAGGGATCCAACAAACAAGTACTCACTGCTTCTGATTTCCGGGCAGCCAAGTGCAGATTCTGCAAACTTCAGTACTTCAGTGGATCTGTAGTGGACTTTCTGAAAACACTCCCAGAAGGATAGGGCAGAGGTCCCCCAGCCAGACTGTAGCAGTGACCCCACAGCAATTCTGCAGCCCATGGTGAATCTCCCAGGGATGCGGCAGACCTAAGGCTTGGTCTTATGCCGCGTACACACGGTCGGACTTTTCAGCTACAAAAGTCGGACAGCCTGTCCGACATACTTCCGGCGTACTTTCGGCGGACTTGCGGCAGACTTTCTAACGAACGGACTTGCCTACACACGACCACACAAAAGTTCGACAGCATAGTACGCGGTGACGTACACCAAGTCCGGCGAGACTATAAAACGGAAGTTCAATAGCCCGTACGACACCCTTTGGGCTCCTTCTGCTAATCTCGTGTTTATCTCGTGTTAGTAGAAGTTTGGTGAGAGACGATTCGCGCTTGTGAGACTCGTATTTTTCAGTTCGTTTTAACTGTTGTTCAGTCTGTGCTTGTGAGGTTTGTATCTGCTTTTCAGTGCGTTTGGTCAGTTGGCATTGAGAAATCTTTGTTTTATTGTCCGCTCGTTCCTGATTTTCAGGTCGCTCTTCACAGGCCTTGCTGTTCTTCAGTGCGTTCTGTTTAGTGCGTTCTGACCAGCCGACCGTTTTGTAACCATGTTACCTGTACGTACTCGTCGTCGAGCTCGTGCATTGTATGTGTTTGGTGCTGTAGTTTATTCTTCAGACCAAGACCAGTCCATGAACAGGGCGAGGAGGAGTTCATGGACCAAGAATTGGTTGCTCCAGCGTGACCAGTTCTGTCACATGCCATTGCTCCGTGAGATCCGTGAGAATAATCCTGAGGATTTCAGGAACTTTCTCCGGATGACAGACCCCGTTTTTGACCGTTTGGTGGCTTTGCTGACCCCCTATATCAGCAGGCAGGATACCTGCATGAGGCAAGCCATCACTCCGGAGCAGAGGCTAGTTGCCACGTTGCGGTACTTGGCGACAGGGAGAAGCCTGCAGGACCTCAAGTTCTCGACAGGCATCTCCCCCCAGGCTCTGGGGATCATTATCCCAGAGACCTGTTCTGCCATCATCCAGGTCCTGCAGAAGGACTATATTAAGGTAAGATATTTTTCTTTGATTAGCATCACATGTTCTTTTATGTAATCTTTGATAATGTAATGTATTTCTTGCTTCAAACACTACTTACCATCATTGCAATATAGTGTGAATGTCCCCTTTTTATCCTCACACATGCTGCATTTTTTTCCTGTTCTTTTTTGTCATGCATGTATATTTTCCTTCAATAACCTCCCCAACATGCAATGATGGGAACATATCCACCTAGTCTACTCATTTTGTTTGAGTGTATTTAGTGTGCTGCTAATTAGCAATTAGCTTGATTTCCCAACCCCCCACCCCCCACCTAAACTCACTCCAAATAGTGTGCTGCTAATTAGCAATTAGCTTGATTCCCCCCCCCCCCCCCCACCCTCGTAAAAATTGGCTTGAATGTTCTGTGTTGTTGATTTGTATAAAGCAAATATATGTTGCACTTTGCAAAATGCATGTGCACTCTACAAGTGCATTTGTTCCAGTGCTTTAGTAAATGAGCAGAAGCTCTGCTGATTTCCATCATCAAATCATATGCAAGCCACAAAGTGTTTTCATTAATTGCCCTTGCATGTGATTGTGTACTCCTTGCAACATGACTGCCTTTTTACCTTCCCTCATTTACTGTAAGCTGGTTAGCAACTGCACTTGCAGAGTGCGACAACTGCAGTCTTGTAGCCTTTTTAGTCCCTAAATTCCTGCGTGTCCTAAAAGTAATCTTTTTTATGGATTTCACAACCCCCTAAAATGTAATCAATGTTCCATCAGAGGGGGTGAGCAATCTGATAAGTGTGCCTTTCCATATTAGATATTACAGAAGATTTAAATTATTTAATGTTATACTGATGCTGGGGAATAATGTTTTTAATTGTATAATTTTCTTGCAATGTTACCTTCCAAATTAATGATTTTGGTTTTCTTGTTTGATTCCCCAGTTTCCTTCAACGCCACAGGAATGGCAGACTGTGGCATCCCATTTTGCCAGCCGTTGGGACTTTCCCAATTGTGGAGGGGCTATAGATGGGAAACATGTCCACATCGTGCCACCACCCCATTCGGGGTCATATTATTTTAATTATAAGGGGTTCCACAGTATTGTTTTAATGGCGGTGGTGTCGGCACACTATGAATTTTTATATGTGGACATGGGGAAGAATGGCCGGATGTCGGATGGAGGAGTATTTGCCCAGACGGAGTTCTGCCAGCGTCTCCAGAGTGGTGGCCTGGGATTGCCACCTGATGCGGATAACGTGGAAGGACTCCCCTTTGTCTTCATTGCCGATGAAGCCTTCGCTCTGAGCAAGCACCTCATGAGGCCATTCCCCCAAAGAACCCTCACCCCGGAGAGGAGGGTTTTTAATTACCGGCTGGCCAGAGCTAGAAGAGTGGTTGAGAATGCGTTTGGGATTCTGGCCAGCCGGTTCCGCCTGTTTCAAACATCGATTAATTTGGCGGAATACAAACTTAATTTTATCATTTTATCCTGCTGCATTCTGCACAACTTTTTACAAAAACATTCGCAAAATTATATCGGAACAGTTGGGCCTGAGGCCGTACTTCCAGATGACCACCTTACGGGCCTGGATACTGTCCGTACTGGCTTGGCCCCCCAAAGTGCCCGTCAAGTTAGACAGCAATATGTGAATTATTTTATGGGTAGGGGGGCCATTGCAATGGGCCAGGATATTTAATTTTTTTAAATAAAAAAATTTTTGATGAAATCTTGAATTATATTTATTGCTTGCCTTTCTTTTGGGCTTTCTCCTAAGGTTATGGTCGATCAGTTGTAGTGCCAACTGTATTTTCCTTTTAAATGTCTAAATAAGCTCCATTGCCACTGTAAACAACTTGTTGACAATTATAACCAAACTGATACTGAGCATAGAAATAACAAACCACACATTTCTTGAATTCCTATAAGGAGATTTTTTTATTAATCGTTGTTATGCATTCAGTTATGCATTTATTATAAAATGTTCCTAGCCAAAAATATAATGATATCTTAATAATTATGAAAAATATAATTATATATGAAGATTTGTACATAATCCCTAAAAAAATTTTTTGGGCTTTTTTAAAATCCTTTTTTTTTTTTTTTTTGATATTTTTTAAAAATCTTTTTATTTATTTATTTTTTTTTTAAATAAATTTTTTTATTTTTATTTGTGTTTTTATTAAAATCAATTTTTTTAATTTTTTTTTTTATTTTTAAATCAATTTTTTTAATTTTTTTTTGTTTTTTTTTTAAAATCAATTTTTTTTTTTTTTTGTTAAAATCAAGTTTTTTTTTTTTTTTAATGTAGTTTCTATAAACAGCCCTCCTTTTTTAAATTTTGTTAAACAGCCATATACGTAATGCAAAAATAATAAAGAGAAGGCCCAGAATGGGGTCAGCAAAACAGGAAATGAAGGACATGATGGATGTTTTGGGGTTTCAAAAAGGGAATTTAGATTCGACCCAAAACATCAATCATGTCCTTCATTTCCTGCTGCATACAATCCAGCCGATTCCGCATTTGATCGATCTCCCCATTCCAGGCCATTATTTGACCAATTAGCCGTTGGGCACTGTCTGAGGTGAAATATTCAGTTCTTGTACCTAAAGTGGAATGAAAACAAATAATGTGTTTAGAAATATGCACACATACATAGTTTACCTTACCATAATAAAGCTGTTGTCTCAGACACTGACCTGCTGGGGTGCCCATGTCGCATAATTCCTCCACATCCTCGGGGGTGGGGCTGTTGCTTGACTCAAGCACAACCAGATCACCTAAAATAGAGTAGAATAATTACATAAAAGAAAAGGCAGCCATGCATAGATTTCCGTAAGCTGGTGTGTCAGACACTCACCTGGTGGGGTGCCCATGTCGCCCACCTCTCCTTCATCCACATCCTCAGTGGGGCTTGGGCTGATTTCCCAAGTATGTTGTTTGGCTTGGGGTGGACTGTGTTCTTGTTGGCTGAGTGATTTTTCCCCTATGTGAAACAAAAAATTAATCTACTTAGCACACAGATATTTTAGTACATAGTAATTTTCCTACCTTTGTAGTGAAGTGGTGTACAAATGTTCTGTTTGTGTAGAGTTCCTATTTTACCTCAATATTAAAAATGAAAAATACATATCGGATAGATAGATATCAATATCTCGAAATATAGTTAATAATCTTTTAATCTCTCTCTCTCTCTCTATATCTGTAGCAAAATATAAATATCTAAATAAATGTAAAAAAAAAAAAAAAACATAACTTAAATTATTCCAAAAGAATGTTTTACATTTCTATATCTATCTTATCTATCTATATCGATCTATCTATCTACCTATATCTATCTCTCTCTCTCTCTCTCTCTCTCTCTCTCTCTCTCTCTCTATATATATATATATATATATATATATACATACATATATATATATATATATATATATATATATATATATATATATATATATATATATATATATATATATATATATATATATATATATATATATACATATATATACATATATATATATACATATATATATATATACATACATATATATACATATATATACATACATACTGTATATATACATATATATATATATATATATATATATATATATATATATATATATATATATATATATATATATATATATATACATACACATATATAGATATGTAACGATGTTTATTAAAAAGATCGTTTGAACCGACGAGAAAACAAAAATCGTATAGGAATGAAAAGCACATGGAGCAGTATACAAGGTAATAAACACAAGAGAAAAACACGACAAGTACTTACTTTTTTTAAGCACTTTACGGATCCGTCTGTACTGATCCGGCTCCCTGAGCTTGAGGTCAGACCATCTTTTTCGAATTTGATCCTTGGAGCGCTGGACCCCAAAAGAAGCCTGTAAAGTGTCCACCACCTTCGCCATTATTTTGGCCTTGCGCAAATTTGGCCGGGCGTACGGCCCATACTTCCCATCATAGTCCTTTTTTCGAAGAATGGCCACCATCTCCACCATCTCTTCAAAACTCATATTGGAGGCCTTAAATCTAGGCTTCACAGATCTTGTTGACGTTCCAGCCTCCGGGCTTTTTTCGCTACCTGAGGTAGTTAACATGTCATGTGTCTCCGCCATTATTCACCCCACTACGCGCCGTAATTAAAAATGGGCGGAGAACATGAGTTAAAATCGAACGTCAGGGGCGGGCGACGCAGGCGGAGTTTCACACATGCGTAGTGTATAAAGAGGGGCCTTGTGCACGTGTCGTACGTACGTTCTGTGCGTCGAATTAGGGCGCGGAGAACATGAGTTAAAATCGAACGTCAGGGGCGGGCGACGCAGGCGGAGTTTCACACATGCGTAGTGTATAAAGAGGGGCCTTGTGCACGTGTCGTACGTACGTTCTGTGCGTAGGTGATAGTGGACCGGGACGTTACTAAACGAAGGTAATTTAAAATGTTATATTTTTTTTTTGGTTTTTTTATGGTCATGACTTTGTAGCAAGCGGCCTATATGGCTTGATAGATTGATGAGACCTACATAGGGAGAAGATGATGAGGGGTTAGCAGAAACCTAATAAGTGTTTTTTGTCTTGTGACTTTATCTTTTCCAGATATAATGAATCCCCTATTTAAGGATCCAGAGTTCCTTACAGCTTTCATTACGAAATAACGAGAGATGAGGAATTTGTGGGAGGTAAAACACCCTCAGTATTATGCTAAGCATGTGAGGAAGTCAACGCTGGAGAGACTTCTGTCCTTTGTCCAGGCGACCATCCCGGACGCAACAATGGAGACATTGCTCAAGAAAATTGGGGTCTTGAGGAATATGTATAAGAGGGAGCATAGGAAGATCCAGGAATCAATGAGATCAGGAGCATCAGCAGATGATGTTTATGTACCCAGGCTGTGGTACTACAATCAACTACGTTTTCTTGATGACCAGACTGAAGCCAGGGCATCACTTTCAACCCTTCCCTCCACCCTTCCCTCCACCCTTCCCTCCACCCTTCCCTCCACCCCAGCAGAGGCTGATGAGGAGCAAGCTGGGTCTTCCATCCTGGATGAACCGGATATGACCATCTGGAGTCAGGTAAATTAGTTTAAACAATATTTACTGTACTAATATTAATGAGGTTAACTGGATGTTAGAATTTTCTCCCAGATTTTTGCACTCAAAATTGTGTAGACATATCAATTGACAGGAGTAGCTAAATATGTTTGGCACCTGCTAGAAAAAATTAGGGTGTCTGATTAGACTCTTTTATTAAAGAGATGTATTCACATTGAATTTGCTAGTCATGAGAAGCCAATTGTGTGTCATTGATGAACCCCAAAAAATATACTAAAACTATGTCCTTTTTTTATACACAGGATGAGTCCATCCAGGAGGAATGTGTGGAAAGTGGCAGGCAGGAGGAGACCGGGCCCATGGACAGCCTGGAGGAGGCCGGATTCCCCATCATCCTGGAGGAGGCTGGGCCCAGTGTCAGGCAGGAGGTGGCTGGTCCCAGTGAGGTGGCTGGGCCAAGTGAGGTGGCTGGTCCCAGTGAGGTGGCTGGGCCCAGTAGGAGCATGACCCAATCACAAGTGCCTCCCCTCCACCTTCCCAAAAAAAGTGCCAGGAAGGGGGCCGTCACACAGGAGGCATCCCTGCGCCTCATGCAAGAGGCCACACGTTTTTTGAGGAGCCCCCCCGAAGCAGAAGAGGCCTATGGCTGCTACTTAGCCAGCAGGCTTCTTCAAATGGACTGGGAGCAGCGTCTCATTTGCGAGCGCCTATTTGGGGAAACTATCCAGAAGGGGCTGCAGGGCACGCTAACCCGAAACACACAACTACATGAGGCAGCCCCCCCTCCTCCTCCTCCTCCTCCTCCTCCTCCTCCTCCTCCTGCCACAACTGAAACACCACAGCCACAGCCTCCAAAGAAGGCTACAGGGAAGGGTGCAGGGCAGCGTGGAGGGAAGGCTGCAGGGAAGAGAAGAAAGTGATGACCTGGGTTCAGTCTGGTCTGACAGAAGACGCAGGCTGTTGTAGTACCACAGTCTGGGGACATCTATATCATCTGCTGGTGCTGTTGATCTCTGGGATTCTTGGACCAGATTGTGCTCCCTCTTATATGGACTCCTCAAGATCCCAATTTTCTGGTAAACAGACTTTTTCCAGCGTTGACTTCCTCTTTATTTTATTTTGACCATGAATAAATGGATCTTTTTTTGAGTTTAGCAAAAGACTTTATGTGTTTTCTTTTAAATCATTGATTTTACACACAATGTTAAATTATCAAGGGACAACAATCTCATTGAGTTTGCAAAAACACACCAAAAATACATTACTAATGTTAATAATGTTCGAGTGGTAAGTCTGGGAAAGAACAAAAATATACATAACCAAAAACGGTGCTTTGGGTTAACTTTATCTTAAAAATAAAAAATAATCACTAGAAAAAAAAAAAATTATAATGGGTTCTTTGTGGTAACTTTACAAACCTAAAAAATCTAAAAAAAAAAAAAAAAAAAAATACAAATGGGTTATTTGTGGTAACTTTACAAACACCAAAAAATGAAAAATAAAAATCTAGAGATAAACATATAAAAAAGTTCAACACCAATCATAAAATAAATATCTGGATAAAAATTACAAGAAAATATGATTCCACACAAAAAAAACCAAAAAAAAAAAAAAGGTAAAAAGTATTATATTAGTATGGAAACATTGTTTTTAAAAAGCATACTATATCATTCATGAGATCAAAGAGAAAAAGAATCCAGAAATCAGTTTGGGAGAACTCTGAATATGAACAGCAAAACACCTTCGTTCTTTATAGCATTCGTAATGAAGAAATAAAATGCGCTGCATTCAACGATCACAGATTTTGCAGCGTGATGAATGTGCTACCTACAATACGAACACTAGTTTTACTAGACCGAGTGCTTCCGTTTAGTTTTTGCTTATGAGCATGCGTCGTTTTTTTGTCCGTCGGACTAGCATACAGACGAGCGGACTTCGGGGTCCGTCGTAGTTACGAAGTAAAGATTTGAAGCATGTTTCAAATCTAAAGTACGTCGGATTTGAGGCTAAAAAAGTACGTTGAAAGTCCGGAGAAGCCCACACACGATCGGATTACCAGCCAGCTTTAGTCCGTCAGCGTCCGTTGGACTTTTGTAGACGAAAAGTACGACCGTGTGTACGCGGCATTACTCCCCCAGGACCAAGAGACCTCTGTTCTGGACTTTGGCCCATTTAAACCTTTCTCAGCCCCCTGCTGGTCACCTGCATAACAACCAGGCATTCGCTGAGGAGATATCCCAAATGCAGGCTGTGGTCATGATTCTCCCACCCACTATATCCCAGGAGCCCCTGGTAGACAGGGACAAGCATTTGAGCACAAACCTATGGAGTCTAGAGCAGACCTAGCTAATCAAACCATGCCTCCCTGCTTACAGAGAGGGCAAAAACTAAATTTAGCATAATAGTAGCTCTGAGGGCACTACACAAAAAATGGAAAAGAAATAGCTAACATCCCCACAAAGTGCTCTTCTGTATTAAAACATAATTCAATGGGCAAAGTTATCCTGTCACCTAGTTTTGACACCTAAACATAGATATGGTAGTTGGTCACTTTGGTGCTGTGAAAGGATGAATTTCAGTAGCTCTCTCTGAACTCAGAAGCTGATAGGTAAGAATACCAGAGCTCAAAAAAGTTAATAGAACAGCCTGGGATAAAATAGGTTGAGAATACATTAGGTTTGTGGAGTACTTCAACTGAAATGCTACCCTTAGCACTGCTATCATATATTACCTCTTTTAGTGGCCACGGTTGGAATGTAGCACTCTCTCTTTATAGCGCGCATACATCCTGACATGGCCACTTCATCCAATTTGCCCATCTCACATTTTAAGTAATCAGGATCTAGACTCTCAAAAAATGGCTATCCATGCTATACCCTTGCCAATCTTACAATCCAAATCCATATAATCAGGTAATGGTAGGCAAATCTGCTTGGGTTTGATTCACCAAGTAATTTTATGAATCCCACTAAAGTGTATGGAAAAGGGGGGAGGAGGCAAATCTCGTGAAATGCTGGCCATTTTTTTGGGCTAATAGGCAAATTACTTGGCATGGGAAGCAGGACAGTGCCATAGGAGATATGCATCATGACATGTTTTTTTTTCCTAAATGTACATGCATCATGGATTTTTTTCTAAATGTACATAATATAACTGGGTACTGACATTTATAGGTAAAGTTTATCCAGGGAAAATCCGATTGCCTCTTGGGGGATCAGGAAATAATTGTTTCCCCTGCTGTAGCAAATTGGAGAATGCTTTGCTGGGTTTTTTCGACTTCCTCTGGATCAACTGTGGGTGAAGGATTTTGTATATGAGATTGTATGATATTATTTTTTATTTATTTTTGTGGTTGAACTGGATGGACTTGTGTCTTTTTTTCCATCTAATGTAACTAACTATGTAACTATGTAACTCCCGCACACGTAGGGTTGCCACTTTTTCTTCTAGCTAAACCCGAACACTTTAGCGATGCACAGTAAACATTTTTGGTATTAGTTTACACTATAGGATTGTAACAGACCTTGGACACCTTTGGGCACTCCAAAGAGAATAGTAATGCTGGGCACATAGTGCCCCCTCACCCTCCTGACAAGCCCTGTTCCAAGCAACACTCCTGTCTTAATAATGTGTCTGGGTTTCAAGTGGGCTGAAACCCGGACACATGATTCAAAACCCGGACTGTTTGGGGGAATCCTGGACAGGTGGCAACCCTACGCACACGCATGGGAGTGCAGTAATCTGCATTGTGCAGTAATCTCAGCACAATGGCAGTGTGCACATGCACAACTCATTGTACTTTCCACAGAGGATTGCAAACAGGCAGGTAAGTACACTTTATTGCAGAAGAGTTAATGCATGTCTGTTCTGCAATAAAAAGCCTGCCAGTTTAAAATGTAGCTTTTAGTTTAGCTTTAAAGGAGTTGTAAAGGCAGAAGGTTTTTTTATCTTAATGCATTCTTTCCGTTAGGATAAAAAACCTTCTGTGTATAGCAGCCTCCCCAGCACCCCCCCAGTTACCTGCCTGAGCTCCTACTCTCTCCAGCGATGCCCACGATCCCCTCAGCTATCCAGTACACTCCTCCTGATTGGCTGTCAATCAAAGTCAGTCAGCCAATCGGGGGAGAGAAGGGGCGGGGACATGTCGGGGCTCCGTGTCTGAATGGATACACAGAGCTCTGACTCGGCTTGGGTGCCCCCTAGACATGTGCGCCGTCAATAAATTTGTTTTGTTTCGTTCCATTTCGTACGAAAATTGATTCGTATTTCGTAATTCGTGTCCGAAATTCAATTCGGATTCATACGAAATTTCGTTAGATTCATAAACTTTTCGCAAAATAACGAAAGTTCGTTATGATGAATTTATCATTATGAGGGGCTCCCACCGTCCCTGTGCTGTGCTGACTTCCTCTGATTGGTGAACAAAACACCAGTCATGATTCTGTTGTAACGGAGTTTGGATCCCAAATTTGTTAACAAAATTTCGTATTTCGTTCAAAATTTGTAAGCATAGAAATTCCCATAGGGTTCCCACCATCCCTGTGCTGAGTTCCCGGGTTTGTACACCTGATGTGACCTTATTATGAGGGGTTCCCACCATCCCTGTGCTGAGTTCCCAGGTCTGTACACCTGCTGTGCCCATTATGAGGGGTTCCCACCATCCCTGTGCTGAGTTCCCAGGTCTGTACACCTGCTGTGCCCATTATGAGGGGTTCCCACCATCCCTGTGCTGAGTTCCCAAGTCTGTACACCTGCTGTGCCCATTATGAGGGGTTCCCACCATCCCTGTGCTGAGTTCCCAGGTCTGTACACCTGCTGTGCCCATTATGAGGGGTTCCCACCATTCCTGTGCTGAGTTCCCAGGTCTGTACACCTGCTGTGTCCATTATGAAGGGTTCCCACCATCCTTGTGCTGAGTTCCCGGGTCTGAGTGTTCACCCGCTGTGCCCATTATGAGGGGTTCCCACCATCCCTGTGCTGTGCTGACTGCCTGGGGTTTTAACTTTTAGGTTCGTTAACTTTTCGTAACAATTACGAGTTTTCGTTATGATGAATTTATCATTATGAGGGGTTCGCACCATCCCTGTGCTGTGCTGACTTCCTGGGTTTTTAACTTTTAGGTTTGTTAACTTTTCGTAACAATTACGAATGTTCGTTATGAATTTGGATCCGAAATTCGTAAACGAAATTTCGTATTTCGTACAGAATTCGTATGGATAATTTTTTTTTTTTTCGGATTCGTACGAATTTCCGGAAATTCGTACGAATTTTCGATTTTTACGAAACTAATAGCACATGTCTAGTGCCCCCTGTAGCAAGCTGCTTGCGGAGGAGGCACTCAAAAGGAGGGAGGGGCCGGGAGCAGCAAAGAGGGACCCGAGAAGAGGAGGATCTGGGCTGCCCTGCGCAAAACCAACTGCACAGAGGAGGTAAGTATAACATGTTTGTTATTTAAAAAAATAAAAATAAAAAAAGTCTTTACAATCACTTTAAAGGGATATGGGGGGAGGCGGAAGGGGTTAAAGTATCATGGTGAGAGGGTCTTTTCATTCAGCTTCAAAGGCAACAGTTAAATTGCCAAATCCTCACTCTCTGTCATGGTGGCAACAGTTTCACCAAACAGGAAGTAAAAAGTCTGCTACAGGGACCCTGACAACAATAAAAAGTGAAAGTTCTAGCCTTCCCTACTTTATGGGGAAAAAAACATTTCTATGTCTATGCTGCTGTTGCAAATTGTTCCTCACTTCCTCTCTGGTGAAACCGTTGTCACCCAGGCTAGAAGTGAGGGGAAAAGAACCCCAGATAGGATTTAAAAACTTGACAGGTATTCCAATTCTTCTCCAACACTAAAAAAAGCCTCTTCATATCATATTTACATATTAAGTTCACCTCCAAAGGTTACAACATAATCTAATCTAATCCCTTTATTTACACTACACACTTGCTTTTTCCTGAACAACGCAAATGTGAAAAAGCCATGATACACAGCATTGTTTACCCTACAAGCCTGAAACGTGATATTTCTAAATTTGCAGGAATTATGTTGCCTGTAAAGTAGCAGTACAAAGTATTCCGGTCATTGACAGTGCATGTGATGGAGTGGTTGGATAAATAAACTTCCCACAACGTTCTCCCTAAGGGCTTGTTTACACTTGTAGTGCCCTTTAGGGCAATTTGCGGTGTGTTTAAACCCCTAAAGTCTGCGCCACTGTGCTGCAATTGAGTGGGTCTTGTTTGAAGGGCGGAGCAACCCACCAAAAGTGACAAGGGGGTTCATTTCTGCCATGCTGCAAAGCATAGCTGCCTGTGTATGTAGTGCACTACCCCCCGAAGGAGCTGCAATATGTGTGTTCTATCCGTAATTCACATTTGCCATCTAGCCCATCGCAGTCCATAAAATTGAAAACAGTCCATATTGTAATTTTCTCTTGCTTTTATTGGTATAACGTGAACTGGGATCGGAGAAGGGTTTTCTGAGATGCTCTTTTGCTGCTTTATAATCTTTCCTTTGCCTTCTCATGCAAAGACTTAGAACAATGCGGACTATGAGACGTCACTGAATGACTTCTTCAGTGGGAAGACAGAAGTAGATTTACTAGAGAATATATGGTAAAGAGTCACTCTGAATAACTTCTTCACCTGCAGAACTTTTTAGAACAATCTGTATTTCTATTTGTGCTTGGAGCTTTACCGTCACCTTTTGACCACTACTTCCCGTCTGTATAGTACTTCCAAGTTGAGCGAAGGAAGAGATTACTCTGAATAATTCCTCCCGCCTCCCGGGGCATTGCTGAACCCAAAGTCACAGACCATCACCACCTGTCTCACTGACTTGCGTACCAACATCCCTCGGCCTCTGGTAGTACCCTTCCCCTGGGCTTTCACTCACTTGATCGACAGTCCATGTTCCACTCACAAACAATCGATCGCCCAGTTGTCCTCTGCTTAGTTGTTACTTCTTCCGTAATGGTTTCTCCATCCCTTCTCTCCAGTCTTGCACGCTCCCTTCCCCACAGGGGCGCCCAGCAACACCAGCGACTACATGCTGTGTGGTGTTGCTAACTCCTCTCCTCCGTGTCCTGTCCCTCCTTCCCCGTAGGGGGGGGGGCTCTGCTTGGCTCCCCGCAGGGGACCCTCTCTCTCCGGGTTCTCCCTTTCTGGAACTGCCTTGCACCATGTGACCCCAGCTTTTATGAGAGTCCCGCCTCCTGCCAAACAAATTAATGATTGGCCAGAACTCACTTACAAGCTGCCTGTCACTCAGATCCCAAATCCAACCTCTCTTCCAGAACCATTTCCACTGAAAGCAAGAGGAGGCATCTCTGGGTTCAAGCACAGGTGGCCACACCCTGAACTACACTGACACTCCCAGTTCTCAAACTAAACAACCAGGCCTGGAATAACAATACAAGCCTGCCTAAATTTACCTGAAACCATACTTTGTAATTTAAACTCAGAAAGCTCACCTACATGAAAGTAGGTGCCCGCTACATGTACATCTCTGTATGGCTGGATTTGCAGCTTGGAGTAGGGGGGTTGTTGGGGGGCAGAGCCGGATCTAGCCTAATCTAATATTATCCGATCTTGCGCTCAGTAAAATATGTCAAGGGGCATGTCAGTAGTGTGAGAGAGATGCAGGGAATCAGTATTCCCAGGTTACTTGGCACGCTTCTGTACCACAAGTCACAACCCGAACATAATATCTGACAGGTAATGCAGGAGTGAACAGGGAACCATACTATTTATTAGGCTGTCATTAGATTAGGATGATTAAACAAAAACCTATACCCTATATCAGCAGTTCTCATAAGAGTTCCTCATTACATCAGGGTTCCTTAAATCAGGTGTCCCCATCAGAGTGCCCCCTTACATCAAATGTCCCCATCATAGTGCCCCCTTACATCAAATATCCCCATCAGAGTGCCCCCTTACATCAACTGTCCCTATCAGAGTGCCCCCTTACATCAACTGTCCCTATCAGAGTGCCCTCTTTACATCAAATGCCACCATCAGAGTGCCCCCGTACATCAACTGTCCCCATCAGAGTGCCCCCTTACATCAACTGTCCCCATCAGAGTGCCCCCTTACATCAACTGTCCCTATCAGAGTGCCCTCTTTACATCAAATGTCCCCATCAGAGTGCCCCCTTACATCAACTGTCCCCATCAGAGTGCCCCCTTACATCAACTGTTCCCATCAGAGTGCCCCCTTACATCAAATGTCCCCATCATAGTGCCCCCTTACATCAAATATCCCCATCAGAGTGCCCCCTTACATCAAATGTCCCCATCAAAGTGCCCCCTTACATCAACTGTCCCTATCAGAGTGCCCTCTTTACATCAAATGCCACCATCAGAGTGCCCCCGTACATCAACTGTCCCCTTCAGAGTGCCCCCTTACATCAACTGTCCCCATCAGAGTGCCCCCTTACATCAACTGTCCCTATCAGAGTGCCCTCTTTACATCAAATGTCCCCATCAGAGTGCCCCCTTACATCAACTGTCCCCATCAGAGTGCCCCCTTACATCAACTGTTCCCATCAGAGTGCCCCCTTACATCAACTGTCGCCATCAGAGTGCCCCCTTACATCAAATGCGAGGGTGGCAAAAACATGGCTCAACCGCCTGTTTTTACCACCTCCAAACACATGTGGAAATGAGGGCTAAGGCCCCTTTCACACGATCGGACCGTTTAGGTCCGCCTGTCAGTTTTGACGGCGGACCTGAACAGGCGATCCATGTTAGCCTATGGAGCGTCGGATGTCAGCGGAGACATGTCCGCTGACATCCGACCCCGTCCGATCCGCTAAAAGCAGACGTATGGCTCTACGTCCAGATCCGTCGCTGGCGGATCGGATCGGGTGAGATCTGACGAAAACGGACACGCTGTCCGTTTTCGTCCGATCCCTCCATAGGCGGCAGCGGCGCCTGACAAGCCCCTCCCCGCTCAGTGAGCAGAGAGGGACCTGTCATCCGCCGGCTCAGCGGAGATCAACGGACAGATCTCCCGCTGAGCCGGCGGACCGAGGCGGGCTCCGTAGAAACGGAGCCCGCCTCGTGTGAAAGGGGCCTAAGGCAAATATACAAGGTGGTTAATTACCTAAGGGCCAAACTCACCCTCCGTGAAAAAACTGTGCAAGTGTACCTAGAAGAATTGATGCTTTTGTGAAGGCAAATGGTGGTCACAACAAATATTGATTTGATATGCTATTTCTATTCTGTTCATTTACTATCCATTTTGTTCATTGATAAAAGTAAACTATTAACACTTCTATTTATAAAAGCATTCTGAATTGACAGCATTTTTTTTACACCTGCCTAAAACATTTGCACAGTAATATATATATAGTATCTAACAAAAGTGAGTACACCCCTCACATTTTTGTAAATATTTTATTATATCTTTTCATGTGACAACACTGAAGAAATGTCACTTTGCTACAATGTAAAGTAGAGAGTGTACAGCTTGTATAACAGTGTAAATTTGCTGCCCCCTCAAAATAACTCAACACACAGCCATTAATGTCTAAACCGCTGGCAACAAAAGTGAGTACACCCCCTAAGTGAAAATGTCCAAATTGGGCCCAATTAGCCATTTTCCCTCCCTGGTGTCATGTGACTCGTTAGTGTTACAAGGTCTCAGGTGTGTATGGGGAGCAAGTGTGTTAAATTTGGTGTTATCGCTCTCACTCTCTCATATTGGTCACTGGAAGTTCAAAATGGCACCTCATGGCAAAAAACTCTCTGAGGATCTGAAAAAAAGAATTGTTGCTCTACATAAAGATGGTCTAGGCTATAAGAAGATTGCCAAGATCCTGAAACTGAGCTGTAGCATGGTGGCCAAGACCATACAGCGTTTAACAGGAGAGGTTCCACTCAGAACAGGCCTCGCCATGGTAGACCAAAGACGTTGAGTGCATGTGCTCAGCGTCATATCCAGAGGTTGTCTTTGGGAAATAGATGTATGAGTGCTGCCAGCATTACTGCAGAGGTTGAAGGGGTGGGGGGTCAGCCTGTCAGTGCTCAAACCATACGCCGCACACAGCATTAAATTGGTCTGCATGGTTGTCATCCCAGAAGGAACCCTCTTCTAAAGATGATGCACAAGAAAGCCCCATAAGCAGTTTGCTGACGACAAGCAGACTAAAGACATGTTTAATGAAGAGGTGATCAAGTACAGTGCTCCAGCATCATCCACTATCTGTTGTGGGGAAGGCTGTTCAGCAACTTGTACCATCCAGATGTAGCTGTACTAAAAAAATCTCACTGGGAGCCAAATGAAGTCTCCATAGTGTAGTATTTATTGGAATTGTAAGACCCCTTGATAACATCCTATTGGATGAAAAGCTTTGGGGAGCAGACACTAGTGCTGACGTCAGGCCACTGTCCGATACCGGGTCGGCAGTGGCACCCATTGTCATATGTTTTTTTGATTCATTTTATTTTGACTTTTAACCTACAATTCCAATAAATGCTACACTATGGAGACTTCATCTGGCTGCCGGTGAGCTTTATTTACTACAGCTACATCTGGATGGTGCGAGCTGCTCAACAGCCTTCCCTACAACAGATGGTGGATCTACACTGAGTGTTTGTTTGCTGCTGCAACGGCAGCCAGCTTTTCTGGTGACTGTCCAGTTCACAGGGGTGCAGTGCATGATTCTAGAGCACTGTACTGGATCACCTTTTCATCATTAAAGTCATCACCAAATTTTTTTGCACTGAACTATTGAGTTTTCACATATAAGTTTATATGGCTGATCTATCATGGGACTGTGCAGTTAAATCTATATTTTTCACTACATTGGTTTTTTATTGTTGATTTCCATCCACAAGATTGGACTTCTACATATATTTTTTTCACTTTGTGGTGTGCCCCACCACAGCGCAGAGATACATCTTTTTTATTTCTGAGACTAAGGACATGTATTACTGGATCCTACAGTCAAGCATTGTGGTGGGAGTGTCATGGTCTGGGACTGCATGAGTGCTGCCGGCACTGGGGAGCTACAGTTCATTGAGGGAACCATGAATGCCAACATGTACTGTGACATACTGAAGCCGAGCATGATCCCCTACCTTTGGAGACTGGGCCGCAGGGCAGTATTCCATTATGATAACGTCCCAAAACACAACTCCAAGATGACCACTGCCTTGCTAAAGAAGCTGAGGGTAAAGGTGATGGACTGGCCAAGCATGTCTCCAGATCTAAACCCTATTGAGCATCTGTGGGGCATCCTCAAACAGAAGACGGAGGAGCGCAAAGTCTCTAACATCCACCAGCACCGTGATCTCGTCATGGAGGAGTGGAAGAGGACTCCAGTGGCAACCTGTGAAGCTCTGGTGAACTTCATGCCCAAGAGGGTTAAGGCAGTGCTGGAAAATAATGGTGGCCACACAAAATATTGACACTTTGGGCCCAATTTGAAAATTTTCACTTAGGGGTGTACTCACTTTTGTTGCCAGCGGTTTAGACATTAATGGCTGTGTGTTGAGTTTTTTTTAGTGGACAGCAAATTTACACTGTTATACAAGCTGTACACTCACTACTTTACATTGTAGTAAAGTGTAATTTCTTCAGTGTTGTCACATGAAAAGATATTTACAAAAATGTAAGGGGTGTACTCACTATAGTCACTATAAAGTTTGTCAATATTACTGTTATTAACATAATTAATTGTAATTAACAATTTCATACTTTCATTGCGAACACCGTTATCATTTCATTGCTATCACTAAGATTATGAGTGCAAATATTATTATATTATACTCATAGAAAAAAATAACTTTTTTTTTTTGCGTTTTACAATAAATAGAAATGTAGATAAAGAGTGTAACAAGGCAAGCATATTCATGCAAGAAGTAGAGACAATTGCTAAACTACATATTGTAAAACTTATTTTTATAAGCAATGTTATTTTGCTGCTGTAACGGCAGCCAGCTTTTCTGGTGACTGTCCAGTTCACAGGGGTGCAGTGCATGATTCTGGAGCACTGTACTGGATCACCTTTTCATCATTAAAGTCATCACCAAATTTTTTTGCACTGAACTAGCGCAATAGCGCCTGCAAACCGTCCCAGTGTGAAAGGGGCCTAAAGCTCTAATAAAGGGGGTGAAGCTACAGTCCCCAAAACAGGTTGGCTGTGTAAACGATCTGCCTGTAGAACCGGGGCGGCCCATCTATTAAGGGAGCACAGGCACCGCCCCCTCTCTCCAGCCATCCCACGGCTCAGTGATGGAATCCAGATACACAGTATTCAGCAGCAGCTCCACAGTTAGGAATAAAGGAAAAGAAAAAGAAAAACTGGATAGTGTGATAATGTTTATAAATGTTTATTGGAATAAAAGCTCCCCACATTAGGGTACTCACATTTGCAAGGTGTGTGAGTGCACCAATCTGATAACAGTCTCACTGAGCCGTGGGATGGCTCATAAGGGTGTTTAGATTCAGTCTCACAGCTGAGTCGCACGCTCTGAGGTGAGCGGCTGTCCCCAGGGGGTCACCGGATGGCAATTGAGCATGGAATTCTGAGCACTAAGCACTAAGATTAATGCACGCACGTTGGATTTTTTATGAACTGTTTTTATGGACTTTATGTGCATTTCTTTCATAAATTGGACTTTAATAACCACGTATCACATCTTGGATTTGATATCCACACTCATTGTGTGGCACTTGGCACGTTGTTGTATTTTTTGCACTTATCACTGTGATATTATTTATATATATTTTTTACACGGTAAATTTCAGATTATATAAATAATTTTTCATTTATTATATATACAGTTAGTAGTTTAATCATCGCTACTCTTATTCTAATGGTATACATCTAGTATATTATTTACACATTGCACCTTATAATCACTTTTAAATTTATTTTTTTATTTTTTTTATATACATATATCCTTTGTGCCTTGCTGTGGCTGGATAAGCCGCTTAAGCGGTATTTTCAGTATACCTCATATGCATTAATGATCTCCAGATTGACATTTTCACCTTAGCGCAGCGTATCTTTTGTATACATTGTATTGCACGGCATATGAAAAGTGTTCTGCGCGGGCAGCTAGGTGATTTCCACATTTGAGGCAATATACCATTGTGGCCCGCAATATCCCCTTTTATCTATCTGGCTTCTCGTATACCTCTGGATCGAGAACCCCTGATAGAGCAGACAGGGGCTCAGAAGTGCAAAGGGGTACAAGTGCCTGACAGGTTAGAAGATGCAGGGGCTGACCCGGACTTCCGATGCTGTGAGGAGACCAGTTGCAGACTGGAGCAGGGAACCCAGCAGGAAGCAGGAACAAACTGTAAATTGGAGACAGCACGCAGCAGGGAGGTGTATTATAGTCCAGGAGAAGCCGGCAGGTAGCTGAAGGCTGCGGACGGCAAGGAGGTGTTGTAGTTCAGGAGGATCAGACTGATAGCTGAAGTCAGCAAACAACTGGGAGGTGTCCTGTAGTCCGGAACGTAAACAGGTGCAGGCAGGCCGGGTCATACACAGGCGGGCAGATGCGGTACAGGAGCAGTAGCCAAAGCGAAGTTGTGAAGCAAGCCAGGTAGGCAACAGGCAGGCAGCGAAGGACCAAGGAGAAGGCAGAAGAGACGTCAGGACAAGCCGGGATCAGAGACTGGCAGCAAGCAGGGAAGGTCAAGAACAAGCCAGGTATCAGGAATCAGAATAACAAGCATCAAGGGTTCTCAGGAAACGCTGTAGACCGGACAGCAAAGCAGAATGTTAACAGTCTCCTTTAAATAGTGCTTCTGGGCGGCAAGTGCTGTCACAAGGCGCGCGCGTGCACACGCCATTGTTCGCGCTATCGCACATGCACATGCACCGGACGGCTCTTTTAATAGGAACTCTGCACACAGGTCTTCTTCTGTCATTCTGATTGCTCAAACGTCTTCCTTGACAATCTGCTTGAACTTGGCAGAGCTGGGCTCAGCCCTTCCTTCTCAAAGGTGGCTGCTCAGCTGTCGGCTAATTGCCAGCTCCTTTCTCTCCACAATGACTCACCTGTTGATGATATCCTGCTCGTCAGTCCTGCCTACTTAAGCCATCCAGCCCAGATGATCTCTGCCTTCGCCTCATCTCTAGAGATGCTCTCCTGTGTTCCTGTTAAAGACTTGCTTGGCTGACATTCCTTCTGGCTCCGGATCCTGCTTGCTGTTCTACTACGCTCATCTCTGGCTCCCTGACGTTTTATTTATTATTTATTTATTACAGGTACTTGTATAGTGCCGCCAATTTACGCAGCGCTTTACATAGATATATTGTACATTCACATCAGTCCCTACCCTCAAGGAGATTACACTCTAAGGTCCCTAACTCACATTTATACATACTAGAGCCAATTTAGACAGGATCTAATAAACCTACCAGCATGTCTCTGGAGTGTGGGAGGAAACCGGAGTACCCAGAGGAAACCCACGCAGGCACAGGGAGAACATGCAAACTCCAGGCAGGGAGTATAGTGTAGGTAGCAGGTAGGTTGAATACCATAAAGGAAAGTGAAGTAACATTTCGAAGCATCAAGTTTTCATAACTTACTATATGAGTTTATTTCTTGGAAAATAACTTTCATTTACATAAAAAGATCAAGATAAGTTTGTGAAATGTCCTATGTCCCACATCTGATGAATATCTCTGTAACAGATGACTGATTGATGCATCAGACCAGTTTGGAGCAGAAAAAAGTGATTCAGGACAGCAGAGACACTGCAGAAACTGAAAGGAGAAGTACAGCTAAAGCTCGTTTGGCTCTACTTCTCCTGTGGATCACAGGAGTGTAGTTTGTTCTGCACTGTGACCCCTTTTCAGAAGACAACGAGCTGAAGCCCGTTGTCAGCTGAAGTCATAGAACCAGCAACCCTTCTTACTGCTAGGCGAAATTGCTATCCACTACACCACTGTGCCGCCCGTTTTGGCTTGCCTGACTATCCGTTCTGGTTCCTGAACTCTGGCTATGTTTTGACTACGTTTACTCTGTTTACCTTTTTATTATTATTATTATTAAACAAGTGTGATTTAACTGTACTTCTGTCTCAGTCTGATTCATGGTTTCTGACAGAACCTCAACTTCACTCCTTTGGGTTTTGAACACCATAAAGGAAAGTGAAGTAACATTTCGAAGCATCAAGTTTTCATAACTTACTATATGAGTTTATTTCTTGGAAAATAACTTTCATTTACATAAAAAGATCAAAATAAGTTTGTGAAATGTCCTATGTCCCCCATCTGATGAATATCTCTGTAACAGATGACTGATTGATGCATCAGACCAGTTTGGAGCAGAAAAAAGTGATTCAGGACAGCAGAGACACTGCAGAAACTTAAAAAAGTACAGCTAAAGCTTGTTTGGCTCTACTTCTGTGGATCACAGGAGTGTAGTTTGTTCTGCACTGTGACCCGTTTTCAGAAGACAACGGACTGAAGCCCGTTGTCAGCTGAAGTCATAGAACCAGCAACCCTTCTTACTGCTAGGTGAAATTGCTATCCACTACACCACTGTGCCGCCCGTTTTGGCTTGCCTGACTATCCGTTCTGGTTCCTGAACTCTGGCTATGTTTTGACTATGTTTACTCTGTTTACCTTTTTATTATTATTATTAAACAAGTGTGATTTAACTGTACTTCTGTCTCAGTCTGATTCATGGTTTCTGACAGAACCTCAACTTCACTCCTTTGGGTTTTGAATACCATAAAGGAAAGGGAAGTAACATTTCGAAGCATCAAGTTTTCATAACTTACTATATGAGCTTGTTTCTCGGAAAATAGCTTTCATTTACATAAAAAGATCAAAATAAGTTTGTGAAATTCCCTATGTCCCACATCTGATGAATATCTCTGTAACTGATGACTGATTGATGCATCAGATCAGTTTAACTGATGACTGATTGATGCATCAGACCAGTTTGGAGCAGAAAAAAGTGATTCAGGACAGCAGAGACACTGCAGAAACTGAAAGGAGAAGTACAGCTAAAGCTCGTTTGGCTCTACTTCTTCTGTGGATCACAGGAGTGCAGTTTGTTCTGCACTGTGACCCGTTTTCAGCAGACAACGAGCTGAAGCCCGTTGTCAGCTGATGTCATAGAGCCGGTGCAGGCTTAAGAAACATTGGGATCAATCCACATGCCTGGAGCGGCATCTGGCTCAGCCTCTCAGCGAGCCGCAGAGAGCCTGAGACGCACCCACACAGCCCAGCACTCCAGTGAGCGTGCGGAGGAGGGGCAGAGCCGAAAGCTGGTGACTGACAGTCACCAGGTCTCTGCTCACGGAGCTCTGACAACTGAGTGATCAGTGGTATTTGATCAGTCAGTTCTCAGTCTTAAAGTCAGCAGGGGACAGATGACACCTAGGTAAGTATGATTCAAGAAAAAAAAGTTTTCATTTTAAGAACGTTTATACGATTTGCTAATCATTAGTGGGGTAAACTTGACCAGTCACCAGCTCTCTGCTCACGGAGCTCTGAGAACTGAGTGATTAGTGGTTTTTGATCAGTCAGTTCTCAGTCTTAAAGTCAGCAGGGGACAGATGACACCTAGGGTAAGTATGATTCAAGAAAAAAAAGTTTTCATTTTAAGAACGTTCATACGATTTGCTAATCATTAGTGGGGTAAACTTGACCATAGTGACAATAAAATTGGAAAGGGCAGGATGGAAATTTTTTTCTCAAAAGAAAAACTTTATTTCTAGGTGTCTTTAAATCTCGTAAAAAGGGGTGTTGGTTCAGGAAAGTGCATTCACCTGAAAACCGAGCGTTAAAAGCAAACAAAAGAACTTTTAAAGGACATTTGTCATGTTATTGAATGTGCTGAGACTTTTTTTGGTACAAACATTCATAGATATAATGTATATTCTTATGAAAGTTTGTTCAAAAATGTACTAGTATATGACGAGCTTTACAGTAATGAGTAATGTTCTGCCCCTCGGAGTGTTTTCCATATCTGCCAGGGGAACCAAAGACTTTTTATGTAGCACAACAACCCCTCCAGTGGCAGCTGTATACCATTGCTCATGATGGGTTTCTTAATGGTGACTACTAGTAATGAGCCGAACAGCCCTAGGTTTGGTTTGGCAAGGGTTCACTGAACTTCAGTGAAGTTCAAATGCTGAACGCAAACCACACTGAAATCAATGGGAGCCGAATCTGTCAAATAAAAATGCCAATTTACTGGGCTGATATGCAAGGGGGTGTCAAAACATAGCATGGGGGGGGGGGGGGTGGACACTGCCCTGGGGGACATGTAAATGCAGATAAATAACAAATACATAAATAAATAAAATCTACACAACCAGGAGCAGAGATTTTTTTTGGTAGGGTTTTTGTGCTGTTTTTTGTTTTTAATGAGATGACATTTGCAGGCAATTTAAGCTGTTTCATTTTTTTTTTTGTTTTTAAATATCATTTTTGCTGTAGCGCATGCTATACAGCAAGAATGCAAAAAAAATCACATGCCAGAACACTTGAGTCTGATATGGATTGTATAGTGGTACTTCACACACAAAAAATAATGCTCGCAGTCTCCCCAGAAATCCATAATTGACTTGACAGGTGTGGGGTCTGGATTTAAAAGGGAGACTCCACAAAAAAAAAAAAAATGTGCGAGGTCCCCCTAAAATACCAGACCCTTAATCTAAGCATGCAGCTTGGCGGGCCACCTCCTGAACCAGGCCACATGCCTCAACATAATCGCTCTGTGTGCCAGCAGGAAGATGGGAAAGATCTCCCTCTTACCAGCTCTCCTATAAGAGAAGTGTTTATGCATTTCTCTTTCACTGTGCCGACAGGGAGATCAATATGCCAGGGTCATATACATGTAGACACACACACATGTGTTTGAGCTTTAGGTTGCACAACCTAATGCTATAGTAGGCGCACACCTATGCCCACATCCCTTGCCTGGTGGTTCTAGGGGTCTGTGGGTGGAGGCTTATTGGAATCTGGAAACACCATTTAACAATAAAGGGGCCCCAAAAAACTTCTGCCCTACATGTGAATGCATATGGGGTACTCATTAACAAAGAAAAGGATTGAAGCATGAAAAATAGACACCCACATGTTTGGCATCCCGATCCCAAATAATGATCATCATTGTAAATCCATCCTTAATGACGATGAACACCGCTGCCATTTAACTATGGATGGTGACACTAGTTGAACATGTCCCTGAGCTGCCATCGGCTATATAAAGAAAGAGACAGGGATAATGGTGACATCTTTGTCCAAATATGGTCACGTGGTCATATTTAGGCAATTAAATACGACTCCTTTCCCTGACCATTTGCTTATATAGCAAGCAATTACTAGCCATTAGGGATGGGCCGAACATCCCCCTGTTCGGTTTGCATCCAGAACATGCGAACAGGCCAAAAATTTGTTCGAACACGCGAACACCGTTAAAGTCTATGGGACATGACCATGAAAAATCAAAAGTGCTAAATTTAAAGGTTAATATGCAAGTTATTGTCATAAAAAGTGTTTGGGAACCCGGGTCCTGCCCCAGGGGACATGTATCAATGAAAAAAAAAGTTTTAAAAATGGCCATTTTTTTCGGGAGCAGTGATTTTAATAATGCTTAAAGTGAAACAATAAAAGTGAAATATTCCTGCGTTGCATCAGAGAGGGGCAGGGTCACCCATACACGTCACAGAGAAACCCCGGCATTTCCCCTTGTCAGAGGGGGACGGGGTCACGTGACGGGTGGCCCCGCCCTCAGCTACATAAGAACTGTCAAGCTGGCGCCGCTTCATTGGCTGGGTACCTCCAGTGGAGGCAGGATCCTGTGCGTGTTCCTCGCTGGAGTCGCTGAAGATCATCCATCGCTGGAGATCGAGAATTGGATTACATCGCTGGAGTAGGAGCATGGATTTATTGGATTACATCACTGGAATCTCTTTTTTATTTATTTATTTTTTTATTTTTAATAAAGGACTTGTCCCAAGCCGTTTCTCGTGTGTTTTTTTTAGCATTTTGACACTTTCTTTTTGTGAAATGGTGGGGGTACAATGTACCCCTTACCAATTCACATGGGGGGGGGCAGGATCTGGGTGTCCCCTTTGTTAAAGGGGGCTTCCAGATTCCGATAAGCCCCCCGCCTGCAGACCCCCACAACCACCGGGCAAGGGTTGTGGGGATGAGGCCCTTGTCCCTATCAACATGCGGACATCCTCCCCATGTTGAGGGCATATGGCCTGGTACGGTTCAGGAGGAGGGGGGCACTCTCTTGTCCCTCCCTCTTTTCCTGCGGCCTGCCAGGTTGGGTGCTCGGATAAGGGTCTGGTGTGGATTTTTGGGGGAACCCCACGGCATTTTTTTTTAAATTTTGGCGCGGAGTTCCCCTTAATATCAATACCAGACCTGAAGGGCCTGGTAATGGAATTTTGGGGGACCCCCACGCATTTTTTTTTTATTTTTTAATGACTTTCAATAACTTTTATGTGTATTGTCGGGACCGACAATTCATTAATAGCCGGCACTAGCGCTAGCACTTTTAAATGACTTTCTTTTCCTTTAGAAATGTCATTTTGCTCTCGGACTGTTATAAACATGGGAAACATGCGCTACTTTACAGGCATACTATAGACACCCCCCCAGGTACGAAATTTAAAGGAATATTTCACTTTTATTGTTTCACTTTAAGCATTATTAAAATCACTGCTCCCGAAAAAACGGCCGTTTTTAAAACTTTTGTTTGCATTGATACATGTCCTCTGGGGCAGGACCCAGGTCCCCAAACACTTTTTATGGCAATAACTTGCATATTAACCTTTAAAATTAGCACTTTAGATTTCGCCCATAGACTTTTAAAGGGTGTTCCGTGGCTTTTCGAATTTGCCGCGAACACCCCAAATTGTTCGGTGTTCGGCGAACGGTCGAACAGCCAATGTTCGACTCGAACAGATAGCCCATCCTTACTAGCCATGTAAATGAATGGGTCGGTGACGTAAGTGGTTGGTAAGGACACTAACCAGTGACAGTTGGAAGCTGTCAAGTTCGTCCACGCCAAATGCCCTAAACTTATGTTTGGACCAAACATTGAGCTAATCCCTATTGGTGACAATGGTGGAAAAATCCTGTGGATTGAGCACCAGCACAGATTAATATAGTCTTCAAAGCACATAACACTGGGTGACAATGCAGCAGAGCAATTGGAAGACGAGAATAATGCATTGCCACCCTGTAAGTGTAATGCCCTGTACACACGATCGGACTTTCTGACAACAAAACCATGGAATTTTGTTTGAAGGTTGTTGGCTCCAACTTGTTCTGCATACACACGATCACACAAATGTTGGGCAACAATTACAAACGTAGTGACGTACAAGACGTACGGCGAGCCAATAAAAGGAAGTTCAATAGTTATGTGATATCTCCATTACGAACTCTAGTTTTACAAGACCGAGCGCTTCCGGCTCATCCTTGATTCCGAGCATGCGTGTTTGTACTTTGGACTTTTGTCCGACGGACTTGTGTACACACGAAAAGTCCGACAACACACATTTGTTGGCTGAAAATTTGAGAGCATGCTAGCCAACATTTGTTGGCGGAAAGTCCGACAACAAATGTCCGATGTCGGACTTACCGCCAACAAGCTCACATCCAAATTTCCCATTGGAAAATCCGGTCGTGTGTACGCGGCATAAGTGTCTGAACAAAGGCCTTTAGAGCAGAATTACCCGTTACTATGTTAATGAAATCTGCAAATTTAAAATATCAACAATGACTTTTTGACTTTTTAAAGAAATCTAAGAGATTTTAGTGATTGACTCTACATCTCCTTTAATATGGGTGACTATCTTAAGAAGAAATGTCACGTCTGCCATAATTAGATTGTAACTTTATGTGGAAATTAAAGACAGATTACGAGACTTTAAAAGGAAAATATTCCACACGTCTATACTTAGAAACTCATCATGTTTCACTCCAAAAACGAAACAATTTAAAGACCAGTACGTACAATACTTAGTACCACACCAGTACCGGACACAATTTAAAATAGTCATTTGTTAAGCATGATATATAGCATTAACAGATGTGAGCCTTTTACAGGTGTAATTGTCTTTCAAATATGGAGATGAAGATAACAATGGTATAAGCTTTCTCCTTGAAATATATATCAGTCAAATAAAGAAAAAATCTAAAGTTAGCACTGTAATTCCTTTGCTTTATTAAATTGTCATTAAACCCAGACTATGAAAGACTCTCATTACACGCTATATAACAGAGTGTGCATACTCAAAAAGCCACTAAAGCATTCATTTTGTTTAGAGTAAAATACACCTGATTGATCTTGCCTTCAGCTGTCCCTCCCATCTTCGCTGTGTCCCCATTACAGGCTGAGATTGTGTAGACCAGCTGGTGTCCTCTACTGAGCATGCTTATATTTCAGTTCCCTTCTAAGCTCTTCATTTCCTCAATGTTCTTATCTGTACAGTCCACATGACTATAGAGTCCCCTCCCTCCTCCTCAATGTCCTTCTATTGCTAAAAGCTACATTCTGATTGATTACATTCACTAAGAGATTCACAAAAATGTATCGTTTTAATATAAATCAGTATTAAATATATAAAATGTAATTGCTAATACATGTAAAGTAAAAAAGAGCCTTAGATGCAGATACTGTCTGAACAAAATGAAAGCTAATGTCAGCTATCTCTGACTCTGCCTACACCATATTAATGCACACAAAATACACATTTCATGTTCAATAAAGATCTATAGGGAGCTACTTTTTATATTTATAATTTAATTTGAATTGCTCTTCTGAAACAGTTTTTTTTTGGTCATGTGACTGGCACAGCACCAATTAGGGCTGGGCAGACACAGGCTCATACTGTACAGGCTCAACCCGTGGTACCCCTGGGGGTACGTGCACAACGGGCAGTGGGTATGCAGAGTTCTCTGTCCCCATTTCCCGCCTCCCACACACACAGGTCCCCAAGTCCCCGGCGGCTTGCTGTAGCCTGCAGCCTCATCAGTGCTGCCTCATCATTGTAGCCTATCAGTGCCTCCTATCAGTGCAGCCTCATCAGTGCCTAATATCAGTGCAGCCTCAGTGCCTCCTATCAGTGCAGCCTCAGTGCCTTCTATCAGTGCCTCCTATCAGTGCAGCCTCATCGGTGCCGCCTATCAGTGCCCATCACTTTTTCGAGACAGGGATACTTTGGATTTTTTTTTGACTCGCAGGGGTACTTTGTCGTAAAAGGTTGAGAAACACTTCTGTAGAGGACATACATTAGCAGATGTATAGAAGCCCCTCCCAAGGATAGTTCCCTGCAGATGCAAAAGAACAGAGAAAGATCATACGACCACAAAACCGCGCTGCAGGAATATGCTACTTTAGGATTTTATTTTTGAAAAACAAAACACGGTAACATGATATACATGATTTATGTGAAATATTAACACTTCTCTATTTAGTGTCACTTAAAGCTTTGACAATAAAACCTGGAAGCTGATTGGTTCCTAGACAGACCTGTACCAGATTTTAGCACTCTCCAGTTTTAATAAATTAAGTCTCTTGTGTCTTAGCATGAATTATACAATAACAGAATGTAGAAAACCCACATTAACCACTTGATCTCCAGAAGGTTTTACCCACTTCATGACCAGGTCATTTTTTTTGCTATTTAGCACTATGCTACTATTACTGACTTTTTGCGCAGTCATGCAACAAAAACAAATTTATTCAATTTTTTTCACACAAATAGAGCTTTCTTTTGGTAGTATTTGATCACCACTCTTTTTATTTTTTATAATATAAATAAAAAAAGGTTGAAAAAAAAAATCAATATTTTCAATTTTTTGTTATAAAACATCTCCTAGATTGTAAGCTCTAACGAGCAGGGCCCTCTGATTCCTCCTGTATTGAATTGTATTGTACTTGTACTGTCTGCCCTAATGTTGTTGTAAAGCGCTGCGTAAACTGTCGGCGCTATATAAATCCTGTATAATAATAATAATATCCAATAAAATCAAATGTCTTTATAAATTCAGGCCAAAATGCATTCTGCTATATGTCACAAGTGCTAGCAGTGATTAGGTCTGATCCTGCTTTTTGGGGACACCATACTATTGGGGACTCTAGCATAGTTCTGATTGTGATCAAGATACTGATCTGTCTATGTCTTTCAGAATAGGGAGGCCACTGTCTGTAAGGAATTTGTGAATAATTTCTTTTCTTGATCCTATAAGGTCTTTGGGTTTATGTGTAGAAGGTAAGTTGTATAGGTCTGTATAGTATTCTTGGAATCTTTGGGCAATCTTTTGAGTATCATTAGTAATTTGATTATGTTTGGTCTTAATGGCCAATATGTTTGTAGATAATAAGGTTTCCTTCAATGCTTTTGCTACTGATACTGATCTGTACAGACACTACGCTGGAATTTTCGACGAATCCGTCGGACAATCCAACCGTGTGTGGGCTTCATCGGACCTGCAGCTGACTTTTTCGGTCGAAAATCAGACGGACTTTAGATTTGGAACATGTTTGAAATCTTTCCGACGGACTCGAGTCCGGTCGAAAAATCCGCTCGACAGTATGCTAGTCCGACGGACTAAAACCGACGCTAGGGCAGCTATTTACTATTGGCTATCAACTTCCTTATTTTAGTCAGGTCTTACGTCATCACGTACGAATCCGTCGGACTTTGGTGTGATCGTGTGTAGGCAAGCCCGTCCGTTCGAAAGTCCGTCGGAAGTCCGTCGGACCTTTGATGCCGAAAATTCCGCCCATGTGTACACGGCATTATAGTTTGACTATGATAGTGTGGTGGACAATCTGGAACTAGCTGACACTGGCTGGGAGGTACACTAAATGATTAACTGACACTGACCTCACTAGTGACACTAATACAGTGATCATTAATAATATTGTACACTGTACTAATGACACTCACTGGGAGACAAGAGTGATCAGAGGGCAATTAAGGGGTTACTTGTGTGCCTTACGAATGTATGTGTGCTGCTTTTACTCATAGATTACCTGGCTGGGTCTACCAAAACTACCCTGGACTTCACTGAAAGGGATGCTGTCTATGAGGATAATGGCAAGTAGTTGTGTGTATTTCTTGATCGAAAAGAACAAGTAAATGGCTGTATAGAGCACCAGCAGCTCCCCGGATGTGAGAAGGCAACAGGAAATATACTATATGCATGTAAAATGTGTAAAAAATGTCCAGGCGAAGGCCATGAACTCAGAATATCCACTTGTTGGTAATATTTTTTCCACATTGGATGAACTGGATCACCCTGGGAAGAATCAACTCTTTTGGGCCATTTCCCAGAAATTCTGGTGGCCTAGTCTACGTGCTGATGTAACCTCCGTTGTAGCTGACTGTTCACGATGGAACTCGCACTTCTCCAGTTTACAATAGAGATTGTTCTCTCTTCGTTTCTGAAGCACATGACAGACATCTGTGTGGTGGCTCTCCAGGGACTTGGAAAATATGAGGATATCATCAAGGATATCATCAAGGATGAGATAGCAGCCCGAGATATACCCTGAGCTGGAGAGGTTGATCACGTTTATCATCCTCGTTGACTCCAGACTCAGAGAAAGACTCTCTTTTAAGGAGCGCCTGCGGAAGCCTCCTGTACATTTGATCTCGAAGGATCGTTTTGAGTGTTGAGCTTGTTCATATTTAGTTGATTGCCTGGAATTCAGCTTAAAAGCAATGTATGTGATGTTTATAAAATGCATTATTAGAATTCTTTACTATCTTGACATTGATAATCTACTCTGTGTACAGTGTACAACCTATTACACAAGGCCGGAGATGCAGGAACAGGCAATAAAAATTTCTAAAACACTTAAAAAGTTCTTCCTATCTTATGCCATGATATTGCAACACAAGTTAATTTGCTATAAGACTCTATGGCTGACATATATCAGATTAAAGTACAAGGTAATAACAGAGGATGTTTACATAGAGATAGCTGCTGAATTCCTACTGGTTATATCAGAGTAGCTCGGTTATATTCAAGCCACCTTAAAAGCTTTACTATGAAAAGGAAACTGTGGCCAAACAGCTCTTCCCCACAACCCTGGCCGGTGGTTGTGGGGGTCCGCGGGCAGGGGGCTTATCAGAATCTGGAAGCCCCCTTTAATAAAGGGGCCCCCAGATCCCACCCCACCCCCCACATGTCAATGAGTATTCATTAAAAAGGGTAAAAAATGAGTAAAGACACAACGAGTTTTTGACAAGTCCTTTATTAAAAAAAAGCAAAAATAAAAATAAATATCCCCTGCTGTAGATCCTTTGTCAATCACAAAGCGACCTGACGACCAGAAAAAAAAAAAATCTGGTCTCGTCGAAGGCTCCTGCCATCTGCCTGCTGCGCCATTTGACAGTTCTTAAATAAATTGCATTTTTGATTTTTTTGGGTTTACATATGCTTTAACCACTTCACGCAAAATCACGTACCTGTACGTCATTTTGTTGAAGCGGTTGTACTGGGGTGATGCCTGCAGCCTGAGGCATCACCCCAGTACCAGTTTTTAGGGCTGCTCGGGCGTTATCACAAGCGGCTCCCGCTGCCTTCCGCCGGCTAGTCATTGTCCCGAACAAAGCCATAATCGGCTTTGCTCGGGTCTCCGATGTAGAAACACAGAAGCAATGTCACAACGTTACTTCCGGTTTACTCGGTTGGAAACGACATCGATTTAAAAGAATCGAAGGAATTCAAAAATGCTAATTTTGGCGTTTTGGAATACTTTGAAGTGCAGAGGAGGGGTTTGGGGTCTTTTAGACCCTAGATCCCTCCATAAAGAGTACTTGTCACTGACTATTACTGTCACAAGGGATTTTTACATTGCTTGTGACAGCAATAAAAGTGATCAGAATTTTTTTGTATTTAAAGGAGCAAGCTAAAAATATAAAAAATAAATAAATAAATAAATAAATAAGAAAAAAAAAAACAATTTTTTTAAAGGGCCTCCGTTCCCGTGCGCTTGCGCACCAAAGAAACGCATACTTATGTCGCGCCCTCAAATGTAAGCGGTGTTCAAATCACACATGTGAGGTATCGCCACGAACGTTAGAGCGAGAGCAATAATTCTAGAAAAAGACCTCCTCTGTAACTCTAAACTGGAAACCGTTAAAAAATGTTAACCATCGCCTATGGAGATTTTTAAGTACCGTAGTTTGTCGCCATTCGAGGAGTGCATGCAATTTCAAAGCGTAACATGTTAGATATCTATTTACTTGGCGTAACATCATCTTTCACAATATGCAAAAAAAATGGACTAAGTTTTTTTTTAAAATTCAGTCAATTGTATTTTTTTTTAAATTGCGTTTGAAAGACCGCTGCCCAAATACCATGTGACATAAAATATTGCAAGACCGCCATGTTATTCTCTAGGGTATTTGCTGAAAAAATATATATAATATTTGGGGGTTCTAAGTAATTTTCTAGCAAAAAATACTGATTTTAACTTGTAAACAACAAGTGTCAGAAATAGGCTTGGTCCTTAAAGCGGAGTTCCAACCAAAAGTGGAACCCCTGCTTAACTGACTCCTCCCCCCTTCCGGTGCCACATTGGGCACTTTTCATGGGGGACGGGGAACAGGTACCTGTCCCCGCTTCCGGGTGACGGCGCTACGGCCCCCCTTCTCCTTGCTTCACCACCGGGGCTAATTAGAAAGCGCAGCGCACTTCGCGCATGCGCAGTAGTGAATCGGCTGTGAAGACGAAAGGCTTCACTGCCGGGTTCCCTTACCACGAATGGCGGTGGCAGCACCCGAGAGCCGATTAAAAAATCAGGCTGGGGTGCCGACAACGCAGGAACCCTAGACAGGTAAGTGTCCTTATATTAAAAGTCAGTAGCTACAGTATTTGTAGCTACTGACTTTTATTTTTTTTGTGGGGGCCCGGAACTCCTCTTTAAGTGGCTTAACCACTTGCCGACCACTGCACGCCGATATACGTCAGCACAATGGCAGGGGTGGGCAAATGGGCGTACCTGTACGTCCCCTTTAATTGGCGGGGCTAGCAGGCACGCGCCCTCCATGTACAATGTGACCATGCCTGCAGGACCGGCGGACTTGATATCCGCAGGTTTCCCGGCGATCGTGTCACGGAGCCGCAGAACGGGAAAGTGCTTATGTAAACAAGGCATTTCCCCGTTCTGCCTTGTGACATGACAGAGATCACTGCTCCCTGTCATCAGGAGCAGTGATCGCTGTCATGTGAGTTGAAGCCCCTCCCCCCCAAAGTCAGAATCACTCCCTAGGACACACTTAACCCCTTCATCGCCCCCTAGTGTTTAACCCCTTCCCTGCCAGTGTCATTTATACAGTAATCAGTACATTTTTATAGCACTGATCGCTGTATAAATGACAATGGTCCCAAAATAGTGTCAAAAGTGTCCGATGTGTCTGCCATAATGTCGCAGTCATGATAAAAATCGCAGATCGCCGCCAATACTAATAAAAAATAAAATAATAATAAAAATGCCATAAAACTATACCCTATTTTGTAGACACTATAACTTTTGCGTTAACCAATCAAAATACGCCAAAAATATGTAGAAGAATGCATATCGGCCTAAACTGAGGAAAAGATTTGTTTTTTTATATATTTTTGGGGGATATTTATTATAGCAAAAAGTAAAAAATATTGCTTTTTTTTTTCAAAATTTACGCTCTTTTTTTGTTTATAGCGCAAAAAATAAAAGCGGCAAAGGTGATTAAATACCACCAAAAGAAAGCTCTATTTGTGGGAAAAAAAGGACGTCAATTTTGTTTGGGAGCCACGTCGCATGACTGCGCAATTGTCAGTTAAATCGACGCAGTGCCGAATCGCAAAAAGTGCTCTGGTCAGGAAGGGGGTAAAATCTTCCGGGGCTGAAGCAGTTAAGGTCTGTCCCTCTGGTAGAGTGATCTGTCTGTCTGTAGGCAGGGCACTGAAATCTGTATGACCACTTCAAAAATAAGTATAGTGTATGAAATGAAGAGCAGATCAGTTTTTTCAGATGGCAGATAAGGAAGTTTACAGAACCACACCTGTCAGCCTTAGATATTCTTACTTGATAGACAATCATATGCAAATATCTTGTTCTACCATTCAGCTGTGCTGGAGCCTTGTGTCATTTGATTAGAATTCTGTCTGTTGAAAACCAGCCAAGATAGCAGTAAACCTTGCAAAAGATTCTCAGTGAGCCATTGATGTGCGGCGAGTTTGTGTACAGAATGCAGTGGAACAGGAACCCTTGTCATGAAAAAATGTATCCCCAACAACAATTAACGGAAATTCTGGATTGTTTTAATAAAGAGGAAGTTCCCAAGCAAGCCTCGTGTGAGATACATGTTCTGAAACGTGCAGAGAACATATCTAGTGGCTTTCGATGAAACCTTCAAGTGACGTGACCTTTAAAACATTTGTATTTGTTCAATTGCGCGGTCATGCGACTCTGTACCCAAATAAAATTGATGTCCTTTTTTCCCCACAAATAGAGCTTTCTTCTTCTTTTTGATCACCTCTGCAATTTTTATTTTTTGTGCTATAAACAAAAAAAGACCGACAATTTTGAAAAACAAAAACAATATTTTTAACTTTTTGCTATAATACATATCCAAAAAAAAAAAATGTCTTCATCAATTTAGGCCGATATGTATTCTTCTACATATTTTTGGTGAAAAAAATCGCAATAAGCGTATATTTAGTGGTTTGTGCAAAAGTTATAGCGTCTACAAACTAGGGGAGAGATTTATGGCAATTTTTATTATTATTTTTTTTTTTTTACCAGTAATGTCGGTGATCTGCGTTTTTTAGCGGGACTGCGACATTGCGGTGGACAGGTTGGACACTTTTGACATTTTTTTGGAACTACTGACATTTATACAGCGATCACTGAAAAAAAATAGCCACCGATTTCTGTATAAATGTCACTGGCAGGGAAGGAGTTAACACTACGGGGCGATCAAGGGGTTAAATGTGTTCCCTAGGGAGTATTTCTAACTGGGAGGGGTGGGACTGCCTGGAGGAGGAGACAGGTCGCTGTTCCTAATCACTTGGGACAGCAGATCTGTCTATCCTCCCCTGACAGAACGGAGATCTGTCTGTTTACATTGAAAGATCTCCATTCTGTCTCTCTCAGGAGCGATCGCGGGTGCATGCGCAGGAGTAACGTCATTGCGGGTCAACTATTCAAATGGCCGGAGCCCGCAAACCTGAAAGGAAGACCAGGTGAAGATGGAAGCCCTGTCGATGGTGACAGCTCACTGCTGGAGGGCTTCATTTCAAGGTAAGTCTTTCATAATGTGCTAGTATGCATTGCATACTAGCACATTATGATTTTACCTTGCAGGGAGAACCTTTTTTCATTTTTTTTTTTTTTTACTTTGGGGGGGGGGGGGGACTAGACTTTCTTTCGGCATAAAGAAAAATAAATGCATTTTATATTTATTTTGACAAATGTTTTACAATAAGTAGTGCTACTGTAATAAGGCATTTTATTCTATAATTTGTCCCATTTAAAATCACACTACAATAAATGAATGCTTCTGGTACAAAGCGTGTCCGTATTTACAGTATTTGCAAATAAAAATTGTGTTTTCTTCTGAATTTTGTTCAAATTTTTTTAGGTAACACTGAAAAAATTTCAAACAATATGAATAAAAAAAATATTTAATAACAAAATGTAAAAATAAAGGTCAAGGAGGAGAAAGGGAAAAGGTGTTAATTAGTGCTAACTAAGGTTTAATAGGGGGTTTAACCGCTTCCCGACCGCCTCACGCAGATATACTGCGGCAGAAGGGCACGTACAGGCAGATTAATGTACCTGTACGTTGCCCTGTATGAGGCGGCTTGCGGGCTGGGAGCTCCGTGACCACAATCGCGGGTCCCGTGGACCCGATGTCCGCGGGGATACGGGCGATCGTCTCACAATGAGGAAGAACGGGGAGATGCTAATGTAAACAAGCATCTCCCCATTCTGCCTAATGACACTGTCACTGATCTCTGCTCCCTGTGATCGGGAGCGGCGATCAGTGTAGTGTCACGCACAGCCCCTCCCCCACACCGTTAGAAACACTCCCTAGAACACACTTAACCCCTACAGCGCCACCAAGTGGTTAACCCCTTCACTGCCAGTGACATTTTTACAGCAGTCAATGCAATTTTTTAGCATTGATCGCTGTAGTAATGCCAATGGTCCCAAAAATATGTCAAAATTGTCCGATGTGTCCTCCATAATGTCGCAGTCACGATAAAAAACGCTGATCGCCGCCATTACTAGTAAAAAAAAAAAATGCCATAAAACTATGCCCTATTTTGTAGACGTTATAACTTTTGCGCAAACCAATCAATAAACGCTTATTGCAATTTTTTTACCAAAAATATGTCGAAGAATACGTATCGGAAAAAAATGTTTTTTTTTAAATAATATTTTTTGGGGATATTTATTATAGCAAGAAGTAAAAAATAATGCGTTTTTTTCAAAATTGTCGCTATTTTTTTGTTTATAGCGCAAAAAATAAAAAACGCAGAGGTGATCAAATACCACCAAAAGAAAGCTCTATTTGTGGGAAAAAAAAGGACGTAAATTTTGTTTGGGAGCCGTGTCGCACAACTGCGCAATTGTCAGTTAAAACTATGCAGTGCCGAATCGCAAAAAGTGCTCTGGTCAGGAAGGGGGTAGAATCTTCCGGGGCTGAAGTGGTTAATATGAATATATTTTATGTATTTATTTAATTTTTTTTTTTGTTTGGAAAGTTTCTTTAATTGATGTCACATCTCATATGAATGAAATAGTAAAAACAAATGTAACAATACATTGGTACACAATCAATGAGTGAGCTCATGCTCCTCCAAAGAATACAGTATGAACTCTCCAAAGGAGAGTGGATATACCGGGGCTTAGAACCGGAGATTGCCGCTGTCCAGGTCAGCGGGACCGGGGGGGGGGGCAAGGAAGGGGACCTGTGTAAGTTCACCTTACAGATTTTTCTGTAAAGGTGAACTTACACTTTAAAGTCTTGTTTTTAAAAAAAATAACAAACATGTTATACTTACCTGCTCTGTGCATATGATTTTGCATAGAGCAGCCCGGACCCTCTCTTATTGGGTCCCCTAGCAGCGTTCCTGGCCCCTCCCTCCTGCCAAGTGCTCCTAACAGCAAGCAGCTTGCTGTGGCGGCACCCAAGCAGGCTCGCTCCTGAGCCACGGCTCTGGGTGTCCATTCACACATAAACCTGCGGCTCTGCCCCTCCCTTTCCTCATTGGCTCAATGACTGCGATTGACAGCAGCGGGAGCCAATAGCTGCTGCCTCAGCCAATGAGGAGGGAGAGTCCCTGGAGAGCCGAGGCTCTCGTGCACATCGCTGGATCGAGAGGGGACTCAGGTAAGTATTGGGGGACTTGGGGGGGTGGGGTGGTGCTGCTGCTCACAGAAGGTATTTTACCTTCATGCATCATAAAATGCATGAGGATAAAAAGAACTTGAGCCTTTAGAACCCCTTTAAGTGTACATCCATGTAAAGGGCCATGTTTGCTCACACGGGATGCACAGCAGGTAGCCCTATTCATTTCTATTGGTACGCACAGGAGCATGTCCCTAAATGCAGACAATGTGAGTTCAGGAACATGCACACACACACACCCACATAGATGTCAAAATGGGAGCAGCGGCTGTATTTGTGCAGCTGTTGTATCCCTATAGACATGAACGGGACTGCCTGCACTTGGATGCATAGAACACCTGTGCATTCTGTATGGGTAAACACGGCCCTTTACACGGATGGACACTTAATGGGGTTGTAAACCTTTGTGTTTTTCACTTTAATGCATCCTATGCATTAAGGTGAAAAAACTTCTGGCAGTGACCGGCTCCCCAGCCCCCCAGTTTTACTTACCTGAGCCCTAGAACTTGACCCACGGGGTCTCTCTGGCCGGGTATCTCGGCTTTTGACTGGATAGATTGATAGCAGCGCAGCCATTGGCTCCCACTGCTGTCAATCAAATCCAATGATGCGGGCACCGGTGGCGGGGCCGAGGCCTGCATTCGGCATCTATGGACGCCGAATGAATGACTCGGGAGCGCGCCCGCAAGGTAACCCCCTGGGAGAGCGGGGAGGAGCCACAAGAGCCACCGAGGGACCCCAGAAGAGCAGGTTCGGGGCCACTCTGTGCAAAACGAGCTGCACAGTGGAGGTAAGTATGATATGTTTGTTATTTTTTAAAAAAAGGAACCTTTAGTGTCACTTTAAGTACAGCCCTGTGAATCAGGCCTTATGCCGCGTACACACGAGCGGACTTTTCGACCGGACTGGTCCGGCGGACCGAGTCCGGCGGACAATCCGATCGTGTGTGGGCTTCATCGGGCCTTCAGCAGACTTTTCCAGTCGAAAATCTGAAGGACTGTAGATTTGGAACATGCTTCAAATCTTTCCAACGGACTCGAGTCCAGTCGAAAAATCCGCTCGTCTGTATGCTAGTCCGACGGACGAAAACCCACACTAGGGCAGTTATTGGCTACTGGCTATCAACTTCCTTATTTTAGTCCGGTCGTACGTCATCACGTACGAATCCGTCGGACTTTGGTGTGATCGTGTGTAGGCAAGTCCGTTCGTTCAAAAGTCCGTCAGAAGTCTGTCAAAAGTCAGTCGGACCAGTCCGGTCGAAAAAAGTCCGCCCGTGTGTACGCGGCATTAGAAATGAGTTAGTGAAAACATTTCCATCCTGCTTTTTTTTAATGTTCTCATCACTATGGTCGAAAATGGACTTTGATTTGACCCCACTAATGATTAGAAAATTTGACCCCACTAATGGTTAGAAAATTCATCAGGTGCTTCACATGCCTGATATGGATAGGGGTCCTGCATTTCCCCAGAACATTGCAATCCTCTGCTGTGATGTGATCTCTTTTTGGATACTATTTTGAAGTTATGCTAAAGCCATGGAAATGTTGGTGCCCGGAGTTCAGCCTTAACTGTTCACCTTTATTTTGTGATATCCACTTGTGTAGCACATCCTGTAGTGTAAATCTTTTGCAGACAGAAAGAAGAACTTTTACGTCTTCTATGATATCACTGCCGTTCTCTATCAGTTCATGACCTGTTTTCTGTACAGCCTGTTCTGGGAAGACAACTTAATGGGTGTAAATATGACAGGAAGTGAATTAGACCCACTTAGAATTCTGACATCTTAGCTTTTTACTAACCAAAACATGAGATGTTATAAAAAAAATCCAAATATATTGTGCCAGCAACCGCTATTGTAGAAACATTGCAACTAAAATACAAGAGACATTATCCAGCTACTTACTTGGGATTTACCGTATATTTTTATTGGCACTGTAAGAGTATCTGCAACAAAGCTTTAAGTGGTATTATACCCAAAAGTAAACATATATTTATATTATATTTATATTTTAGCTTACCAATTCTTAGATGTGATGGCTACATTCTTTTTATTTTTTAAGCTTTCTTTATTTTATTTTCACTAGGTGATCTGGCCAATATGTCTGTTTTTCAACAGAACAAGCTCTCCTGCAAATGTGTCGGTTAAGAGGGTTGCAACAAACCATTTACCAGTGACGGGGTGGGTTTAAAATGATCAGCTTTTAGGGAGGAGTCGGGTGACGTTACTTTCGGTTATGGCTGAAACCGGAAGTTCTCCTTTTCCAGCATCTCGCTGATGTGTGACCCCATATCTGTGTGGCTACTCGCACATCTATTTTAAATGTAAGTCTATCTTTGTTTTAAATAAACTACTTCTTTATACTACACATTGGGGGTTGTTTACTAAAACTGGGGAGTGCAAATTCTGGTGCAACTCTGTAAAGAAACCAATCAACTTCCAGGTTTAATTGCCAAAACCTAACTGAACAAGCTCAAGTTAGAAGCTGATTGGCTACCATGCACACCTGCACCAGATTTTGAGTGCACCAGTTTTAGTAAATCTCCCTCCATGAGTTATTTTCCTTGTTGAATGTGTGATGACTAATGACGGATGATAGCATATGAAGTTTGCTTCAGCAGTTTGATGCGCATTACTTTTAGAATAGAGGTGAGTGGCCATTGCACATGGTGTCGGAGTTTGCACTTTTTTGGGGATTCAGCACAAATGTATGAACGCTGATACTGGGATTTGTCTGTCAAGCACTTACCACTTTATTGAAGAAGGACTGTACACCATTGCTATTGATATTCACTTTTTCCTACACTGGACTTTTTTATTTTCACAAATCTTGAAAACACATTTTTTTTCCTATTATATATGCTTTGTACAGTATATATTTCTCTAGTATGATTGTATGGTTATTGATGTTATTTGTGATTTAGCGATTCTGCTTTAAAAAATAGTGTTAGTGACACTATAGGAGTTTTGGCAGCTTTATCTCACTATTCAAGTTTTTTCCACATTTATTACTTTATTGTGATTTTTGATCTATTTGTTGATTTAATTTTTAATCCACACGCATAAGTCTATTGATTTTTTCACAATGATCAGCTTTTATTTATTCATGTAAAACATTTAAGAAAAAAAAAACAGTTTCTGTATTTGCTTGTGTAACTGCAATGTGAGCTGGAGTTTGGATTTATTTTGTTAGTTTATCTAAATCTTCCACTACATCTAATGCCGTGTACACACGGTCGGACTTTTCAGCAACAAAAGTCCGACAGCCTGTCCGACAGACTTTTGACAGACTTTTGGCGGACTTCCGACGGACTTTCTAACGAACGGACTTGCCTACAAACGATCACACAAAAGTCCGACGGATTTGTAAGTGATGACGTACACCAGACTAAAATAAGGAAGTTGATAGCCAGTAGCCAATAGCTGCCCTAGCATCGTTTTTTGTCCGTTGGACTAGCATACAGACGAGCGGAGTTACGACGTAAAGATTTGAAGCATGTTCCAAATCTAAAGTCCGTCAGACTTGCGACTGGAAAAGTCCGCTGAAGGTACGGTGAAGCCCACACACGATCGGTTTGTCCGCCAGATTTGGTCTGTCGGCGTCCGTCGGACCAGTCCGGTCGAAAAGTCCGACCGTGTGTACGCTGCATTACACTCCCCTCAGGATTAAACATGCTGCTGCCCAAAGGCTTCCCTGTGCTTTTTCATCCAGAGTTGGGGCTTGCTAATGCAGGAGGTGTGTTACTGGCCAGATCACCAGGTGAAAACAGAGGAGGAAAAAGTCTAAAAAAATAAAACTAATGCAGCTACCATATCTAATGATTGGTAAGCTGCAATAAATTAAAAGTTTTTGTTTTAGGTTTGACACTAAAACAAAGGGGATGTTTTATTTGTTTTATTGTTGTATTATTTATCTATTTATGTATTATTGGCTAAAAACGGCATTTGAATAGTTTGTATTCTCATTTTAAGCCAACAGGTGATGCCCTAGAATTACATGTTTTCCAGTCTATCCATAAGTGCTTTGTTGAAATTCATTCAAACAAAATTTACAAACGCAACTGAATGAGCTGTTCAAACTGTTTCTTACAGAGTTTCAATAAGATAGAGACAGTCTGAAAGTAAACAGCTGTTGCTGTGCTCTCCCTTTCAAAAAAAGAAAACAATGGGTCACAAGTCAAAATTCCAAAGATTTTATACAAATTTAATTTTATTCTACCACTATCAAATTGACAGCTGCTCTTGGAAAGACATGTGTAGGAACCTGTATAGTGGGTGGGGGAAAGAGGGGCAACAAAGTTATATAGATGTCCCAGTGGATTAAGTAAAAGCCTTCATGGTTGGAACTGCACATGCAGAAAAGGTCTTTAATATGACCTCACTGCAGCTGAGCGGTTTTTGCTCGACTGTGTATGTTTGTTTACCTGGTAGTAATATATTACTTCCTGATAATTGTATTATAATCCTGCAAACACTGGGACTACAGATGAAGGCCAGATAGAGGAATGATAAAGACAAGTGCTCCTTTATAAAAACCTAACACAGACTGTCTTTGTTGCGGGACATTCATTTTTGACATCTGACATCAGCATTTTTGTTTTTGGAGTTTTGGATCAGAAGTTTCAGAACAATGCTGACCAGCGCCACAAACAAACACAGTAACATGACTGCGGACTCACTGTGGATCTCCTCCTCAATATGCTTCAGAAGCCTAACTGCTGGTGGCAAACAGCCAACGGTCCACCAATCCTCTGCTTGTCACTGCCGGCTCCAGAACTTTTTCTGGTTTATTTAGGAGGAGCTAAAAGACTCAAGAGGTTAGTATCAAAGAGTCTCATGCCCGCTCCCATGTGGGCCCTCATTAGTTGCTACAGCCCCCTTCCATTCAGCTTATATTGGAAATCATCTTAAGATGTTTCTAAGACCTTTTTAATGCCCCGTACACACGATAGGACTTTCCAACAACAAAACCGTGGAATTTTGTTCGAAGGTTGTTGGCTTCAACTTGTCTTGCATACACATGGTCACACAAATGTTGGCCAACAATTACGAACGTGGGAACGTGGTGACATACAAGACGTACTTGTGCTTGATTCCGAGCATGCGTGAGCTTTTGTGCGTCGGACTTGTGTACACAAAATCTGAAATTCCGACAATGTTTTGTTGGCGGAAAATATGAGAACCTGCTAGCCAACATTTGTTGGCGGAAAGTCCAACAACAAATGTTCGATAGGGCATACACACAATCAGACTTTTAGCCAACAAGCTCACATCCAACATTTGTTGTCGGAAAATCCAATCGCGTGTACAGGGCATTACCGTCTTCTGACCTCCATTTGAGGGCTTTTGCAGATGCACAAATCCAAATAAGCTAGGAGCACTTATGCAGCAAAAATATTTGGGCCCCCCTCTTCCAGCTAAGTAATAACAATTGTTTGCTTTCAGCAATATGCACCAATAAAACTAAAGACTATATTCACATGATTTAAAATAGCTATTGCAATGGCAAGTACAACCCCAATTACAAAAAAGTTGGGATGCTGTGTAAAATCTGCATAAAACTACAATGCAATGATTTGTAAATCTGATAAACCCATATTTTATTCATAATAGAAAATAAAAAAATATATCAAATGTTTAAAATGAGAAAATGATACATTTTAAGAAAAAATAACGTAACTTTGAAATTGATGGCAGCAACACTTCTCAAAAAAGTTGGGACAGGGCCATGTTTACCATGGTGTAGCATCCTCTTTTCTTTTAACAACACTCAGTAAACGTCTGGGAACTGAGGAGACTAGTTGCTTAAGTTTTGGGAGAAGAATGTTGTCCCATTCTTGCCTGATATAGGATTCGAACTGCTCAACAGTCCTTTTTTGATATATTTTTTGTTTCAAGATGCACCAAATATTTTCAGTTGGTGAAAGGTCTGGACTGCAGGCATGGCTAGGTAAGGACCCAGACTCTTCTACTACAAAGTCTATGCCCAATCCCTGCCCGATGCGCCCGCCTCCTAGATGGGGTAAGTGCCTGTGGACCAGCAGACAGTGAGGGAGGTGGGGGGGGGGGGTTTGAGGTGCCGCGGGGGAGTGGATGTTTGTCGCCCCACAAATAGTTGGGCACATCGGGCAGCGGTGGGGATTGGCAGTGGTAGGCACATTGGGCAGCACCGGGGATCGGGCATCAGTGAGCATATCGGGCAGCGGCGGGGATCGGGCATCGGCAGACATCGGGCAGCGGCTCCTGTGTCTCCTCCTCCTTGCTTCCGCCGTGCGTCTCCTCCCCTCCTCCTAGGCATCCAATAGGATCGCCTGTCCTTTCAGCCAATCAGGTGACGGGTATCAGACCTGCTTCCCGATTGGCCGGGAGGAGGATCAGTGTTGCAACAGCGAATATTCATTCGCTGTTGCAACACAACTGGGTGGGCTCCAGATGCAATGCTCTGCGCCCTGAGGCCATCCTATTTTGAAGCCTATTAGAGCCTCTGGCTCTAATCAGGTGCTTAAAAAAACATACCCCTGCCCACCCCCGCCATAGGAATTGATGTGCCCAGCATCCTGAAAGGGGTGGGCGCATCGAGGGAGGGCGTCGGCAGGGGATAGGAGAGGCGATGCCCGTGTGCCCACAATGGACAGGCCGTCCCTGCTTCTGGGACACTCTGAGGTTGATTTACTAAAGGTGGAGAGTGCAAAATCTGGTTCAGCTTGCATATAAACCAATCAATTTTGAGTACTTTTTGTCAAAGCTCAGTTGAACAAGCTCAAGTTAGAAGCTGATTGGCTACCATGCACAGCTGAAATCAGATTTTGCACTCTCTAGTTTTAGTAAATCAACCCCTCTGATTCTCTAGAATGCTCCTTTTTTATACAATCATGTTACTAATTTGTTGCCAATTAACCATATTAGTTGCAAAGTTTTCTTCCAGCTATTCCTTGTTAGTACCACTTACCTTGACAGCTTTTTGGTGCCCCATCCTAGCTTTTTTGAAATGTGTTGTTGCCATTTGTACATTTTCTCAGTTTAAAAAGATCCATTTTGTTTTACAAGTGAATTGCCATTTGTCTTTTTATTAAAAGAGTACCTATCTATTGCCTCTGTTGTCTTTTTTTCTTGTTTTACTTTCTAGTATAAAACATAGGAAATAAAAATGAGAGGACAGAACCACCAAAATGACCTATTTTTGTAAAGTGTACACCCCAAGGTGATATCATTTTGGCCACTAAGGTAGTTAAAAAATAAGTTGCTTACCGAAGCTATGTGCAAGTCTTCCATTTTTACATCTTTCAGATCCCTGTGGGTTAAAATTGCATTGAACTCAAATGGCATTGTGTGGAAACACTTGAAATCCATCCACAAAACAATTCCCCAATTATTGGTGGTCAGTGGCACTTTAACCCACCCCATCCTTTATCACTGATGGTCAGCGACACTTTAAAACAATCTTGCAATATCGATGACCAATGTAATTTTTGATTCCCCAAATATACTATCTGCATTTGTAGCATATGTCTGTGTGCATGCATTATGCAACTCTGGGTGAATTACCGCATACAGCCGCATCATCTAATTCATCACAATAGGTAACTGTGTGTGGCAGCAGCGGGTCTCAGGAAAGTGATCACACAAGCTGTGCATGCCCCTTTATGGTCTTCTTGAGCATGAATCCTAATCCTGTTATGTCTTGGCATGCTGTTCACTGTACTGAGGTCACTGGACCATTGTTATGGGCTGCAGTAAATGCTGCTATTTTATGAAAGAGAATCCATAAGGTTAATAATAAAGGATGTCTTTGCTGATTTGGTTTTTATATGTGTAAAGTCATTGAGATGAAAGAATTAAACATTAGAGAACAGGCGTATGACTTTACCATGTATTGCTTCAATTTACAAATAAGTCCAAAGACCATGGCACTACCCCATCTTTCAAACACACTCTCAGATATCACGGAACACAACGCTACTCCAGAGGTTCATGCAATCTGTACAACATGCACAGACACCGAGTCCTGAAGATCTGTAAATGGTGGGGGTGTCACGGTCTCTAGATGCCCCCGAGGAAAATTAAGCACTAGATATGTTTAGTGGTTGCTAGGGCAGATGAGTTCCAGGTTGCTAAGAGATACAGAATAGCACATACTGTAGTTGTAAAATAAACACACTCTCTGGCTGGAGAAGGAGCACATTGAAAGTAATTTAAAAAAGCATTTCTGCCACATTTCTGGTGGTATGGCTCCTTAAATGATCCTGCACCAGATTCAAAAAGCCCTGTCACCAATTTTGGTAGCTTAAGGTTCAGGTAGTTTCTAATGTAACTTTTACAAATTTCTGTACACAATTTAAAAATAAATACTTCCAGTTCATAGATAACGTAACTGGAAGTAATTAAGACCAACTCTGATTTGGTCCACAGAGAAAGGCAGAGTGCCTGTCTCTATACACTCAGAGCATGTTTTCCCCCGCTATCCCCTTCTCTCTCCATCTGTCACTGGTAGTCAGGGATGCTGTCGGCTTCATAGACAGCATGTTCCTAAAATCCAGGAACACTGACAGTGAGTGAAGCCTGATGGAGAAGCTGGTACACCGTTGGGTCCACACTCTCATTGTGATTGTCAGCAGGCGATGGTGGATTCTATAGCTAATAGCAGGATCTGCAATAATAGCATGGATCTGCTCACTACCTGCTGTCAATCACAAGGGAGCACACAAGATGGAAATTATTCTCTCTGCATCCGCATTGGGCTCCCCCCACCCAGCTACAAACCTCCTCAGCTGCTGCACTGCAGTGGGGAGGGATGATGCACTGAGGATGGAATGTCTATTGTATAGACACTCTGGCCTCAGTTGGCCTCCACACGACAAATAACAGCGCTTGCCCCAAATTCATGTACCTGCAGGGCTTTTTTTCTCAGAGAATAGGTGCAGGAACTCGCCCCTTCTGAGTCCCCCCCTTGTCTCCGCCCCCTACCCACCTCCAAGCACTGTCCCTTGATTCCACCTCCTACCCACCTCCCAATACTGCCCCAAGTGTCATTTGCTAAATAATTTGTATGGAATTTGTTCTTGTCTAATAACAAGAAAAGCAGTAAAAATAGATGCACTGGAGCCAGCAACAATAGATACCACCCCAGTAATAATAGATCCTCCCAAGTAACAATAGATTCCCCTCCCACCAATAATAGACCCCACCCCAACAACAATAGGTTCTCCCAAGCAACAAAAATTCCCCTCCCAGGAATAATAGACCCCACCCCAGCAACAATAGATCCCTCACACACCAACAGACCTCCCCAGCAACAATGGACCCACCCCAACAACAATAGGTTCCCCTCCCAGCAGAAATAGATCCCTCACCCAACAATAGACTCCCCCAGCAGCAATGGTCCCCACCCCAGCAACAATAGTTCTCCACACAACAATAGACCCCCCCACACAGAAACAATGGACCATCCACAACAAAATAGCACCTTCAGCAACAAAAGATCCACCCCAGCAACATTAGACCCCCCCCCCCAGCACAGCATCAACAGATCTCCCAGCGGTCAGCATTAATAGACCCTCCAGCAGCCAGCAACATTAGACCTCTCCCTCAACAGTAGATCCCTACAAGCACCATAAGACACCCCCCCTCCAGCAACAACAGATCCCCCACAAGTAATAATAAAGCCTCACACAAAAACAGATCCCCACCAGTGACCATAAATCCTCCAGCAGATAGCATCAATATACCCTCCAGCACAGCCCTTGCTATTACATACATTTGGTGCTGGAGGTGCCGGAACTGCGTTCCCCCCACGTTCCAGCTCAAAAAAAAGCCCTGTGTACCTGTTTCCAATGTCTTTTGTCACATGAAGGCATGATGGGAGTATGAACACATTATATTTTTTGGTTTCAAATAATAAAAACTGTTCTTCATTTAAGCTAAACCATAATTTAGGAAGCCCAGCTCTATGAAATAATATTTTTTTTTTTTTTTTTTTTTTAATTTTTTATTTATAACAGAAAAGGAGGCCCACATGGACCGATACAGTACAATGTACAGAGAATTGACAGCAAACATAACAATTATATAACACATCAATATGCATTAGTCACTAAAAATAGGTGTAGGCTTCTCTCCACCCTGGAAAGGAACCTATATGCGTCTTACTATGTGTCATGTTAGGTTAGTACAGTCCCATGAGCTCCTTCCCTTCTATTTTTTTTTTACCCACAATTTAATTGTAGGAGTATCCTACTAAGAGAAGGAAAGAAAAGGATAAGGAAGGGGGGGTGGTTGAGGGGCTAGGGGATAGGGTAGGGAAAAGGGAGAGAAAGGGGTAAAGGGAAGCATTCGCAGCGATCATGGAGTGTGTTAATAAGGTGTAACAAAAATGTAACTGTAGCGTCATTATCTGTTCTCTATGCAAAAGTTTAGAAGTTAAGATAAAATTGCCTAGTAAGAGGTCAATTAGTCAGTGAGGTTTCTCTCATAGCTTGGCCTTCACTGGAGTATATAAACATGTTCCACAGCTGCCATGTTTTGGAGAACTTTTCCTGTTTGTTTTGTGCAGTGTGGATAAGGTCCTCCATACTCTTAATTTCCTCCACCTTGGTCATCCAAAGGTCTATGGTTGGTGGTATTGTGGACTTCCAATGTAGTGGGATGCAGGCTTTAGCTGCGTCTAAGAGGTGTCGGGTCACTGAGTTTTTGTAAGTCTTTATCGGGATGTCTGATGCGTGTAGGAGGAAAAAGGCTGGGTCGTCATTGATGTTGTAATCTGTAAATTTACCTACTATCTCCCGTATTGTTTGCCAAAAGTTCGCTAGTCTGGGACATGACCAGAAGATATGCAATAATGTCCCTGGTTCTGTCTGGCATCGCCAGCAGAGGTCGGATGTCGTCGGAAAAAACTTGTGTAGCAGTGCTGGGGTTCTGTACCACTGAGTGAGAATTTTGTAGTTTGTCTCTTGGGTTTTGGCGCAGATAGAGGACTTGTGCGTGAATCGGAGGATTTGTTGTCTCTTGGGTGTGGTAAAATTGCAGTCTAGGTCTCTTTCCCATTTAAGTAGGCCCGGTGGTACGAAGTCCGTCGGTGGTGTATTTAACAGGTTGTACATCAGAGAGAGCGTGTGTGGTACTACCCCCGAGGCGGAACAAAGTTCTTCTAATGTGGTAAGAATTTGGGCGTTCATGGGAGGTTGGAGTGTTTTCAAAAAATGGCTTAACTGAGATGCCCTCAAAAAGTCTAGGCGAAATATGCCCATGGGATCAGAGAGTTCTGTGGCTGTTTTCCACCGACTTCCAGAGCTGAAGTGGGACGCTTGGTGTAGGCCTGACTCTGCCATGTTTCTAAAGACCGTGTCCTTCAAGCCCGGTGTAAATATTGGGTTTCCTAGTATTGGGTATAGAGGGGAATTCGGCGAAGTTAGTGTTGCCCGTGCGATATGCCTGGCACAGATTTGTGCAGTCGCACCTATTAGAGGGTGTCTCCTGGTCTCCGATGGCAAGTTTGAGTAACACCATGGGACCCTCTGGAGAGGCACTGTACTTTGATCTTGTTCCATTTGGACCCATAGTTTGGTTTCTCGGTGACGACACCAATCCACCATTCTTCCCAAATGAGTTGCCTGATAGTAAGAACGGGCATCCGGCAATGCCAGACCCCCATATTGTTTGGGGAGGACAAGTATTTTGTTTGAAAGTCGTGGTCTTTGTTTGGCCCATACGAATTCGGTGAATGTCGACTGTATTTACTTGAGGTAGGATGAGGGTATGTTTACTGGCAGGGCCTGCATGAGGTAGAGGAACTTTGGGAGTATGGACATTTTTAGTATGTTACACCTTCCCAACCAGGAGTGTAGTCCCTTGCTCCAATTATTTAAAAGTGATTTGACTGTTTTTAGTAGTGGCGGGAAGTTTAGTGTGTAAAGCTTCGAAAGTGTTTGGGGGATCCTTGTACCCAGGTATTTCAGTGCTGTGTTGGTCCATTTTAGGTGGAAGTTAGATTGTAGAAGTGTAAGCCCTGAGTGTGGTATTCCCACCCCCATGGCTTGAAATAATATTTTTATGATTTACAGTTTCTTCTTTAATGTAACAAAGGATTTCCTACATTGCAATAATTCTGTTCCCATTGGAAATTTCCCTTTTAACTTTATTTGGCTTATTTAGGTCGGGTAGTCAGAAGGAACAGAGGCCAGTACCTTTTATAAATTTCCGTTTCCCATACTGAGATGAAAAATCCCCTTGCTGGTTTGTATAATAAACAAATTCAGACTTTCAAACCTGCAAAAGCTAGTGCTGATATTTTGGAAAATGTACAGTCATAATAACATGTGTGTTTTAGGTAGGTAGTATAGTGTGGGGGGCAGTGTGCTATACTGCCTTCCCATTGGGTGGTCCTATATCTTTAGCTGCCTCTCTCATACACCCATCCCTAGAGCATCTGTTGCTACCTGGACATCCAGACCAGAGACTCCTTCTGCCACTCCTCTTTGGAGCCTGCCTAGAGAACCCTGTGGTCGACCACCTGGGCTACCACTACAATCAGCCTCCCTGTTAGAGAGGTGCAGTGGCGTAGCGTGGGTTGTCAGCACCCGGGGCAAGGAAAGTAATTTGCGCCCCCTAACCTGCGGACTTTTAGCTATCCCTGAGTCCCTTCAAATACAATAGTACTGACCACTACACTACATTGTCCACTACACTGACCACTATACTATACTGTCCACTATACTACACTGACCATTATACTGACCACTATACTATACTGTCCACTATATTACACTGACCACTACACTAACCACTACACTGTCCACTATACTGACCACTATACTACACTATACTGACCACTATACTACACTATACTACACTACACTGTCCACTATACTAGACTGACCACTATACTACACTACACTGACCACTATGCTACACTACACTGTCCACTATACTACACTACACTGTCCACAATACTACACTATACTGACCACCATACTACACTGTCCACTATACTACACTACACTGACCACTATACTGACCACCATACTACACTGTCCATTATACTACACTACACTGACCACTATACTACACTGTCCACTATACTACACTGTCCACTATACTACACTACACTGACCACTATACTACACTATACTACACTGTCCACTATACTACACTACACTGACCACCATACTACACTGTCCACTATACTACACTACACTGACCACTATACTGACCACCATACTACACTGTCCACTATACTACACTACACTGACCACTATACTGACCACCATACTACACTGTCCACTATACTACACTACACTGACCACTATACTACATTACACTGACCACTATACTACACTACACTGACCACTATACTACACTACACTGACCACTATACTGACCACCATACTACACTGTCCACTATACTACACTACACTGACCACTATACTACACTACACTGACCACTATACTACACTACAGTGTCCACTATACTACACTACACTGTCCACTATACTACGCTACACTGACCACTATACTACACTACACTGTCCACTATACTACACTACACTGACCACTATACTACACTACACTGACCACCATACTACACTGTCCAATATACTACACTACACTGTCCACTATACTACACTATACTGACCACTATACTACACTACACTGTCCACTATACTACACTACACTGACCACCATACTACACTGTCCACTATAATACACTACACTGACCACTATACTACACTGTCCACTATACTACACTACACTGTCCACTATACTACACTATACTGACCACCATACTACACTATACTGACCACTATACTACACTGTCCACTATACTACACTACACTGTCCACTATACTACACTATACTGACCACCATACTACACTGACCACTATACTACACTACACTGACCACCATACTACACTGACCACTATACTACACTACACTGACCACCATACTACACTGTCCACTATACTACACTACACTGACCACTATACTACACTATACTGACCACCATACTACACTGTCCACTATACTACACTACACTGACCACCATACTACACTATACTGACCACCATACTACACTACACTGACCACTATACTACACTACACTGACCACTATACTACACTGTCCACTATACTACACTATACTGACCACCATACTACACTGTCCACTATACTACACTACACTGACCACCATACTACACTACACTGACCACCATACTACACTACACTGACCACTATACTACACTACACTGACCACCATACTACACTACACTGTCCACTATACTACACTACACTGACCACTATACTACACTATACTGACCACCATACTACACTGACCACTATATTACACTGTCCACTATACTACACTATACTGACCACCATACTACACTGACCACTATACTACACTGTCCACTACACTACACTGTCCACTATACTGACCACCATACTACACTGACCACTATACTACACTGTCCACTACACTACACTGTCCACTATACTGACCACCATACTACACTACACTGACCACTACACTACACTGACCACCATACTATACTACACTGTCCACTACACTATACTGACCACTATACTGTCCACTACACTAACCACCATACTAACCACTATACTACACTACACTGACCTCCATACTAAACTACACTATACTGACCACTATGCTAACCACTATACTATACTACACTAACCACTATACTGACCACCATACTACACTGTCCACTATACTACACTACACTGACCACCATACTACACTGACCACTATACTACACTGTCCACTATACTACACTACACTGTCCCCCATACTGACCACTACACTACACTGTCCCCCATACCGACCACTACACTACACTGACCTCCATACTATACTACACTACACTGTCCTGCCTACAGTCTCTCTCTCGCCCCCCCTCCCCCCTCCTCCTCCCCCTCCCCCTCCCAGTAATAAGACTCTCACTCACCTTCTTATCCTGGCCTGCATCGATCCGGATGAGGAGGAGAACACAGCGGCGGCTCACATTCTTCTCTCCCCCGCGCTCTGCCTGCTGCCATGTTCAGTATCCAGCGCCCTGTGATTGGGCGTATAGGGGGGTCATGTGCGGAGGCGGGACTTCAGGCGCGATCGAGGGCAGGCCAGCCCTACGCCTCACGTGACCCCCATACGCCCAATCACAGGGCGCCGGACACTTAACATGTGCATAAATCTCTAATTTCATGTTTAATGTATATACACGCTGATCTCATGTCTAATATGCTTGTACTTTGATCTCATGAAAATGTGTGTATATTTCATTTAAACTGCTTATGCACATTTGCTGTTTTAGGGTTGTGAGAGTACTTTGACACCTTTTTAGCACTCCCAACTACCCAAGTTTGTTCCATTGTTGCGGCTTCACCTGCTATGGATGGTTTTAGCATCCAATACCTACCTTTTCTTTTCTCTTTTTTTCAGTTATTTTTATGAGTTCGTGCTGATTTTTATTGGCATGACAGTTTTGTCTACTTATATTTTTCATTATGCATTTTGGTTAGGTTAACAATGGATGTTTTCTCTCCTCTTTTAGCAGGTGTAGTTTTTTTAATGAGATCAGTATTGTTTTAATCACACTGAGATGGTGGGTTTGCTATGCAGCGCGGTGATTGGTTGTTTTACCGGCATGCATACCCCGCCCCCCCCTTTTACTTTTTCACTTTTCTATTTATACCACACTACTACTATCCCTCTCTAGCTACGAATAAGCATCCAAATGATGTGAAACGCGTTAGCAGTCTACCACCCTGTACGTCTCTGCAATTGACTGTATTGTTGGATTTTATTGAAATAAAGATGTCCTTATCCCAGAGTGCGGCTATCCAGGATTTCTTTCTACCTCACTGCAAACCAGCAAAACCAGCACCTGGAACCAGTTCTTACTAGGGCGGTGTCATTCCAGAGCAAGAGTGTTTGTGAGCTGCATTTCCTTTTTTCCTCCCCCTCCCAGTAATAAGACTCTATCCGGATGAGGAGGAGAAGACAGCGGCGGCTCTTATTCTTCTCTCCCCCGCGCTCTGCCTGCTGCCATGTTCAGTATCCAGCGCCCTGTGATTGGGCGTATGGGGGGTCATGTGCGGAGGCGGGACTTCAGGAGCGATCGAGGACAGGCCAGCCCTACGCCTCACGTGACCCCCATACGCGAAATCACAGGGCGCCGGACACTTAACATGGCGGCCGGCGCCCGGGGACACAGGAATTAGAAATTAGGAGGAGGCAGCCAGTGACACATACTGGCGCCCCCCTAAATGTCGCGCCCGGGGCCACGGCACACCCTGCACCCCCCACGCTACGCCACTGGAGAGGTGTGACGCCCCCCCCCTTTCTTAAGGAAACCACAATTATCTATGTTTGCATTGGGTTGAACTATATTGTGATGTTTATTACTATTGGTTTCTTCTTATACTCCGTTGTCTTAGATACAGTTATTCTGCATTGTGCTGCCACCTCTCAGCCTTTGTAGGAATTACCCCTAGGTTGTCTTTTGCTTTTTACATGTCTCTTTACCATTGTATTGGCAGTGTCAATTTATCTTGCATTCATACAATAAATTTCAAGTTTCACATTACTATTTGTGTAATAATTTGGCTGACATTACCTTCCTGCCTCTACAACTGATCTAACCATAGAACACATTGTATTCAATGAGAAAATGCAAAGCATTCTCTGAATGATACCCATGCTGAGCAGCAAACCTCCTATGCTTAGAATGCAGCAGAGCAGGTGTTTGGCATGAGACTCAGAAGCTACTGGAGATCACTGTAGTGGTGGTGCCTACTGCAGTGATTTTCAGCTGCTAGTGCAGGGGTCCAAGGAACCCTAGAGTTCCTCCAGAGGTTTGGGAGCAAGTAGAGGTTACTGCTGCTCCTGTGGGAAGTTAGGGGTTAATTGTATTTCCTGTGTTTTCCTTGGCAAGCTTTTTTGGGTCCAACCCTCCAGTCCTGTGTGCTATAAAAGTGACGAGGGCCCAGATCCTAGGGGGAATCACACACACACACACACACACACACACACAAAAAGAAGTTCAATTTGGGACTGGTTTACCCTGCCAGGTCTGCCTGATACTGTAGTCTGAATGGCCTGTATTCTGCCAAAGTCAGAGCTAGACTCCAGACATCCAGACTTTTGCCTGAACAGGCATGCTGGGGCAGCCACAAGCCTGTAGTTAGGGACTAGGGGTGTTAGGAAATGTTTGCACTTTTTCTTGGACTGTCAAATGTCTCTATCATCATGTTAACTTATTCTTCAAGTAAAATGTTTGAATCTTTGTTGTTGCTTGGTCTGAAGTTACTAAAGGGGTGCAATGCAAGTAACCAACACATATAATCTACAGCTTGGGTCACGAGCATTCTTCCTACTGACCATCACACTAATGTGTCATGAGTTGTAGCTATAGTCATTCTTAGCAGGGGTTCCCTGGGACCAGAAAGTTATTTCAATGTTTCCTCTGTGTTGAAAAGATTGAGAAAGGTTGTTCTAGAGGGATCCCACAGGTATGGTATATGCTCAGTTACATTGGTCCAAGCTGGGTCAATGTAACTATGCATAAAATGGCAGACTTGGATTTCTTCCTTAATTTTTTTATTGTTTGTATAATTGCATCTGTTTTTTTTTTAATCCTTGATGTAGTTTACTTTTTTGTGTTGTTAGTTAACAACGTTGTTTACAATTCTTGGTGCTTCATTTCCAGGCTGTGTACCTGCAGCAGTGCCTTAAGTGCTTGTCAATGAGAATTGAGGTGAGTAGACCAAGTTGTAGCATTCCTGAATCTGTGATTTTACTGATGAGTGGCTAGAAATCATGCCAAGGAAATTTCAATATGCTGGAGTGATGGTGCCTTGACATGCCAGTAGGTACTGTGCATCAAAAGGTGACAACAACGAGCCTTGATAGACTCCCAAAAGGGCTTTGCTGTCACCATTGGAATGGAAGTTCCCATACAACTACTACTGGAAGGTTCAATAGGTCCAACAAGAAGAGCTTGTCTCACTGAGCTCTGCAGAGTGTACCTTCAGCTCTCTGCCCTTTTTTTTCTAACCAAGCCAAGCTTTATACATTTTGGACTTTGAACAGATGTAGAGAAGAGAAGACTGCAGATAGACAGGTAGAGCTTATGTATGAGGATATGTTTCATCTCCATGTATCACCTGAGGCCAGGCCAGTCACTTCACTGGGTTTAAGGGTTTACAACCACTTTAGGGGTTACATAAATTTTACTTCCCTAAAGTTATCAATATCCAAATGTTCTGAATCTGAGCTTATAAACCTAAAAGCCAGTGTTCCATGGTTCATGCCATTCTCTAACTGCAGCTGTGCCCTACCACATCAAAGCACAGAAAGGAAGGTTTTCCAGTAGGGTGGTAGCTATAATTCATAGGGCCCCATAGCAAAATATGAATGAGTACCCTCGATGACCGCTCTGTTTGTCATCTGACAGTGTCAGTTTACACTAAACCAAGACTTTTCTCATGGTTTTGGATGGAGCAGAGAAGGATTAGAACCCTGATCCTGTTTTTTACTGCTATCTGGGGCTCTGTCACAGAGGTTTACCCATAATTCCAGTACTGCTGCAACATTTTACTAGACAGAAAGTGAGGGGAACTATCCAACAACACGATCAGGAATAAAAATTATTGTCTTCAGTACAGTACAGGATGGCTAGAACCCTTGTCAAAATTTTATTTCTGTGTCCCGTTTGCAGATCTTACCTCACTTCCCATTTGGTAAAATGCTGTTATCAAGACAGAAGGTGAGGAGATTGCTCTCCAATAGAGCCCTGGATGACAGAGTTCTAATCCTTCCCCACTCTGTTTAAAGCTGGATAGGGATGAGCCGAACACCCCCCGGTTCGGTTCGCACCAGAACCTGCGAACGGACCAAAAGTTCGCACGAACCTTAGAACCCCATTGACGTCTATGGGACTCGAACGTTCAAAATCAAAAGTGGTCATTTTAAAGGCTAATTTGCATGGTATTGTCCTAAAAAGGGTTTGGGGACCCGGGTCCTACCCCAGGGGACATGTATCAATGCAAAAAAAACTTTTAAAAACGGCCGTTTTTTCGGGAGCAGTGATTTTAATGATGCTTAAAGTAAAAAAAAAAAAAGTGAAATATTCCTTTAAATATCGTACCTGGGGGGTGTCTATAGTATGCCTGTAAAGTGACGCGTGTTTCCCGTGTTTAGAACAGTCCCTGCACCAAATGTCATTTTTAAAGGAAAAAATCTCATTTAAAACTGCTTGCGGGTTTAATGTAATGTCGGGTCATGGCAATATGGATGAAAATCAGTGAGACAAACGGCATGGGTACCCCCCAGTCCATTACCAGGCCCTTTGGGTCTTGTATGGATATTAAGGGGAACCCCGCACCCAAATTAAAATAAGGAAAGGTGTGGGGCCACCAGGCCCTATATACTCTGAACAGCAGTATACAGGCGGTGCAAACAAGACAGGGACTGTAGGTTTTTGTTAAGTAGAATCTCTTTGTAATTTTGAACGGGTACATTTTTAACGTGTTTAGCTCCAGCCAAAAAATCTTTTTTAAGCTTTTTGGAAAACATAGGGAAGGGTTATCACCCCTGTGACATTTGTTTTGCTGTCTTTCCTCCTCTTCAGAAGATTTCACCTCACTTTTTGTCCCAATGAAAAATGTTTTTTGAAAATTAGTTTTTTTTTGTGGAACAAGGATTGGAAAGCATCAGTGGAAAGGAGAAATGTTTTTCCCATATTAACTCTTACAGGAGAGAATTTCCCTTCCTAGGGGTAGATTTCATCTCACTTCCTGTTGTCTCCTTCCGTTTGCAAGTAGGAGTCGTTTGTAAGTTAGATGTTTGAAAGTAGGGTCCTGCCCTATATACTCAGCAGAAATTTGGGCCTTAGGTGTTGCTGTGGCCACAACACTGTAAGCCCTCACAGGGCCCTGCTGTGAAATATTAGATCAAGAATTGTAATTACATGCCCCTGTTGAACAGGAGCTGAAAAATTAGGCCTTAGGCACTGGTGCTGGTGCCACAACACTGCAACCCCTCACAGACACTCTCTTTGGAATGCAGGAACGAGCCCTGCTGCAAAGTATTGCATCAAAAATTGTAATTACACGCCCCTGTTAAACAAGGGCTGAAAAGTTGGGCCTTAGGCACTGGTGCTGGTGCCACAACACTGCAACCCCTCACAGACACTCTAGTTGGAACGCAGGAACGAGCCCTGCTGCAAAGTATTGCATCAAAAATTGTAATTACACGCCCCTGTTAGACAGGGGCAGAAAAATTGGGCCTTAGGCACTGGTGCTGGTGACACAACACTGCAACCCCTCACAGACACTCTAGTTGGAACGCAGGAACGAGCCCTGCTGCAAAGTATTGCATCAAAAATTGTAATTACACGCCCCTGTTAGACAGGGGCAGAAAAATTGGGCCTTAGGCACTGGTGCTGGTGCCACAACACTGCAACCCCTCACAGACACTCTAGTTGGAATGCAGGAACGAGCCCTGCTGCAAAGTATTACATCAAAAATTGTAATTACACGCCCCTGTTAAACAGGGGCTGAAAAATTGTGCCTTAGGCACTGGTGGTGGCGCCCAGAACCAATAATGTTCTTACAAGCTATCAGCGTGATGATTGAGGAGGAAGAGGATAATTACTCAGGGATAGTCACTCAGCATCAGCATAGGCAGTCTTTGAAGGGATCTGAGATTTCAAAAAAAATTCTTCGGTTACATCAGCATCAGGTGCTTGGTAGCTGGTGGTGATCCAAGACTGATTCATTTTTATGAAGGTCAGTCGATCGACCGAGTCGGTGGACAGACGCACCCTGTGATCGGTTACCACGCCTCCAGCAGCACTGAATGTGCGTTCCGAAAGAACGCTGGATGCAGGACAGGCCAGTAGCTCAATTGCATACTGTGCAAGCTCTGGCCAGTGATCCATCCTCAAGACCCAGTAACCCTGAGGATTTTCGGTGGGAAAGGTGTCCAAGTCTGATCTTGCCCCTAGGTATTCCTGCACCATGTAAAACAGACGCTGGCGATGATTGCTGGAACCGATCATACCTTGGGGCTGCGGACCAAAAAATTGTCTGAACGCATCGGTCAGACGGCCACCTTCTCCACCGCTCCTTCTTTGACTGACCGAAGCCTCAGCAACACGTTGTCCAGAAACAGGAGTTTGTAACCTCCCAGTCTCTGGGAACGCGTTGCACAGACCTTTCTGCAAGGCCTCCCAAAGATGTTTCATCCTCTGCTCCCTCTGCGATGGCAAGATAAGGTCCGCAACCTTACCCTTCTAACGTGGATCAAGGAGGGTTGCCAGCCAGTATTGGTCCTTCTCCTTGATACCACGAATACGAGGATCCTTACGCAGGCTTTGCAGGATCAGGGAGGCCATGCAGCGTAGGTTTGCTGAGGCATTCGGTCCGGAGTCCTCTGGGTCACTAAGGACGACATGGTCCGCAGCCACCTCCTCCCAGCCACGTACAAGTCCATGTGTTTCTTGGGACTGATCCCTTAAAGACTGCTGCTGATGCTGAGTGCCAGGCTCCACCTCCATACTGACACAATCTTCCTCCTCCTCCTCCTCCTCCTACTCCTCGTCCTCTTCCTGTGTGATCGGCGGGCACGCAGGAACACTGTCTGGATAAAGGGGGTCTTGAGAGCTAAGGAAGTCCTCCTCTTCCTGCCTCTGTTCTGCCTCAAGTGCCCTGTCCATTATTCCACGCAGCGTGTGCTCCAACAGGTGGACAAGGGGGACAGTGTCACTGATGCATGCACTGTCACTGCTCACCATCCTCGTGGCCTCCTCAAATGGTGACAGGACAGTGCATGCATCCCTGATCATGGCCCACTGGCGTGGGGAAAAAAAACCAAGCTCCCCTGACCCTGTCCTGGTGCCATAGTCGCACAGGTACTCATTGATGGCCCTCTGCTGCGTGTGCAGCCGCTGCAGCATGGCCAACGTTGAGTTCCACCTGGTGGGCATGTCACAGATTAGGCGGTTCTTGGGCAGGTAAACTCCTTTTGGAGGTCCGTCAGCCGAGCACTGGCATTATATGACCGGCGGAAATGCACACAGACTTTCCTGGCCTGCCTCAGGACATCCTGTAAGCCCGGGTACCTGCCCAAGAACCGCTGCACCACCAAGTTAAGGACGTGAGCCAAACAGGGCACATGGGTCATTTGTCCCTGTTGGAGGGCAGAGAGGAGGTTGGTGCCATTGTCGCAAACCACCATTCCGGGCTTAAGTTGGCGTGGCGTCAACCACCTCTGAACCTGCCCCTGCAGAGCTGACAGAACCTCTGCCCCAGTGTGGCTCCTGTCCCCCAAGCACACCAGCTCAAGCACCGCATGGCATCTTTTGGCCTGCGTACTTGCGTAGCCCCTTGAACGACTACGGAGCACCGCTGGTTCCGAGGAAGAGGCCATGGAGGAAGAAGAAGAGGAGGGGGTGGAGGAGAGAGGTGTGTCACAATCATTAGCATTTTGGAGGCGTGGTGGCGGAACAACCTCCAACACTACTGCACCTTGTCCTGCATCCTTCCCAGCTGCCAGCAGAGTCACCCAATGCGCCGTGAAACTTAGGTAACGTCCCTGTCCATGCCTGCTGGACCATGAGTCAGCGGTAATATGCACCTTACCGCTGACCGCCCTGTCCAGCGAGGCATGGACATTGCCTTCCACATGCCGGTAGAGAGCCGGAATCGCCTTCCGTGAGAAAAAGTGGCGTTTGGGTACCTGCCACTGAGGAACCGCACATTCCACAAACTCACGGAAGGGGGCAGAGTCTACCAACTGAAAAGGCAGCAGTTGAAGTGCTAGCAATTTTGCCAAGCTAGCATTCAACCGCTGGGCATGTGGATGGCTGGGAGCAAACTTCTTTCGGCGGTGCAGCAGCTGGGGCAGGGAAATTTGCCTGGTACAATCTGACGTTGGTGTACCAAAAGCAGATTGCCCACAAGTACTTGGCTGTGACACACCTAATTCTATACCTTCATTCCTCTCAGTGCAGGTCTCAGAGAGGACTGAAGGTCTAGTGGGGTTGGAAATCTCAGCTGATGAGGAGCAAGGAGAGGTCCTCTTTGTTCTTTGGTGTGGGTCTTTTAGATACGCTTGCCAACGAACTGCATGGCAGGTCAACATATGTCTGGTCAAGCATGTGGTACCCAAGCGGGAGATGTTTTGGCCACGTGAGATACGCTTGAGACATATGTTGCAAATAGCAGCGGTGCGATCTGATGCACTCGTCTCAAAAAAGGCCCACACCAAAGAACTTTTTGAATAACGCGCAGAGACTGCAGCGCCCTGCACATGTGGAACTTTGAGGTGTGATGCAGTCAATGTGCTGCCCTTAGGCTGGCCCCTGGAGGGCATCCTGCCTCGTTGGTGATGTGCCGCCTCCTCCTCCTCCTCCTCCTCTCTCCTATCAGGCACCCACGTTGAGTCAGTGACCTCATCATCCCCTCCCTCCTCATCACTGGAGCAAACCTGGCAGTATGCTGCAGCAGGGGGAGCATGACTGCCAGATTGCTGTCCTTCTTGGGCACCCCCTCTGTCCGTGCTCATGTTACTGCCTTCATCAAGCTCAGTATCATCATCAGAGCCTTCCAAACGCTGGGCATCCTCCTGGAGCATGTACCCAACACTGTGGTCAAACAGTTCGAGGGACTCCTCAGGAGGACATGGTGGAGCCAGGGAACGAGTCACTGATGACATTGAGCCGAGGGAAGAGGCCGCTGCTTTGCCAGACAAAGCACCCTGGGCATGGGTGAGAGAGGATGAGGAGGATGAGGACGGCTTGGTCATCCACTCGACCAATTCTTCCGCATGTTGCGGCTCAACATGGCCAGCTGCCGAAAAAAAGGCCAAGCGTGTCCCATGGCCACGTGCTGATGAGGATGCACCGTCTCCACGACCAGCACTAGACACAGAGCCTGCTTGCCCTCTCTTATTGGCTTGTGACTGTCTGCCTCTCCTTCTTGGCCTTCCAGACATACTAATGGCCTGTAGCTGCACTAAGCTGGGATATATATATATATATATATATATATATATATATATATATATATATGTACTGATACTGCAGCTAGCAAAATCAACTGCCTGCCTGTAGTATGAGAACACCACCAACCTTCTACAGGTAGCTTTAGCTGAACACTGTGAGCAAGACGCACCCCACTAACTTGTAGGTTTAGCTGAACACTGTGAGCAAGACGCACTGCACTAACTGTAAATAGTCTAGCTGCCTGACTGTGGTACTAATAGGATCAAAAGAACACCAGTAATTTTCTTTAGGTAGCTGTAAATACTGTAACAAGACAAGCCTGCCTGTCAGTAGGAAGATAACAGGAACGGATCTAGCTGAACACTGTGAGCAGGACGCACTGCACTAAATGTAAATAGTCTAGCTGCCTGACCGTGGTACTAATAGGTTTCAAAAGAACACCAGTAATTTTCTTTAGGTAGCTGTAAATACTGTAACAAGACAAGCCTGCCTGTCAGTAGGAAGATAACAGGAACGAATCTAGCTGAACACTGTGAGCAGGACGCACTGCACTAAATGTAAATAGTCTAGCTGCCTGACCGTGGTACTAATAGGATCAAAAGAACACCAGTAATTTTCTTTAGGTAGCTGTAAATACTGTAACAAGTCAAGCCTGCCTGTCAGTAGGAAGATAACAGGAACGGATCTAGCTGAACACTGTGAGCAGGACGCACTGCACTAAATGTAAATAGTCTAGAAGATAACAGGAACGGATCTAGCTAAACTGAATACAGTGTATATATATATATGCAACACCTGGGATGCATATATATACACAATACACTTTAAGTGCAGCTAACTGACTGACTGTCCTGCCTAATCTAGCTAACTCAAATGAAATGACACTGTCTCTCTCTCTCTCTCTCTATCTCTCAGCACACCGGAACACACTGCACAGGGCCGCCGTGCAGGCGACCTTATATAGTGTGGGGCGTGTACTAAATCCCCTGAGCCATAATTGGCCAAAGCCTCCTTGGCTTTGGCCAATTACGGCTCTCTGTTCAGGCGGCGCTGTGATTGGCCAAGCATGCGGGTCATAGTGCATGCTTGGCCAATCATCAGCAAGCAATGCACTGCAATGCCGCAGTGAATTATGGGCCGTGACGCGCCACACGAATTTGGCGCGAACGGCCCATATCGTTCGCAATTCGGCGAACGACCGAACAGCCGATGTTCGAGTCGAACATGGGTTCGACTCGGAGACGAAGCTCATCCCTAAAGCTGGATAAAAGTTTTTGTCTTGACATACAGTATAACAAAAAGTATGTTAAAGTGTCTTTTTAAGAGTACAGGATCTTAGGGCTTTGGTGAAAATCTAAGCAAATGCTGGAAATTGTTATTTAGTCAAAGTAGTGCTGTAATACCTACATGCAATTGTTAAACTGTGGCTTATATTGCAGGATTACAAACCTCAAGTTACGTTTTAGAAAGAGAAATCCTAGAATTTTTGTTTTGAATTCAGCTGGTTCAGAAGGGACTGGTGGAATTTTGATCTGGGTGTGCCCTTACTAGGGATGAGCCGAACACTCCCCGGTTCGGTTCGCACCAGAGCTTGCCAACAGACCAATACTTCACACGAACATTAGAACCCCATTGAAGTCTATGGGACTCGAATGTTTGAAATCAAAAGTGCTCAAAAGGATCAAAAGGGTTTGGGGACCCGGTCCTGCCCCAGGACACATGTATCAATGCAAAAAAAAAGTTTTAATAACGGCCGTTTTTTCAGGAGCAGTGATTTTAATAATGCTTAAAGTCAAACAATAAAAGTGTAATATTTCTTTAAATTTCATACCTGGGGGGTGTCTATAGTATGCCTGTAAAGGGGCACATGTTTCCCGTGTTTAGAACAGTCTGACAGCAAAATGACATTTCAAAGGAAAAAAAGTCATTTAAAACTACTCGCGGCTATTAATGAATTGCTGGTCCGACAATACACATAAAAGTTCATTGATAAAAACTGCATGGGATTTCCCCACAGGGGAAACCCGAACCAGAATTTTAAAAAAAAACTGGCGTGGGGGTCCCCCTAAATGCTATACCAGGCCCTTCAGGTCTGGTATGGATTTTAAGGGGAACCCCGCACCAAAATTAAAAAAAAATTGGCGTGGGGTCCCCCCAAAAATCCATACCAGACCCTTATCCGAGCACGCAACCTGGCAGAGGGGGGGACGAGAGAGCGCCCCCCTCCTGAACTGTACCAGGCCACATGCCCTCAACATTGGGAGGGTGCTTTGGGTAGCCCACCAAAACACCTTGTCCCCATGTTGATGAGGACAAGGACCTCATCCCCACAACCCTTGGCCGGTGGTGGTGGGGGTCTGCGGGCGGGGGGCTTATCAGAATCTGGAAGCCCCCTATAACAAGGGGACCCCCAGATCCCGGCCCCCTCCTGTGTGAAATGGTAAGGGGATACAAAACTACCCCTACCATTTCACAAAAAAACTGTCAAAAATGTTAAAAATGACAAGAGACCGTTTTTGACAATTCACGAAATTTAAAGGAATATTACACTTTTATTGTTTGACTTTAAGCATTATTAAAATCACTGCTTCCGAAAAAAACAGCCGTTTTTAAAACTTTTTTTGCATTGATACATGTCCCCTGGGGCAGGACCCAGGTCCCCAAACACTTTTTTTGACAATACCATGCATATAAGCCTTTAAAATTAGCATTTTTGATTTCTCCCATAGACTTTTAAAGGGTGTTCAGCAGCTTTAGAATTTGCCGCGAACACCCCAAATTGTTCGCTGTTCGGCGAACTGGCGAACAGCCGATGTTCGTATCGAACATGAGTTCGACTCGAACTCGAAGCTCATCCCTAGCCCTTACCTACACAACTGACACAATTGACTTTTATCAAATGGACAAACTGGAAAACTTTTTTGATCAGCACTGCAGCCAATTGACTGCAGTCATTAATCATTGCTAATGCCGCGTACACATGGTCGGACTTTACGGCAGACTTTGCCCGGCGGACTTTTCAACGTACTTTACGACGGACTTTCTGAATGAACGGACTTGCCTACACACGCATTTTTTAGTTGTTTTTGTGCATTTTGTTGTGTGTTTTTGAGCTCAAATGCAAACAGTAAATACAAATAAATAATAATAATTAAAATAAATAAATAATACTATAATAAATAAATAAATAATGAATAAATACATATTAAATAATAATAAATAAATCAACCCCTAACCCTAGCACCTAACTGTAAATAAATAATAAATAATACATAAATAATTATAATAATTAGGAATGAGCCCGATGTTCGACTAGAACGTAAGTTCAGGGTGCCTTTCCTTTGGCCAATCATGGCTCAGGGGGCTAAGTCCACACCCCACACTATATAAGGCTGCTTACATAGCCGCCGTACATAGTATAATGAATGAGAGCAGCAAAATTACATTTCTAAAGGAAAAAATTTAATTTATAACTGCTTGCGGCTTTAATGTATTGTCAGATCCCAGCAATATACATAAAAATCATTGAAAAAAATGGCGCGAGTTCCCCCCCAGTCCTTTACCAGGCCCTTCAGGTCTGGTATGGATATTAAGGGGAACCCCGCGCCAAAATTTTTAAAAATTGGGGTGGGGGTCCCCCCCAAAATGCATACCAGGCCCCTCAGGTCTGGTATGGATTTTAAAGGGAACCCCGCACCATAATTTAAAAAAAAATGGTGTGGGGGTCCCCCCAAAATCCGTACCAGACCCTTATCCGAGCACGCAACCTGGCAGACCGCAGGAAGGGGAGTGCGAGAGAGCACCCCCCCTCCTGAACCGTACCAGGCCACATGCCCTCAACATGGGGAGGGTGCTTTGGGGCCCCCCCAAAACACCTTCTCCCCATGTTGATGGGGAAAAGGGCCTCTTCCCCACAACCCTTGCCCGGTGGTTGTGGGGGTCTGCTGGCGGGAGGGTTATTGGAATCTGGAAGCCCCCTTTAACAAGGAGGCCCCTAGATCCCAGCCCCCCTATGTGCACGGGTATGGGGTACATTAATTAAGAAAAAGTATCTCCACACTACTGGGACAACAATAAACAACGGAACACTAGCTGCAGCAGACACCGAACTGGTCAAACTGCACCAACAATAAGTAAATAAAAATCAATATATGGTGTCGCGCTCTAGTGAGAGAATTAGTACCATAAATAAAGTGCTAAATTAGTTAAAGTGCTATATAAAGTGACAATGCATGTGCAAAATTGCATAAAATGCATATATAGTGACATTGTATATGTGAAAATTTGCATAGAAATGCATAAAATTGCTAAATAATCACATAACCTTCAAGTTGCAAAAAAATGCATATAAAGTGACATCGCATGTGCAAAATTGCATAGAAACGCATAAAATTGCTACATAATCGCATAACCTTCAAATTGCATAGAATAAAAAGGTGCTAATGCTTACAAAATATGAGGTAGAGTCCAACAGTGCACATGAATAGAGAAAATGTAAAAATAAAATTAAAATAAGATGCGGTGAAGTGCTGTGCTCCAAGTGACAGTCAGTGAAAATACAGTCTTTTAGTGCATAAGTGATGTGAATCCTCTTCAGTGTATACACACCTCAGGTGTGCAGTGGCTAACTTACCTTACCGCTGTAAGGTAACAGAGTGTTGTAACAAATGGTGGTGGTCAGTAAATCCTCCAATTGCTCGCATCCGATGTTTCTCTTGTGTAGTAGTGGCCAGGGGAAGCGTCAATAGGCTAGATATCCTAATATCCCTTGGTAGACTGATGTATAATCTTCATATATAATGATAGGTTATCTCTATATGCCTCAGTGACAGTGGACAGCCTCCCAGGTCCGTGAACATAGAGTAAAAAGAAGAGGGGGGAACCAAGTTGTTAATCATGTAATCACAGATATTTATTTGAATTTGAAGGTTTAAAAGTACTCACATAGTGAAACAGGTAAAAAAAACGAGATAAAAACGAGCAGTGAGCTCATGGCCTGACCTCACTTCGCTGCTCAAGTAAGCCAATCCAACGCGTATCGTCGCAATCACGTGACTTCATCAGGAAATTGACCCCTGATGAAGTCACGTGATTTTCTTAATTTGTTTTTAATTCCTTAATTTTTTTTTATTTTAGCGTGGGGTTCCCCTTAATATCCATACCAGACCTGAAGGGCCTGGTATGGACTTTGGGGGGACCCCATGCCCTTTTGTTTTACATTTTAGCATGGGGTTCCCCTTAATATTCATACCAGACCCAAAGGGCCTGGTAAAGGACTGGGGGGAACCCATGCTGTTTTTTTCAATGATTTTTATCTATATTGCCGGGATCCAACAATACATTACAGTCGCGAGCAGTTTTAGATGACATTTTTTCCTTTAGAAATGTAATTTTGCTGTGGTACTGTTATAAACATGAGAAAGATGCGCTACTTTACTGGCAGACTTTAAGGAGACCCCCCAGGCACGATATTTAAATTTCATTTTTATTGTTTCACTTTAAGCATTATTAAAATCACTGTTCTTGAAAAAACGGCCGCTTTTAAAGCTTTTTTTTGCATTGATACATGTCCCCTGGGGCAAGACCCGGGTCACCAAACTTTTTATGGCAATAACTTGCATAAAAGCCTTTAAAATTAACACTTTTGATTTTTCACATTCGTGTCCCATAGACTGTAACGGTGTTCGCGTGTTCACACAAATTGTTTGCCGATTCGCATGTTCTGCTGAGAACCAAACCGGGGGGGGGGGGGGGTGTTCGGCTCATCCCTAATAATAATAATAAATAATAATTAATGAATTACTTAATTAAAGTGGATGTAAACCCTCACATATACCCAGTGACGTGAACAGCCTCAGATACACAGAGATTAAACAAATCTCCCTCCATAAGTTTTAGTTGTATATCTGCTGTCATCAGCGTTCTACACTCTTAGGAAAGTGCACATTGTGTTAGAAAATGTGACACTGTGTGTGAGTTGATTGGAGGAAAGGCACATCCCCCCCCTCCACATAGGACAAAGGAACGAATAAACATGCAGAGCTGCAGTTTGAATAGACAAGCTCTTTGCTAATCTCTCTTTACCAACACTCCTGACACAAATTTCCAGCTGTTTTTATCTCCTGTGTTGGAGAACTTGTCAGAAGTTATCATGCTGAGGAATGAAACAGCAGCAAGACAGCAGCAGACCCCAACAGGTCATGTTTTCAGTCTTTCCCTCAGATGAAATGGCTGTGGTGATTACTAAGGCAGTGAAACTGATCAAATCACCCTCGCAAAATAGTGGGAAGCCTGGAAACATGACTTGTTGGAGATCCTGACTTACGTAAGTGTTCGCTCCTGCGCACGAGCACAGCGGGACGGGGTGCTTTAAAATTTTTTTTTTTTTTAACTGCAATACCGTCTGGTTCTCTGGCATCTTTGGTTCCCACTATTGACCTAAGAGGAACCGTTCGCTATTGCTGTATTGCTGTTGCCTTGAATGCTTGTATACCACATTTGTATGTGAGTATAACCATTACTGTTTTTAGCTTTATTAAAATTATTTTTGGTAATGCACAAGGTCGGTGCGCCCTCCTTTCCTCTTTCTATGTGAAAACACACTGTCCCTGTCTCAGTTGTAATTTTGTGTTGTCACCCTGTCTAATGGAGACTACAAGCTGCCATTTCAACACACATTACACAAGCATGGTAAACTGTTATCACCATCACGCATGCATGCTCTGAAATGCATGTAGACAGGAAATGACAAAAGAGGCTGCAGGGGATCTGCTTCAACCATTCAACCAAAAGATGAAAAAAAAGGTGAAAACAAGTAGTTTATTTTTTAAAAACGGCAATAGCTAATGATAGATAATAATATTGTAAACTAAATGGTATTCAGTTAAGGTTTACATATAAAAACAACATGTTCATGTTTAATTGTTTCACCTATATTTTTGTTGGCTTAGGGAGGAGAGTGTACCGCCTGTTATCAGTTTGTCACCACTCTCTGCTGTACCACTTAACCAGCCAGTTGTCCGCGTATAGCGCTCAGTCAGGAAAATCCAAACATCGAGTGTTTTGTGTACAATAGAAAAGAAAATTAGGGGCTAAGAATAGAACATTCATCTAAAAAGGAACTTCAGACAATGCGCAGCAGACAATCATTATAAAACCTGAAAAATCTCCCTGTGAAACCACTGACATTATAGAATGTACACTGGAAGAATTGTGTCCCCAGGACTGGACGGGTGAGATAAGGGAGTGTGACGTTTTAAAGGGACTCCGTCCACATAACTTTTCATTTTTCTATTGTATCTAATATAAATATTACAGTCAAATATAAACAGTTGCTTTTTCTGAGACTTTTCTGAGACTTTTACTAATTTCTATGGAGTAGTCAGTACATCGGGTCTACCAACAGGTTATTAGCTGCAAATCATTTTTTTTATTTCCTTCTAAATCACATAGAAATGGATGAGTTAATAAAAGAAACAACATAACCTAGTATGGCTCAGGTGTCACTCGTTCATGCAAGTGTAAGAGGTGTTAGTACTATTTCCAGTTTTGCCACTAGACAGTCTACAGGACAGGAGTGAGACTCATAGGAATTGGTGGGGCCCTTCCTGCAGAAATGTAGAGCTTCCAGTGATTGGTATTCTCCGGTTTTGGAATACCTAGAGAGGTCCTGATGCCGTGGATAGGAGGGAGTTGGGGACAGGACATAGATTACCCGACCTGGAGATGAGCCAACAACCACTGCTGCCTGACCTGGGGACCTGGGGATGAGCCAACGACCACTGCCATAATTGATGAGGAGCTCTTTGCCCAAAAGTTGTATGCCCTGAGGTTGTCAACCTTGAAGTTGTGAAAACAAAGCTTAGAAAATTTGTTGGACTTGCCTCTTCTTGCTATCAATGCCCAATATTTGCTCAGCCAGTGGAGGAATGCAGAATGAAGTGTCAGCAATGTTAATGTAAATGTGCTTATTGTACACTACTTGCCTCCATCTGGGACTGGGGACTCACACTAATGTAATCTAGGGCAAGAGGCCAGTTGGTGCTACCTGGGAAGGAAATGTTTTGCCCGTGTTCTAATGGCCCTGCCTACCCACGATCCCAAGAAAACACCATATTTTCTGCAGGCACTCATTATAATGCCCTGTACACACGGTCGGACATTGATCGGACATTCCGACAACAAAATCCTAGGCTTTTTTCCGACGGATGTTGGCTAAAACTTGTCTTGCATACACATGGTCACACAAAGTTGTCGGAAAATCCGATCATTCTGAATGCGGTGACGTAAAACACGTACGTCGGGACTATAAACGGGGCAGTAGCCAATAGCTTTCATCTCTTTATTTATTCTCAGCATGCGTGGCACTTTGTGCGTCGGATTTGTGTACACACGATCGGAAATTCCGACAACGGATTTTGTTGTCAGAAAATTTTATAGCCTGCTCTCAAACCTTGTGTGTCGGAAAATCCGATGGAAAATGTGTGATGGAGCCTACACACGGTCGGAATTTCCGACAACAAGATCCTATCACACATTTTCCGTCGGAAAATCCGACAGTGTGTACGGGGCATTAGGGAGCCAATTGGCTAGGCTAGATAAACTTATAGATGCTCTGTCCTAAAAATGTTAGCATTAAAGTGATATTAAACCCATTTTTTTGTGGCTGGTCCCCAAGCCACTTGCACCCCCTGCCTAATTGTGGGAGACTTGTTAAATACCTAACCACGCCCCTGCTCCCTTCTCCTCCCTTTTCCCAGCAATTTGAGTGACCGCAGTGGGAGCCTATTCCTCTGCTGCCCTCAGTACCCTCCTCTACACCCAGAAGACCAGGGAAGCAGCACTGATTGTCCTGGAACAAACAGCAATGACTGAAGATGTTTGGGGACAGGGAGCATAGAAAGATACTGGGGCATTTTTTACTTTAATTCAAAGAATGCATTAAGGTAAAAAAAAGCTTTGAATCCTAGCATTTACCTAGCATTTAGTACCACTTGAGTTCAAAGTAGAGTACAATACAACAGAGCACAGCCAAGATCATCAGTTCTTTAACATGGTTTGTACTATTAGCCAGGACCCTGAGAAGGTGCCACCACTACATTCACATAAATGGCCTAGTTTGTACTTGAGCACTGGCCCCTGAGGAAGTGCTATTATTGATACAACAACTGAACCTTATTTAGAGTCCTTCTGAGACAAACATGGGGACATTCAGCTATAGTCAGACCAGAAAGAGACCTGCAACATGCATGCAACAATGCTAAGTTGGCAACATTCTTATTGAAAAGGTTTAGAAGGTCATCACCTTATATCAAAAATGAAAAGGGAGTTTCCATCATAAGGTATTAGCCATAGGTATAGGATTACTTTACCAGCTGATCATTTGCATTATCTAGGCATTGCATTATTTGGTAACAACTGGGGGCCCACTGGTGGAGAGCAATACCAAAGACTGATGCCAGATGTCATGATCTTCTCATGAGGCAAGGTGAGAAGTTTGTCCTAAGTGACACCATCACACAAGCCTCTTGTCACTCCTCATATGCCTCAGATCCTTAATGCTAATATAGACCCTGGTGATACAGTACAGAGATGTAGACTGGTTGTCCAATGTCTATACCAGGTGTCTCCAAACTATGGCCTGTGGGTAATATGTGGCCCTTTGCTTGCTTTTATCTAGCCCTTGGGGCACAGTTCATTCCATTAATACAAGGCCCTATTTCTTCCACTGATACCAAAGATGGAGCACTAATCCTCCCACTTACACCAGAGATTGGGAACTAATTCCTCCCACTGACACCAATGATGGAGTACTATTCCTCCTGTTGACACCAATGATGTCATTTTTTTTTATTCCCACTGACCACCAAGTTTATGGCATTGTTTACTCCCACTGATGCCAGGGCAGTGTCTACTCCCACTGACCCTTACATTTTGAAGGGCAAAAAGCTGGCCCTTTGTTTCAAAAGTTTAGAGATCCCTGGTCTACACCAACAAGCCAACACATGATTAGTACAGAGGTGAGACGAAAACAGTCATAGAGCTTTCATACAGAGGTATTGTAGTCACAGTAAATACTGGGATGTTGGTGAACCCTATCCAAATGTCGCTGTCCTGGTTACAGCTGTCATATAGCTGTCATATTTTCCTCACTCAAATACTTTTGTATATAAGCCATTTGTAGACATATTCTTGGGGTTCCCAGAATTAAAAAAAACAACATGGTTCAGCCCCAAACACTGGCACATTGACACAAGGGGCCTCATACAATAATGCTCAGCGCCCCTCTAAGTACATAGCTCTCAGGAGACCCCTGTGAAAACTTTAGCCCACTGGCCCTGAAAAATTAATTTCCTATTTATGCACATAAATTCTCCTTGGAACATGAACAAAGTTAGAATCGTACTTTACAGCCTAGTCATAAACTGCACATAAAACATTTCAGTTCATATCTATTCCAGGAACAAAACAGAGGTCAGAGCTCATCAGAGAAAGACCAGATCCCAGACATATATTGTAAATCCTTAATGATAAAGCCTGAGAATCACAAAGAAGAGGAAGGGAGTGGACCCATAGAATTCTATAAACTGATGATTTTACAGAACTTATAGGAAAGGTAGCTTTCGGTATAACCTTAAATGGCAGGCACAGTTGAAGAGCATAGTTAAAGTGAAAGTTCAGCCAAAACATACAAGTGTTTTCTGGTCATTAGAAGCAAACAATTTTATGTCCCCTATGGTACTACCTCTTAGGTTTTTACTTCTATATTTAAAAAAAGTTAACCTTCAGGTCATTTTAGGTGCTGGTGTAGATGAGCACATACTGCAGAAGGTGCTAAATATTATGTCTGAATAACAATAAATGAACAAACTAATGCGCAAACCAAGGTACAAAAAGGACCAAGGCTGCCAACATTAAAATGTGTTCCCACACAGTATGCAATGAATCAAATAAATATATGTGGCGCTTACTCAAATAAATAAACATTTCATAAAGTGAAATAAATGTAAATAGATGTGCAAAACGTAGAAAGAGCACCAAACAATTCTTCAACTTTGGATGCAAATGTGAATGACAATATATAATACATGTGAACAAATAAATCCAACATAAAAAATGTTTTCAACCTCTTTTTCAGGAGAACTATTAGTAGATTTCATAGTTGTCTCATCTAAATTATTTTGCCATTTAAAAACAAGATCTTCCTCATAGTCCATAATATCCCTTCCTAAATAGTCCTTAATATCGCTTCTTCCTAACCACAGTTTCTTTATCCTTTTGTTCCATATCTCCATTCAGTTGTTTAGAACTCGGGAAGTTCTCTTGATGGTCCTAAGCCAACTTTCAATTCCGAAATTTGTGCATCTAACTTCCTTATCTTGCGTTGTTTTCTCTTAATGTGTGTAAACATACACACAAAAAGATTGTGCCAAAATGACTGTAATATCCAAACAAATGAATATAGGTACATATAAATGTGTGAAAGTGCACGTGCTAAATACAATTGAACAACAAAATCACATAAATCAATGATACCACAGATTGGGTGTTACCATAATATCCAACTAAATGAATATAGACACATATAGATATGTGTAAAGTGCATGTGCTGTATCTATAAATCATCCAATTAACATAAACAAATTGTCACAAAATAACAAGTCCATCAATAATTAATATCGGGATGTGCTCCAAAAAACCCTTGATAGGTGTAGAAGGTGTCAGAAGATCTTATAAACACGGATGATGATGTTCCAGTGTTCTATGAAAAGACACCCAAGACTGTGCTTTCACCACCCAAGGGTGGGGTAGGTACTCTTACCAAAAGATGTGGACACACACGTCAACGGCAGTGAGTCATAGAGGCATGGATAGAAACCGGAGTCACAGGCAACGATCTCCTGAGGTTTGAAAGATGGGATACATGCCAGCAATGATGCAGCAGGCAAGAAATACCAGAAGCAGGAACCCAACCACAATCTCCCAATTTTAGGCAATGTCCACAGATCTCTCATCCATCAATAATGGGAATGGCAATCATAAAAGAGAAGGCTTCCACATGGCATAGATCAAAAACGTAAGGATTTAATGTAACAAAAAGGGTACAAGCATCACTTCAGATGTGTAAAATAAAATTGTGATCACAAAGAGCATATAAAACAGACGCATTGTGTGGAGCTTTGCAAGCAATAATCCAACGCATTTAGTCCTACAGGACTTCAACTGAGGTGTTTTATTCAATACTCTCTATATCTCCTAGTTGATTAGTCTCTTGTTTGTCAAAAATATTAACTAGATCAATAATTCTACTTTCTAAAAAAACAAAAACTTCCATGGTTGCTGCACAAGTGCAAAGTGGATAATAGCTGAATAACAATAAATGAAAAAAACTAATGCGCAAACCAAGCTAAAAAAAGGACCAAGAGTGGCTGCCAACATTAAAAAGTGTTCCCACACATTATGCAATGAATCAAAAAAATAAATGTGGCACTTACTCAAATAAATAAACAGTGAGTATGTCATAAAGTGATATAAATGTAAATAGATGTGCAAAACGTAGCAAGAGCACCAAACGCCTATTCAACTTATGATGCAAATGTGAATGACAATATACAATACATAGGAACAAATAAATCCAACATGAAAAAAAATTTTCAACGATAAAAAATTAATTTAAAGTGCTTGTGTAAAAATCCTTGGCAATAAATGTGCAATCAAATGCAAAAAGTTCAGTTCATAAAAATGTGACAATTGCTTCCACCACCCGTAGTGCACCAATAGTGTGCCCCAGCCTCTCACCCCAAATGAAGACCCCTACAGGTGTAGTAGTACTTTTGTTGTAAAATATCCTCAATGGCAACCAGCTGACTCTTCTATGTTTTTATTCATTTTAGTCTCATATTTGTCAGGGTTGGGCTCAGCCCTTCCTTCTCTGAGCTGGCTGCTCAGCTGTCGGCTAATTGCCAGCTCCCATCTCTCTCCACAGTTACTCAGCTGTTGATGATCCTGCTCGTCAGTCCTGCCTACTTAAGCCGTCCAGTAAAGGGGAGCTCTGCCTTCGCCTTGGTCACATCACAAGAAACTATCTCCTGCGTTCCTGTTTAAAGACTGGCTTTGCTGACATCCCTTTTGGCTCCAGATCCTGCTTGCTGTTCCACTACTTTGATCCCTGACTTCTGACTTGGTTGACTATCCATTCTGTTTACTGAACTTTGGCTATGTTTTGACTATGTTTGTTCTTTTTACTTTTATCACTGTGTGCAGTAAAATGACATATAGATTTCCTCTGTGAAGTGTCTTGTTCCATGTCACTACACACTGTAACTAGTAGTATGTTGCATTAGGAGAGACGTGCAGAGCCGGTGCCCACTCCACCAGTTCCAGCGTATCTTTGTTAACTCACTCCCAGTAACAGAATGGGTCCCATCATGCACCTAGTAAGGACCTCATGTGTGCACTTTAATTAATTCTTTCAATCCCTGTACCTTATGACCAGGCCATAGATCTCCATAACGTGGGTTTAGATCCGATTGCTATTGGATACCGACCTCTAGGATGTCTAGGAAGCCAGACATCGACCCCCACACTACTGGAGGACCTGCCACCTTACTAGGTACCAGGCCTAACAATTGACCTAACAATTGTTTGCTTGTAGGTTTCCTACCTCTTACCTTCACTTGGTTACTAATAACATCTACACTCCTCCGCCTTTTCTTGCCAAGTTAACCCTTTGTAGTGGTGTTACTTCATACCCTGTAGTGCTATACAGACCCTGCTTCTTTAGATACGCCAGAACCAACATGCACCTCTTTGAATAACTACAGACCAGGCTCATAATGGTTAATGTAACTTTACTGAACAAGTGTGGCATAAAAGATCAATATGAAGAACATCTTTCCCCTAACTCAAACTATAGTAGTGTGTTTATTGATACATTATTCTTTTTAAAGGATGCCATTTTAATACAATAAAAATACCTGCAGTTCTATTGGGTTTGTAGTAGATTTTACTACATATGCATGGTTAAGGACACGTGTTTCTATCCAAAAATCCCTGGGATTACAGTTCGGAAATGACGCCATTGGGACAAATGAAGGTGAACCAAAGAGAAAAAAAGGGTTGCTGCCAAGTGTCTGGGAAGTTACAACCTGCTCGGTGGATACTGTTATTTTCCATTATTTAATGTACATAGACAGGTCGTGCTTGTATGGAGCAGGTGCTCTAGTAACTAATGAGTACAATCTAAGATGATTTACAGCAGAGTCCAGGCAAGCAGGTCACTAGTAATGAACAGAATGTATTCTGGTGATGGATGAATCCTTCGATGGATGCAATATGAAATGTAGAAAGCACAGAGAGACAGTCCAGGGGTCACACAGGACTAAGTAGCATTATATCCTGCCTTCCTGAATAGCAGGGTGTCCAGTCAGCTGCTTCCATTTCCTGATTGCAGAGGAAGAACCTTCATCCTCATTGCTCACAACAGACCTGGATGTGAAGGAACACTAAATGTAATGTCTGCGTGTGAAAGACTCTGCTTTAGTCCAGTGTGTTGGACTCATTAGTGAAGTCAGTAAGCCAAGTCATGTAGAGTGACCTGCAGGCTTATTTAATAGGGTAGAGAACACCGTTCTAAGACCCACAGCTACCAATAGAATTCTATCTATCCCTACCCTCATTACAGTAAACTAAAAGCAGTGGTTGCTTTGCTTTATAAAAAAAATTGGGGACCCCACCTACTCTATCTCTGAATCAATCCTGGATCTCAATGTTTTCTACAAATTTCCACACAAATTTCTAAATACAGATATGATCCTCTAATGCCAGTTAAAGAAACAAGCAAGCCGTTATTAAAGTAATTTGCATCTGTCAGCCCAGAACTGCCACCTACTTACTGCACCCACACTTAAAGCGGAGTTCCACCCACATATAAGACTTTTCGCAATCTAGTCAATTAATGCATCTTAAAAATGTATTGGCTAACTTTTATTTCTGTGTCTGTTTTACCTTGTTTTCTATTGTTTTTCTTCTTCACTTCCTATGTACCCTGCCATGGCAAGGTACGTAATTTCCCAGAGTGATATGGGCCCTCCTCCTTCCCCCCACTGCCACCTTAGTCCGGTCGTGCACACACACTTAAAGCGGAGTTCCACCCAACAATCTAGTCCCCTTACTCCTTCCCCCTACTGCCACCTGGGACCTGTGTGTGTCTTATGCCGCGTACACACGAGCGGACTGTTCAACCGGACTGGTCCGACGGACCGAATCCGGCAGACAATCCGACCATGTGTGGGCTCAATCATACCTGCAGCAGACTTTTTTGGTCGAAAATCTGACGGACTTTGGATTTGGAATATGTTTCAAATTTGTCCGACGGACTCGAGTGCGGTTGAAAAATCCGCTCGTCTGTATGCTAGTCCGACGGACGAAAACCGACACTAGGGAAGCTATTGGCTACTGGCTATCAACTTCCTTATTTTAGTCCGGTCGTACGTCATCACGTACGAATCCGTCGGACTTTGGTGTGATCGTGTGCAGGCAAGTCCGTTCGTTCGAAAGTCCGTTGAAAGTCCGTCGGAAAGACTGTCGGACCTTTGTTGCCAAAAAGTCCGCTCGTGTGTACAGGGCATTAGAAGACGAAGGGACCACTCAGCAAGCGATGCCGGTTTCCCTTACGTGCAATGGCGGCACCTGCAACCGAAGCCGATGGACGAAATGGCTTCGGGTGCCGACATCGTGGGAACCATGGACAGGTAAGTGTTCTTATATTAAAAGTTAGCAGTTACAGCATTTGTAGCTGCTGACTTATAATTGATTTTTGTACAAGGTGGAACTCTGCTTTAAGAAGAGGGTACACACCTGTACCCAGCTCTACAATGCAGTGTTATTGGTGCCTGCGCCACCAATCGAATAGACTCGAGCAATGTCTTATGATGGGTTTGCTAAGCCTTATGCAAAAACTGAATTTTAGGAAGCTAGTATTCGCTTCCAGGGGGCTACATTGGTACATTAGGGAAACAGAGAGGTTAATTTACTAAAGGCAAATAGACTGTTCACTTTGCAAGAGAATGTTCCCTTTTCTTAGTGAATTAAGTGAAACTCTGCTAACTTCCATCATCCAATCACGTGCAAGCAAAATTATTGTTTTTTTTTGTTTCTTTGCACGTGATTGGGTATTATTCACAAATTGGATTTTCACCATATTCACTAAGATGCAATGTGAACATCCTATACCATGTTTTATTAATGTGATTTTAAAAGTAATTTTTAATATTTTTAAAATAATACCTGGTGATCCTGCCATTAGGGTCTTTGCTCAGGTACTTCCTGTTATAGGATGACAATACTCTATCCCTGTCTTACAGTTGTATACCTGTGTTGTCGGACAGGCCATTGGCGACTATATATAGTCATGGCAACACATATTACACAGGCATGATCTATTCTTGTTGGCATCAAGATACCTGCCTTGGGAAATGCCATATAGTCATAATTTCAGTGCTTCTGAACAGGACATCTGCAAAGAGGCTGCTGGAGATCAGCAGCAATGATATGTAACCAAGAATAAAGAGACTACACATCTTTCTGTTAGGGTTTATATTTACTGTACTGTTAAATATATTGCAAAACGCCATATGCAGAAGGGTTCATAAAGGTTTTGGTATACAATAGCACAGGGCTCAAAATTTCAAGTCCTGGCTCTTAGCCAGGCCTTAAGAAATACTCGCCACCAACCAACCCCTACCCTGCCCCACACCTAATTCCGCCCCTAAACACGCCCTCATAAATTATCTCATGAAATTACACTGTTAAAGGTTTTATACAGAATTAAGTTAGAAAAATAAATATTAACAACAACACTAATGCCCCGTACACACGGTCGGACTTTGTTCGGACAAGATCCTAGGATTTTTTCCGACGGATGTTGGCTCAAACTTGTCTTGCATACACACGGTCACACAAAGTTGTCGGAAAATCCGATCGTTCTGAACGCGGTGACGTACAACACGTACGTCGGGACTATAAACGGGGCAGTGGCCAATAGCTTTCATCTCTTTATTTATTCTGAGCATGCGTGGCACTTTGTCCGTCGGATTTGTGTACACACGATCAGAATTGCCGACAACGGATTTTGTTGTCGGAAAATTTTATCTCCTGCTCTCAAACTTTGTGTGTCGGAAAATCCGATGGAAAATGTCTGATGGAGCCCACACACGGTCGGAATTTCCGACAACACGCTCCGATCGGACATTTTCCATCGGAAAATCCGACCGTGTGTACGGGGCATAACAATATTAACATGATTTCATTGATCTGACTGTGATAAATAAAATAAGGATAAAATATGATTGGCTACTATAGGCACTATTTGGCAGGTTTGGGTAGTAAACAGCGGTATAGTGGCAGGTTTGGGTAGTATGGGGTGGTATAATGGCATGTTTGGGTAGTAAAGGGCAGTATAGTGGCAGGTTTGGGTAGTAAAGGGCGGTATAGTGGCGGGTTTGGGTAGTATAGGGTGATATAGTGGCATGTTTGGGTAGTGAAGGGCAGTATAGTGGCAGGTTTGGGTAGTATAGGGCGGTTTAGTGGCAGGTTTGGGTAGTATTGGGTGGTATAGTGGCATGTTTGGGTAGTATAGGGTGGTATAGTGGCAGGTTTGTGTAGTATAGGGTGGTATAGTGGAAGGTTTGGGTAGTATAGGGCAGTATAGTAGCAGGTTTGGGTAGTATAGGGTGGTATAGTGGCAGGTTTGGGTAGTATAGGGTGGTATAGTGGCAGGTTTGGGTAGTATAGGGTAGTATAGTGGCAGGTTTGGGTAGTAAAGGGTGGTAAAGTGGCAGGTTTGGGTAGTATACGCTGGTATAGTGGGAGGTTTGGGTGGTATAGTGACAGGTTTGGGTAGTATAGGGCAGTATAGGTTCAGGTTTGGGTAGTATGGGGCACTATAGTGGCAGGTTTGCATAGTATAGGGCAGGGTTCGACAAACCCCAGGCACCAGGTCAGATGTTTTGACCTGGTACCCGAATTCTCCCCAAAATCTCGCATGTCGCCCCCCCCGCGCGTGCGCTACGTATCCTGGGCTCCACTTGCCCATCTGTGGGACCGGCATAGCGGGTGCCGCTGGGTAGAGGGGGTGGAGAGGAAGTGGACACACATCCGCTCTACTCCCGTTCTAGTTATTGACCCGGAAGTGACGTGATTTCCGCATTCCCGTTGACAGTTTCCCTGGCCATCAAGGCTGGGAAAGAATGTAATGCAGAGTGATGTGCATTGCATTACACCCAGTGAAGTACAGGGGAGACATGCAGGGTTTTTTAGACTCTGGATATCTCTTTAAAGAGAACCTGTCACCATCGCCTATGGAAAATATAGGGGGCTGACATGTTTAAGGTTTGACATGTTGGGTATCTATTTACTCAGTGAAATCTCAACTTTTATATTTTACCAAAAAATTGGGTAATTTATTGCATTTTGGTGCCCCCTAAAATTACGTTTTAATGTGTATTTTTACTGAAACTTTGCATTTCCTAGACCTTTGCGATAATATTGTGTGACAAAAAAAAATGTTTGGGGGTTTTATATAATCTTCAGGCCTAAAATGTGTGCAAAAAACGGCTCTGGCAGCAAAAGGGTTACACGAGACGTTCACGTTCGGGAACATGTTACTTGTTCCACCAGTAAGATTTGTTAGTTTAAAAAAACTGGCTCCTAACTTTTTTGGCTAGCTTCTAGATTCAAAGCAAATGTCTCAAGCTCTGATATAGGGTGAAATAGTGGCAGGTTAGGGCTGTATGCTGTGACAATGTGCTCAGTCACTTACAGCATTGCTGAATTTGAACACTCCTGGGGTTGTTGTGGTCTCTCCTCCTCAGCTTAAGTGAACAAGACCTTGGGAGGAGTGTTACAGGCAGCCCCCCCCCCCCCACCGCTGAGCCGCCTGCTGACCCGATTGACTTGGCCAAGAAGCAAAGGGACAGGGAAAGTTCAGGGGCTCCCCTTGCAGCTAGGTCCCCTGGGCAGTGCCCAGGGTTGCCTGCTCATTAAGATGGCCCTGGGCATAGCCCTCTGATGCAGCTCCACACTCGTCCTCAGCTTATTTCCACTTGCCTAATGCGAGCAGGCGAGTGTAAATTTTGAGGGCTATAATAGCATTAGGTATATATCCATGCATAAAAGGCATGACTGATGCCTAAACTAGCATAGAAAAAGTTTGCAGCAAAACATCATAAAGGTATACTTTACAAAAGCAACAAGTCACAGCTAAGTACAGCCTAGGCAAGCTGTATGACATACATACATTAATTAGCCAGTGCCCTGGAGTAAAATTATTATTATTATTCAGGATTTATATAGCGCCAACAGTTTACGCATCGCTTTACAATATAAAAGGGAGACAATACAGTTATAATACAATACAATACAATAGGATTAAGAGGGCCCTGCTCAGAAGAGCTTACAATCTAATAAAATGAGAAGGAACCTGAACCCAAGAGCTCCACAATCATGTCAACCATATGGCACTGATGCAATGGTTTACGCATACCCCTAAATTCACGTAATTAACTATGACAAACCATTTTGAATGGTAGATAAATGTGTTGATATAAAATTGTAAGCACTGTTTTTTCCTGACCTGAAGCAAGTTATTATACAAGATTTATATTGTGCTAACAGTTTGTGCAGTGAAGGGAGACAGTACAGTTACAATACAGTTCAATACAGAAGGATTAGGGGGGCTCTGCTTATGGAGCATACAATCTAAAAGGGAGGGGGAAGTACTACAAAAGGTTACAGGTGAGGGGGAAATGCTGATGGAGATGGTCAAGGTACAGTTTTCTGGTGAAGGCAGGGTAGGCTCCCCTGAATAGATGAGTTTTCAGAGATCATCTAAAGGTGGAAAATGTAGGAGACAGTCAAACAGTTTGGGGTAGGGAATTCCAGAAGATGAGAGATGGGGAGGAGGTGATGAGGGAGCTAGAAAATAGGAGGTCCTGGGAGGAGTGGATTGGATGATCTGGCCAATATGTCGAAGTGATGTGAGTGATATAGCTGAGGGCAGTGAAGCCACTGAGAAGACAGCTGCAGTAGTCCAGGTGGGAGACAACCTGGGAGCAAATTAGTTGTTTTGTTGTGTCGGTTAAGAAGGGGCAAATTATGTTTTGAAGATTAATATGGCAAGATTTAGCCAGTCAATGGATGTGGGGTCCGAAGGAGAGGTCAGAGTCTAGAATTACACCAAGCTCTCTGACATGCGTGGAGGGAACAGTGGCGGCTGGTGCTTTATATTTGGGAGTGCTAACAAACCTGCTCCCCGCCGCGCGTGGGAGATGGTCCGTGGTGATCAGTGACCCCCCCATGGTAGACGGATGGTGGCGAACAGTGTCCCCCCGCCATGGGAGAAGGATGGTGGTGATCAGTGTCCCCCCGCGGGAGACAGACGGCACCGATCAGTGGCCTTACCTTACAAGGCCAATGCTGCTCCTTGCTCCAGGGAAGAGCCGGGGCCGTTGCTTCTCCTCGCTGAATAGGAAGTGGGTCCTCCTGAGACTCCTAAGACTCCCGTCCAATCGGGTATCAGATGCCGCTTCCTGATTGGCTGGGAGGAGAATCAGGAAGACAATAGCGAATATTTATTTGCTATTGCCACACAACTGAGTAGGCTTAGATCGCAGTGCTCTGTGCCCTGAGCCCGCCCTTTTTTGAAGCCAATTAGAGCCACGGCTCTAATCGTGTGCTTAAAAAAAAAAACCCATGCATCCGGCGCCCTGCATGTAGATTAGGGTCGGGCGCATGAACGGGCCACCACTGGGAGTGATATAATATGCTTGCAGATGAATTTAAGCAATAAATATGCTTAAATTAATTTGTCTATCCAACAGAAAATGCAAGGTGTAGTTAATGCCTATTGACAATTTTAAAGGTAAATACTGAAAGTCAAAGCTAAAGATAAATGTAAATAATGTGTAACCTCGGATTACGAGCCTAATCCACTTCCAGGAGTATGCTCGTAATCCAATGTACTCACATATCAAAGCAAGTTTTCCCATTGAAGTCAATGGAAATGAAAATAATTTGTTCTGCATTGACTTCAATGGGATGCAATACCGCATGCGGCCAGAGGCGGGGGGCGCCGGAGAGCCTCGTAAACGGTCGAAAAGTTCCAAAGGGACCCTTCGGCAGACCTCGGCAAACCTCGGAAAGACTCCGTTCATGAGCCTTTCCGAGGTTTGCCGAGGTCAGCCGAACTGTCCTCGGGCCTTTCTGTGCATTTCCGAAAGGCGCCGATCTGCAACTTTTGGCTCTGCTCGGCTCCGGCGCCCCCCACCTCAGGCCAAAAGCGGTACTGCACACCGCTTTTGGCCTGAATCCTGCTCGTTTTGCGAGACAACACTCGCAAACCGAGTTAGGAATTTTAGAAATACAGTGCTCAGTTTGCAAAACGCTTGTTAACCGCGTTACTCGCAAACCGAGGTTCCACTGTAACTAGAATATCAAAGAAGAACTGTACTTAGCTTGGTCCCCCAAGGCTCTTGCATATTTACAAATTATGGTACACTTCTTTCTGTTGGCCCGCCATTACTGATATAACCCCTGTACTTGCACATCTCACCCCTGCCAGGTGTGTACAGTAAGTTTAGCTTGCACAATAGAAAGTGTACTATTAGAAAAAAATTCCTAGCAGGCAGGGGAAGAGATTTTATGGCAGACACATACAGGGGTTATTTATTAAAACTGGAGAGTGCAAAATCTGGTACAGCTCTACATAGAAACTTCCAGGTTTTATTGTCAAAACTTAATTGAACAATCTAAAGTTAGAAGCTGATTGGCTACCATGTACAGCTGCACCAGATTCCGAGTTCACCAGTTTTCGTAAATGTCTCCAACAGGGTCTCTTCTGTCATAAATCCCTACTTTTTTAAAACTGTGATCTTAGCTCCACTTTCAACTAACCATAATTACATAGATTGAAAAAAAAAGAGAAATGGGGTTTTGGTCTAGGGTTTTTGGCTTACTTCAGACCCTTTTCCATCTAACGGTCCATAGGGATGCTAGGTTAGCCCTATTACATTGTCCAATACTTGGTTTATACGCATCACAGCAGAAGCTGGCCACATATCTTTTTATTGTGGTTAAACAGGCTATAGCTCACGCCTGGAAAATCCAACGCGTAGTCTTCCAGGGGGTGAAGACACGTATGACCGATATGATGCTTCATGAATGAATGTCCAGTATTGTGAATGATTCAAATGCCAAATTTCTCAAGGTTTGGGAACCATGGATCTCTTATGAGTTTCCTTCACTCCAATCGCCTTGTTTGGGCCTTGTCTGATTTTTCCTTTTGGGGCATCCGAGTTCAAGTTACCCCTTTCCCCTCTCTCTTACCTACGACCCTCTTTTCCTGTTTTTCTGCTTTTCTCGCCTACTCTCTAGTTCCTCACAGGGACATGCGGTTAGTTCAGTGGCTGGTGAGGCACTGGCTAGTATCAGAACCAGATACACACAGGTTATATACGCTGCAAACGTTAGAGCGAGAGCAATAATTATAGCACTAGACCTCCTCTGTAGCTCTAAACATGTAATCTGTAAAAAATTTGAAAGCGTCGAGTATGGAGATTTTTAAGTACCGACGTTTGGCGCCATTCCACGAGTGTGCGCAATTTTAAAGCGTGAAATGTTAGGTATCTATTTATTGACGTAACATCATCTTCCAAATTCTACAAAAAAATCGTGCTAACTTTAGTGTTTTTTTTTTTTTTTATATTCATGAAACAGATTTTTTTCCAAAAAAAAATTTGCTGCGCAAATACCGTGTAACATATTAGTAGTTGCAACAACCACCATTTTATTTCCTAGAGTGTCTGCTAAAAAAATATATATAATGTTTGGGGTTCTAGCAAAAATTGTAGGAGAGAAGTGGCCTGGGTGGCAAGTGGTTAATTACATAAGTACGTATTTATCGGCGTATAACACGCACTTTTTTCCCTTTAAAATCAGGGGAAAATCGCAGGTGCGTGTTATACGCCGATCCCCTGCGATCCGGAGCTGTCACATCTTCAAAATCGCCGACCGCGATTTGAAAATGGCGCTGCCGGTGCCGAAATACACAGTGCCGGTCCTCGGCTCTTCTCGGCCACTTTCGGCTTCACTCGAGCGCCGCCCAAACCTAGCCGAGTGCACTCGGCTAGGTTCGGATAGCTCCGCTCGGGACTACGAGTGGAGCCGAAAGTGAACTAGAGCCGCCGGGAAGAGCCGAGGACCGGCTCTGTGTATTCCGGCGCCGGCGGCGCCATTTTCAAATCGCGGTCGACGATTTTGAAGCCCAGGATGGCAGGGATCACAGGATCGAAGGCTGCACTGGGGCAAGGCTGCACTGGGGAAGGCTGCACTGACAAGGCTGCACTGGGGAAGGCTGCATTGACAAGGCTGCACTGGGGAAGGCTGCACTGACAAGGCTGCACTGACATGGCTGCACTGACATGGTTGCACTGGGGAAGGCTGCACTGACAAGGCTGCACTGACAAGGCTGCACTGACATGGCTGCACTGACATGGCTGCACTGGGGCAAGGCTGCACTGAGAAGGCTGCAATGATGGGCATTTAAATGTAAGTTTTTTTCCCTTCAACTTCCCTCCTAAAAGTTTTTTTTTTCCTTAAAATTCCCTCCTAAATTGGGGTGCGTGTTATACGCCGATAAATACGGTAAATAATATACAAAAAAATATTATATATTGTTTTTAAGGTAATTTACTATATTTTCAAAAACGGTACTCAAGCAGATGGCTTAACAGACAAATTACTGTTATAACTTCAAACAAGTAATTTCACAGTAAATAGATAAATAATAAATGATTATGTTATAACATATAGCATAATAAATAAGGTATGATTTAGCTTGATTAAAACAGTACCTTTTCAGCAGCAGCAGATTCCCATTCTCCCTCTTAACTGTGTGAAAAAAACATTGTATACCTATAAACCCATGCTTTTTCCTTCTAGTTAGGAGGGCTGGGCTGGAATGGAAAAGACTCATGCCCCCTTTTATGACACTGCAGTGAGAGGCGTGCCTCCACTGCCGCATTTGTATTGGATAACTTGTTCCAATGCTGCTTTATCATTGGTCCAAGGCTCCAAGTGGATGAACCACATTATTAATCCCACATGCGCCGACATCTCATACATCTTGTCAGTTACCAATTGTCTTTTATGGAGAAAAAAGTCTTAATAATGCTGCACTTAGATGGCGCTGCTCTCCTTCTGTCCAAGGCTCAAAGCTGTCCATTAAGCTCAGTGCTTCTGACAAGAAGTGAGAGGCACTGTGAGCTCATCCTCTCAGTCTGGGGCAAACAGAGTGTGTCAGCTTCTATTTAAACTGGCTGCTCTGTATGTAACTTCTGACAGGCTGCACAAGAAGCCCCGTATCTCCGGAGGTATAGCTGTCAGGAGCCCCAAAATTTGTCCATTGGTGGGGTAGGACTTCAGCTACCTACCCCCAGGTTGCCGAGCTACAACCGTCAAAGCTGGGTCTTTTTTTTTTGTATTTTTTTTCTATGTTCATGGCAGGTGAGGCTCTGCCTCCCCGGACTGCACGTCCCTGGTTCCTCACTATTCCTGATCATGCCATCGCCACCTATGGGGGACATGGCATTTTTTGTTTATTTCTCAGTATTATCCCCTAATTTCAGACTTATGTCACTTTGGTTAGCGTAATTAGGATCTTTATTGTTCATTGGTGATGTTTACCCATTTTCTAGCCTCTGTGTGGGCAATTTACAAGCTTGCTTCTGTAATCTCTTGTTCATTTTTAAACCCAATAAACAATAACCATATTGAAACAGAAAAAAAGAGAAATGACTATTAAAATGACACTAAACAATATCCTTATTCTCCAAAAATAATCCATACACATCCACTATTTAATGACCCTGTAAACTGTTTTTCATTAAATCTTTTCTGTGTTTTTGTAATATTCTCCATGAACTTACAAACCTCTCCTTTTCCCTCTAATGTCTGTTTGTTTGTTAGCCATAATCATGTACACTGCTTTAGGCTGGGTTCACGCTTATGCGAATTGGATACGGTTTTCCCCGCATCCAATTCACATGACAGGAGACTGTGATCTGCTCTTAATTGAGCCGGTTCACACATCACTGGGGCGACCGCGGTCCGCAGTGGAAAAGGGTACTGTGTGTTTTTGGCTCCGTTTCAGGTGTGAAATCAGGCAAAATTTTGGACCTGATTCACACCTAAATCAGTATACAGGGACACACTGAACCCCGTACTAGGACCCACGCCCGCATCAGTCTGAACCCAGCCTAATGCACACTGGAAACCCCATAGTTTCATAGTCCTTAGTCCATTTGGGAGTGAGCAAGAGAGGGCTGCTACATTACTACATACAGTGTGACCAAGAAGGACCAACATAGCCACCCTCTAATTAGTCTGATTACAGCAGCAAAAAAAGAAATTTGAAGATTTAGAAGTGGCTGAGAGCAATAGAAGGGACTTTTTTGAGTTAAGAATATAAACTTAAAGAGATTTTTTTTTTATTGTCACTTTAAGTCTGTTTCATATTGTTAAGCTTAGAGAGGAGCGCCAGACTCCATCAGAAAAAAAAAGAAAAGTCAGCAGCTACAAATACTGTAGCTTCTGACTTTTAATATTAGGACACTTACCTGTCCACGAATCCAGCAGTGTCTACACCCAGGCCAATTTTTTTTTTTTAGGTAAGCGTTCAAATGACAATTTGCAATAGTGTGAACCCAGCCTAAAGGAAATTTATCACAAGACTAAAATGACGAAGGCTAGTTGATTGGTTGTCATGATGGTCCTTTAGCTTTAATACTGTCCAACTCACTAACCTGGACAAATATACAGCTAAGGATGTTTGTCTTTATAGCATGTTTCTTCAGTCAGTATATCAGAAAGTACTGAAGCCAACCACAGTTTTAAGGAGTTTAGCAATGGCAGCCCCTATATTTCTCTAATGACAAGTGCCTTTTAACATCTGCTATGCATCTAGTATGGGTTTTTTCAATTAAAAACCTTTTTTTTTTTTACCCTTGAACATCAGTGGCAGGGTAGTCATGATTGATATGTCCTTTGGATTATTTGTTCATTTTTCCTCCTTTTTCTTTCAATGAATGTGATTATCCGTTTTGCAGTAAAATGGTCAGATACAGTGCCTTGAAAAAGTATTCACACCCCTTGAATTTTTCCACATTTTGTCATGTTACAACCAAAAACGTAAATGTATTTTATTGGGATTTTGTGTGATAGACCAACACAAAGTGACACATAATTGTGAAGTGGAAGAAAAATGGTAAATGGTTTTCAATTTTTTTTACATAAAAATATATGAAAAGTGTGGCGTGCATTTGTATTCAGCCCCCCTGAGTCAATACTTTGTAGAACCACCTTTCACTGCAATTACAGCTGCAAGTCTTTTTGGGTATGTCTCTACCAGCTTTGCACATCTAGAAATTTGAGTGAAATTTTTGCCCAAAATAGCTCAAGCCCTGTGAGATTGGATTGGAAGCGTCTGTGAACAGCAATGTTCAAGTCTTGCCACAGATTCTCATTTGGATTTAGAAATATAAACCAAGTGAACTGCGCTGGCAACTAAATGTGAAAGATATATATAAACAAAAACCACAAGACACCACAGGTGTTGGTAAAGTGGCACGTGAGTATAGATATGGATGTGTCAGAGAACTGGACCTGCAGCTCGCGCATCTGAGCCAGCACTCAGTGTGCGTGCACTGGACTGCACTACCAGAGCTCCAAGACCCTCCACAAAAATTATATCAATTGGTGTAGAAATGGCAGGATCATGGGACGATGCACTACTTGGACAAATGCATCTATCAAACCTCAGAAATAGCAGTTTAGCATACAATGATATAAATAAAAATATAAATGTATAAGTATGGCATATCAATTGTGCAAAAAATAGGATAGCATGGAGCAAACCACTCAGCAAGTTCCAGATGACACAAAGAGACCATGAAATGTCATCTACAATATAAATACTCCTTCATGAGGCAAACAATAAACGGGCTTCCAACTTTTTCATCTTTTCCAACAACCAGGGCCAATAGTGTAGTGATGTAAAAAAGAGATTGCTCGTAAAACCACAGAAGCACACGTTCCACCGAAGGAGAGAAGAGAGGTATATAGCATAAAACCTTAAAAAACCAAAGGTCACCTGCGCATAAATGCGCTACTCACGGGACCGGTAAGGAAAGCAGGCATTCAGATATTTCGGTCGGTTCGCCGCTCTTGGCGTGCGTTCCACCGCCAGGAAGTGATGTCACTGGTACAAGACAAACGAACGTAGACAGGATGTTGCGTCGACGCGTTTCGCCCCTCCCCCAGGGCGTTATCAAAGACTTAACATCCTGCTGACGTGTAAACCTTTTATATTATGTTCAGTGAGTGACAGCCATTTGCGGCCAATGGGTGAGAAGTTACCCATTCCTTCCTCTATCATCATATCCTGTTTGCAAAATAAAACTTTACTCAATGGTCGGAGACAAACAACTCCAGTGTACAGATAGGTGTTTACAGCATCTTCATAAGGAAACCATCTTAACACTCACTACCTTCCATAGAACAAAGTATATGCAAAACAAAGAATACTAACATCAGGATATCTAGATAGGCGGAAAAAACTGGTACAATATATATTGAATATCTAAACTCCTAATAATAAAAACAATAGTTTAATACATTATCCAATAATTTAAAAATCTATAAAAATGACGAAGTAATATATGAAAAAATATATATATATGGATAAAAAAATTGTACAAAGGAAAATAAAAATATATATATAAAAAAATGTATATAAAAAAACCCCTTTCAAGTAGATGTAACTGATATGGCATCCCATATTTCACTCAATGATTTACTAATTTCCCAGATTAGATATTCATGATTGAGACATGGGAAAAAACAACACATGATCAAAAATACATAATGGTGAAAAACAAAAATAAAACAAAATAAAAATAAAATAAAATAAAATAAAATAATATATATGGGACTAAAGTGCACAAACATATATATAGAAAATATATTGGGATATGATAGAAAAAATATATATTTATACACTACCAATTCGATAAAAAACAATTCAAGTCTAGCTCGATATTCAGGCCCAAGGGGTTCAAAGTGCGTAGTCTATGTATCCACTGGGTTTCATTTTGTGAGATATTTTGTCTAAGGTTAGAACCTCGCCAGTGATCTTCAACTCTGTCAATTCCACAGAAGGTGAGTAGGCTAGGGTCTTGGTTATGGAAAAGCCTAAAATGATTGGAAAGACCATGGAATCTATAACCCTTCTTAATCCTATTTACATGCTCATTAAGCCTTATACCCAGTTGTCTGGTGGTTCTTCCTACGTATTGTAGATTGCAAGGACAAGATAGAAGGTAGGTAACGTGCGTTGTACTGCAGGTTATAAATTTTTTAATTGCATACGATCTACCATCTACCAGAGAGCTGAAATGGGTGGTTTTCCGCTTGCGAAATTTAGATGTTTTACATATTCCACACCTCCCACAACTATAGAACCCAACACTGTCTAGAAAAGTGCATGTCTTCCTAGGGGGATCTATAACATTATGTGCTAACTGGAGCCTCAAAGTGGGCGGTTTGGTATAAATAAAATTTGGCTGTTTTGGCAGCACCTTCCTCAAGTCATCATCCTGATGAAGGAGAGGCCAATGCCTCTTTATGATTCTCTCCAGGTCACGATACTGTCTGTTAAAACCTGTGATGAAGGATAGACTAAAATTGTTTTCCCCTTTTGATTTAGATTTAAACAGATCATCCCTATTCATTTCCCCGACTGTTTGCTTTATCTTCTCTAAATTTTCCAGACTATAGCCTTTTTCTTGAAATCTTTTCACCATGGTATTAGCTTGCAAGTTATAGTCACTTAAGTTACTGCAGTTTCTTCTAATCCTAAGTAGCTGACTTTTAGGGATACCCCCTAGCCATCTGGGATGGTGGCAGCTTGTCAGGGGGATATACCCATTTCGGTCAACATCTTTGAAGAAAGTGCGGGTGAGTAATTTATTATCTTCCCTAAACAGTGTTAGGTCTAAAAAATTGATTTGTTGGTAACTGAAGCACTCAGAAAAGGATATACCAAACCTGTTGTTACTTATTTTGGCCATAAATTCTAAAAAGGAGTCGGGTGATCCTGCCCAAATAATCAGGATATCGTCTATGTACCTCTTATATAACCTGAGCTCTGGGATAATGGATCGATAGATGGCCTCATCCTCCCAAAAGCTCATGAACAGATTTGCCACTGAAGGTGCACCCATCGCGACCCCTTTCTTTTGCCTATAGTATTCCTTTTGGTGCCAAAAAAAGTTGTGGCTCATTGCTAGATCCAAAGCTTTTAAGATAAACTTCTTTTGTTTTAATTTTATATCTGTATCCTCTAATGCCCATCCTACTGCTTGTAACGCATGTTCTTGTTGGATGTTGGTATAGAGTGAATTTACATCAATACTTGCAAGCAGACAGTTGTCGTCTATTGTTATGGTCTTAGTTAATTCAATGAGTTCTCTGCTATCTTTAAGGTATGCAGGATATTTTTTGGTGAGTGGTTGCAGGAAACAGTCTAGATATTCACCAAGTCTAGAGAAGAGGGATCCGATCCCGCTGATTATTGGTCGGCCTGGGGGCTTAGATTTATTTTTGTGAATCTTTGGCAATTGGTAAATCACCGGTACCCGTGGTGCATCCGGGGTAAGGTATCTAGCCTCTTTTTTCTTTAAAATACCCTCATCAGTTGCTGTTTTAACTAGATTTTTTAATTTTGACTTGAATTTCTTAGTGGGATTGTTTTTCAACTTTTCATAGGTATCCTGGTCTCCAACCAATCTATTTAATTCCTCTAAATAATCAGCTTTATTTAATATTACCACCCCCCCTCCCTTATCAGCCGACCTGATCACTATATTTTTGTTTTTTATCAGTGTCTCTAAACCTCTCTCTAAATCTTTTTTTCTTCTTTGGGGTTTAACAACAAGCTTGTCCAAATCCTGTTCCACCAGAGATTTGAACACCCCAACGAAATGATTATTACTAATCTGGGGGTTGAATGTTGAGTTATTCTTCAAAGTTGTATGTATATATTCCTCTTCCGGGGAATTTGATACTGTTGCTTTATTGGAAAAATGTTTTTTTATATTAACTTTTCTTATAAATTTCTGTAAATCAATGAACACATCGAATTTATTAAGATTTTTTTCCATGGCATATTTTAGGCCTAAATCTAAAACTTTCAGTTCTTCTTGAGAAAAGTTTACATCACTTAAGTTAAAAATTCCCTCCATTAAACCATTCTTTTTCGCTTTCCTTTTACCTCCTCTGCATCCTCTTGTTCTCCTCTGTTTTTTTGATTTGATTGTGGGGTCGTGGGGTACCATGGTCTCCACTCCTCTGGTGGACTCTGGTCTCTCCCCCAGCCCCTGGGGGTTGTGGCACCTCTCCCTCTCGTAGTGGGGGGTCCCCCTGATCCTCTCCTCTGAAAATCCCCTCTCCGGTTACTGGGATACCATCCCCTTCCCCTATTTGTTGGAGGATAATAATCAGGCTGATTGTGAGCCCAAGGCTGCCCCCCATATCCTCCTCCTCTATTATATCCTCTTTGGTTATGGGATCCTCTATGGTCATAGCCCCTCTGACCATAGGAACCCCCTTGGGATGGGTAAGGGTGATCATACTCAAGAGGTTCAAAACGATTATATGTGGGTACACTATATCCGGATGCTGATGCACCATAGTAGTTGTTTGACTGACCACTATAGGTGGTTTTGGCGGGGTCCAGCACTCGAATTGGCTCTGTTTCCATAGGGTTAGGTGCAGTATTGGACTTACCGGTCCCGTGAGTAGCGCATTTATGCGCAGGTGACCTTTGGTTTTTTAAGGTTTTATGCTATATACCTCTCTTCTCTCCTTCGGTGGAACGTGTGCTTCTGTGGTTTTACGAGCAATCTCTTTTTTACATCACTACACTATTGGCCCTGGTTGTTGGAAAAGATGAAAAAGTTGGAAGCCCGTTTATTGTTTGCCTCATGAAGGAGTATTTATATTGTAGATGACATTTCATGGTCTCTTTGTGTCATCTGGAACTTGCTGAGTGGTTTGCTCCATGCTATCCTATTTTTTGCACAATTGATATGCCATACTTATACATTTATATTTTTATTTATATCATTGTATGCTAAACTGCTATTTCTGAGGTTTGATAGATGCATTTGTCCAAGTAGTGCATCGTCCCATGATCCTGCCATTTCTACACCAATTGATATAATTTTTGTGGAGGGTCTTGGAGCTCTGGTAGTGCAGTCCAGTGCATGCACACTGAGTGCTGGCTCAGATGCGCGAGCTGCAGGTCCAGTTCTCTGACACATCCATATCTATACTCACGTGCCACTTTTCCAACACCTGTGGTGTCTTGTGGTTTTTGTTTATATATATCTTTCACATTTAGTTGCCAGCGCAGTTCACTTGGTTTATATATCTTCAAAGTACAGTACTTTCACTCTGCAGCTGCAACAAAGTTTTATTATCTTCTTTCTTTTTTCTTTTTTGGTTTCACAAAAGAATTTTATCTGTTTGATACCATATATTTGCGAGCGCTGTATTGTATGATTTTATCATTTGGATTTAGGTTTGGACTTTGAATGGGCCATTCTAACACATGAATATGCTTTGATCTAAATCATTCCATTGTAGCTCTGGCTGTATGTTTAGGGTTGTTGTTCTGCTGGAAGGTGAACCTCCTCCCCAGTCTCAAGTCTTTTGCAGACTCTAACAGGTTTTCTTCTCTTCCCTTTGAAGAAAAGAATCCCCACAACATGATGCTGCCACCCACCACCATGTTTCACAGTCAGGATGGTGTGTTTAGGGCATTTTGCTTTTAGTCCAGGGGTGTCCAAACTTTTTTCAAAGAGGGCTAGATTTGATAAAGTGAACATGCGTGAGGGCCGACCATTTTGCCTGACATTCTTTGAACCATTAAAATAAATGTAAATTACCTAATACACTGCCAAAAATTAATTCTCTTGCCTTTGTGGCTGTGTGTGGTGAAGAGTCTAAGGATGAGCTTAGGCGTGTTATTTGGATATACTGTATTTATCGGCATATAACACGCACAAGAGGAAAGTTTCAGGAAGAAAATTACATTTTAAATAAAGAACTGTGAAGCAAAATAAGGGTCAGTGGCAATCAATGTAGCCTAATCAGTGCCCAGCTGCAGCCTCACCTTTGCCATGAATGCAGCCTCTGAATGCAGCCTCACAATTGCCCTTAATGCAGCCTCACCATTGCCCTGAATGCAGCCTCACCATTGCCATGAATGCAGCCTCACCATTGCCATGAATCCAGCCTCACTATTGACATGGATGCAATCTCACCATTGACATGAATGCAGCCTCTGAATGCAGCCTCACTATTGCCATCAGTGCAGCCTGATCGATGCCCATCTGTGGCCTCAGAGGGGACAGAGAGGGGGTCGGGACGAGTGCCAACAAATTACATACAGGAGAATCTCGGCGGCCTCTTTAATACAAAGTCCCACCTCCTATACTAGACAGAACAGTCCAATGCCAGCCCAGGAGACAGGACCACCTATTACAGAGGCCACTGAATAAACAGTAGATCCACCTGTATGTAATTTGACGGCACTCGTCCCGCCTCCTCCCTGTCCCCTCCAAGGCTGCCAGAATGATAAATACGGTAAATACGGTGCTCAGAGATTCATTGAGGGCCACAAAAGATATATATATCCAAATTACCAGTGGGGCCACATTAAACCGGACTTTGGACATGCCTGTTTTAGGGCAAAAAGTTATATTTTGGTCTCATCTGACCAGAGCACCTTCTTCCACATGTTTGCTGTGTCCCCCACATGGCTTCTCGCAAACTGCAAATGGGACTTCTTATGGCTTTCTTTTAACAATGGCTTTCTCATTGCTCTTCTTCAATAAAGACCAGATTTGTGGAGTGCACAACTAATAGTTGTCCTGTGGACAGATTCTCCCCCCTGAGCTGTGGATCTCTGCAGCTCCTCCAGAGTTAGGTGGACGGCCATGTCTTGGTAGGTTTGCAGTTGTGCCATACTCTTTCCATTTTCGAATAATGGATTGAACAGTGCTCTGTGAGATGTTCAAAGCTTGGGATATTGTTTTATAGCCTAACCCTGCTTTAAACTTCTCCACTCCACAACTTTATCCCTGATCTGTCTAGTGTGTTACTTGGCCGTTGTGATGCTGTTTGTTCACTAAGGTTCTCTAACAAACTTCTGAGGGCTTTACAGAACAGCTGTATTTATACTGAGATTAAATTACTCACAGGTAGACTCTATTTACTGTGAAATAATATATTATATTAGTTTTCTTTGACACTATTGAAAAATGAATATATTATTTCACAGATTTTTTGTTTAAAGTGGCAGCTTCATCATATTAATTGTTCTACAAGCGCAGTGGTGGGAACCCAAGAAGGGCGGAAATTGCTTGGTTACCATAGGACTCTATTTACTAATTAGGTGACTTCTGAAGGCAAGTGGTTCCACTAGATTTTAGTTAGGGGTATCAGAGTAAAGGGGGCTGAATACAAATGCACACCACACTTTTCATATATTTATTTGTAAAAAAAATTGAAAACCATTTATCATTTTCCTTCCACTTCACAATTATGTGCCACTTTGTGTTGGTCACATAAAATTCCAATAAAATACATTTACGTTTTTGGTTGTAACATGACAAAATGTGGAAAATTTCAAGGGGTATGAATATTTTTTCAAAGCACTGTAACAGGTGTACAGGTGTACATATAATAAGAATGTGGCTATGTATACAAGGTTAGATTATTTAAGGAGAAGTTTATTTAAGGATAAAAAGTTATTTGTACTTAGAATAAACTATAGTGATAGTAATCAGAGTAGAATGGTGGGAAAAAAAAGTTATTGTTTTGGGTTAGGATGGGGTAAGGTAATTGTCAAGTTTGGATTTCTTGAAAACCCGAAAACCTAAAAATTAAACATGTGCTCTTAGCGTGTAAAGATAACTATGTTAGCATTAATTTCCAAACATTCATATAGGCTGCATGTATGCACAAACCATTACAGGATTGTAATTCATCAATAGTAAAAATCTAATATCCTAATTATCCAGTGTCGCTGTATAATAAATTGCCATTGCATATCCACTCTCCATTAGACCACTTTTGATGGCACAGTAACAGGAATACCAACATGTAAGAACTCTAGTTGGCTTAAGCAGGTAAATATTACTATTATCCACTTATGACAACTGCAACACATTTCTGACCATGTCTGAAGAAGGATTAAGGTTCAGACAATTCATAAGTAATTGATAACACCATTTACCTTCTTAAACCAATACTCTCCAAGATATCAGTCAACTGAGACATAGAAATGAATTCAACCTGCTCTAATTTTGGATACAACACAAATATTAATGCCAGACAGTTTGTCATTTATGTCATGTCATAGCTAAAGACTAAACTCAAGCCAAACAGTTAAATACAAAGTTGATATACATATCTGCCAACCCACATTGGACATGTCACCTTTAGGTTTCAAAGCATTTGCTTACATCATCAAATTGTAATCAGAAAAGAAAAATATATAAGGTATTTATAAGGTTATATTGTACAGTAACTACCCACATGATTAGATCAGTTGTCTGCATTCAGTTCACAAATACCGAGTCTTATGATCTATTTTCCGATATGCACATAAGTAGGTAAATATTCTGTTGTGGTCTAAAAAAAAATGGCAATGGTGACCCAAAAGGTGTCCAGTAAATTGTTTCTATATGTACATAACATAGCTGGGAAAGGAAGGGGGAAGGGGAGCGACCAGAGGTGAAAGACGGGAATAGATAATTTATTCAAATGTATCTAAATTCAAAAATAAGGCTCCATGCACACTAGCAGTTTTGTTTTTTTTTAAGCTAAGAAAAAACACTGAATAGAAAATTCTGGTAAAAGATTTTTGTAGCAGCGTTTCAGTAGCATTTTAGGAACCCTTATGCCGCGTACACACAGTTGGAATTTCCGACAGGTTGTTGTTGGAAATTCCGACTGTGTGTAGGCTCCATCGGATATTTTTTGTCGGAATTTCCGACAACAAAAATTTGAGATCTGGTTCTCAAATTTTCTGACAACAAAATCCGTTGTCGGAAATTCCGATCACGTGTACGCAATTCTGACGCACAAAATTCCACGCATGCTCGGAATCAAGCAGAAGAGCCACACTGGCTATTGAACTTAATTTTTCTCGGCTTGTCGTATGTGTCGTACCGCGTTCTTGATGTTCGGAATTTCTGACAACATTTGTGTGACTGTGTGTATGCAAGACAAGTTTGAGCCAACATCCGTCGGAAATAAATCCAAGATTTTGTTGTCGGAATGTCCGATCGTGTGTACATGGCATTAAGGGTATTTAGGAGTGTTCGAATTTTATTAGTATTTTTGCACTTCCTTTAAAAAAAGGGGAAAAAAACCTATAAACACTATTAGTAGCGTTTAGTAGCATTTAGGAGCATTTAAGAGTGTTTAGGAGCGTTTAGGAGCATTAGCATTTTATTAGTATTTTTGCAGTTGCTTTAAAAGAAAGGGGGGGAGGAAAGCTAAAAACACTATTAGTAGCGTTTAGGAGCATTTCTACTGGAGAAACGCGTCAAGAAACTCTACAGATTTTTTTAAATTCTGTTTCTAGAAGCTGAAGCTCAAAAACGCTAGTAGCCTAAAGTAGTATGCATGGACACATAGGATAACACTATTTATCTTCTAGAAGCAAAAAAAAAATGCTAATAACAGCTTCTAGGAGCTTAAAAAACTCTAGTGTGCATGGGGCCTAAAAATTGTAATATAGTACAATTTAATATTATTTAAATGTAATGGCTGCGTTTGCTTTTCAGGCATATATTCACCAGGTGATCCTGCCGGTAAGTCTGTTATTTTTTAACTTTCTTTACCCGACCAAGCTATCTTGCAAAAGTGGCAGTTAGAGTGTTGAGACAAACCATTTACCACTGACAGGGGCTTACAATGGTCATTTTTTATTCATTGATGTAAAACTTTTATCCCAAAAGGAAAAAACTGCTTAAAAAGTGTTAGCTATAGTTTGGCTTTAATTCGTCCATCGAAATCTACTAGTCCGTCAAACATAACCCCCCCCACCCCCGTTTGATAAAGCTGCTGTCCAAACATGTCTCCCCTGCTCCTCCACAGACAGAGCAGCCACCCTACAGCTGCCTTCAGACTTTTGTGTAGCGGGAACAAGCGTTTTAGCTCGCGATTTGCATTTCATTTGCATGCGATTTCACGTATCACACATGGAGCAGCCTATTCACTTCATGGGCTGCCCTATGCGCTTTGCCCCCAGCTTCTTTTTTGATGACAAGCGTAGCATATTTTTAAAACCAAAGCACTGAAATGCACCCAATGTTATACGTACACGAATGCATTGAAATATACTGCATTATACGTACGCTAACGCACTGAAATATACTGCGTTATACATACACTGACGCACTGAAATGTACTGCGTTATACATACACTAACGCACTGAAATATACTGCATTATACGTACACTCACGCACTGAAATATACTGCGTTATACATACACTAACACACTGAAATATACTGCGTTATACATACACTAACGCACTGAAATATACTGCGTTATACGTACACTGACGCACTGAAATATACTGCGTTATAGCTCACTACCGCACTGAAATATACTGCGTTATACGTACACTAACACACTGAAATGTGCTGTGTTATAGTACACTAACGCAATGAAACATACTGCCTTATACGTACACTAATGCACTGAAATATACTGCGCTAAACGTACACTAACGCACTGAAATATACTGCACTGAAATATACTGTGTTAAATATGCACCAACACAATGAAACATACTGTGTTATACGTACACTAACGCACTGAAATATACTGCACTAAAATATACTGTGTTAAACATGCACCAACACATTGAAATATACTGCGTTATACGTACACTAATGCACTGAAATATACTGCACTAAAATATACTGTGTTAAACATGCACCAACACACTGAAATATACTACGTTATACGTACACTAATGCACTGAAATATACTGCACTAAAATATACTGTGTTAAACATGCGCCAACACACTGAAATATACTGCGTTGTGTCGCGCGACGAATACGGCACGATTGCATCGTGTTTTGGGTGCCACTAAAGAATAATGCCACCCAAAAGGACATCACGTGTTCTGATTTGGGATCGCACTGATTCTGCCTGTGATCCCAAATCGCGAGATGTGAACGGGGGCTAAGACACTGAGTGTGTTATTGGCCTGAAGAACAGGTGAAAATACACAAAAAACTAATAAAAACAAAAAAAACTAAAGAAGCCCCCACATTTAAGAATAGGTAATATTACATTTTTGAAAGATATCGCAAGTCCAGCAAAGCACTGTTCATGTATTAGCATAGATAATAAAGTAATTATAAGATTGGTCTTAATGTGACTAGGTCTTGTACGAACAGTTTTGCTGACCTTTGCAAAACATTGTTCTTTTAAAGCAACATTTTCACACTTTAGAAACATAAAAGAAACCTGAAAGTTGTCATCCCCAGTTATATAAATGAGCATAAAGCAATAACAGAAAACAAAGCTAAACTGAATAAATTAGATATGCAACACAACAATAGCTCTCATAGAGAAATATACATCATTCAAAAAATAGATAGCACAATTCAACTTTTTTTTTTTTTTTTTGGTAATAAGCTGAATTCCTGCTGCAAACTTTGTTGGACAGAAAAACATCAAGCCAAAAAAACAAATGAATTATTCTCTAAAACAAACCAATATTTAGTCTGACGGTCCCACAGCTGAACACAATCACAAAACTATAACAAAAAAATAGACCCCCAAAACAGGAAGGCAAATTGTTGCAGAAAATTTCCTGTTCCATAAATACATGCTCAGTCCGTGTATATTTTCACATACAAGCTGCTAAACAATTGACACTTGTAAAAAAAATATATCTGGAATTTAATTTTGCATTAGAAACAAAGCGCTCATACAAATTTGTTTTCATGTTTTAATTTTCTTACCCTTTTTTTTTTTGTGTCTCCTCTGCTAATCCTAGCTTCGGTTTTGCTGCCTGCTATGATAAAGTCAGGAAGGTTTGTGAACGGTATGCACAATTCTTAATATTCCCTGGAAGACCACACCTCCAGTGAGAATAACACTGCTGGACGATACATTTCTAACATGCATACTGAAGACTTATGTTGTGTTGCATAAATAATATGTAACTTCTATTTAAAGGAACACTATTACAAAAAGTACATGAAATATACAGTCATGTGAAAAAGTAAGTACGCCTCATTGAAATTATTCATTCAAACAGTGCCTACATATAAACTTTAAAAACTTTGCCAATTGAGCCATTTCAACAAAAACATTTACAGTGGGTATTGAAAAGAATCACCCCCTTTAAAACAATCACATTTTGTTGCTTTGCAGCCTGAAATGAAGACAGACACAGCTTTTGTTTTATCCAGCTGTATTTACTCAGTGCAACTTATAACAACCAAGCATCCAAGTGAAAGGTATAACACCAACATGTCAGAAAAAATAAATAAAAAACAGAATCACTGCGTTGGAAAAAGTACCCCCCCACACTTATGTCAGTATTTTGTTGAACCACCTATTGCTTTAATTACTTTAATTACAGCCTTTAGTTTCTACTAACTTTGCACATCTTTACTTTGCAATATTTGCTCACTCTTCTTTGCAGAACTGCTTAAAGTGGTTGTAAACCTAGCTACACCACTTTTACCTACAGGTAAGCCTATAATAAGGCTTACCTGTAGGCACTCGAAATATCTCCCAAACCTGCACAGTTTAGGAAATATTTACCATATACGCTTGTGCCAACATCATCGGCGCATGCGCACTGAAGAAAGGGCGTGATCGTGCCGTTTCTAAATGGCCCGTGCCGGGACCGGCGACTCTGGCCAGTCACAGAGCCGGAGTCGGCGGCGCCGGAAGGAAGAGGGGTAAAGATGGATGTGACCACCAGCGGGGACATCGTGGGGTTCATTTGCAGGTAAGTGCAACATAATGGGCTAGTATGCGATGATAGTATGGAGAGAGACCTAGGTATCACTTTTTCAACTGAAGCAATCAATATTTTCCATGTCGTGCAAGCAGTGGCGACTGGTGAAATTTTTTTTGGGGGGGGGGCAAACCCCTCCAGGTCCAGGTACTTACCTGCAAACAGAGCCTCCATCGATGTCATGGCTCCCCTGATACCCGGCGGCTTCCGTGTTCCAAGTCTTCAGCCTCTTGATTGGCCGGGAAACCAGAAGTGACGCGTGGCAAATTTTGATTCGCTAAAGTCAAAAGTGGGCGGGTTCGGGGCGCATACGTGGTATCACTTAAAAATTAGAAAATATATATCATATACCCCACACAGATGTGCCAATATGACAAAAAGTTGCATCATATCCTAGCACTGCCAATATGGGAAAAAGGAGGGAGACTGCAAGATGCCAGGTGTATACATTGCTGTAACCCCCCCCCCCCCATTGAAGGGTGCCAGGTGTGCACAGGGCTGTACCTACAATACAGTATAGGAAGGAGCCAGGTGTATACAGCACTGTACCCCAATACTGTAAGAGTGTACAGCACTGTACCTGCCAATACAGTATAGAAGGGTGCTTTTCCCTACACTGATGCCACCACCATATGTTAGCCTGTACAGTGCTGAAATTATGTGGGCTCTTTAATAAAAGGATAGCAATATTAATGTATATTTTATACTGAGACGAAAATGCTGGAGAATTACCAAAAAGAGAAGCAGAGAGGAGAGAGAGGGGAAGAGTCTAAATATGGTGTAATGTATACACTGTATTAGAATTGGATGTATAGCATTTGGTGTAGGATATCTAGTGTAATGTGATGTATAACATTTGGGTCAGGGTATGTGATAAAATGAGATATAGGGCATATTATGTAGGCAGCATAACGGGATGTATAGCATATGAGTCAGAGTATGTTATAAAATGAGATATAGCACATATTAGGTAGGCAGTATAACAGGATATACAGCATATGAGTCAGAGTATGTGCTAAAATGAGCTATAGGGCATATTATGTAGGCAGTATAACAGGATGTATAGCATATGAGTCTGGGTAAAATGAGATATAGGGCATATTATGTAGGCAAATACAGTATAACGGGATGTATGTTTGTGTAAATATTTTCCTTCGCGCTAGTGGATGTGACACAATAAAGGTGATCAAATAAAAAGTGCTGTATTAAATAAACTACTGTGCATAAATACTAATATTGCCGCAAAATGAAGGTGTTCACACAAAACACTATTGGAATAAATATTAAATGAAATTTCGCGCAATATTTGTGAAATAAAAATCAGACTCTAATGGCTGCTGAATAGTGAATTCCTTTTCCAGGCATATGGTGGTTGCTGCAATTAATTAGAAAGTGTGGAGAAAACAGCATAAACTATAATAATTATACCACCCTGTAACTAGCATGTACATAAGCCTGTAACATAATCTGGTGATAATATAACCATGCAATCTTCTATAACTAGCCAATGGTGATCCACATTTAAATAAAATTCATATATCAATTATAATCTTCTTAGGTTCCGCTAACAATAAACCGTGCAAATAAGACAAACGTGGAATCTAAAATTGCATAATATAAATGTGCAGTCTTAAATAATAAATCATTAGTTCATGAAAAAATTTCTTTTAAAAGGTCCGTTTTGTTAGTGTGATTCTGTGCAGATTTTATGGTGTAAAAGTGAATCAAATATAGGTGAGTGAATTTATAAAAGAATATCTGTGAACAGTTCTTTTAAAAGGTTCTTTTGTGATAAAAAATCTTTCTGCTGTGGGTGTCTCCCAGTGTGGTCTCACAGAACTCTCACCTTACATAGGTATCAATTAGGCATTCAGTAGTATGTCTTTGTGTGGAAGTGGTGTTCTGACAGCTTCTTCTTTTCTGTGCTATATCTCCTCCAGCGTTCCTTTCCCTGCAGCTCCGCTCTTATCTGCAGGCTGAGTAGCCTGCAGAGTATGGACTGAGTAGCCTGCAGATAAGAGCGGAGCTGCAGGGAAAGGAACGCTGGAGGAGATATAGCACAGAAAAGAAGAAGCTGTCAGAACACCACTTCCACACAAAGACATACTACTGAATGCCTAATTGATACCTATGTAAGGTGAGAGTTCTGTGAGACCACACTGGGAGACACCCACAGCAGAAAGATTTTTTATCACAAAAGAACCTTTTAAAAGAACTGTTCACAGATATTCTTTTATAAATTCACTCACCTATATTTGATTCACTTTTACACCATAAAATCTGCACAGAATCACACTAACAAAACGGACCTTTTAAAAGAAATTTTTTCATGAACTAATGATTTATTATTTAAGACTGCACATTTATATTATGCAATTTTAGATTCCACGTTTGTCTTATTTGCACGGTTTATTGTTAGCGGAACCTAAGAAGATTATAATTGATATATGAATTTTATTTAAATGTGGATCACCATTGGCTAGTTATAGAAGATTGCATGGTTATATTATCACCAGATTATGTTACAGGCTTATGTACATGCTAGTTACAGGGTGGTATAATTATTATAGTTTATGCTGTTTTCTCCACACTTTCTAATTAATTGCAGCAACCACCATATGCCTGGAAAAGGAATTCACTATTCAGCAGCCATTAGAGTCTGATTTTTATTTCACAAATATTGCGCGAAATTTCATTTAATATTTATAACGGGATGTATAGCATATGAGTCAGGGTATGTGGTAAAATGAGATATAGGGCAGAGTATGTAGTGAAATTGGTTGAATAGCACATGGGGCAGGGTACAAGTGAACAGGAATTTGCTTTTTGCATGACTTGACAATTGAAGTGAAAATTCACACAATGTTTTTAGTGAGACGAGATTCTTCAAACTTCTTTGGTAAATCAGCCCAAGCATGCAACAGTTTGCAATTACACTAAAAAACAATTTTAGCCATGTACTATTAAATAATTTTCCTTATTATGAGACCATCTGTAATAATGTAATATATACAATCTCTCTGAACCTACCAATTCAGCTGAGAGATTCTGAAAGAATGCGCCGCTCAGGCAGTGCGTTCCATCCACGGAGCCACGACGTCACTTCTGGTTTCCCACTGACACAGAGAAACCGGAAGTGACACAGCGGCTCCGAGGAAAGCACCGCTTTCCATGTCCTATGGCGGTGGACGAAAACCCCACAACAGGGATAATTACTGTAGATGGGAGTGTTCAGGGGCATTGCTTTGCGCCACAAGGACTCAAAAAAGCAGGCAAATGAAGCATCTCACCTGCAATCACATGATTGCATAGAAAACATGTTGCCCATAGTGCACTGTGTCCGGCGCCCGTGCACAGTGCACTTAAAGGACCTTTTTTTGTTAAAGGAACTTTTTTTTTGGGGGGGGTTACTAACTTTGGGGGGGGCGGGGCCCGTGTGCCCCCCATGGATGGGCCGCCACTGCGTGCAAGTCTTCCATAAGCAATTAAAACCAGAAATTTGACCAGAAGCTCACCACCCATTGTCGTATCCCAAACATGCTTCATGCCATATATTCCTCCTGCTCTGCATTGTACTGGAGATGTGACCTAGAACCTAGAGACCTATTACACATTTTCTGGTCATGTTTGACCTTAAACACCTATTGGACCTAAATACATGAGATAACTCAAAAACTCACAGATAGGAGAATCCCCAAAACACCTGCATTTTTTTTCCTACACCATAACTCAATACCTGCAACAAGTTATACAAAATCCATGATTGGACACTTGGTAAATGCAACACACCTGTGTATTCCAGCATTATGGAAATCTTCCTCGCCCCAACAGTGCAACAGTGGATTCAACGAGTAGAAGATATTGGACTAATGGAAAGCCTCACTAGTTCCTTGAAAAATGCACACTCTAATTTTTTTAATATGTGGTTTTATTGAAAACAAATTCACCTGTACGAGTGAGTTAGAATAACTCATAACTCTGACGAAACATCAATGTTTAGGCACGACATCCACTTCCCTGTGTAAATACCATATTATACTCTCTTCAAATCCTACCTATACCCAATATGGTCCTGTTTGGGATAGGCAAAGTCCCACTCCCTGCCTCCTGCACCTTCCTTTCCTCTGTCCTCTCCCAACTTTTCTCCCCTAACCCCTATTAGGAACACCTCCCCCATTCTACTAACATCCTGCGTCGACCTGTATAGTTAAGATTGCTCCTCTCTCCCTTAACCCCTGTTTGAGCGACATGTTTTATTCTCAGTTGGTATGGACCTCAAAATATTTAGGCTTCGGTCTTTGTGTTACAAATAACGCAAAAAAATTTTTGTGGCAGGTAACGCTTGCAAAAAATATTAATTAAGTGTAAAATAGAAAATTACTATTAATCAATATTCAATCAATACATTGATAAGTGCTCAGTCTATAGTGATTAGTTTACAGTTATCATGATCGATAGTGTCCATCCATAAAATCTAGGAAAAAAGCGAAAGAAGAGCCACCAGGAAAATGCCCCCAAGATTACTGTGTCACCACGTGTTCATATAAAAATCCACACTCACCACACTGTATTGACCCTGTTCTTGTACAAGAAAAGTCAGCCTTGCTTGTTGGTCATTGAAATACCGGCTAATGCCACTGGGATGGTGCCTTGAATAGACATCCTCCACTCGTTGTTGAATAGACCAATGGTCCATTGGATCTGAAATGGTGGAGATCCAGAATCAAAAGAAAGAGAAGAGGGATCCTTTCATAGTGTAAAACCATTCATTTTATTAAAAATGTTCACTTCCATAGCAAACACTTACAATCTATATGCAAAACGTGTATGCTCAAAATGTCTGGTTGGTTTAGAAAGGTGCTGGGTAGTTGGCGTGCATTCCACCGAAACCAGAAGTGATGAACCAAGAGTTCCACTTAACGCGCTTTGTGTATTGAGGTGAATGAAAAGCTTCAGTTTTGTCTTTGTACTGCTTAAGTACTCTATACAAATAACCGTTCATCTACTGTATGACTGCTCTGCTGTAATTGATTTGTGGAGGGATGCATTTGTTCTCCTGTGATATACTTTTCATATCTATAAGATATGCTTTTCATATCTATAATATAACAAAGTATAAAAAAACAGCAATTGATGTAATGGTGTACTGTGTAAAAAGTACAGGCGCTCTTACCTTCAGATACTGGTTTTGCCTCCTTTAAAAGAAATAACTTCTTGTATCGCCCATTAGTCTCTGACATTGATTTGGCAAAATTTTCTGTAAGCAGAATTCCTTTAGTTGCAAGATGTTTGTGATTTTTACTGCATGAACAGTCTGTTTCAAATCCATCCACGACATTTCAATGGGATTCGGATCAGGGCCTGGACTAAGCCAGTCACTAACCCTCAATGTCTTTTTTTTGACCATTCTTTGGTGGATTTGCTTTAGGTAATTTTTTTTGTTGAAAAATCCATTTATGCTTCAAATTTTAGACAGATGGCCTCACATTCGCATCCAGCACACCTAAATATAATGCAGAAATCTAACTCACCTGATGAGAGCAAGCTGCCCAGGCCCAGAAATAGCAAAGCAACCCCAAACCATAACATTCCAACTACCATGTTTCACAGATATGAGTTTTTTTTTTCTAAAATGCTGTCTTTGGTTTCTGCCAAACAGGTCTACTGTTACTGTGACTAAACAACAGTCTATCTTTGATGTATCAGTCCAGAGCACATTGTTTCAGAAGATCTTGTCTTTGCCTATGTAGAACCCCCCCAATTTCCGGAGGCATGGTGGAATCAGGGAGGGCCAACATTCCGCCTCAGGGTGCAGGTTACAAGGCATGGTGGGTGGTGTACATGGTATAAAGATGGGCACCAGTCACTTTTATGCCTGAACAAAGAGAAGTTAATTTCTCACAAACAGGAAAATGTGGGAGAGAGGGGATGGGGCACAGGACACCCTTATGCCGCGTACACACGATCAGAATTTCGGCCTGCAAAAGACCGATGAGAGTTTTTAGTCGGAAAATGCGATCGTGTGTATGCTCCATCGGACTTTTGCTGGCCGAATTCCAGCCAGCAAAAGATTGAGAGCATTTCCTTAATTTTTCGGTCGGAAGAAGTTCCTATCCGAAAATGTAATCGTCTGTGGCAATTCCGACGCGCAAAATTCCTACGCATGCTCGGAAACAATTCGACGCATGCTAGGAAGCATTGAACTTAATTTTCTCGGCTCGTCGTAGTGTTATACGTCACCACGTTCTTGACGGTCGTAAGTTCAGCGAACTTTTGCGTGACCATGTGTATGCAAGGCAAACTTGAGCGGAATCCCGTCGGAAAAGCCTTGTTATCTTTTTCCGACGAGAAGTCCGATCGTGTGTACGCGGCATTAGTCAAAAATAGTAACGATCAGTAGACAGGCAGACTCCTTAGACAAAAAGGCAGACAGCAGTACAGAAAAAGAGCCTTTAACCTCCCTGGCGGTATGATTATTTCGGATTTTAGGTGCTGAAAGCGGTACAATTATTTTTTAACAATCTTTATTTATCAAAACATTTTTATAACGCATTATAAAACATATACACATCCAAATCGTGACATAATTCTATTATTCTATATCAGAACATTATTCAAATTTCTTTTCCTTTTTAATTATTTATGTTATTAGATCAGGGATGTGAAACCCATACTTTGAACCTACCCCCCCACCCATATCCCCTCACTCATACCCATTCATACTAACAAACAACCACAACAATTGCGGTACAATTATTTTGTATGGAAATTTGGCGTTTTATATTGTAGGCCTGTAATTCTTAACAATAACACACTTAAATCTGTCCAAACAAGAGTCTAGTAGCTATCCCGGGTATGATAAAGTTTGAAACACAAAAACATAAATTATAATATAATAAATAAAAATAAATAATTAAAAAAAAATAAAAATAAATAGTAATAAAATAAATTTCCCCACGATTCACTATCACTCAATTCTGCAAGTGTTCTAATTTACTATCGCTGTTTTCTAGCTGGTCTAAAGCCACTTTTGACGTAAAGGGACACTTTTTGGTTGCTTTGGACAATCTCCAGTTTCCAGGCAGAAAGAACAGTATATATCACATAAAACTGCATGCAGGGCATGGGCCAAAGCACTAGGGACAAAAGGGATGTGAAATCATTTCATACAGTACTGTAATCTGTAAGATTACAGTACTGTATGTGTTATGATTTTTACTTTTTTTAATTTGCCGCCAGGCTCCGCCCCCGTGCATCGCGGCGCTCGCAGGGAACGGAGCCTGGCACAGAGAGGCTTCGGGCAGAGGACGGAGCCCACGGACGCTGCGGGGGACATCGCAGGATCCTGGGGACAAGGTAAGTAAAGCCACACCAGGATCCTGCGGTGTAATCCCGAGTGTGGCTCGGGGTTACCGCTAATGGTCCTGAATTTTAACCCCGAGCCACACTCGGGAAAACCACCAGGGAGGTTAAGCTGAACCAGCACATCTGTACTTTGTAGAATAGGCCAACTCCTCTAGTAACTGAACTTTTCTCACAGCATCACACAGAATTCTCTTCGATGAGTTCTCTCTTGAAGCTCTCCCAGCCACCTCATGGGTCCCCAGTCCATAGAGAGTCACCTCTGGTACTCTTCTAGAACTCCACCCCCCCCTTGTTTCCAGGTATTGATCTCCTCTGTAAAATCTTGAACACCTGGATAGGCCTCAAACAGACCTAGCAGCCAGGAAAACTCCTGGATAGGCCTCAGGCTTCAGGCCTAGCAGTCAGGAGCTGTTTCTCACACACCCACCCAGACGGCAGTCTGAGCAGAGAAGACCCAGATCACCTGACCTTCTCTAAATAAATACCTTCTCCCAGCATTCATAGCAGCCAGTCTGATTATCTGAGAAAGGTATGTTTAATCATAACCTGAATTCACTGTAGCCCATCACACTAATGCCAAAGGCGACAATGCCACTTATTGACAAAAGGGAGAAGCCACAGCTAAAACAGGATTAGGAGGACACCCATTTGATCTATAAAGACTACAAATTAGCCAGGCTAGCTACCACCCAGCACCGCTAAATATACCTGTAGCCCTGTTTTAGGACAAGGGTGCTACACCTATATGTAACACTTTGTTCTTTGCATATCTAGTAGAAGTTTGCCATATTCAACTGAATGTTGAATTCAAGTGCTCATCCAAGTTGTTTCTTCAGTTCTAATGAGTGTCTCCATTTATGCCTCCTTTCAACTATCTTTACTTCCCTCCATATTTGAAGAAGGCAATTATTATTTTATGTGTCTATGTGCTTATTTACTTTTTTATTTCTTTTTCTTTTACTTTGACCTGTTCCTTGCCTCCATTCTCACCTGGACAAGAATGACATGTCCCTGCTCTTACAACCAGTTGGGATATCACTGTCACCTATCCCAAGAGGCTGCAGGAGCAGCCAAGAAGAAAGCCGGCTCCTGGTGATGTAGAAAGCTAAGATAGCAAAACAGGATTCGGCGTGTGGATGTGTGATTGTGTTTTTTAAGGATAACCCTTTAAAAAAAGCAAAGCTTTAAAGTTACTATTTAAAGCGGAGTTCCACCGAACAGTGGAACTTCCGCTTTAAGCACTCCTCGCCCCCTTACATGCCACATTTGGCATGTCATTTTTTTTTTGGGGGGGGGGTGCTTAGTTTTGAGTGTGATTTCCTGTCCCACTTCCTGCTTCTGCCTACGGGCCGCCTAGGCTACCCCTCCTCTCCCCCTAGGCGGCCCCTCCCTCTCGGCAATCTTCTGGGACACATTACAGGTCCCAGAAGATCGCCTGTCCACTGGGAGAGCAGCAGGCTGTGACAGCTTGTGGCTTCAGGGCCGGGCACCCACAGTTTCAATGGAGGCGCAGAGGAGAGGAGGAGGAGAGGAGCGCGGCTCCGTGCGGCTGCATCGCTGGACCATGGGACAGGTAAGTGTCTGTTTATTAAAAGTCAGCAGCTACACTTTTTGTAGCTGCTGACTTTTAATAAACAAAAAAAAACCTGGAACTCCGCTTTAAGGTGAAAAAGAACTGCTGATTTGTGCTTTGCTGAGTTCACCCTTGTATGCTAAGCCATTCATTTGTAGAAAGTTTGTTTTACTGTATCTTCCCAATGTACAGGTCTTTGCAAACCTCTCTACTCTACTGCTTTGTATCAAGTTACGTCACTTGTATTTGGTTGTTGTATTTTGGATATACAAGTTGCTATATTAGTGTATTGCTAGGCTTGAAAGACACTGGAATTCAATGTTTAATGACAATGTTTTAGAGTTTTTCTGACACTCAAGCCACATGGAGGATGAATATATTACTCTGTGAGTTCTCAATCCATTTAATGAAAGCTCAGTCTGGGTAGTCATAAGTCTCGAGGTACTCTTCAGATGCCTGTGTTCTTTATCTTTAGATTATGTTTACCACCTTTACCATCTCAACCCCATGTTGTTGGGCCGGCCATTCACGGTTCGAATCTCGAACGGTTCAGCAGGAATTGGCTGAGAATTTAACCGTTAATTGGCAGGATGAAGGTACCAAGTTGATCAATCGATCAACTTGGGTACAACCAGCCTGCTGGATTCTCATCCAATGATCACAAGTGGCTACTATAGTCTCTAGCAATCGTCACTGTCCTTTCCCAGCGGGGACGGCTTCCCCAACCAGAAGAAGATAATGGCCTGGCAGGAGGCATTCCCTTGTCAGCACTGTCTGCGTTGATGGTAGAATCGTGTGAATTTCTTTCCTGCAACCCATGGTTGCAGGAAAGAAATTTGCACCGTGTACGGCTGGCCTTTGTTTGTGTTCCAGTGAGTCATTGAAGTAAAAAAAAGCAGATGCTGGTGTGGGCGGGGTCTACTGCGCCCCTGCAAGTGGGGTAACACCTCATCTGAAGGCATTTCTCACCAATGCCTAGGACCAGGCGGAGGCTGCGGTCATGTGAAAAATCAAACATTAAGGCAATCCCCAGACTCAGAGATGAGCCACTTGTGTGCAGCACTGATGTACAGAGTTACTTCTAATGGCGCGTACACGCGACCGGACTTTACGGCATACTTGGTTCGGCGGACCGGAGTCCATCGTATAATTCGATCGTGTGTGGGCTCCAGCGGACTTTTTTTCCCCAAAAGTTTGACGGACCTAGAAATTAAACATGTTTCAAATCTTTTCGACGGACTCGAATCCGGTTGAAAAGTCCGCTCGTCTGTATGCTAGTCGGACGGACAAAAACCAAAGCTAGGGCAGCCATTGGCTACTGGCTATGAACTTCCTTGTTTTAGTCCTGTCGTACGTCATCACGTACGAATCCGTCGGACTTTGGTTGATTGTGTGTAGGCAAGTCCGTTCATTTGGAAAGTCCGTCGTAAAGTCCGTCAAAGTCTGCAGGACAAAGTCTGGCGTAGAGTCCGCTTGTGTGTATGCGGCATAAGATGTTTCTTCCCAAGTACCTTGGTTGCAGAAAAATAAAAGCTTTCTTTAATTTTAGCCCCTGGTGTGTTCCATTGAAAAGTTCATGACTTCCTGGTATGTAAATTTGGGACCTGAAAACCAGTAAAGTTAATCCAGGGAATATCTGATTGCCTCTCAGGGAACAGGAAGGAATTTTTTCCCCTGTTGGAGCAAATTGGTTTATGTTTTGCTGGGGTTTTTTGCCTTCCTCTGGATCAACTGTGGGTATAGGATTGTGTATATAGGATTATATGACTTATTTTATTTTTTCCCTTTTATTGGTTGAACTGAATTCGTAGGGACATGCAGAGCCCTTGTGCACTCCACCATTTCAGCGTACCTCCATTTGTGTCACTCCTAGTATGGAATGAAACACCGCCAGACACAGGTCTCATACGTGTCCTAATTAACTTCTTCCTTTTGGTACCTAGTGATCAGGTCTTAGACCTCCATAATGCTAATCCACTTCCGGTGCCCCTGGTGTGTTCCATAGAAAAGTTCACGACTTCCTGGTATGTAAATATGGGACGTGAAAACCAGTAAGACACAGGCAGCAGTTCACCAGCTGACCTCCTTAGCACACACGCCCTGTACCCATCAACTATATTTGCACTGTATCCCTGGCATCCCTGACATTCCTCCAGGTGTACATTTGTATGCTTGTCAATGTAGGCTGCCACGGCTGCTATGTTTGCATAGCATCCCCAGCATCTCTACGAATGCTACACTCTCTGGGGCCACATGCGGCCCATGGACTGCAGGTTGGACACCCCTGATATACTGCGAGGGCCTAACTGGTTGGATACAGAGTGAATAGATAGATAGGTAGGTCTCCAATTCCATAGTTTTGGTAAATGTAAAGGAAATTGTACAGGGATTTTACAATCAGATTGTATAGTGTATGGCTGCCTTTATACATGTACATAGGAGGGAGTGGATGGAGACACTCAGCTGTCAGACCCCATTTACATCTCTGTATGTGTTGTTTTAGGGGGGTGTTTTGGAGCTTTTCTGCTCATCGCACATAGGGCAGCCCATTCACTTGAATGGACTGCCCTATGCATGACAAACTTTCCAAAGAAGCTCCAGATCTCTTTTTGAGAGGAGCGTGGGGCTTACACGGGGCACACAGGGCTTACGTTCTCTTTGCTATGTACAGGTGCCTCACTGCCCCGCGATACATACACCTGCTCAGGATGCAACATTTTGAAGGAGACACCACATTGCAATGTCCTGTTCCACCAGTCCAGCTAAACCCAGCCACCCATCTCCCCGTGACAGAGTAGGTCCTGCCGGCAAGCAGCACAGGCCCCAATGCGCGTGCATAGTTAGCTCTTCTGTACCATACGGCTAGGTCCCTAGGGTGACCTGATTGCTGAGGCACCGACCGCCTCCTTCACAATACATGAGACCCGTTACCCCTGCCACTACTGTTCTCTGTCTGACTGTCATATCCTCCTTCTCTTGTACTTGTTACCCTGTAGCAACAGCATGTCACCATTTCACCCCGTGTATGTGAATTACAAGCCCTATTCTTCCATACACCATTATCACTACGCACCCCTTTAAGTAACTTCAGACAAGGCATGGAAACGTTTCAAAGGCTTTACTGGCATAGTGCAAAATGATGAGAAACACAAGATAACTGTTTAACATCATAAAGTTCAGTCTTTTCCTAACATCCCTAGTCCCATACACGTGGAAAGCTCCAGGACACAGGATTGTAGCAGCTTTGCTGGAATCAAGACAGAAACTCTTCCACACCTTGCTGCCTATGTATTTCACTTTCATGCAGCAGGCTGTGTGTTTTTGGGACTACAGGTCTCAGCAGCCCCAGGCATGTCAGCAGGCTTCTCACAGCAGGCATCTCCAGTGATGAAAGATAGCAGAGAAGGTAGCTGAAGCCGAGCAGAGCCATTCCAGGCAGCAGTCAGCTTCTCTTCTCTCATATGGCTGGTCTCCATCTGGACAAAGCTCCTTCCTAATTTAAATGCACAGGAAAGGGGCAGAGCCCAACAGAAGTGTGCCAAGAAAGACTGGACTTCTGGAGAGATGCTGGGGATGCCATGCAAACATAGCAGCTGTGGCAGCCTACATTGACAAGCCTGGCAAATGCTGTGCAAACATAGTTGATGGGTACAGGGTGCGTGTACTGATGAGGTCAGCTGGTGAAATGCTTCCTGTGTCTTACTGGTTTTTATGTCCTAAATCTACCGCATTTTTCGTTTCATAAGACACACTTTTTCCCCCCCAAAAAAATGGGGGAAAATGGCCCTGGATCTTATGGAGTGAATACTGGCTATGCCCGGGCCCCCCCCCCTGTCGCTGCTGCCATATGTTACAATACCAGGCCAACAGCAGCAGGGCCGTCTCCTGTGAGCGCCTAGCGATCTCCCGCTGGGCCTGTCACTTACTTACTCACTCACAGAAGACAGAGCAGCCTGAGCGGCCGAATGGAGTACGGTGGCAGGGGCCATTCGGACTGCTCTGTCTTCTGAGTGACAGGAGGATGCATAAGAAATCTCAGTCTGTGCAAGTTGGAAGTGGCACAGGTAAGGCTGCATTTCATGGCATTGATCAGGCTGCAGTTTATTGGAGCATTTCAGGCTGCATTTCATGGCATTGATCAGGCTGCATTTTATTGGCACATTTCAGGCTGCATTTCATGGCACTGGTCAGGCTGCATTTTATTGGCACTGGCAAATATTTTAGTACACCATTTGGTTCAGAATATTTTTTTCTTGTTTACCTCCTCTAAAACCTAGGTGGGTCCTATGGTGAGGTGCGTCTTATGGAGCGAAAAATAGGGTACATACCAGGAAGTCATGAACTTTTCGATTGAACACACCAGGGGCTAAGGTAAGGCTTTGTTCTAAAAATCAAAGAGAGCTTTTATTTTTCTGCAACAGAGGTACATTAATAGTATATTGGTACATGGGAGCTGGAATTTAGAAATAAGAAAAAAGGTGAACTTAGTCTTTAATTTAGAATGTGAGAATGAATACACCATGTCACTTTTATTTGGCATTTGTTGAAATATCAAATATATCTCAAGGTACAGTATCTGAGAGTTTTTTCTTGGTTTAGCTTTGTACATTATTATGTCACTGGCCTGTGCACTAGACAAGGAATTAGCTGTGTGATTAGAGAGTTAAAACCGGAAGCTATAAAGAGGAACAGCAAATTAGTGGTTTTGCCTGTCTGTCTTTGCAGTGTTGTTATCTTGTAATATTATTCATAACTAGGTATATTTTGTATTAGTATACCTAATATTACCTTGGGATTATTTTAAAATTATGTGTATTCCCTTAACCTAATATCTGGCTATTGATTTGTATATTAAATGAACTATGGCCCATATGTACATATACAGTGGGGACGGAAAGTATTCAGACCCCCTTAAATTTTTCACTCTTTGTTATATTGCAGCCATTTGCTAAAAAAGTTCATTTTTTTCCTCATTAATGTACACACAGCACCCCATATTGACTGAAAAACACAGAATTTTTGAAATTGTTGCAGATTATTAAAAAAGAAAAACTGAAATATCACATGGTCAGACCCTTTGCTCAGTATTTAGTAGAAGCACCCTTTTGATCTAATACAGCCATGAGTCTTTTTGGGAAAGATGCAACAAGTTTTTTACACCTGGATTTGGGGATCCTCTGCCATTCCTCTTTGCAGATCCTCTCTAGTTCTGTCAGGTTGGATGGTAAATGTTGGTGGACAGCCATTTTTAGGTCTCTCCAGAGATGCTCAATTGGGTTTAAGTCAGGGCTCTGGCTGGGCCATTCAAGAACAGTCACGGAGTTGTTGTGAAGCCACTCCTTCATTATTTTAGCTGTGTGCTTAGGGTCATTGTCTTGTTGGAAGGTAAACCTTCGGCCCAGTCTGAGGTCCTAAGCACTCTGGAGAAGGTTTTCGTCCAGGATATCCCTGTACTTGGCCGCATTTATCTTTCTCTCGATTGCAACCAGTCGTCCTGTCCCTGCAGCTGAAAAACACCCCCACAGCATGATGCTGCCACCACCATGCTTCACTGTTGGGACTGTATTGGACAGGTGATGAGCAGTGCCTGTTTTTCTCCACACATACCGCTTAGAATTAAGGCCAAAAAGTTCTATCTTGGTCTCATCAGACCAGAGAATCTTATTTCTCACCATCTTGGAGTCCTTCAGGTATTTTTAAGCAAACTCCATGCGGGCTTTTATGTGTCTTGCACTGAGAAGAGGTCACTCTGCCATAAAGCCCCGACTGGTGGAGGGCTGCAGTGATGGTTGACTTTCTACAACTTTCTCCCATCTCCCGACTGCATCTCTGGAGCTCAGCCACAGTGATCTTTGGGTTCTTCTTTACCTCTCTCACCAAGGCTCTTGTCCCCCGATAGCTCAGTTTGGCCGGACGGCCAGCTCTAGGAAGGGTTCTGGTCATCCCAAATGTCTTCCATTTAAGGATTATGGAGACCACTGTGCTCCTAGGAACCTTAAGTGCAGCAGAATTTTTTTTTGTAACCTTGGCCAGATCTGTGCCTTGCCACAATTCTGTCTCTGAGCTCTTCAGGCAGTTCCTTTGACCTCATGATTCTCATTTGCTCTGACATGCACTGTGAGCTGCAAGGTCTTATATAGACAGGTGTGTGGCTTTCCTAATGAAGTCCAATCAGTATAATCGAACACAGCTGGACTCAAATGAAGGTGTAGAACCATCTCAAGGATGATCAGAAGAAATGGACAGCACCTGAGTTAAATATATGAGTGTCACAGCAAAGGGTCTGAATACTTAGGATCATGTGATATTTCAGTTTTCTTTTTTTAATAAATCTGCAAAAATGTCAACAATTCTGTGTTTTCCTGTCAATATGGGGTGCTGAGTGTACATTAATGAGGAAAAAAATTAACATAAATGATTTTAGCAAATGGCTACAATATAACAAACAGTGAAAAATGTAAGGGGGTCTGAATACTTTCTGTCCCCGCTGTATAATCAGTGTTCAGGTCATAAATAGCTTCCATATATGCTGTGTGTAGCACGCCCCCCTAAGGGACTGCTTGGATTTACCTGCTCATCTGCACTGCCATGACCTAATGAACATTCAAACCCACCTGACACTCTGGGTTCAGACATCTTAGCACCACCTTAAAGCAATACGTCAGACAACTCTGTGTGGCTATGTTCCGATAATGTTTACTAGAACAGTTCAAAGAAGATATTGTCACAAAGAGGAGATAATAGATCTGCTGAGTTTTAAGCAACAACGCCAACTCAGCAAAGGAATTCCTCAAAATAACACAAGCCAAGATATTTGCAGGTAAAACAGGCCAGCCTATGAACCTTTAACCCTAATGAGAGGTCAGACTTAATGGCAATGGTATAAGGACCCTTATAGCAATAATGACAGTAATGTCCCCGTTGCAGATCTGATGGTCTTCATCTGCAGTAGGAGCTCAATAATTGTATCCAATAAGGTATAATAGCAAGCAATACAGTTTCTTGAAATGGTAAAAGCTAAAGGTGTCTATGCACAGTGTTCAAGATAGGTTCAGTAAAGTACTCCCAAGGTAGAGATGTCTGTGCAAAGTATTCCAGTGAACCCGAGGGAAAAGGATTTGTAAAGGCAGGTGATTGTCCTCTCACCAATGACCAGGCCAATGTAATGCCCTCCGGACAGCAGATCCTGTAGCAACACACGTGCAGCGGATCCGCTGTATCGATCTCCCGATGAGAAGCTCAGAACACAGGTTGGCAAGTGACTGAAGTGGTGCTAAATGGATGTCTGACGAACAGCAAGCAGAGCTAGGCCCCTCTTATCCCGGTTGGAATGTGATAGACCGCGTGGTAGGCCACGACCTCTCTCTCCATGCACAGAGAGGTCCGTCTCGCGTCAGGCCCAGGAGGACGAGCACAGGGCAGGGTGGAGCTTTTTATATAGTTCCTCCCAGCAATCTCTCCGATGGTAGCAAAGATCCCTGGGATATGTAGTCCAGATACAGAGTCATGCGAAGCAATTATCAGTCTGAAGAACTACTCATCCCATAATCCCTTTAGCTTGGCTCACAAACATGATGTCAGTTGATGACACTGGGCACTAGAGGGACATGCGATGCATAGAAATACCGGAGGATCACTGTACTTTATAATTGTAGTCCACATTGCTACATGTGCAATACATGAGATACTAAAGAGGTGTAACCACTTAATAACCCTTACATTTAGCAAACTCTAACTCATAGTGATTCCTCTCCAGCCAGTCCCTACTTTATCTTGCAGAGTGTGGACATATAGGGCTTGATTTTCTAAAGACAAGTAGACTGTGCACTACTTGCTTCTTTTTGCTACTTTTTGCTTGCACATGATTGGATGATGGAAGTCAGCAGAGTTTCTATTCATTTACTAAGTTCTGGAGCCACTGCACTTTGCACTTTGCAAAGTGCACAGTCTTTGTCTCTTTAGTAAATCAACCCCATAGTACCAATATGGGGCAAACAGATACAGCTGGAGTTGAGCTCTAGACCAAAATTAAGCTATGCACAGCCACAATTTGAAAAAATACCTGCAGGTAAAAACAGTTATCTATGCACGCAACCAGGTGTGTCCCCAAAGAAACCACCAAAATAAATAAAATGTGTGATCCCCAGAAGTGTGTGGTGTATATATTGAATATGTAAAATACACTTCTGGTGTTCTTTTATTCTGTTATACAAAATTATTATTATTATACAGAATTTATATAGCGCCAACAGTTTAAGCAATGCTTTACAATATAAAAGGGAGACAATACAGTTACAATACAATAAAATACAAGAGGGTTAAGAGGGCCCTGCTCAGAAGAGCTTACAATCTAATAGGGTGGGGCAGGTTGTACAAAAGGTTGTAAATGTGGGGAATGAGCTGATGGAAGTGGTAAAATATTAGTTGGAGGCATGATAGGCTTTCCTGAAGAGATGAGTTTTCAGGAATTGCCTGAAGGCAGCTAGAGTAGGAGATAGCCGGACCGATTGAGGTATATAGTTCCAGAGGAAGGGAGAGGCTCTGGAGAAGTCCTGGAGACAAGCATGGGAGGAGGAGAAAAGGGAGCTTGAGAGAAGGAGGTCTTGAGAAGAGCGAACAGGGAAGTTTGGGTGATATTTGGAGACAAGATTGATGATGTAGCTGGGGGCAGAGTTGTGAATCGGGAGCCAGTGTAGGGATTGGAGAAGAGGGGTGGCCGACACTGAGCGGTTGGTAAGGTGGATAAGTCTGGCAGCAGCATTCATGATAGATTGAATTGGGGATAGCCTATGGAGAGGTAGGCCAATGAGAAGGGAGTTGCAGTCAAGGCGAGAGATAATAAGGGAGTGAATGAGTAGCTTGGTGGTTTCATTTGTTAAAAAGGGGCGAATTTATAATATTCAATATAATAATGTAACAGCTGGAGGAGCGGACTGTGTGCGCCTATGCTTGCTCTCCTCATCCCCATGCCCCTACCACTGTGCTGCCAGCTAGAGGAGAGGTTGTGTGTGTTCCTGTGTTTGCTGTCCCCCCCCCCCCCCCTTCCCACCCACAGTTAACAGCAAACAAATATCTTTGAAGGACAATTTGTCTATCCTTTTCTATGCAAGGCCCCAGGAGTTAACTATAGACCAAAATCCAGCAATCCATGTGTACAGTGGGTGGGAAAAGGCACATACTTCAGGATGGCAGACAGCAAGCACCGGTAAAAACAGCTATCTATGCACGCAACCAGAAGAAAGCACCAAAACAAATAAAATATAATGCAAGGCGGTGATGCAAGGCGAGTGAGTATGTGATTCCCAGAGGTGTGTGGTATATACAGTATATGTATACAGAATAATATACTTCAGGTGCTTTTTTTTCTTCACTATTATACATAATATTCAATATAATAATGTTATTTAAGGTCTAATGTCAATAGTGTCCCTGTTAAATCACACATTTTCCGCTTTCTCTTCCTCAAATGTTTTTTATATGGATCTGATATTGTTTTCTGCACAATTTTTATATTTATTTTAATAAAATCCATAAACACATTGGGTGTGATTATAACAATCAAATAAATTATCCTTGAATTAGAACCGTTCATCCATCCTTTCCTATGTAAGGCTTTGCTCCTCCAGATTGGAGAAGAACGCTCACTTTTTACTCTGCCACTTTTGGTCTGTGAATGCAGCAGAGGTTTATGAATCACTTTGCTGGTGAAACATAAAAACAGATCATTTCGAAGATAATACCGTTTATATGTACAGTATGTATATTTCAACTGTATATTTAGCCGTTTGCCCGGAGTCCCACTTTAAGGTGGATCTGCCTTACATAAAGGCTGGAGTCAATTCCCCAAGCCACTTGAAATAATAATTTTTAGATTAAGCCATATGCTTTTCATAAAGATCCCTGAAACGCCATCTCCTTTCCCACACATATTTCTCCTTTGACAATCCGTATTCCCCTCTACAAGTCAGTAGGAGACAGTGTACTGCCTCCCGCTGTGTAGGAAGGGTTTGTTTGGGCGGGTAGGGACGGAGAAGAATTGTTCCTAGAGGAAGCCGGGTCAGTGACACTGGGGATTGCTGTAACATTTCTATTGAACATACACATTGCTGGCTACAGTACAGTGCTGTGTCCTTGTGCTGTGTTTACAGCTTGTCATTGCCTTTAACTTTCACATAATTCTCCATTCACACAAAAAGACGGCTTGAAGAGTCAATAAATGCTGCTTTTTTTAACACAAAGATTTTTTTTCTTTGGGATGGTTCTGGCAACAGGCAGAAATTACAAAATGAGTTTTGTTATCCCAGAAGAGGAAATAATAGTTGGTGCTGACAGACAAAATCTGTTTTATCAGACAGGATATTATTTATTCCTGTGGCATTATCCTGTTCTGTTTAACCTGCCAGCAGCCTGGAACTCCAGGAATTATATTTTTTGCATACTTATATTGGTCAAGCATGGCGCGATGTAAGTACAGTATCTCACAAAAGTGAGTACACCCGGGGGTCAAGTCCTGGGAAAAAAAGTGTGGTAACTCACCCAAGTTTCCGGCCCCCACACCAAAATAAAAAAAATAAAAAAAAAATATATATATATATATATATATATATATATATATATATATATATATATATATATATACACAGGGCGTTTTTTCTCAAAGAATAGGTGCTGGGACTCCCACCTACTGAGTCACTTCTTGTCTCTGCCCCCTACCCACCTCCGAGCAACATCTCTTGGTTCCACCCCCTACCCACCTTCTAGCAACGTCTCATTCAGAGAATACAGAGCCAAGTATGATTATGTCATGCTATGCTAAAGTAATTTATATGGAAATTGGTAATGATAACAAGAAAAGCAGTACACTAGATCCCCTGCAGCCAGCATCAATATACCCCCCCCCAGCAACAATAGACCCCCCAGCAACATAGAACCCCTGCAACAAAATATCATCCCAGCAACAATAGACCCCGGCAGCAAGACCAGATTTCCCAGCGGCCAGCATCAAAAGACTCTCCAGCAGCCAGAAACAATAGACCCCCTCCTTTAACAGTAGATCCTTTCCAGCAGCAGTTGACCCACCCAGCTACATAACCTCCCCCAGCAACAATAGATCCCCCACCAGCAACAATAGACATCCCCAGCAACAATAGGCCACCATATAAAAAACAGATCTCCAGCACACCCCAGCACCCCTTGCCATTAGATACATTCAGTGCTGGAGGTGCCGAAACTGCGTTCCCCCACGTTCCCGCTGGAAAAAGCCCTGTATATATATATATATATACACACACACACACACAATGTCCTCAAGCCACCTGTGTTGATTGTGCAAAGTGGGGCCCAGGCCCCGGGCTGCTCACTCCTCAGTGCCCATCAAATGCAGCCTGATCAGTGCCCATCAAGTGCAGCCTGATCAGTGCCCATCAAGTGAAGCATTACCAGTGCCCATCAAATGCAGCTTTATCAGTGCTCATCAATGTGGCCTTACCAGTGCCCAGCAATGTGGCCTCACCGGTGCCCAGCAAGCCGGCCTTACCAGTGCCCAGCAATTCAGCCTTACCAGTGTCCAGCAAAGCAGCCTCACCAGTGCACAGCAATGTAGCCTCACCAGTGCCCAGCAATGCAGTCTCACCAGTGCCCAGCAGTGCAGCCTTATCAGTGCCCCCAGCAATGCAGCCTGATTAGTGTCCCCATCAATGCAGCCTGATCAGTTCCCCCAGCTATGCAGCGTGATCAGTGTCCCCATCAGTGCAGCCTTACCAGTGCCAAGGTGGGTCAGTCTGCCCTGGGTGCCACACATTGGGGAGGGGGGGTGTCATCCCAGCGCAACCGTCCTCCCCTCCCTCGGACCTCCTCCTCCAGTGGCTGCTGTAACAAGGTCCCGCTTCCTATAATACACGCTGTGGCAGCGGCATTGGTACTCCAGTCACTGAACTCTAGGAGGCAGGACTTTTTTATAGGGGCCGTTGGAGGAGGAGGGCCGACGGAGTGGAGGACAGGCACGCTGAGATGACACCCCCGTTCTTCCCCAATCTGTGGTTCCCAGGGGCGGACTGCCCCCCGCTGACATGGACGCCCTCCCTTCCTGCACATAAGGTTGCCACATCATCCCTTTGATCCAGGACACATATTAATTCCACAGGTTCTGAGGCTGATTTAATGCAGATAAGGCACCAATGAGTTTAATTACCACCTTAATCAGCCACAGAACCTGTGTAATTAATGTATGTCCTGGATTAAAGAGATAATGTGTCAACCCTACCTGCACACCCACTCTGTCTGCCACAGCTCGCAGTCCTGCAGGACACTGCTGCTAATGGGAACGATGTTCCTGCTGTGAAAAAAGTACAGAAATGTCGTTCCTACTCGTTCCTGTAGGACTGAGCCCCAAGTACACCCTTCTCATTTTTGTAAATAGTTTATTTTATCTTTTAATGTGACAACACTGAAGAAATTACACTTCACTACAATCTAAAGTAGTGAGTGTACAGCTTGTATAACAGTGTAAATTTGCTGACCCCTCAAAATAACTCAACACACAGCCATTAATGTCTAAACCGCTGGCAACAAAAGTGATTAAACCCTTAAGTGAAAATGTCCAAATTGGGCCGAATTAGCCATTTTCCCTCCCCGGTGTCATGTGACTCGTTAGTGTTACAAGGTCTCAGGTGTGAATGGGGAGCAGGTGTGTTAAATGTGGTGTTATCGCTCTCACTCTCTCATACTGGTCACTGGAAGTTCAACATGGCACCTCATGGCAAACAGCTCTCTGAGGATCTGAAAAAAAAGAATTGTTGCTCTACATAAAGATGGCCTAGGCTATAAGAAGATTGCCATGACCCTGAAATTGAGCTGCAGGAGATTGGCCAAGACCATACAGCGATTTAGCAGGATAGGTTTCACTCAGAACAGGATTCGCCATGGTCGACCAAAGAAGTTGAGTGCACGTGCTCAGAGTCATATCCAGAGGTTGTCTTTGGGAAATAGACTTATGAGTGCTGCCAGCATTGCTGCAGAGGTTGAAGGGGTGGGGGGTCAGCCTGTCAGTGCTCAGACTATACGCTGCACACTGCATCAAAGTGGTCTGCATGGCTGTTGTCCCAGAAGGAAGCCTCTTCTAAAGATGACGCACAAGAAAGCCCGCAAACAGTTTGCTGAAGACAAGCAAACTAAGGACATGGATTACTGGAACAATGTTCTGTGGTCTGATGAGACCAAGATAAACTTATTTGGTTCAAATTGTATCAAGCGTGTGTGGCGGCAACCAGGTGAGGAGGACAAAGACAAGTGTTTCTTGCTTACAGTCAAGCATGGTGGTGGGAGTGTCATGGTCTGGGGCTGCATGAGTGCTGCCACCACTGGGGAGCTACAGTTCATTGAAGGAACCATGAATGCCAACATGTACTGTGACATTCTGAAGCAGTGCATGATCCCCTCCCTTCGGAGACTGGGCCGCAGTGCAGTATTCCAACATGATAACGACCCCAAACACACCTCCAAGATGACCACTGCCTTGCTAAAGAAGCTGAGGGTAAAGGTGATGGACTGGCCAAGCATGTCTCCAGACCTAAACCCTATTGAGCATCTGTGGGGCATCCTCAAATGGAAGGTGGAGGAGCGCAAGGTCTCTAACATCCACTAGCTCCATGATGTTGTCATGTAGGAGTAGAATAGGACTCCAGTGGCAACCTGTGAAGCTCTGGTGAACTCCATGCCTAAGAGGGTTAAGGCAGTGCTGGAAATTAATGGTGGCTACCATTTGGGCCCAATTTGGACATTTTCACTTAGGGGTGTACTCACTTTTGTTGCCAGCGTATTATACATTAATGACTGTGTGAGCATAAGTAAATTTGCAGCGCAAATCTATGGAATATCCACAAGTGTGTGGACAATTCCCACCAAATATTTATTCTGAAAAAGGTGAACATTATATGGTTCTAAAATACCCAGCCCCTAACTAGAAAACTCTGCCCCTATTATATGTGTGAAATCAGCCTAAATTGTGTAATTATTCATATCTAAAAACAAGTGCAACATTTTTTGGTTTATTATAATCGCATCAACAGTATTTTTGTATAAGTTAATCATTACACACATTATTGTTTACAGTTTAGAGAGATTTGCTTTTAACACATTGAATGTTGTGCTATTACAGACACAGATTCATTATATAAGCACTTGCACTTTATTCATATAATTACATAGGGATTTGCACTTGCACTTTTTAGATATGAATAATTACACAATTTAGGCTGATTTCACAAATATAATAGAGTTTTCTAGTGAGAGGCTGGGTATTTTAGAACCATATAAAGTTCATCTTTTTCAGAATAAATACATATTTGGTGGGAATTGTCCACACACTTGTTGATATTCCATAGATTTGCGCTGCAAATTTACTTATTCTCACTACCTATTAGTATTTTACTAGGACTGAGCGGGAGCATTCTTAATTGGGATCCAAAATTGTCCGGGTATTTCTGTGGTGCTGATTCCTCTTTCTGCTGTGTGATTAATGGCTGTGTGTTGAGTTATTTTGATGGGACAGCATATAACAGCACACTGTTATACAAGCTGTACACTCACTACTTTACATTGTAGCAAAGTGTAATTTCTTCAGTGTTATCACATGAAAAGATCTAATAAAATATTTACAAAAATGTGAGGGGTGTACTCATTTTTGTGAGATACTGTATATCTGAAATTTGGAGGGTCACTGGGGATGGTGCAAAACACTGTAGTAGTCCATGCTACATACAGTAAGAGCCGTGATCTTCTGTGTTCTGTGTGAGTGGCTTCTTCTCTGCAGCACCACCCACCGTTCACAGAACGCCTTGTATTTCTTTCAATGGATACAAGGCATTCTGTGATTGAATGAGGCAGAGATCATGATGCTTCTGGCCCTCCTCTTCACCTCATCTAATCACGGAATAAAAAATTCAATAAAGAAATTATACAAGTGTAGCGCTACCCCCGTAGGAGGCGCTAGATATATGACCCGGACCTTCTCCTAGTCCAACTCCTGCTGCCAGGCACACAGTATTTTCTTCCACAGCCAGGCAAATTCTTACTTCCGCTCGTTTCTTCAATGATCAGTCTAGGGGTTTTGGTTGTTTTTGATATTTTATTGTAGACCTTGGATGGGGAAGGGAATGAAGTGGGATAATCCAAATTCAACTAGTTACAAGGAGGACATCTTCTTTAACTGAACTGTGGAATTACTGCCCGATACACTGTACACTCGTGATGTCCTTTGTAGGAATAATGGACGGTTGCTCTTCAGGACACTAGCCAGTACCCCCTTCCTGCTGACCCAGTAGCTGACTTTCCTAGCACAGTGGGGGGTAGCCAAGGAACTAGGCCTAAAGATCTTTACAGTCTATACTCACAAGGCCTCTGGACTGTATGGTAGCCTCCTTCCAACCTTCCAGCAGCACCCTCCGGTGATCCCAGACAGATCTCATGGGAACGGTTCAACCTCAGTCAGCTCTTCAGGTCAGCATTTCAGCTCTCAGGCCTCCCACCCGAGCCCACATGGAAGCAGGTGCTGAGGTGGACAATCCTCTCAAGGAAAAGACCATTTCCTGTATGTTCCACCAAATATAAATACCCCTCCCAGCATGCATAGGTGCCCCAATGCTTGTAATTGATTGAGATGGCATCCGTATTAATGCTGCTGATCTGCATGAGTCACTCCTATTCATCCAGCACCTTTCAAAGTTGTCGGGATATAGAGGAGCGAATACAGTCACAGCAGCACTGTGAAACACACAGGACTTCCTGTTACTTTCCTGTTCCTGTGTCATGTTTTAACAGGAGACCACACTACACAAACCACTATACATCCTAGCAACCTACCTAGGAAGGTGCTACACAAGGAATTCTATGAATGGTGGAGGTGCTGACAGAGCACCCCCTGTTGCCAGTGTGCAGAGAGGAAGCCACTTGCACAGAACCTGTAAAATCACAACTCTCGCTATATGTAGCACTGACTACAACAGTGGCTTACAGCATCCCCAGTGGCCCTCCAGATGTCAGATATAATTACACTGAGCCAAACTGGACCGATGTAAGTTTGCAAACAGTATAATTCCTGGAGTTCAGCTTTGATTGCAATATTTTTTAATAGGTTTGCCAGGAAATATAAGTGTTTGTTCAGTTACAAAAAAAAATTGACAACAAATCTCAGAGTCATTAAATAAGATAATACCAATTAAATACAGTGATGTGTAGTTGTTTAAATGCAACCAGACATTCTGTAGTTGATGTACAAAGATTGTGGCACCTTAGGACTCCGTATTCCCAGGATTAATTGGGGAAGAAAGAAAGGGGGAGAAATAAAAGGGGAAAAGGTAGGTATAGGGAAGAGGCATAGGAGGGAAGGAGGGGTGAAGGGGACAGAACCGAGATATGGGTTTGGTTTTATCATTGTTTCTCTTTCCATTCTCATGGCTCTATTACAGATCTTTGAAGTCCCTGTTTTCTTTGAGTCTATCCAAGTTTTATCCTGTGTTGAGCCCTGATGAAGGGGCAGTGGTGTTTCCCCCTGAAATATGTTGGTTATTTTTATATGGCTTTTTCACCAACAATTAAAACTATCTTGGCCTCTTTTATCCAGTTTTGGCCTGGCTCTCCTTTTTGTATGTCTATGGTTTGAGTTACTGTTGGGTGCTCATCAAGGGAAGTCTTGCTGTGTGGGAGCACCTCACCATAGCTATTAAGCTTGTTCAAAGTTTTCCCTGACTACATTTGCAAGTCTAAAAGTGCCTCTTTGAGTATATTATTCTATAGTTACAAAGTCTGACTATAACCAACTATGTAAGTAAAGTGAATCTGTACCACTTCATTGTAATGTTGACAGGTATGAGAGGGTAGTGGGGAAATATTATAGCATTGAAAAACATTCCTTTTACATTTCTGTCATTCAAGGAACAGATACATGTTTGCTAGTGTAGAGATCTGCTGCCCTCTACTGTTAGCTGCTGATATTACAATGTTATGTAAGATCATGTTTTTAGCACTTCCTGTCATTGGCAGGCTGGCTTAAATCTCAGAAGGAGGAAATAAAGAGAGAGAGAAAGTCTCAGCCACATATCCTGTCCATTCTGTTAACTCCAGGCAGTATGCACTATTAAGTATTCCTGTGTTCTGATAGCGTAACTTCAGCTGCCCATAGCTTCTTGAGTTTGTATTTGAATCCTTATGACAGACAGAGTATCTCAGTCCGATTGTTATTATCTTACATGCACGGTGCCAGATAGCTCAGTTTGTGCTATTGTATGTGTGTAGTGGCCACCTTCCAGTATATTAGTAGGTAAACCTGTTTATTGCAATAGAGTTTATATATAGCTCTTGTTATTTCAGTTATAGTTCATATAAAAAATAGAGCTTTCTTTTGGTGGTATTTGATCACCTCTGCAGTTTTTATTTTTTGCGCTATAAACAAAAGAAGAGTAACAAGTTTGAAAAAAAAATGCATTATTTTTTACTTTTTGCTATAATAAATATCCAATTTTTTTTTTAAACAAATTTTTTCCTCAGTTTAGGCCAATATGTATTCTTCTACATATTTTTGGTAAAAAAAAATCGCAATAAGCGTATATTGATTGGTTTGCGCAAAAGTTATAGCGTCTACAAAATAGGGGATAGATTTATAACATTTTTATAATTTATTTTTTTTTACTAGTAATGGCGGCGATCTGCGATATTTATCGTGACTGCGATATTGTGGCGGACATATCGAACACTTTTGACACATTTTTGGGACCATTCACATTTATACAGCAATCCGTGCTATAAAAATGCACTGATTACTGTATAAATGTGACTGGCAGGGAAGGGTGCCCGGCGGACATCGCGGCACGCACATCAGGTCCCGAGTGACACGGCGGGCACGTGCAAGTGCCGTCAGCGCGGCGCGCACCCTCTGGTGGGCCGGGAAGGCGAGGGCATCATACGACGCCCTCCCAGAACGAGTGCATGCCCCCATGGCCGTCATATAACAGCTGGCGGGTGGCAAGCGGTTACGCAAAGTTAGACATCCGACAGCCATTTCTGGTAGTTAGAGGTCCAGTAGCATGGTAGATGAAAAACTACCAGAGACTAAGATGCAGAATACATAGGCTGAGTCTGAGATCCAGTGCCACATTATGGTTTTGGCTGGTGAGAATTTGCGTTCCAGGCTGGTTGGACAAAAGTTAGAGAGGATCTCCCTATCACCGCTGATCTTGTTCTCAGGTTCCTGACGCAAAAACAGACGCCATATCATGATCATCCTCCCCCTGCAACTGAACTTTGCTGAAACTTCATCTGGAGATATCTTTATTAATAACTATATACAGTAAAACCTTGGTTTGAGATTAACTTGGTTTGAGCGCGTTTTGCAAGACAAGCAAAAATTTTTCAGAAATTTTGACTTGATTTACAAGTGATGTCTTGATATACAAGTAGCGTCATGTCACAACTATACTAAGTATAAAAATGAAGGGAGGTGCCTCTAAGTGTAACAACATGGTTACATTTAATGAAGGTACAACATTTAGCAACTCAAGTGGTTGATGATTAAAAGAGGCAGATCTAAATATGCAGGCATCTGGGGTAAACCTGTCCACATAGACCATCCTCCTCACCGCCATCGAGGTCATCCCTTCCAATCGGCACTCCTTGTGCGGTTCAAGCCATGCTTTCAGATCGCTTTACTGCAGGATAGTCTTTCCGGTCACGTTTGCAGACTGACAGCGGTGAGAGTCGGCAATGCAGAGGACGGTCTATGTGGACAGTTTTACCCCGGATACCTGCATATTTAGATGTGCCTCTTTTAATCATCAACCATGTGAGTTGCTAAATGTTGTACCTTCATTAAATGTAACCTTATTACTACACTTAGAGGCAACTCTCTCCTCTTTTGTACTCTGTAGCTCCTGATGGATTTTGCTTCTAATCCCCTTGTGGAGGCTTCCATTTGTGGATGGACATTTTATGGTTAAACAACCTGGTGACATTGCTATCATCTTTTTATATGGACTATAAACTGAAGGACCTATGAATAAATGGTTAAACAACCTGGTCACATTGCTATAATCTTTTTATATGGACTATAAACTGAAGGACCTATGAATAAATGGTTAAACAACCTGGTGACATTGCTATAATCTTTTTATATGGACTATAAACTGAAGGACCTATGAATAAATAGTTGTGGAACGAATCATCCGAGTTTCCATTATTTCTTATGGGGAAATTCGCTTTGATATACAAGTGCTTTGGATTACAAGCATGTTTCTGGAACAAATTATGCTCGCAATCCAAGGTTTTACTGTATACCCAGATATATGTGCACAATTCTACCAGGGCTAAATACCTGTTTGTACTTGTCTGTATGTACAAATATTAATGTTTTTCTATATAAAGCTTGTATTATTTACATACTGGTGTACATCTATATACTTATGGTTAATGTTATATACTGGATGCAGTGGTTCCTCTGTTCTAAATTGCTTTGATTAGATTACTACATATTTTCCCAGGAAGGGAATCCCCTCAGTTCACAGAGGCCCTGTCCTGGATGGAGACACTGCCAACTTTATTATCAAACCCACTAATGGACTCAGCAAAGGTTCTGCTTCTGTTATTTACCTACAGGTTTAATGCAATAGCCTGTTTATTAGGGGCTATTCATCAACCCCCCCCCCCCACGCACACACACACACACAAAATAAAAAAAAATTAAAAAAAACAAGAGAGCTACAAAAAATTAAAAGTTGGGCTTTAGACTCAAAAAGTAGCAGTACTACATTGCAAGTTTTATTTTTGGGGAGAACCAAGAACAAACCCTGCTATATAGGCTGTTACATTTTGAATACTTTTATTTATTTTTTTTTCAATAACCCTGAGCATTGTCACTATAAAATCCTATATATGTTCCCATACTCTATTTTTTTCTGCTGAGGGCATGCAATTATCATAAATATCTGTTCTTCAGAAAAAGCTTACAACATTACCAGAAGAGCAGTAGTCATCAGTTTGCTAAGTGGCCTGACCCAAAGCCTAAACGACAGCCCCTGCATTCCTTACATAACACACTCATATCTATCGAAGAGCCCTTGACTCTTACAATAAATCTAATACTTTTAAAAAGTCTGTGATAGCTACAGGAACATACATTAGTATTAGTAGGGGTGACAATTTTCATTGAAAACTGTGCTTTACATACAGTATCTCACAAAAGTGAATACACCCCTCACATTTTTGTAAATACTTTATTATATCTTTTCATGTGACAACACTGAAGAAATTACACTTTGCTACAATGTAATGTAGTTGAGTGTACAGCTTGTATAACAGTGTAAATTTGCTGTCCCCTCAAAATAACTCAACACACAGCCATTACTGTCTAAACCGCTGGCAACAAAAGTAAGTACACCTCTAACTAAAAATGTCCAAATTGGGCCAAAAGTGTCAATATTTTGTGTGGCCACCATTATTTTCCAGCACTGCTTTAACCCTCTTGGGCATGGAGTTCACCAGAGCTTCACAGGTTGCCACTGGAGTCCTCTTGCACTCCTCCATGACTACATCACAGAGCTGGTGGATGTTAGAGACCTTCCGCTCCTCCGCCTTCTGTTTGAGGGTGCCCCACAGATGCTCAATAGGGTTTTGGTTTTGAAGACATGCTTGGCCAGTCCATCACCTTTACCCTCAGCTTCTTTAGCAAGGCAGTGGTCATCTTGGAGGTGTGTTTGGGGTCGTTATTATGTTGGAATACTGCCCTGTGGCCCAGTCTCTAAAGGGAGGGGATCATGTTCTGCTTCAGTATGTCACAGTACATGTTGGCATTCATGGTTCCCTCAATGAACTGTAGCTCCCCAGTGCCGACAGCACTCATGCAGCCCCAGACCATGACACTCCCATCACCATGCTTGACTGTAGGCAAGACACACTTGTCTTTGTACTCCTCACCTGGTTGCCACCACACACGCTTGACACCATCTGAACCAAATAAGTTTATCTTGGTCTCATCAGACCACAGGACATGGTTCCAGTAATCCACGTCCTTAGTCTGCTTGTCTTCAGCAAACTGATTGTGGGCTTTCTTGTGCATCATCTTTATAAGAGGCTTCCTTCTGGGGCAACAGCCATGCAGACAAATTTGATGCGGTGTATGGTCTGAGCACTGACAGGCTGACCCCCCACCCCTTCAACCTCTGCAGCAATGCTGGCAGCACTCATACGTCTATTTCCCAAAGACAACCTCTGGATATGACGCTGAGCACGTGCACTCTACTTCTTTGGTCGACCATGGCAAGGCCTGTTCCGAGTGGAACCTGTCCTGTTAAACCGCTGTATGGTCTTGACCACCATGCTACAGCCCAGTTTCAGGGTCTTGGCAATCTTCTTGTAGCCTAGGCCATCTTTATGTAGAGCAACATTTCTTTTTTTTCAGATCCTCAAACAGCTCTTTGCCATGAGGTGCCATGTTGAACTTCCAGTGACCAGTATGAGAGAGTGAGAGCGATAACACCAAATTTAACTCACCTGCTCCCCATTCACACATGAGACCTTGTAACACTAATGAGTCACATGACACCGCGGAGGCAAAATGGCTAATTGGGCCAAATTTGGACATTTTCACTTAGGGGTGTACTCACTTTTTTTGCCAGAGGTTTAGACATTAATGGCTGTGTTGAGTTATTTTGAGGGGACAGCAAATGTACACTGTTATACAAGCTGTACACTCACTACTTTACATTGTGTCATTTCTTCAGTGTTGTCACATGAAAAGATATAATAACATATTTACAAAAATGTGAGAAGTGTACTCACTTTTGTGAGATACTATAGCTCCTGAGGGTTAGGGAATCTCCTTTCAACTATCCTGGACCTAGAACAGCCCATCATTAGCCTCATTATTTTAGACAGCAAAGGAAGAAAAACAAAATGTAAAAGAACTGTATTCAAATAAATACACAAAAAATAGAAAGCAAAGAGATAAATATAAAAACACTATACATCAAATACATTTATTTGAGCACCTGTTATTTAGCACCTGTTTGAGGTAATAATAATACATTATTTTTCTACACCACTATTCCCCAACGGTCCCCCCTTTTTTTCCCTCCCCCCCCTTCCCCCCCCCCTTCCCCTATCCTTTCCTCCCCCTTCCACTCACTGGCACCTGTTTGCACCTTACATGCTTTTTTCACATTCTACCACACCTAGATTGTATGCTTCATTTCACTCCCTCACCCCTTCTCTCTTACTTTCTTTTACTCTGTCACCACCATTTCTTGTCTAGCACAGACATAATACTTACCATACCTACCATATTTGTTTCTTATATGGTATTCCTTTTCAAACATACATCAGAAAAATATGGTTCAGAACTCCCCTGTTGGTTTGGGCCATATATATCATACTTATAATGCCCGTGATTCTTTAGTGGTTTTTTTAGCCCACAGATCAAACCTGACTACCTTAATATGGGCTTTTCAGTTATTTTTCCTTGCAAATCTTCATCGCAGGTGATTTGGTGCTTTCCGGCTGGTTGTCTGCTCTGGCGGGCGGTGCTCAAAAGTGTGACCTCTCGTAAGCCACGTTGCTTCTCACCATCCTGGTCTGGGTTGTGACGGCAGTAGAGGAGGTTGGAATCCCCCTCTGGAGAAGAGGACAAAGCAATATATCTTTTAAAGGGATCTCCATGTGGGAACTTGTGTTTCCCGTTGGACATACTTTTACTTGGTAATTATACTGTATTGATGTATCGCATAATCAATGTAGTTCATATTATATTTATATGAATGGAACATGTATATGTATATCAACCCTATTTTCATGTTCTCCCCAGCAGACTGACCCTCTGAAGAAGACCCCAACTATAGGGGTTGAAACGCGTCAGGTTTAATGTTCATGATATAAAGTATTGCTATGAACAAATGTCTGCTTATGTATGTTCAGCCAATTATTCTTTTAAAATAATTCCCACTGGAGCTCATTGTTTTTAACTCTGATGATATATTATTATCCAATAAAATTGTTATATTTTTTCATACAACATTGACTACATCTGTTATTGTGCTGCCTAAAAACCCCAATGTGGGGAAACCTTCCTTTTTTGTTCTGTCTGGAAAAAGACCCCCTCAAAGAGGAGTCGTACTTCTCTCCCGGGCTCTGCACAAAAACATGGTTGAAACATTCATTTTTTCACTCATGTTTTTGCTAATAATGTGAACCATTTCTTTCTTACAAAAGTTTTTTTCTGCCGAGACTGGATCTGGCCGCTGTATTTTTTTTTTTTCTACCTATATCTGTATACATAGGACCGGAGCGGACTCGCCAGTAAGCTGACCAATATCTGTTTTTTTTTTTGTTTTTTTTTTATTATTATGTTGATTGTTGCATGTTTCCAATTGGTCTACATTTGCTATTCCTTTTAGGTTGCTTATTGTTTCTATTGATCCTGGTTCTACTTACATGGGTTTTCATATTTTCAACTGGAACTCATTGTTCTCTTGTTAATGGCAGGTTATTAATCTGTTTTCCTTCTACAGGCCGTGTGCTGTCAGGGCGCACTCCCCTCACCACCTCCCCCCCACAGCGTAACCCCACCCCCACCTCCTCCTGGGGATGGCGAGTGTGAATGGCCCTGAAGATGTCCTATTTAATCCTTGTTCAAGGATTGGGATGGCCTTTCGCTCTCTCTTTCCCCAATGGGACCACTGCATGATATTTTTTCATTTCCCACAAGTTCCCTGACTTACGTATATACACTCTGTATATGTTTATCTTCTTCTTCTTCCTCACATCTCTCCCTTTCCTGCTATTCTTTTTCTTCCCTCCCCCCTTTCCCCCCTCCCTGCTGGTATGCTTGGCAAGACAGACTGAAGGCCTTCATTCTATTTTTAAATGGCTAAGGTAAAGATTGTATCCTATAATGTTAGGGGTCTTAATGTCGCTGCTAAACGACATCAATTATATCGTGAACTAAAACAAGCCACATGTTCCATTGCCTTTCTTCAAGAAACGCACTTAACCCGCAGGACACCTGTTAGACTAACCTCACCTAACTTTCCGCAGTGGTACTATAGCCTATCAGACACCAACAAGACCAAGGGAGTAGCCATTGGTTTTTGCAGTAGTTTGTCTTTTAGGCTATCTAATATGCTTGCGGATGACTATGGTCGCTTTCTTTTTCTCAAGGGATTTATTGGAAATGTTCAATGCACGCTTGCAAATATCTATTGCCCGAACCATAACCAACCTGCCTTTCTCTCCCAAATATTGACTAAATTGTCACACTTTGCTAGGGGACTTACTATTCTAGCGGGGGATTTAAACATGTCGTTAGACCCCATTATTGATACATCACAAAGCCGTTCTAATATCTCTTTCAAAAGACTGAAATTTGTGAAAAAACGTCTTCTTGATCATCAATTGATGGATGTCTGGCGCCTTCTTCATCCCAAGGAGAAGGATTTCTCACACTACTCCTCAACGCACCAATCATACTCCAGAATAGACAATATATTCTTAGACCATTTTCATCTCCCCTTCTTACACTCTGCCCACATTGGCATCGCATCAATTTCAGACCATGCACCTGTGTCGATGACATTGACCATGCCCTCCCTACCCCGACGTACCACCAACTGGAGGCTTAATGATTCCCTTCTCACTAATGAAGCAGAGGTCTTTATGTTGGCTTCCCATTTATCGCAGTACTTTAGGGAAAACAAATCCTCTGACACCTCCCCTTCAATCATTTGGGAAGCTCATAAGGCTACCATTAGAGGCCAGCTCATTGAGGTTGGTGCGCGGACAAAAAGAGAGCATGGTCAACAAATTAACCAGGTTTTACAACAGATAGAGGCTCTAGACAAGCAGCATAAACTTTCTTTACATAATGAACACCTTAAATCCCTCACACTTAAACGTGAGGAATTGAAGTCCCTCCTTAATCTAGACACCAAGAGAAAGTTCCAACGTCTGTCGCAGAAATTTTACAAATGGGGGAACAAACCAAGTAGATTGTTGGCTAGATCACTAAAGACTAAACAGTCGCAATCGTTTATCCCCAAAATTAAGCTTTCGTCAGGTGCATTGGCCCATGCAACTCCAGATATCGCTAAAGCATTTAGAGACTACTACGGGGACCTATATAATGTCAAAAATGACTTGTCCTCTCTTCCTCATAAGGAGAGACGGAACCGTATGCTATCCTACTTGAGAGAGGCAAATCTTCCTAAATTGCCCATATCTGTCCTTAAAGAATTAGAAGAAGACTTATCGGTTGATGAATTTCAGGCAGCTTTGAAGTCCTCCCCCTCTGGTAAAGCCCCTGGACCTGACGGGTTCACGATTCTATATTATAAAACATTTAGCGACATCCTGCTCCCTCGCCCCTCTGAATATGCAAACTCAATCTCTCACTCCTCAGGTTTACGCCCAGAATCACTTTCGACTCATATCACAGTCATTCCCAAACCAGACAAGGATCCTACCCTTTGTAATAGTTTTAGACCTATATCGTTGATAAACGTTGACATCAAGTTATTCGCCAAAGTTATGGCAAACCGTTTACTTCCCCTTATACCAAATTGGATCTCAGGTTTCATATCCGCTAGAGAAGCAAAAGATAATTCCCTTCGTGCAATCTCCCTGATTCAATATGTTCGGTGGTGCTCCCAGCCCACCCTACTCCTCTCCACTGATGCAGAAAAAGCTTTTGATAGGGTGGACTGGGAGTACCTTAAGCTGACCTTACGCCACTTCGGTATGGGTCCTAAAATGTTCTACCGTATTTCCTCCCTTTATTCTAACCCTTCTGCTCAAGTTAGGATTAACGGAACGTTGAGTGACCCCTTTGTCTTACATAATGGAATCAGGCAGGGTTGTCCCCTCTGCCCTCTCCTTTTTGCTATCACTTTAGAACCTTTCCTCGCCACAATTAGGAACAATGCTAATATCAAAGGCATACAAATAGGCAACAGATCCCATAAATACGCGGCATATGCAGATGATGTACTATTTTTTATCCAACAACCTCGGATTTCGATTCCGAATTTGATGTCTGCATTTTCCACGTTTCAATCAATTAATTTCAAAATAAATTTATCTAAATCCGAAATTTTAAACATTAACATCCCTAAGTCCGAGACTCTCTCCCTTAAACCCCTTTTTCCTTTTCGATGGGAATCAAATTGTATGAAATACCTAGGTGTTTATCTTACCTCTAATCTTCAATCCCTTTTTCGATATAATTATATTCCCATGCTAAACAAAATCAGAGCCGACCTACGAAAATGGTCTAACTTGTCACATACTTGGTTAGGGAAGGTTAATATAATTAAAATGAACATATTACCACGCATCCTCTTCCTCTTTCAAATGCTACCACTAGGTGTCCCAGTGGGATTTTTTACTATTTTACAGTCCATGATCTCCTGCTTTATCTGGAAGGACAGACACCCTAGAATATCCAGGGAGTTATTGTTTCGTTCCAAATGCTCAGGTGGTCTGGCACTTCCTAATTTTAAAGCCTACTTCCAAGCAACTGTATTGGCCAGACTAGCTGAATGGAAATATGCCCTTAACTCGAAGCTATGGGTACAAATTGAGTATTTCCTAAGTGGTGTAGACCTTTCAATAGCTCCCTGGATACCCCGCTCCCACAGGAACCTTGCCCGTACTACCTCGGCCCTTACCATCTCCTCTTTGGATGTATGGGACGCACTACATAAAAAATTTTCCTGGAGCTATGACTCCCCTTTGCTACCTCTTCTCAATCACATATACTTTCTGCCAGGCCTTCTGGATCCAGGTTTTAAATCATGGAGGTCAGAAGAACCCCTCCTATTGCATCACATTCTAAATGGCAACGCACTCAAAACCTTACCTGCGAAACCTGCCACGTTCCTAGATAAATGGAGATACCACCAAATACAACACTTCTTAAGCTCCCTTCCTACTCCACTTAGGGGCGTCAGTGATTTAAACGATATAGAAGTAATATTTTTTCCAAAAGCCCCCCTCTGCATAGCATTTCTTTATTCTATAAAGCCCTTATTACTCTTCAAAACCCCGACCCCCCCCCCTACCTGACTAAATGGGAAATTGACCTTGGTCTTTCCCTGACTGACAACCAAAAGGATAGGATCCTCCAACTTGCTCACACCTCGTCCTTAGCCTCAAGAATGTCAGAGGTCAACTATAAATTGCTCACTAGGTGGCATTACACCCCAGTTCGCTTACACCAAATGTTCGTCGCCAGTTCCCCATTGTGCTGGAGGAACTGTGGGAACAAAGCTACTCATGCACACATATGGTGGTTCTGTCCACTGATTAAACCGTATTGGGAGTATATTCGCACTCTGATTGCTCAGATTGCTGATGTTCATATACCAAATGACCCATGGGCTATTCTTTTTCATGTCACAAAAACTCCCATAAAGTCGTACAAACGCTCAATCATTCCTTACCTATTGAACACTGCCAAAGCCTTAATCCCCACTTTGTGGGGCCAACCAATTATTCCTTCTATGAAGGCTTGGCTACAAATGGTTGACAATGTACACCTCATGGAGAGTATCACCCACAATATTAGAGGGACCTCCCAGAAACACTCTCTAACCTGGGACTCTTGGAAAAAATTTCAGCCTACCGCCACATATACAAATCTCTTGCTCTAACCCCTCAAACCTAACACTCTAGCGTAGCCATCCAGCACTTATTTATGCTAATTCTCCCCTCTGCTCAATACATGGTCTAGTATACCAGCAACTTCCTACCCTCTTCCCCTCCCATCTTCAATTCTTTCTCTTCTATTCTCTCTTTTTCTACCACTACTCTGTCTAGATGTATACCTTTATTAAACTAAAGCAATATTTTCTATTTAAATTATATTTAGATTATAGTGCTCACCTAGTTCACATCCTTTATCCAATTAGCTGTTTTGTCGACTCTATGTATCTTCCTGGATGTACCTACTATAATTTTCTAATTAGTGGATTCTATGAGTACTGTATCCTATGTTGTTGAAAAAATAGAAGTGTTATCTATTTTGTGTTATAATTGTATATATGGTATATTTTTCCTTAATAAAAATTCATCAAAAAAAAAAAAAAAATAATCTGTTTTGACTAGCGACTAACTGTGAAAAGGGATAATCCCCAGTCTTCATCATCAATATAAGGAGCGTCCACCTGCCGTTTGAATTGAAGACTCTCCATGCCAACATGAACTGAAGGCATGAGAGCCTTATAAATTGCAGACAATGGTTTGGATAAAGAGTCAGCATGAAGCATAGCATTCTATGTCAGAAGGTGCAAGATCCAATTTTGAAGCGCCAGATTGGGAATGATAGGCATGGTAGAGCTGCAGATATCGTAAAAAACAACCAGCTGTCAAAAGTTAACAATTTCCCTCCAGCACAAATATGGCCATGGGTTTTAATGCCCCTAGACGCCCAAACAATCAGATCAGGAATCGATTGGAACTTAGACAGTACTGGGTTAAACCAGACAGACTTTGTCACATGCTCTCAATTTTTGTTTGGTAGAGGCTAACAAGGGGTACAGATTTAATTTGGCAAAATCGGTAACATTAGGGGAGGTATTAATTCTCATATACTGTAAGGAGTCAGTCCATGCAAGAGGTAATGTATGGTCTGCAACCTCTCGTTCATAGTCATTATGATCCATCTCTCATTTCCATCAGTTCAATAGAGGTACACGACCATGTCATAAATGTGGTTTCTGTAGGTACATTTATGCAACACGCACCATTGCCCTTCCCAATGGCCGTCTGTATTCCCCTAAATTTTAAGTCACATGTCAGTCAGTTGGCATTGTCTACCTGATGACCTGTGGCTGTGACGCCTTCTATGTGGGCAAAACAAAGCGCCCATTTTTTCACCGTATACGGGATCATGTTTCCCTTGTATGCAAAAAAAGAATGGAGACACCCATTAGCCGCCATATGGGCCTCTTTCATAAATTTGATGACACCATGATGCGTTTTGTAGCCTTAGAACATGTTCCCCCAGGAGAAAGGGGAGGCAACTATGACCACATCCTCTTACAGCGGGAGGCCAAATGGATTTCAAATTTAGATGCTTTAAAAGCCCCAGGTCTAAATGATGCTCTAAGCTACAAACCCTTTCTGTGAACTATTTTCTTTTTGGGTCTAATATTCTCTATATCAGTATTTTGTTTTGTAGCTTTATCTTTATTATAATTTTGCTTGCCACAATTTTTGTAGTACAATTTTTGTAGTATTTTTTTATTATATTATTATTTTTCAACATTATTTTCATTTTTAATTTTATCTTATTTTATATATATTTTTTTCATTTTTATTTATTTCATTTATTTTTCTTTGATTACTTACCTCCAAACAATATTTTTCAATTTTAATATATTGAATTTTCATATTCTTTCATGTTATTACTAATTTACCTACCTATGAATTTTTCTACATTAATGAACATTTCCTTCATGTTTTAGCCCCTCCTCTATCCTGGATTGCCCCTTTTTTTAAACTTGCATGGACACCCAGGCATTTGCTGAATGTTGGTTTCTAATCAATGACCTCGTCTCCAAATGCCTCTTTTGGCTCCCTGCGCTATGTATCACATCCCCAATATATCTCCATCTATTTATTTTTCCATCTGGCCCGCTCATGCAATGACTGATGTTTGTCTCATCAGTTCTCTTATACTCCTTTCTGAGTCTTGCCAGCCCCCCTCCCATCAAGTGAGGGCAAAACCACTTCTAAAATGGCGATCGATAGCTGTATGTTCTAACAGCCTCGGACGCCGCCTGTATTGATGTGTGCACATGCGCAGGGATACCTTGTACATCCCCGGAGCGGCGGTGACGTCAGACGCTGGCCGCTCCGGAGTGTAATATTTAAACAGGGAGATTTCCTTTACTCCCTGTCATTGCTCTGCTGGACACCACAGAGGAAGGAGGGAAGGATCTCTCCTCCTTACTCCATTGAACTCCTGAAACTTTTCTGCAAGGTAGGCAGCCTCATTCAATGTTAACCTTTGGATCTCTTTATCCACTATTCCTTTGTTTACAACTGGCTTAATTGAACTAAATTTAAAGTAAATCTCATTTTATTTGGCTATCTACATGGTTGATGTGTTGGATTTAAGTGTAGGCTGATTTTGATTCCTCCCTTTCCAGACTGTCCCTACTTCTTCTCCATATTGAAGTTTTTTTCTATTACATCCTATGGCTGGTGCTCCTGTCCCACTAAACACCCAGGATGTCTTATGTTATCAAAATTGATTCTATCATCTAAAGTATATCCAGGTAAAATTTACCAAAAAATACTATTGGATTTTTTCAATATAATGATTTTTGATTGAATACAATCAATTATTTTTCTTCTCAAACATTTAAATATTTAAATACCGTATTTATCAGCGTATAACACGCACAGGCGTATAACACGCACATTCATTTTAAGAGGGAAGTTTCAGGAAAAAACTTAAATTTTAAATAAGGAACTTTGAAGCAAAATAAGGGTCAGTGCCCATCTGCAGCCTCACCATTGCCATCAATGCAGCCTGATTAATACCCACCTGCAGCCTCACAAGTGCCATCAATGCAGCCTTATTAGTCCACATCAATACAGCCTCACCATTGCCATCAATGCAGCAGCCTCACCATTGCCATCAATGCAGCAGCCTCGCCATTGCCATAAATGCAGCAGCCTCGCCATTGCCATCTATTGACTTCCTATTAAAGAGGCCGCCAAGTAAACAGGAGATTCTCACTGTATGTAATCTGATGGCACTCACCCCCCCCCCCCTTGCCCCCGAGGCAGCTGAAATTGAAGTATTTGCGTATAACACGCACACGCTATTTGCACCCGATTTTCATGGTGAAAAAGTGAGTGTTATACGCCAATAAATACAGTATACTTTTCCAATCTTATGCGTCCTGTCTTTTTCAGTTAGGACACTATATAAAAACTTTGATTATACAAGTATTACCTCTGCAAGCAAACCGGAGATCCAGGAATTTCAATGAGTGGGGGCCAACTTAGGGGTTAACCTTTTCATTACTTGGCAAATCTTCAGCCTCATTTTACAAATATTGTTTCTAGGTAAGGTTATAATTTTTTTCATTTTATTTTATTTGACTTTTTGTTTAATTTATCAATTAAACATCAATTTAACATAAATAACCTGAATTAAATTAACAATGATTTATATAAATTTCATTCAATACTTTATAAATTTGATATTTTTGATCTGTAAGAGTTGTCTCTACTATGAAATTTGTTTGATTTAAATTAAATTTTATTTTGTACTGATGGCTTTTCTTTCTTTATGTAAATTTCAGTCTTACAAATGGTACCACATGATCTCCTGAAGAAGCTCCACTGAGCGAAACATGTTCAGAAAAAAAGTGGTATCTGTATCATAAATTGTTGTTGCACTTTATGAATTTTTTGGAAATTGTTGTACTATGTATGGCCCGTTAATAGGCCTTTTTTAAAATCAATTGTAATAATAAAAAATTCTCTTTTATTCTAATACAGTTTGAACCAGTGTTAAAATTTTTTGGAGATTGACACCTTTAAAGTCCCAAGGCTTTATGCCTACAGCTCTTTCTTTTCATATCTATATGTATACGGGATGTGGTGTCTTAAATGTTGGTCTTTCTTGTTTCCATCTTTCATCATACTTCCATATGATCCTATATCCACATAGGTAAAGGAATAATTGGCATCAGCCACTGCCATTAGGACAAATGAAAAATATTTTTTATAGTTAAAATACTTTGAGCCACTACGAATTGGGCTGATTATTCTGATGTACTTTCCATTTATTGCACCCACACAATTTGGGAAATTGCACCGCTCCCAAAAAACTTTGGCAATTTTAGCCCAGTCTTCCCTAGTTGGCTACTTCATCACCAAGTCCTTTAAAACTAGCCAGATAGCTGCACAGGTTGTATGCACAATAGAACTCACGGTCGATTTGCCCAACTTGAATTCGTATTGTAAACTGGCAAAAGAATTGCCGGTAGCCAGGTACCTGTAAGGAAGGAGAAGGATAATTATTTGTCTGCTTAATTTTTTTTGTTTTTTGCTCTAAGTTAAGTAAAGATGAGATGGCGTAGTGTACGCAACACCTACATCAAATACGTGAGGTCAAGAGTGGATCAGCTGCCACGACAAATAAAAAAAGCATACGCATTTGCTGGCTATCTGGCTTTTTATTAAATATGTTACCTTAAGGTGACAAGTAATCGCTCAGCTGGCTCCACACTATTTCGGAAAGTGGTGTTCTGATGCTCCACACTGCTGTAGATCTGTTGAAGCAATTCGTCCAAACTGAAATTTAAATATATACAGAGAAGAGGCAAGATTACATAGATAAGGGAAGGGAGGAGGTATCAGATAAGGAAGTGAGGTGAAAGGGGGGAAAATTAGGATAAGGGGGAGAAGTGGGGAGAGGGAGGGAGGTTGGATACAGAGCAGAGGGATGTATTGGGTTATGGAGGGTGAGGCATGGAGGGGGTAAGGGAAAGTGGGGGTGAGGGATAGATTGGTGATGTATAGTGGTGGGGAGGGATAGCGGGATGAGGGGTATTGGGGTGGGAGGGTTGTTCAGATACCGGTTACGGTGAAGGTTAGGAATGGAGGTGGGAGGGAGGTAGGGTGAGGGATGGAGGGGGGGATGTAACATAAAGGCAGGTATAGGCGAATGGGGAGAAAAAGTATAATTGCTCACCTGTCAACTGACATACTAGTGTAGTTGAAAAATGTTTCATTATGTTGACGTAGATCATTGTAGATCATCTTGAACTGTCCTCTCTCATCCCTATTTGCAATTACAGGGTGTACCCAGTATCTTCTGGTTGGCAGCGTCATCATCCACCTCCGCAGCCTGGCTTTCTTCTTTTTTATAATGACTGCAGCAGTAGTAGTAACTACTGCTGCCATAACCAAAGACAATGAATGGTACATTACCCTACACTCCTCTCTACACACTCCACAAAAAACAGGAAGAGAACAGGAAGTAAATAAAGCTATTTTTTTTTTTTTACGTCAGCATAAACACTGGGTTCCATTGGCCAGACATGAAATCGCAGTCACCTCCCAAAATTAGAACTAATTCCTGTAGAATCGTTATAAATTCGCAAAAAACACATAATGAATTCGCAAAGAAGATTCGCAACGCAATCGGATCAAAATCACGATAAATTTGCAACGCATCAGTGTGAACCGGGCCTTACGGGGGAGGAAGCGCCGACGGCTGAAATATTAAACTCCTTAAAAGCCGAATTCTCGTCCTCCAACACATATACCATCTAAAAGACCTTAGCAAATTTCTCTCTAAAATGAAAAGGGTCATCATGTATTGTAACTCTAATAAGGGCATATGTTCAAAAATTTACATATTTAGATCCTGCGTCAATGGTGTTGGCTAGTCAAAAATAAGATTTAGATGAGGCAGTTTCTATTATAGATATTTTAAGAAGACAATTAAAAAGAAGTAATTTAAAAACTAAGATATCTGTCATTCAGAATAGCAATTTTAAAAGAGACACCAAGACTAGGTTAAAACAGGTGATGCTGCCCCCTTCAGGAATGACAGGGTAAGACAGTTTGATCATAAAAAGCCACTTAGTTGTTTCTATTGCCAACGAGTAGGTCATTATAAATCGCAGTGTAGGAAGTATTTAAGAGATATTGAGTTGAAAAACATTGGGAAAGAAAATGGACTGATATCCATTCAACCTTCTTCCCGACCTCCAGCAGAAGAAGTCAAGACTTTTTCTCCTTGAACTCCTCCGAGGAAAGAGCTAAGAGAGATTGCTATGAATATGAATGCACATTCAACCAGTGAAATCAATGGGAGACAGCCATTATTGGCTTCCCTATGACAAATAGAGGAAAAAGAATTAGTATCTCATAATCTAGATTATGTAGCTCCCATATTTCTAGACAAGAGTGGTCGTCCTTTTTTAAAAGCTAGAATTCTTGGGTATTTTTCTCGTCTGATTACTTCTGTGGAAAAGGGGTTCGACGAATCTGTCCGGCAATTAGTGGGTGTACATTATGTGGTAAAAGCAACAGAGCATATTGTAGGTTTTAACAAAATCATTTTACAGACCCCACATAGTACCTTGAAGTTCCTTTTTGAGAAAAATGTTCCTGGAGTCTCCAATCAAAGATTTTCTCAATGGTTGTTGGCTTTGTCATCTAAACAAATACAGGTTGAGCACAATGCCAAGTATATCCTTCCACAGTTGATGGAATACAATGGGATAGAACATGAATGTTTGTGTGAAGTCCATGAGACTCACCTCTCTTCCATAGAGAAGCAGAGAAAATTGATGAACCTGTATTTGTTGATGGTTCAAGATACTGTATGTCAGGTAATTATTACAGTGGGTATTCAATTTGGTATCCAGAGCGTAATCTTTCCATACAACACAAGTTGCCAGGACATTTTTCAGCTCAACGAGCAGAACTTGAAGCAGTAAAAACAGTATTGACAAGGAAGAGAATAGAAGTCCTCTAGTGATCTATAGTGATAGTTCATATGTCGTTCGTTCTCTTATTGACTACCTACCTATTTGGAAACGTAGAGTTTTTGTAGATTCATCCAATACGACCCTTGTGCAGAAAGAGACACTTGAATCAGTTTTTGAACTTACAGAGAAAAATCCTCTTGCATATGCTATTGTAAAAATTCCATCACATATAAAAGACAATAGTGAGTTAACTGTAGGCAATCAAGTAGCAGACACATTAGCAAAGGAAGCAGCTTTGCATTGAGAATTAGTGATTCAACCTGATTCAACCTGAATCGGTCCCAGTTAATGTTGTGAGGAAAACACACATATTCTCTTATTTGCAGAGGAACAGAAAAGGGATGCTTCTCTTTTTTCTTCTTCTCTGGGTGACCCAAAATCTTCCTTTGTTTGTGAAAACGGGATCTTGTGTAATGACTTAGATGAGTTTCTGCGTCCTGTTATACCACAACACATATAGGTGGAATTCACTAAATTCAATCATGAAAGTTTAGGCCACATTGGTAAGCAGAAATTGATTGAAATTGGGATAAAATGTATGAGACTGTAGACAGTGTAATTAAATCATGTCTAATTTGTGCACAAGTGAATCATAGACCAAAGGGTCAGAAACCTCCTTTACAAATAATTCCTCCAGCAGACGGACCTTGGTCCACTATACAAATAGATTATATAGGACCATTACCATCAGGGAAAAATGGATTTAGATTTGCTTCAGTTTTGGTTGATGTTTTTTTCAGAGTGGATCGAGATATTACTAGTTCGCAAAGAAAATGCTTTAACAACTGCTAGGATGCTAATTAATCATGTTTTTCCGGTTTGGGGTATACCAGCAAACCTCAGTAGTGACAGAGAATCCCACTTTACAATCTAAAATCTTGGGAATAGAACAGAGATTTCATTATTGTTATTATTATTATTATACAGGATTTATATAGCGGCAACAGTTTGCGCAGCTCTTAACAAAATGAAGGCAGACATTACAGTTGCATTACAATTTGGTACAAGAGGAATCAGATATGTACCATATCATCCACAGTCTGCAGGTATTGTGGAACGAATGAATAGGACTATCAGATCTAGAATTGCAAAAATGTTGTTAGACAGAGGAAATACTTGGGTTGATGCTGTACCATTTGTTCTGATGAGTGTCAGAAGCACAGCATCTTCAACAACACAGTATTCTCCTTTTGAATTAATGACAGGAAGGAAAATGGCGCTTGTGTTTCCCAATGAACCTTTTTTGTCTACGCCGCAAAGACAGGCAATAGAGAAAACAAAATGGTTACAGATGCTACAGGACAATCTGAACAATATTTTGCCACATGCAGCTACTTGTATGCAAAAAATGGTTCCTCCACATACAGTATTTCTAAGTTTGAGAAAGGAGGACAACTATATGCATTATATTTCAGTTATGTTTAATGTTTAGAATGAAAAAAAAAAATTTGAATTAGAAATGAAATCAGGAAAGGTGATGATCTTTTGCAAAATATGCTTAAGAGAAGAATGGGTTCTGGAGTTGCAAACTCAGTTACAAATGACAAAACATTTGGAATTATTAGAACAAAGCCAGAGTATTTGTGATATGGATGGAAGTGTGAATGATATAAAGGAAACATGATTATTATTCATATTTCAGAGGGGGAATGTTATATTCTTAATATCTACAATTTAATTCGGTCCCATAAATATATAACTGAGGTTATGAAATCTCCTGTAATTATGTGTGCAAGGAAGGTCTTTTGAGCTAATGTGTGGAAATAAAATCACACTATTTGATTCAAGCTCAGTCATAGAACTAAGAAATTTGTCTCACAATCATCTAGAAAAGGCAGAAGAGTCACAGTTATATTGACTTTATTACATTGATGCAGTAAATGCTTCTTTCTGGCAGCTCGACCATGCAGCTCATTCTTGTTTAAGTATCATCGAATTGTGCTCCTACATGCTATTTCTTTTTATCTTGTTCTAGGAAAACCTCACTCAGCATGATAATGAACCCATCAATTTGCTGCTTCTCTACTCCATAACGAGTAAAGCCACGTACACAGGAGTGGAATGTCTGAGAGAAAAAGTCTGATGGAATATTTTCATCGTCTATTCCAATCGTGTGTGTGCCTCATCAAACGTTCTTTTTCGAAAATTCTGACGGACCTAGAAATGGAACATGTTCTAAATATTTCCGACGGAACCAATTCCTATCGGGAAAACCACTCGTCTGTATGCTGTTCCGACGGACCAAAAACGACGCATATTCTGAAGCAAGTACGAGACGGAAGCTATTGGCTACTGGCTATTGAACTTCCTTTTTCTAGTCCCATTGTCCGTGCTGTACGTCACCGCGTTCTGGATGGTCGGATTTTGGTTTGACCGTGTGTAGGCAAGACCGCTTGAATGGAATTCCGTCGGAGTTCCATAGGAGAAACCTTCGGAGTTTATTTAGATGGCAAAACTGGTCGCGTGTACGCGGCATTACTGGCCACAGTGGATCCAGGACATTCCAGGCTCAAAAGATGTTTGTGTTGAATGATGCTGGCCATCAGGCTGCAGACATCTACTGGCAGATAATAAAGTACTGCTGGAGAAATCTCTGGATTAAAGGTGAATAATGCAGCGAAAGCTGGTTTTGTTGTTTTATCTTTTCATGGGTTATTCATTCTTGTTTTATTTTGGGCTTGAGTTCTTCTTCAAAAGTGACCCTGTTGTTACTGTAAAATAATAGAAGAAGAACAACAACATTGTAAAAGAAGATTAGTAATATTTACCTTTCCAGTGGGTGGTGACTTCAGTCTTTGCTCTCTTGCTAAGCTAAAGGCACTGAAACTATCCAACACTTTCACATGTGTTGAATACTTGGTTCTCTAGTGAGCTCTGTGATTCCTCCCACCAGCCGCAATATCACTACTGTGTCCTGCTGTGATGTAGTGGCCAGCAGGAGGAAACACGGCACCCCATGTGGGGGACCAGGTCAGGGGAGGACTAGGAACAATTGGTTTGGGTGGCAAACACAACCATTGTAGAGTTGGTTTCATTATAGAGATGGTTTCCAATGGACTAAACAAATTGCACCAAACAAAGGGTGCCTCAGTGATTGGCGGCCATAGTGAAAGAGGGGTTTTGAATTAATTGCTGAAAAAATGTGCAATGAATTGTAAGGAAGGAAAAGATGACTGCTGCCCTTTGAAAATAATGTAGAATTACCTAATTATAATATCATGCAATCATAGTAAATAATCCTTATTACAGAGCTATCTCTTTTTTGTTGATTTATATTGTTTATACATTATATTTTATATATAATTACTATTACTACATTACTATTTATATTGCTTAACAAGTTCTAGCACTATTTGGAGTTATAGTGAGTTTTACATCTATCATCTTTATAGGTTCTGCGAGAAACCAGAAAATTGTATTCATTTAAATACTCCTTTGTTATATCTTCTTAGTTCTGATGAAGGGGATAAACTGGGGCCCCAAAGCACTTTTGGATTGATTTACTAAAATCAAATATGCTGTTCATTTTGCAAGGGAATTTGCCTCAGAGCTTAGTAGATGTGGTGAAATGTATCTTTGCAAAGAATACTCAATCATGTGCAAGGAAAAAAAATGCATTTTTGCTTACACCTGATTCGATGATGGAAGTCAGCAGAGCTCAACCTCATCAGACAAATTGTAGTAGAAGGGTATGGCGCTGTTCCTTTATCTGATTAATGGTTCCCTACCTGCATGTTTATGTATTTCTGAATTTAAACAAGACATACAGGTGTCAAATGGTGGTATCCTTAAAAGATGTTTCACAATATTGAACAGAGTATAAAAATATATCTAAAATGATAATGGTGTCAAACTCCATACATAGTGTTGCTTGTTTAAATCTTATATTTCAAATGGCACTAGGTGAACGTGCATAAGGTCCGATTGGGGGAACCAAAGGCAAAGTGGGGGGGGGGGGAGAGAAAAGGGGGGGGTCTCCCGTAGACGTCCTGCTGACGAAACGCGTAGGGCGTGGCCTAATCTGTGCTTCCCAACATTACTTGCCTACAACAGCTGAAGGTTAACCGTGACTGTTTTCTACTTTGCTTGATTCATACTGTGAAATTGTGAGTACCTCTCCACTTGTTTAAATAAACCTTTTTACAAAACGATTTTACACTATGGGCACCCCTTCTCTCTTTTCACATGACACACCACGATCCTGAGTCTGCCAGAGATTGCCGTACAGTGGCGCAAAACTGTAACTGCCTGATACCCCTGCAGGGGTGAAGTGATCTGGTGAGTGACTGCACATTTAGAGCACGGATTCTCAAACAACCGAAGGATTACAATCACAAACACCACATGCACTAAGATATTGCACAAATAAGGACTTTTTATGAATCTGACAGAACGTTTACTGCACAAGAAGGACTCTTTAGAACTTGATAGCACGCTTGCACTTTATTAAGAGTGATTTTCAGATACTTATCAGTCCCTTTCACCACCGTTTGACCTCCCACACCCTCCCTTTCCCCCTCCCTTCCCCTTCCACACCCCCATCCTCCCCCCCCCTTTTCTCTCCCCCCCCTCCCCCCTCCCCCCCCACTTTGCCTTTGGTTCCCCCAATCGGACCTTATGCACGTTCACCTAGTGCCATTTGAAATATAAGATTTAAACAAGCAACACTATGTATGGAGTTTGACACCATTATCATTTTATATATATTTTTATACTCTGTTCAATATTGTGAAACATCTTTTAAGGATACCACCATTTGACACCTGTATGTCTTGTTTAAATTCAGAAATACATAAACATGCAGGTAGGGAACCATTAATCAGATAAAGGAACAGCGCCATACCCTTCTACTACACTAATCAACTCAGCTGTCCCCATTTATGGTGACTGCATGTTGGGCGGCAGCAGTTCCAAAGGGTTTACCAATATATCTCCACTATTTCCACTGCGCGGGTCCATTATTCTTTTCACTCATCAGACAAATGTCCTTGCAAAGAGAACAGCCTATTTGCTTTTAGTAAATCAACTCCTTTGGTTTTCTAATTTGATCTCCTACCTAACTTTAAGTTTGGAATAAATTATATCTGGACTGTTAATTTGTGGTGTGGAGTTTTATTCTTAAATCAGATGTTCTATTGATTCATGTAGCTTCTTGTCCTGCTGACAATTGCATACCTCCCAACTTTCTGAACTGGGAATGAGGGACACCTATAACCAAAAAGTATGTAGACATAGGACACACCCCCTGCCACACCCCCCTTAACCACTTGACATCCGCGCTATGGCTGAATGACGGCCACAGCGCAGTTCTGAATTCCCAGGAGGCCGTCATATGACGGCCTCCGCTGTGCACGCGCCCTGCAGGGCGCACGCCGAGCGCGCTGTGATCACCGATCCGAGTAAGGGGCTGGTCCCGGCCCCTTACCATGTGATCAGCTGTGAGTAGCTGATAGCGTGAGTAGAAAAAAAAGCCGATCACCGGCTCAGATGCGAGGAACATCGGTCCTGAAGTGGAAGAGGTAACATCTGCCTCATCTGTGCCACCTAGCAGTGCCCACAGTGCCACCTAATAGTGCCCACAGTGCCACCTAACAGTGCCCACAAGTGCCAGCTATCAATGCCTACCAGCAGTGCCAATCAGTGCCACCTATCAATGCCCACAAGTGCCAGCTATCAATGCCCACCAGTAGTGCCAATCAGTGCCACCAACAGTGCTGTCGATCAGTGTAACTGATCAGTGCCCATTATTGCCACCCATCAGTGCCCATCACTGCTGCCTATCAGTGCCCATCAGTGTCGCCTCATCAGCGTACATTAATGAAGGAGAAAAATTACCTGTTTTAAATTTTTTATAACAAAATATAAAAAAAATAATATATATTTTTTTTAATTCAGTCTTTATACATTTTTTTAACAAAAAATAAAAACCACAGAGGTGATCAAATACCACCAAAAGAAAGCTCTATTTGTGGGGAAAAAATGATAAAAATGTAATTTGGGTACAGTGATGTATGACCGCGCAATTGTCATTCAAAGTGCGTCAGCGCTGAAAGCTGAAAATTGGTCTGGATAGGAGGGGGGTTTAAGTGCCCAGTAAGCAAGAGGTTAAAGGAGAATTGTACAAAAAAAAATGATTGGTTAAACCCACAAGTGTTTTTTTTTTTTACCTCTACTATTCCTTTATATTGTCTTCTGCAATTTACAAATGCAGCAATTTAGAAATTGGATGAAAGGTTTAGCATTGGTGAACACTTTTTGATAGATAAGTAGTGCATTTTATATAGATCATGCCAAAATAGGAAAAGTTAGAAGGAAAGAGGGACAGAGGAACTTTGTTCTGAATGACAGCCCCCGAAATGAGGTACAGTTGCGAGCTATGTAACTGTACTGCCCAGTTTTTGTACAGGCATTTTAGGGACAGGAAGTAGGAGAAAACCTCTCCAGTGGGGCATTTTTTTTAAATTAAAATATTAAACATGTTATACTCATCTGCTCTGAGCCCCGATCCTCCTCTCCTAGGGTGCCTTGCCAGCAATCTTGGCTCCTCCTCTTCTGTGTCTTCCCTCATAGCAAACACTTGCTATGGTGGCAGACATGAGAGCACACTACTGAGCAAGGCTGTGTGTGTCCATAGACACACACACAGCCTTGCTCAGCCCTGGGCCCCGCTCTTTGCTCACAGGATTTGACTGACAGCAGCAGGAGCCAATGAAGCAATATCAAAAATATTACCCCACTACGTGGAATTATAGGAATGAATACAAATTGTCAAAATTAATTATCTGTAACTGCCGCAGTTAACCCTATGAGCTAAATAAACACAAATGTCAAACATACAGTATATGTGAAATTGAAAACCACTCTGCTATCTATATAAATTTGAACTGTAAAGCCCACATTCATCATTTTGATAAAAGCATAAAGCATAAATAAAGCATAAATATACTGTGATATAAAACCAATAACAGCAAACAGTCCAGTAAAAAGTCCCAGTATGACGGTGCTCTCAATATAAAGTGCTTGTGCTCCTATGGACATAAAATGTACTCCATTCAAAGTGTTTCTGTTGTCCTCATATGGACTGACACTCAACACAGAATATTAACCTACTACTCATATTTCTAGATACTGTATCAGTATCTACTGGTCATACTGTGCTTTTTGGGATTGCTCGAGTATGTTTTCTACACCGTTCATACTTCACCCAATGGTCTTCCATGTGTATTGGGCCTCCGCTCTTACCTCTCTCCCCAGGTACACACTCGTCCTAGAACCCACAAACGGCTTCCAAACGGCTTCCAACCGGCTCCGTCCACAACTATCTACTTTTCAGTTGCGTTTTAACTTCCCCAATGGCTCCCACTGTTCTCAGCAAAGCCTAGGAATGCAATGAAATGCATTATGGAAAAAACATTTAACCTTTAGAACCACTTTGACCTATTTATTAATTTCTCTATAATTTTGGCAAAAATCTGAAGATTTTGGTGAAATTTCGACATATTGATGAATTTGAGTCAATGGGCAAGGTGAAATTATACTCTAAACCCAAAAACAAAAATGTAATATATTGCAGCAGCTTTACAGTGCTTAGGTGTGGTGGCTGCATTCGTTATCTTTTTTCAGGCTTTTTTTCCCTTTATTTTTACCTTGTAATCCACTTCCTACACCTAGGTGGCTATATTTATTTCTTTACTGTGTCTATGGGGGCAGCCATGGTTGTCACTTAGGCTGGACTTCAGAAATGTCTGCCTTTATTCATCTCCATCACATAGGTCACATTCACCTGTTCCATGATTCAGTGCCAGATCTTCCCCTCTTTTATGCATCTTCTGACTTCCTGCTTCAGTCTACTATTTCAAAGAGGAACATTTTGGACCATGTCTGACCCAAATTGGAGCTTGACTGTTTTGTACTGCCATGCTTATGCAATGAAGGGAAAGAAATACAAAGACGTGTGCGGATGTACTATGTTTTTGCATGTTTGAAGTCACTCCAAGTTGCCTAAAAAGATTTATTCCAGGCTCCAGGCACTGAATAAGGTGTGGGCTTCTGGAGTAGTCCTCCACTCACACTTATTCATGGTGTGTTGTCTTTGGGAGAAAGTAAAAGGGATCATAAGTTATATGTGTGTTGCACATTAAAAGGTTGCACTTACCTTCCTAGCTCCGGGACTGTTTGTCTGTTTGTGTATTCTTCCAGAATGTGTCATGTACTCTGAAATACCATTAGTATTGTTCCCATCATCTTTACTTAAAAAAAACACTGTTTAATTTTATTTGGCTTGTAGTAATATGTTAAAAAATTATGTTTTATTAAATAGTTATACTGTATAAAAACTTTACACCCGACCAGTTGCAGTGGGCTAGAGCAGGGAATGGAGAGGAGAAAGTATCTCCACCACTATCCAAAAATTTGGGATAAACTTTTTTTTTTTTGGACCCATGATTGGAGTCAGATATATAAATACTGTACCTTCTTTTCTAAAGTTCACAATACACATTGCAAGTATGTAGTGAAAGGACCTGCTTGATTGGATAGACATTGATTGGATAGTCTCATTTCACAAAGTTTTCGTAAATCTAATGCTGAAAATGATCAAATTGCAATATGTATAGTGATCCAAAGATGGCTGATCCACACTGGTTCTGTGGGGGGTCTTTTGGAGGTTATGATGAGCCTACCTCAGGATTATTTTTAGAAATTGGTAGAATCTATTGCTCTCTGAAATAAAAGTTTCTGAAAGAAAGAGATGACACGAGGACATTTGTGTGTTTCTGTCTGTTTCTCATAAATCTATTCTTACCATTTCCTAACCACAGTGATGCTCCCCCCATGGAATTAGCTGATGTCTCTGGAAGCTACACAGGATAAATAAAGGTCTTCTCTCCCTGGGAGGTCCGGCTTCTATTTTCAATAAAACATCTGTAGGAGAGCATTCATGGGTCTCGGTAACCAACTGTGGTGCTCAGCCAATGTATTTGTTATCAAGGATAATTCAGGCCGCATATTAAAATAATGTCATGTTTTATAAACATGGAGGCCAATTTTACCAAATTTGGAATCCTTAGCTTTTGCATGAGAGGGATGAGTGATGTCACCTTGCCTAGGAGAATATTACAAAAGCTGTGATCTAAGGTAGGTATTTCTTCCTTCTTTTAGTTAAGTTTTTTGTTGTTGTTAGGCCTAGGGATTTAGAATTGTAGATTGGGGGGGGGGGGGGGGGGAAATACCTTAATACCTTATACTGTATGTTTTAGTTGCTCAGAGCTGCAAGATCCACTTTGAGGTAGAAGGAAACACAAATAGATTGGCCCATCACTATTTTATAGCTCCAGATTTTTGTTTATAGTCTAGGTATGTGCCCAGTAGTATGAAGGGGTTAACCAAAAATCTTCTATGATCCAAATCAATCTATTTTTTTCCGGGTTTTCATACAAAATGTGTCCTATAATGGCACTAATGAATCCTAAGACAAATGATCTTTCAGAATCTCCATATGAATGTTTAAGTCAAATTCTACTGGTGCATGGCCAGCTTAAATCGGAGTTCCACCCAAAAGTGGAAGCTCAGCTTATCTCTCTCCTCCCCCCTCCGGTGCCACATTTGGCACCTTTCGGGGGGGGTAGAGGGTACTTGTTTTTGACAGGTACCTGTCCCCAGATCCGTTGGACCTCTCCGTGGCGAGCAGCCCCTCCTCCTTTCCTGCCACAGGGCCATTCAGAACGTGCATGCACATTAGGGAATCTGCTGTGAAGCCCCAAGGCTTCACTGCCGATTTCCCTTGCAGGCTATGGCAGCGGCAGCACCCAAGAGCCGATGGAAACATCGGCTGGGGTGCTGACATCACTTGATTCCAGGACAGGTAAGAGTCCTAATATTAAAAGTCAGCAGCTGCAGTATTTGTAGCTGCTGATTTAAAATTTTTTTGTGGGGGGCTGGAGCACCGCTTTAAGTCACCTAGGAAATGAGCATATAGGATCATAAATCCTATGAAGTGGGAATTGACTTTTGTCTCAGCTGTATTGTTTTCAGGGAGTGCATTTTAAATTGATTCAGCACAGCAATTCTACCAAACAGTAAGTTAAATCTGAACTTTATGCCAAGTAATTATATGACTTTCATGGAACGTAAGAACCATACCTAATAATTATGTCATTAAGAGCATATACCACTTATATGGGCATAAAATTCAGAAGTAGTTAAACAAAGGGTGTAAAAAAAACGTTCATACACCAAAATGACAAAATCCTCCTCTCTTCTGTAACTTCCCTTGTGTCATGACACTTTGTTCCAATGTCCTGGGCATTCCAAGAAAAACAACAGAGGACAGGTCATAATCCCCATTTATCTCCTGGAATACCCTGTGCTGCTGCTAATATTTGGCAGTCAAAGCATCTAGCCTTGTTCTGTCCCCCACAATACCCCCACAATACCCCCCCCCCCCACCCCTTTGACAATTGCCAACTGATTATCAAGACAGAAGGACAGTTTTGGTAGTTTGCTGTGACAGAAGGTAGTGTAACACAGCCTTCCTTTCCCTGCTATATTTAGGACAATATAGTGTATGGTTATACACCTGCAGTATTCTGACCAACAGTAATTAACAGACCAGAACTGCATTTAGCTTTCAACAGCCTATAAAGACAGTCCTGATCTGCTATAACAGTCCCATTGATAAAATAGAAAAATGATTGATGAAAAAACATTGGCCGCCAAAGTTGGGGCTCTTGAAGAAAGCACAACAGTTCCCAGCAGACAACAGATTAACTCGTAATATGTTAGCCTCTTACCAATCCCAGGAGTCAGGACACTCTTTTCTGGGTCTCTGGACAGGTGCTCTTATTCAGTAACAGTCCAGTTCAAGTCAGACGGGGATAGAAGCTGCTGATGATCTCTCTCTTTCAATCCTTTTCCATCTCTGTTTTCCTTTCATACAAGTGGTGGGAGTGTTCTCTAGTACAGTCTGATCATACCAGGCATCCAAATCCCACCCTCCCAGGGGAAAGGTTCTCAGTCTCTTTGCTTCTCTGAGTTCTCGCCCGATTGTAGTCAACTATGGAAGGGATCAGTTCATCCCATAGCTGCAGCAGCAGCTCAGTCTCTTTCCCACACACATGCTTGCCTCCAGGACTGTCCTCTCACATGTAGCATTGCACAGAGTATGATAGCGACAACAGTTTCCAATCAGCCCTTTTCTCCTGGAGAGCACAACATCAGATAGCTCCAGCAAACTCTGGCCACACACCACTGTTCTCCCTTCACCGCAGCCTTGTGGTGCTCCCTCCCAGCTGCTTAACACAGGAGAATGGTTGCAGCAGCACATGGTCCCCACAGTGGCTTCCTACCTGGCTGGTGGTACAACAGACCTCCCTTACTACAGCAGCACAGTTCACTCTCCATGTTCTGGTGCATCATTCAATCACTGTCCTCTAGACCCAGTCAAGATGGCTGCTCCCTGCATTGAAGACACTCCATAGATGAGAATCACAAAGTGGTCTCCTTAAAGCGGTATTAAACACAAAACCAAAAATGTAATATATGGCAGCTTACCGATCCTTAGATGTGGTGGCTGCATTAGCTTTCTTTTTTTTTAGTATTTTTTTCCCTGTTTTTACCTGCTGATCTGGCCAGTAACACAATTTGAGTCCCCAACATAATTCAATTCTCAGCAAATATAGGTGGAAGACAAGGAAAGAAGATTCTCATCATCCAAAATCCATCCCTGAAGACATCATCATGACGAAAAGCATAAGGTGGGGCTTGTACATCGTTGGTCTGTGTGTGCCTGCAGCCAGTGTGTGCAGCTGGAGCCACCGCAGTTTAAGGCCTGGTTCACACCTATGCAGGTTGCAGTTTGCAATTTCCAGGTGCAGTTTGCATTTTTCAATACGTGTTTTTTATCCATTGAAGTCTATGGAATCAAAAACCAGAACAAAGTCCCTGGCCCTTTGCATAAAATGCACAGATGTGAACATGGTCCATAGGAAACCATGTTAAATGGACTGTACTGTGTTTTTGCAAAACTGAAAACACACTAAAAAATGCATAGGTGTGAAAAAGACCTAACAGGACAGTGCGGTTAACCTTTAGTGTTGGGAACAACACCTCTTATACTTGAATGCGTTACTTTGTTTTTAATGTGGTTTTAATAAAAGAGGATTTATGCAATGAGAATTGTCTTTTCTTGTCTTCCACCCATAATTTCTGACAATTAATTTATGCTGATATCATCTCTTTGAGGAGAAACCACTGGGACTAATTGATTAGACAAGAGAGGACCCATTGATTAAATTGATTAGCTCATTAGTTCTGGTGATTCATTTAGTGTGACTGATGGAGGTTTCACTGGTTTATCTTCACATTTGAAGAAATACACAGTACATGAGGAATATCTTTGTGTTATTTGAAGATTTGCATCTTACTTTTTAAAGAACAGGGCACTTTTTTGGAACATTGCATATCAAATGTGGCACACTATTGCACTGGACACTTTAAGCACTTTGTTGTAACAACAATTGCACAAGATTTTTTTTATGAATTAATTGTACATGTCAAATTTGGAATATATTTATAGTTTATTTGTTCTTTTAATTCATGAATTCTTTTTTTTTGTTAATTTATTTCATGAACTATATATATATATATATATATATATATATATATATATATATATATATATATATATATATATATATATATATATATATATATATATATACGCACTATATAACCAAAGGTATCGGGATGCCTTCCTTTACTCGCACATGAACTTTAATCGCATCCCAGTCTTAGTCCGTAGGGTTCAATATCGTGTTGGCCCAGCTATAACAGCTTCACCTCTTCTGGGAAGGCTGTCTAAAAAGTTTAGGAGTGTGCCTATGGAAATGTTTGACCATTCTTCCAGAAGCGCATTTGTGAAGTCAGGCACTGATGTTGAACGAGAAGGCCTGGCTCGCAGTCTCCACTCCAATAGTCAGGACCCTGTGCAGCCCAGTCAAGTTCCTCCACCCCAAACTCGCTCATCCATGTCTTTATTGACCAAATCATTTGTTGGAGGGGGGATTATGGTGGGGGTTGTTCTTCAGGGCTGGGCTTGGCCCCTTAGTTCCAGTGAAGGGACCCCCACCCCAAGATCTGCAGACATCATGGCCACAATTATTCATACCATCTAAAGCACTTAGACCCTACATCCCTAAAATCCTTCCTATTTATTAGGGGTCAAGTCTCCAGATAGTCCAATTTTATGCCAATATTCAGCACTGATTTTCCTTACTGAAGTCCAGAAAGGTAGCTCGACTTCAGGTAAGACGCTATGGCTATAAAAAAAACACAATTAAACATTTCTCTCTGGTCCTTATTTTTCTTTAAATATAGATCTAATTATAATCTCCTATAGGAGCTACTTGAAGGGCTTGTTATAGAATGTAGGTGACCGTAGGAAATATATATATCAAGGGTCTATTATCAACACAGTAGGGTCTGTAACCAACAATAAATAATATTCAGTGTCCATATACCTGGAATTTGTTTTTATCAGAATACCCTGATGATACATCAGTGTAGAAACAGGAATCAACAATGGAAGTGTATTTAAAGGATCTGTGAACATAAGGCCGTAGAGTAAATTTAAGAGCCTTCCATCCATCCATTGACACCATTGCCCTTTATAAGGGTATTTATCTATAAATATATATTTAAATATATATTTCTATGCTGTATATAAACTAATAAGGCTCTATAGGTCAAATGATAATGGTAATATTACCTGGAAAGACCTCAAATGGTCCATTTAGCTTGCTGATGATGAATTACTTCTTCACTGGTTTCCCATACACTCCTAAAGAGACATTGTTTATACCAACCTACTGTATATCACTATAGTCATCTTTAAGAAGCAGGCTGAAAAGTATTGGTAATATACATATTATTTATACTGTCACAATCGCATCCACCAACGACATCAGAAGGCCATATACAGTATACAGTTAAAATTACTACTACTACTACTACTAATGTCTTCTAGCCAGAAGCTATTTCTTACTACACTGTCATGTCTGCAAACATAGTCTTCTTGTGAGCCTGTCAACATATGTCAAATAGTCTCACCCATATAGACCAACTGTTACAGTGCTGGTTATCGTTTCTTTCCCATAATATATAGTTTATGGTTCTTCCCATAATATATAGCATATGCTTTTCTTGCCATAAAACTTGTGAGCTATGTACTTACCAATGGTGTGGCGGTGGACGTATTGCAAACACAAAAAAAAATAAGTATGTGCTTTACAATTTTAACATAATTGGCTAATAAAATATTTTTCTTTTTAATAAAAATAGTGTGATGTTTCCAAATCAAATATTGTACCTTTAAATTCCCAAAAAATATTTTCTTTTTGTCCTGGTACAATATTGAAGGGGCAGGGATGCTGGTACAACCCCCAAGAGGTGGATAATGTTTGTTAATGCCATGCACAATTTGCTGATTTACAAGGCTGCTGCTCAAGAACCATACCAAAAGCTCTACTTAATCTGACTGCAGGAGATTAATGAAGAGAGAATAATGCAGATACAGAAATGATGTTGATGTTGACAGGCTTTACTACATTTCTAAATAAATGGGAACCATTTTGCCAGCATCCTCATTAACATTAGTGCCATATGGCATCTCTCCCCTGACACTACAACTTGCAGATAAGGTGCCCTACCTGGGCCTGATAGGTTCATTTGATATGCGTGGAGGTAATCAACTGTGACAGCAAATAGCTTTGAAAATATTGAAGGGGTGCATTGTCTAGATTTCTCTCTCATTGCTTTAGTTCCAAGCTCAAAGGAGCTGGCTTTATTGAGCTGCTGAACAGGGATTCCTTGTATAGCAAGTCTTCCAACACTGATGACATACCTATGCTTGCCTTCCCTTGGGTCTGGAGGTCAGAAAGCTGGTTCTGGATTTCTTCCATAAGCCTTCTACTACCAGTTTTATGAATAATAAAAATATAAAAGGGTGACAGCAGAAAATGATAAGATTCTTCATAAAGTCTGCCCCTTTTTTGATTTTTTTTTTAGTATAAATTTATGTTTGACCCAAGCATGTATCAACTATTCTTTTAGTAAAATTATTATTTTTTAGGTTAGTTCTGAAGTTTCCTCCTGCTAGTTTGAAGTTATGTCCTTGTGTTTTCAATCTTAGCTTAACATTGAGAAATACAACCTTTCTGAGCCTTATCCAAACCCTTATGCCCTGTACACACAATAGGATTTTCCGATGGAAAATGTGTGATAGGACCTTGTTGTCGGAAATTCCGACCGTGTGTAGGCTTCATCACACATTTTCCATAGGAGTTTCCGACACACAAAATTTGAGAGCTGGCTATAAAATTTTCCGACAACAAAATCCGTTGTCAGAAATTCTGATCGTGTGTACACAAATCCGACGCACAAAGTGCCACGCATGCTCAGAGTAAATTAAGAGATGAAAGCTATTGGCTACTGCCCTGTTTATAGTTCCTACACCGATGTACGTGTTTTACGTCACCGCGTTCAGAGCGATTGGATTTTCCGACAACTTTGTGTGACCGTGTGTATGCAAGACAAGTTTGAGCCAACATCCGTCGGAAAAAAATCCTAGGATTTTGTTGTCGGAATGTCCGATCATTGTCCGACCATGTGTACAGGGCATTAATGTATTTAACGGGTTTTAATCATGTCCTCCCTTTCCCCTTTTTTCCTCAAGAATGTATATATTAAGTGCCTGCAGTTTTTCCTGATATGTTTTATTCCTCAGATTTTTTACAATATTGCCCATCTCTGGAGTCATTTGGGGTTGATTTACTAAAGAGAGAGTGCAACGTGGTACTCTAAATGATATTCTAAATGAGGTCTAACTAATAATCATTATAGAGGAATCAGGATTTCCTTCCTCCCGATGGTGATCCTTATATGATAACTAAAGATCTATCTAGGACAGGGGTCTCAAACTCAAATTACCTAAGGGCCACAGGACACATTTTCACATCCAATGGGGGCCGCATGCAAACTGTCCTTTCCCCCAGCATTGGTGTTAGCAGATGCACTATTAACCCCCAGCACTGGTGTCAGCGGACGCAATATTAACCCCCAACACTGGTGTCAGCGGACGTAATATTAACCCCCAACACTGGTGTCACCAGACGCAATATTAACCCCCAGTACTGGTGTCAGCGGACGCAATATTAACCCCCAGCATTGGTGTCAGCAGACGCACTATTAACCCCCAACACTGGTGTCAGCGGACGCAATATTAACCCCCAGCACTGGTGTCACCAGACGCAATATTAACCCCCAGTACTGGTGTCAGCGGACGCAATATTAACCCCCAACACTGGTGTCAGCGGACGCAATTTTATAACCCCCAGCACTGGTGTCACCAAACGCAATATTAACCCCCAGTACTGGTGTCAGCGGACGCAATATTAACCCCCAGCACTGGTGTCAGCAGACGCAATATTAACCCCCAGCATTGGTGTCAGCGGACGCACTATTAACCCCCAGCATTAGTGTCAGCGGATGCACTATTAACCCTCAGCATTGGTGTCAGCGGATGCACTATTAACCCCCAGCACTGGTGTCAGCGGACGCAATATTAACCCCCAGCACTGGTGTCAGCAGACGCAATATTAACACCCAGCATTGGTGTCAGCGGACGCACTATTAACCCCCAGCACTGGTGTCAGCGGACGCAATATTAACCCCCAGCACTGGTGTCAGCAGACGCAATATTAACCCCCAGCATTGGTGTCAGCGGATGCAATATTAAACCCCAGCACTGGTGTCAGCGTACGCAATATTAAACCCTAGCATTACCCCCTACACTCCACAAATACCCCCCCCCCCACTCCTCTTCACAAATATCCCCCCTTACACTCCACAAATACCCCCCCTCCACACTCCACTTCACAAATATCCCCCCTTACACTCCACAAATACCACCCCCCCCCCACAGACACACACACACACGTTCCACAAATACCCCCTCTTCACAAATTTCAACCCCAGTCAAGCAACTAAGGACTTTGCTCAGCCTCTGTGTGATGGCTCACTTACCTCTCCTCCTGGCAGTCAGCTGGTGGCCTGATCTTCTGCCTCCCGAGTCCTCTCCTCCTGTCAGGTCCTGGTTTCATTACAGGCCTAGTGGCTGGGCACCCTGAGAATACCACAATCTTACGCCCTGTGGTGGCAGCAGGACCATGGATCCAGGGCCAGTGTCCTGTCGAGAAGCGCCCGCTATCAAATAGTGCCCGGGACGAACTGCGCATGTGCCGTACGTAATAGCACAACAGCTGATTTTACTATCTGCTGTTGTGTTGGCAAGACGGCGCCTGCACACAATAGCCGACTGAAGACATTTTTCAGTCATATTGTGCCTCGCGCTGCCGAGGAGTGTTCATGTAGGTGAGGGGCAGAATTTAACATGAAGGGCGTGGATGTTTTCAATGATGGCCAGTGCTGCAAAGATGGGGGCGGCATTTTTAACGATGCCCAAACAAATCTGCTAAACAAATCTTTATCTTCTATTCTTCCTGGAGGGTCTATTTAGCTAGCTAAACGTTTAAAATTCTGCCCCCATCTTTGCAGCAGTGGTCATCAATGAAAACATCCACCCCCTTCATGTTAGATCAGCACTGGTCTTCAATGAAAAAAATCGCCCCCTTCATGTTAAATTCCGCCCCTCACCTACATACTGAAAAATGTCTTCAGTTGGCTATTGTGCGCAGGCGCCGTCTCACCAACACAACAGCTGATCGTAAAATCAGCTGTTGTGGTATTATGTACGGCGCATGCGCAGTTCGTCCAGGTGTTCTGTCGAGAAATGCCCCCCATCAAATAGTGCCCGGGCTGAAGGGCACATATGCCGTATGTAACATCACAACAGCTGATTTTACCATCAGCTGTTGTGACGGCGAGACGGCGCAGGCGCACAATAGCCGACAGAATTTTTTTTTCTGTCAGATTGTGCTCCGCGCTCCCATGGCGAGTTCATGTCCATGATGGGCGGATTTCTACACATTGTGGGCGGATTTATGGGCACTTGGGGCGGAATTACATATCCAGTGCTGCAAAACAAAACTTTGTGATGGGCGGATTTCTACATTTCTTGTGGGCGGATTTTTGGGCACTTTGGGACGGAATAAGATGGCCAGTGCTGCAAAAAAATAAAACTTTCTGATGGGCGGATTTTTAAATTTCTTGTGGGCGGATTTATGTGTACTTTGGAGCGGAATATCGCAAAGTTTTATTTTTTTGCAGCACTGGCCTAATTCCGCCCCAAAGTGCCCATAAATCCGCCCACAAGAAATGTAGAAATCCGCCCGTCACAAAGTTTTGTTTTGCAGCACTGGACATGTAATTCCGCCCCCAAGTGCCCATAAATCCGCCCACAACTTGTAGAAATCCATCCATAATGGACATGAACTTGCCACAGGAGCACGGGGAAGCATGGGGCACAATCTGACAGAAAAAAAAAATTCTGCGCCGCCTCCCCGTCACAACAGCTGATGGTAAAATCAGCTGTTGTGATGTTACATACAACGCATGCACCCTTCAGCCCAGGCACTATTCGATGGGGCATTTCTCGACAGAACAGGTGGGCGGGGCAATGGACGATCCTCCCTCCACTCTGCTCTCCTGTGCTGGGCTGCAGCAGCATGCAGGGGAGAGAAGACAGAGAGAGAAAGCTCCCAGCCGCTGCCATCCGCCTAGGATTGGCCCTGCCTGCCGGCCACTTGTAGCCGGTCCAAGGGCCGAAAATGGCCCGCGGGCCGGTACTTTGAGACCCCTGATCTAGGAGAATCAGGACATCCTGCCTCCTGCTGATCATCCTGCTAGTGATAACTATAGATCTATTTTAGACCATCAGGACCTCCTTCCCCCTGATGGTGATCCTTATATGATAACTAAAGATCTATCTAGGAGAATCAGGACCTCCTATATCCTGCTGCTGATCCCTTTAAGGATAACTATAGATCTATTTTAGACAATCAGGACCTCCTTCCTCCTGTTGGTGATCCCTCAAGTGATAACTGAAGGTTTATATAGAAGAATCAGGACTTCTTCCTCCTGCTGATGGTCCGTTTAGTGATAACTAACGATCTATATAGGAAAATCAGGACACCGTTCCTCCTGCTGGTGATCTCTCTAATCATTTTCCCCATTGCCAGGGCACATTCTTTACTCATTTTCCAATCATCTGAAATAAGCACCCCCAAAAACATTTCTTTGGTAGGATGAATGTCGCAGAATAAGGAAGGTTCACAGGCCCACACATTATACAATCAGAAATCCCACTTCTGTCCAGTTATATGAGTCTAAAATAAAGGAAAATGTGAGGATAATCTGACTTTAGCATAAAAGCAGTATTTTCTTAGTAGTACCAGCAGATCACTGTATAGATTTTATCTTCTATCTGGTAAATATCATCAACCAGCACCAGTATTTAAACGGCCAATTAAATCCAAAAGCAAACATTTATTATATTGCAGCTTACCATTTCTTAGATGTGATAGCTGAAATCATTTTCTTTTTTAGGCTTTCTTTCTTTCTTCTATTTTCATCTGGTGATCCAACCAGTACGTCTGTTGTCTTCCAAAAGAACAAGCTTTCCATCAGAATGTATCAGTTACAGAGATGAGCCAAACCATTTACCACTGGCAGGGGTGCTTACTTGGACCCAATTTTATTTATTTATGTAAAACCTTTATGCCAAAGGAACAAAACTGTTTGCTAAAAGTGCTAAGGAAAAAAGTCTTAAAGTGTTACTAAACCCACAACCATAAAATCAGTCTGTATATGTAGTAAAGCATTCTGGTTATACTCACTGCAGAACCTAAGGGGTTAATCCTGCACTTTGCGTAAAAAAGCAGTTTGATCCTATCTTTTTTAAACTTCCCCTTCTTTTACTGTCCCCAATCCATCTCGAGCCTTGTAGGCACTCTGCACATGCTCAGTTTGGTGGGTTTTGCTAGAGAGTTTCTTTTTGTTTGTTTTTTTGGGGAGGGTGCATGTAATCAGCACAGGACCAATCAGCACTGTCCAGACAAAGGGTCAGGGGTCAGGCAGCCTCAGAGGACAGTCAGAGGAGAATGAAAACTCCTCCTACAAGCTTTAACCAGTGCTTGGCCGGACACTGATAGAAGTCATAAGACTGCTATATACTGCTGTTGAGAAAAGGTATGCAATTTATATTTACTAACATAATTGCATTTTCATGTTCTTTGTACTGTGGGAGACCAGGTATAGTGAATGCAGGGTCTTGGGTTTAGTTACACTTTAAAAACTAAAACAAAAGCAGCCACTACATCTAATGATTGGAAAAAGTGAAAATAGATTACATATTTGGTTTTGGGCTTAATACCGCTTTAATTACTTGGTGTTGCAGGTTGCAAAAATTCATATTGAAATTTAAATTTTTAATAAAGGATGTCCCTCTTATAAAGGATAAGTGTTACCCCTCATCTCTTTACCCTCAACATAAAGACTAGGAGTACAGAGGATGGAGTTGAAGTTGATTGGTTGTAGCCACCCTTATTTTTATTAAAATCCCATAGCTGTAAAGAATATGGGACTTTTCCACATGTTGCTCACTTAGTCCCAAGTTCCCCTTGGACACAGACACAGCAGAATGTTTGAACAATAAAATATTCCATATTCAGAAATAAATATGAATTTAGCATGCCGTAGGTGAAAGTTCAAATCATTTATTCACTGCTTTCTGACACAATGAAGTGTTTTCTGCATTCCAAAAAAGACCAGTCAATATTTTGTCTTAAAATAAATAAAAACTAACTTATTGCTTAACTTCATTTTAATAAAATATATTTAGATGTCTTCTTGTTTTTTGGCTCACTTTATGATCTCTCAATGTTTTTGTACAGATTAATGTTTCTAAGTATACAGCCTGTCTTAGCGAGGGATGAGGTTTGGGTTCACTGCTACCATTGGTTCGAGAGGAATCCCGGGGATTTGAGATTTGCAGTTCCAGGGAATGTATGTGCAGATTCACCCTTGAGAGTTTTTTAAATCGTAATGCCGTGCATGGCCTTTAAACTTTGGCCAGCAGGCCTAAAAGGGCCAACAAAGGAGACTTTTGGTTAAACCAGCCCCATCACTATAAAAAGGGGGCACAGAGCAGAAATAGTGGCAATGAATTGAAAGCTGTAGTGGGGAAAGCTGACAAACTGCATAGGAATATGTACAGTTCACGCTGCCCTATGCGAACTGCTGGGAGTGTCAGGTAAAAGTTAATGACACCCCCAAATCAGTTCGCATATCGCAGTGGGAACTGCAAACCCGGACAGGAATCGGATCGCATGGGTGTGAACACCCATGCGATCCGATTCTGTTGCGGACAAAAAATGGGTCCAATCTTTATGGCTGAAATCGCATCGCACAGAGATCACATGTGATTTTCACTGCAGTACGGTGTGAATCACATCCAATCTCTAACATCACACCAGTGTGAACCGGCCCTTATGCAGAGCTGCACCAGATTTTGCACTCCTCAGTTTTTGTAACTACACCTTATTGTAATTTATGCTTTATGCTGTAAAGTGTATGTTAAACCAAAATGCTTGTTTTTACTCTGGATAGAGTGAGGAAGGGTTAGAATCCTTGTCAGGTTTTACTGCTGACTGTGCCCTCACTTGTCCTGATGACCTGTCAAGCACCACCTCTATTTGTCATGATGACCTTTTTCACTGGGACTGAATGTGAGGGAAAATGTTTAAGGCTGGGTTCACACTTAATTCGGGTGCGGCTCACAGGAGGGGTCCAGGGCGTTCCATTATGGTGATGGGTGAACCAGCTCCATTGAAAGCCAGCCACAGTCTCCTGTAATGGGCGTTCCATTATGGTGATGGGTGAACCAGCTCCATTGAAAGCCAGCCACAGTCTCCTGTAATGGGCGTTCCATTATGGTGATGGGTGAACCAGCTCCATTGAAAGCCAGTCACAGTCTCCTGTAATGTGAAGAGGATGTGGGGAATCCAACATCTAATTCTCATAAGTGTGTAGCACTGCCCCCATAGAGGTTGCGGAGTATGATCTTTCCTGGGCCTCCCTCTGATTATCTTGCAACCAGACACTTGGGTATTTTCACACTATCACCCGCACACTCTTCTGCTTGTTATCCATTGATCAGTATAGGGTATTTGTTTTTTTTTTTGGTATTTATTGGTAGAACTTGGATAGAAGAAGGGATTAGTGGGACACTCCAACTTGAACTATGCACAGATGAGGACAACTCTCACTTGACCCCATTAAATTGATCTGGATAGCAGATTCACAGCTTAACCAAACTATAGCTGTGTGCGAAGATAAGTCCTTTGCTTGCTCTGGCAGCAGACTCAATGCACCACTTTTCTTCAGGACACTCACAAGTATCCTCTTTAGCTGACACCCATCCGCTGACTTCACTAACAAGACAAGGAATTGGTCGCACACTGGAACTCCAAATTATCTCGATGTCATCTTTATTGTCAAAAAAGGGTCAGACAGATACAGGCAATGGTAGACGTTTCACAAGCGATAGCTTGCATGTTCACAACCTGGGTTGTGAACATGCAAGCTATCGCTTGTGAAACGTCTACCATTGCCTGTATCTGTCTGATCCTTTTTTGACAATAAAGATGACATTGAGATAATTTGGAGTTCCAGTGTGCGGCAATTCCTTGTCTTGTTTGTCTTCCACGGTGGTGAGCCGAGGTCTGCACCTGTGTTCCATCCTGTACCTGAGTTTGCCTGGAGCGGTGTGCTTCTCTCTGTTCCTTGCCGCTGACTTCACTAGCCTGAAGGGATGGCCCTCACAGAACAGACCCCTAGACACAGGTCTGTACCTACTGTCACCAGAAACAGATCCTTCCTAGTGTGTCTCCCTCCTAGTCAGCTCTACAGGACATCTGGGTTGTAGCTTCCTTATACTGGCCATCAGGTCGACCCTCTGAGGCCGCATGGCAGCCTCCACAGGGGAGGGGCAGCAGCCCCCTCCCTCCAGAACCTCTCTCTACAGCCAAAGACCCAGAGCACATGTGCCTTAGGGATATATACAGTCACCCAGCATGCCTTGAGGCACCTGCTCTTGCTAATGGCCAGGGTTGTAACTACGCCTATGCTCCCTTTTGTCAGGTTTCCTCCCACTGTCCAATATGCCTCATCCTATTGGACCAGTGTGAAACAGGCAGACAACATGAGCAGCACCTGAGCACAATGAGCAGACCCTATCAATGGATCACTGCTCCCTGGTAGGCAGAGAACACCTACATTTACCTAATATCCTCCCTGGTATGCAGGGAAACCCAAATCTATGCTCTCTTTGGCACCCACCAAGAGGGTGCTACATGTGTGAATTCAGCCTAAATCTCCTGTTGTCACTGGAACAGGAAGAGAGAAGGAATCTTCTAATGGGGGTGCTTGTTTTGGTGACAATTAAAAGTGAATTGACCTGTACTTTGGAGAGATCTCCTTTCCATTCATCTTGTGTCCCGAGACAGCAAATAAAGAAGAAGAACTCCCCAATAGGATATAGACAGCATAAAAAAGTGACAGGGGTTCCTATGCAAAACCAGAAAAATGGCTTTGGAAATGCTTTAAAGAATTTACCATAGGTGTGCACAAACTATTGCACTAGGGTGTGCACCCCAAAGCTCAAACACATATGCGTGTGTGTATATATATATATATATATATACACATATATATTTAGACAGACACAGACTCATAAATGTAAACAAATATTTTAAAATGTATTAAAAAGTGGACGGTGTCAGTAGGGCAGAGATTGGTATCAGTTGTGCAGTGTCAGTGTGTTTTTATTTTTATTATTTACTTATTATTATTTTTTACAGTATTTTGCATTTACAATTCTTTTAGGAGCCCCACTAGGGGCTTTTGTGAAATATCAGGTTCTAAACAGACCCCTGATGTCTCACTTTTGTGACAGAGAAAGGGGCTGAGGACAGAAATGTCCCAGTCACTTTCTCTGCAGCTTCAGCTGCACTGGATGGTGAATGAATGGGAAATGCTCTGTGCTGAGTGGCTTTCTGTTCATTCACAAACTGAAGCCTAGTAAACACAGTTTACTAGACTTCAGTTATGAACGAACACAGTGAGTGATCACTCACTGTGCTCATTCAGAAAAGAAAGTGGCTGGTAAATGACACAGGGCCCAGGCAGCAGGAGGAATCTACACCAGACACCTGTGCATGCCTATGGAATTTACCTAAACGTGTGTTGTGGCCATGGTGGGTATAAGAGGCAGAATAATGATATTGATGTCACCAGCCCAAAACATGCAGGAGGACACATCTCATAGCGCTCAGAGCTCACTGCAATGCCAAAGCTGTGCTCTTTTTGGCAAAAGGACTGACAGTTCATGTCCATGTATTTGTATAAAATGACTGTCTGTGTCACTGTTTTGTGTCACTGTTTTATTGCTCCCATAGGTACACCTCTAGCTGGATAAAATGCAGCATTCTGAGTGTTTGCAGTGATTGTACTGACCACTCCTATAATTTTCTTTTCCTGATTTTCAACAATAGCTGCTATGTAAACAAAGTCACCAGTGGAATTATTACCTTTTATAGCTGCCAAAGCATGACACCTACAGATGTGGCCAAGAGGTGTGGGAAAGTACAAGTGCATTTACCAGCATGTGGATACATACTGACTTTCCATGACAGAGAATTAGGGCCTATTGACACTTCTGTACTGTGACAACGCACAGCAGTGCACATTGCATTGTCATTCATTTTGGGTGGCACCCTACCACAGTAAATCAATGCACATCCATTGCAGCGTGCTGCAACAAACGGCAATGTACCATGGACCCTGGACGACGTAATCTCTGACAAAATGCGTAAGATGGAGCGACACGCTGGCGTCACCTATCCCCTCGTGTCCCGGAAGGACGGGTTTGTTTTGGTTGTGCGCTGGCCGGCACGCCAAACTTAAAGCTTCTATGAAACTTTTACTCTGTAAGTGCATTACTTTACTTTAAAAAACTTTTTTAATCACTTACCCACTGGGCACTTAAACCACCTTCCTAACCAGACCAATTTTCAGCTTTCGGTGCTCTCACATTTTGAATGACAATTACTTAGTCATGCAATGCTGTACCCATATGAAATTTTTGTCCTTTTTTTCACATAAATAGAACTTTAATCACCACTGGGTTTTTTTATTTTTGCGGTATAAAAGAAAAAAGACTAAAAATTCTTTAAAAAAATGCATTTTTCTTTGTTTCTGCTATAAAATTTTGCAAATTAGTCATTTTTCTTCATAAATTTTGGCCAAAATTTATACTGCTACATATCTTTGGTGAAACTAACCCAAATTGGTGTATATTATTTGGTCTTTTGTAAAAGTTATAGAGTCCACAAGCTATGGTGCCAATCTCTGAAAATTGGTCACACCTGAAGTACTGACGGCCTATCTCATTTCTTGAGACCCTAACAAGCCAGGAAAAAAACAAATACCCCCCAAATGACCCCTTTTTGGAAAGTAGACATTCCAAGGTATTTAGTAAGAGTCATGGTGAGCTTTTTGAAGCTTTAATTTTTTCCCACAATTCTTTGCAAAATCTAGATTTTTTTTTCACAAAATTGTCATATTAGCAGGTTATTTATCACACACAGCATATGCATACCACAAATTACACCCTAAAACACATTCTGCTACTCCTCTTGAGTATGGCGATACCACATGTGTGAAACTTTTACACAGCGTGGTCAAATACAGAGGCCCAACATTGAAGGAGCACCATCAGACGTTCTAGGAGCATAAATTACACATATCATTTCTTGACTACCTCTTACACTTTTGAAGGCCCTGGAGAACCAGGACAATGGAAACGCCCCAGAAATGACCCTATTTTGGAAAGAAAGCACCCCAACGTATAATCTATGAGGCATAATGTGTCTTTTGAAAATGTCATTTTTTTCTACACGTTTTAGGAAAATGTGGAAAGAAGATTAAAACTCATTTTTACACAAAGTTGTCCATTTATACAATATTTCTAACACATAGCATGTACATACCAAAAATTGCACCCCAAAATAGATTCTCCTACTCCTCCTGAGTACGGCGATACCACATGTATGAGACTTTTCCACAGCCAGGCCACATACAGAGGCCCAACATGCAGGGAGCACCGTCAGGTGTTCTAGGGGCATACATTTCAAATGTAATTTGCCTATTACACTTTTGTGAGGCACTGTAGTGGCATGGATGTGGCATGGATGAGAACTGATTTGGCATGGATGAACTTGAATGGGGATGGATGAGCCGTGGATTGGGATGGCTGAGCATAGTTGAGCCATAAATGTGGATGGCTGGGTATGGATGGGATGACTGAGCATGAATGAGTATGGCTGGGTATGGTTGAGTACGGCTGAGTACAGATGGGATGGTTGAGTATGGATGAGATGGCTCCGTACGGATGGGTACGGCTGGGTACAGCTGAGTATGGCTGGGTACGGCTGGGTACGGCTGGGTATGGCTGAGTACGGCTGGGTATGGCTGAGTGCAGCTGAGTACAGCTGGGTACGGCTGGGTACGGCTGGGTATGGCTGGGTATGACTGAGTATGGCTGGGTATGGCTGAGTATGGATGGGGGTTGATGGATGGATGAGTTTTGCTGAGTATGGATGGCTGAACATGGATGGATGAGTATTGCTGAGTATGGATGGCTGAGCATGGATGAGTATTGCTGAGTATGGAGGGCTGGATGAGTATGACAGATGGATGGCTGAGCATGGATGGATGGCTGGATGAGTATGACAGAGGGATGGCTGAGCATGGATGGATTGCTGGATGAGTATAACATCATGGATGGCTGAGCATGGATGGATTGCTGGATGAGGCTGCAGTGGGCACAGATCAGCGCTGTGGGCACTACAGCTGTCAGCGGTCATTTACCGTGATCCGTGATACCGAACCCGTCGGTCACGGATACCCCCATGTGCGCGCCCCAGGGGGGCGCGCGAGAGCGCGATTCTTGGAGGACATCAATGTACGCCCTCCCAGAGTTAACGAGCCGCGCTGTAGCCGTCATTCAGCTATGGCGCGGTTGTTAAGTGGTTAAAAAGGTTTTATGCCATGTGAAGCTTTTGTTGTTTTTGACATATATCCATCCATATGAGCGAGTGACATCCTGCCGGGACTAGGATTCCATTAGGAAAAAGGCCCAGGCTGGGTATAAGCCAACGGCGTGGTTTGATCCCCTGTAACGGGGGATCATTTAGAACTGGTAAGCAGCTAATCTTATTTTTGGTGGTGGCATTGTTCACATGAGGTGATCGATGGCGGTTTCATCATCACAGTTTATCAAGTCTCATGGCTAGAATGATTGGTGGACTCACATATGGATGTTATGTTTTCATATCTGATGAACTGACTCATTTTTTGTGTTTTATCGCAATTCTATTGTTTTATATTATGCCATAGTGTACTATATTACAAATTTTGTGAAACATCAGATTTTTTTTTTCTTTAAATCTTTTTACAGCTCTGCAGTGTGGTGCACACATTCCAAACTTGATAACTGTGACCCATCTGCTTTTCAGGACTTTTCTTCTTTTTTTTTATTTTCTTTAAAATTTTGCACAGCCCTGTGTGGTGCGCACACATGAAACTATGAATGTGTGACATGTCTGATTTTCAGGACTTTTTGGGGTTTTTTTGTTCTTTCAAATTTTTTACATCTCCATCGTGCAGTGAGCAAACTCAAACAGGGTTTTTGATGCATTGGCAGCTCATTATTTTTAATAGCAATGCATCATGATGTACATGACAAACAATTATATGGGCCTTTAATTGCAATTTGCTATTTAAAGATGTTTGTAAGGAAAGTTTTTATTGGGGCTCCACCTCCTATGGGTCTCTTGACATGGTACAAGCAACATTCAAAGTTTTAATTTGCCTTAAAGTGGAGTTCCACCCACTTTTAAAACTCTTCAGCATCCCTCACTAAACTGTGCACTGTAAACGAATTGGATATTTAAAAAAAAAATTCTCAGCACCTACTGTGTATCTGCTGTATTCATTTTTCACTTCATCCTCCCTGGCCGTGGCCCATCGCATCATTTCCTGTTTGCAATGCCTTCTGGGAAGGGGCGGCAACTTAAGTTCGACTTAAACATCGGGTGTTCGTCAAATTTAGAACATTATGTGGCGTTCACGGGAAATTCGCTGAACGCCCCATAATGGACTGCGAGACAGTCAATGCACTGCGAGATCGCCCAACTTTAAAGTTAATCACATCGGAAATCCTCAATATCTCATTGTCAGAGGCGGCCCTACAACAACTTTCGTCCTCATTCCCTTTTAAGACTGGCTCCACCTCTATTCGCTATTTAGGAATCAACATACCAACGTACGCATCCTGGCTCTTTTCTGGGAACTTCACTCCACTGTTCCTTAAAACCCAGGAGGACTAAGCCACATACGCAACCAAACGGCTCTCTTGGTTAGGAAGGGTGAATGTTTTGAAAATGAATGTCCTCCCCCAGTTACTACATTTATTCCAAACAATCCTTATCTATATAACTACCTCGTATTTCAAAAAGCCCTGCCAGATGTTTTCCAGATTCATCTGGAAAGTAGCCTGTCCCAGGATAAGATATGAAACTCTTTTTCTTCCAAAAGTTAGAGGAGGGGCTGGAGTTCCAAATGCTTCTACGTACCACAAGGCAGTGGTGCTCACACGTATTTTGGACTGGTTTCACCATTCTTCATCCAGGCTTTGGGTCCAACTGAAAAACTACTTAAACTCGATTGAGCTTTGTGCTTTACCGTGGACCTCGTAAGGATTCGTAGTCTTTTAGCGACCTTACCCGCCAGACAATCCAAATATGGGACCGATTGACATGAACTGGTGCCATATCCAAACAGTTGTTACCCATGACTCCCTTCTTTGGGACTCCGGCCTTTCCACTAGCCATACGTGTAACGGGGTTCGGACCTTGGCGTACAGATGACTACAGGCGACTTGCCAAAGTCCTTCGTGCAGACCCGTCCTTACCGACAGTATCCTCTCATCACCCAACTCAGTGGCTTCAGAGACAGCAAGTCTTATCATATATTCCTAATTCCCTTCTTTGTCAGATATTTTATCTGAACCCGTCAGGATTCTAAGACATGCTCCTGCAGGCCAATCCCGCAACACATGTAGTTTCCTAACTTTACTCCCTACTGCTCAATGCTTATTCTCCCAACCTCCCATAATACATGGAATAATACACCTGGGAATCAGAGCTACAACACCCTATTTCTCGTATAGACTGGAAAAAATGCTTCATTTAGACACATAAGCTCTCTTTAGCAACTAAGACCCAGGAAAAAGGGTTCAAGTTGATGACTAGATGGTACAGATGCCCATCTACTATACGATGTTTCAATCCATCTCTGCCAGACACCTGATTGAGATGTTTGTCCTCTAGAGGTACCTTGCTCCACATCTGGTGGGATTGGCCTCCTGTAAGGAAATTCTGGCAAACAATTTTTCATCTGCACTGCAAACTGATGGTGACCTCTATTCAACCCTCACCAGAGGTAGCCCTCTTGTCTATGAGCCCGGGCCCTCTCAAATCAACAAAAATTATTTACTGTGACACTTCCTAGCTGCGGCAAGGGCAGTAATTCCCTGACACTGGAGATTGACAGACATGGCCTCCCTGGGTGATTGGGCTACTGAAAGTGGTCTTTCGATAAAATAAGATTGAACTAAAAACATTCTCTAAAAAGGAAACGGCTGTTTGTGCATTATACAATACAAATGTATCACGGTGTGAAAGTGAACAGGTTATATTAACCACTTAAGGACCGGAAGGATTTGCCCCCTTAATGACCAAGCCATTTTTTGTGATACGGCACTGCGTCGCTTTAACTGACAATTGCATGGTCGTGCAATTTTTTGCGCTATAAACAAAAAGAGACCATTTGGAAAGAAAAACTTTTTTTTTTACTTTTTACTATAATATATATTCAATAAAAAAAAAATGTATTCATCAGTTTAGGTCGATATATATTCTTCTACATATTTTTGGCAAAAAAAAATCACAATAGGCGTATATTGATTAGTTTGCAGAAAAGTTATCGCATCTACAAACTATGGGATAGATTTAGGTGGCGATCTGCGATTTATAGCGGGACTGCGACATTGCGGCAAACAGATCTGACCCCAAATTACACTTTTTGGGGACCAGTGATATTATTACATTGATCAGTGCTATAAAAATGCACTAATCAATGTAAAAATGACACTGGCAGGGAACTGGTTAACACTAGGGGGCGATCAAGGGGTTAGCTGTGTTTCCTCAGTGTGTTCTAACTGTAGGGGGGATGGGCTGCCTGGGACATGACAGAGATCAGTGTTCCCGATCACTGGAAACAGTAGATCTCTGTCATGTCACCTGTCAGAATGGGGATTTGCCTTGTTTACAAAGGCAAAACATTCTGCCTCTCCTCACTGCATTCATGGGTCACCGGCAGCCACCCAGTCCGCCCAACCTGCGGGCACGCTCCCACAGCATTCACGCCAGAGCGTGCTGCTGGCGGTCTGCCCGCAACTGCTCCTGTGCGAGCCGACGTACAATGACGCCGATTCGCGCAGGAGAGCCGACCTGCTGCAGTACAACTGTGGCGGGCGTCCGTTAACTGGTTAAACCAAAGTTCTCTCTGTATCCTCAGCCATGCAAGTAAGAACCCAATGGTATTCGACTGGTGAAGAGTACTAAACGCATTTCAGAAAATTGTTTTCCTTCATCCGGGGTGCATAACAAAAGAGTTATAAGCAAAGTCTGAAATACATATCAAAAACATAATCAGTTGGTATAACAATTTAACAAACCTAATTAGATCAGAGGTCACTTACATAGCGTCCTTATGTATTATTAATGTTATTACAGCCATACAGTAGTTAAAAGAAATACACTGATCTCATCCATCCACCACATTAGAGCTGCTATCAACATCTGCAAAGAAATGCCTGGAGGGAACTCACTAAGGCTAACCATTCGCATCAACGGGGGAGAAAGCCAAAGTGTCCCAAAAGAACCTATAATGATAGAGCACAGAGCAACAAAAATTGAAAATAGGGGGGATTTGGACAGCAGCTATCAAATTTAAACAGTAAAGCCTCACAGAGAGGGTCTAAATATTGCCACATTATTCCCAAATATATGTGTAGCGCCTGTGATATAGAGAGATGTCTTACGAGCTATCAATGAAGCGTGAGCAAAGAATGTTTTAAAAGTAAGAGAACCAATCCACAGCCGCTAAGCATATTCACACTCCCATAATCTGTGTATAAAATATTAAAAATAAACAAAATGCAGCGCTATGTGATATATCACTCAGGTGAAAAAATATATATAATTGCTGTGGGCAATGCACGAGTTTAATTTTTAATATGTGTAGTGCCTACCCCAACTTTCTGGGAACCTGGTGGTGACCCCCCAGAGGCGGGGAGGGCTGACATACTCCCTCAGGATGCAGGTTACTAGGCATGGTGGGTGATGAACAAGATAGAAACTGGGCGCCAGACCTAGATCATCTGACTTCTTCCAAATAAATAGCTTCTCCCAGCAAACGGCCAGTCTGATTGGTTGAGAAAGGTATGTTTATTCATAACCTGAATTCACTGCAGCTCATCATATTAACGTCAAAGGCAACAGCGCCACCTACTGACAAAAAGGAGACGCCCCAGCTAAAACAGGATTAGGAAGAAAATCACTAAACACTACAAATTAGCCAGGCTGGCTACCACCAAGCACAACTAAATTTACCTGTATCCCTGCTTTGGGACAAGGGTGCTACATATGTCAGAAAGCAAATCCATGTTTGTGCTGATGTGCTGATGTGAAGCAGTTACTAAAATGGGCATATATGGGATAATCTATATACAGTGGATATAAAAAGTCTACACGCCCCTGTTAAAATGTCAGGTTTCTGTGATGTAAAAAAATGAGACAAAGATAAATAATTTCAGAAATTTTTGCACCTTTTATGTGACCTATAAACTGTACAATGCAATTGAACAACAAACTGAAATCTTTTAGAGTGGGGGGGGGGGGTGAAGTAAAAATGTGTTCCCCCTAAGCCAGCTTAATTTCATCAGAGTATGGAGAGAAAAGTGTTTATTATATAACCTCTTGCAATTTTTGGAGTCTAAAGGACATGGCAGTCTCCCTTTGGGTGGTGATACGGTCGTGAGGTCATCCCGCTGGAAGTCTACCGGTGCACTAAGATGGGCGCAAGCCCAGAAGAGACCATGGAAGACCAGTGGGGGAGAGACAACAATCCCATTCCAAGGCTCGGGAAGAGTCCGGCTCCACTCACCGCTCTTTGGGCCACTAAGAACAGGCCGCCCGAACAAGACCATGCTCTGTGTGTGCCGGGTGACCTCCCAACCAAAAAGCATTCTAAATGGCTGATTTTGTGGAAATAGTTTATTAGGAGCCAATGGGGGGACACAAGTGGAGAGTGAGCCTCAAGCTGGGAGTAAGTGAGTAGCCAAGATGGTGGAGTTGTCTCCTAGTAAGATGCGTTGAGACCCCAATCTAGTCAAGATATATAAGATGAAGTGAGGTGTCCTTGGTCAGCATGGCCGTTGCTGGTGGCCAACCAGAAGCCCGCTCACAAGTAAATAAGGAGACCTTGCTTTAAAACATATTAAAGCATAGGTGGAAAACTCAGGGTATCAGTGAATTCAAAAGCAGGCCTGATGTAAAAACTGTAGAAAAAGAAAGAGGACTTGGTATCCATTAAAGAATTTTCAGGTCATGTCAGATAATCCATTAGTCCTGGGCATTTTATGGCTACCAGCCAGTACTAAATAGAACGTTATGCTAACAAACGTCTGTCTTGAAGATACTTCCCATATACACTAAATCCCCTAACATCTGTTTATGGATTATTTTTATTATCAACCATGTTTGCTTCCTCGTTTGCACTTCAGATACACTGTGTGCTTTAAATTTCCAATTTGTAATTAGTCTGACAAAGGGGCCTACTATAAAAAATATGAATATGAAATGACAGGCTCTTGTGGACTACAGGCGGCTACTTATCTTTTACCCTCCCCTCCTTTCTGATGTTCTGTTTGCTTTCCAGTTGTTCCTGCCTCCTCCCTTTCTCCATTTCTGCTCCAATTCAGGATAAAGTGTTTTGAACAATATGCTTTTCTACTGGGAAACCTTTTACGCTATGCCGAGGCTAGCTTTGTACACTTCTAAACCTTCTACTCATTTGTGATAACTCTATATGTATTGTTCTGATGTTTGAATGGACCTGCTACTGTGTATCAGCCTCTGTCACCTTTTCTCTTACACAGTTTTTTATATGCCAGAAGCTTTGTACTTTGTATAAAACTTTAAAACCCAATAAAACACTTTGTGAAATAAAAAAGATAAGATCATGTGCTGGACTGATCAGAACACTGTGTCCTTCAAATCTATTGGACATCCGTTCCTATAACAACACAGGACTTTTAGGGTTCAAATTTACATGTCCTCACATAGGACCATACATCATAGCATGTTTTATTTGTAACAAATAACTGTTAAAAAAAGCATGTAAAAGGCAGAAACACAGAGTCTAATCAATTTGACTAACTTTGCTACATTGCTTTCATATGTATGGTCCTTACTCACCACTTTCTAATACACAATGCTGTATCCTGGCCTAGGCCGACAAGGCCCAAGCCTAGGGCAGCACTTTGCAGGGGGGCAGCCTGAAAAGAGTTCCTGCCAGCTTGCGCTACACTGTTAGTGTAGCACCAGTCTTATGGGATGGACTGGGCTGAGAGGAAAATTAGTCTAGCGCCCCCATAAAGAGGTCGCACTGCTCCCGGTGTGCGGGCGGCTGGTATTCCACAACTGTGGGGGGGGCACCCCTTCTAATTTTGACTGTCCTCTCATCCTGGACCACAAACCTTCCTCACTGTGCTATATGTTTTCTGCTGCACCATTGGCAAAGTACAATTAGGGTGTCCACCATGTAATCAAAAAGTCACTTTATCTTCTTAGTCCTCTCCATAAAATTATCAGATATTTGTGCTTAAAGTAGAACTATAGGCAACACTTTCTTTTTTCATTTTGGATAGAGTAAGGGAGCCTTATAACCCCTGTCAGTTTATTTTTTACCATCCCTGTCCCATTGCAGAGATTTCCCTTCACTTCCTGCCCCATAGCCAAACAGGAAGTGAGAGGAAATCTATGCAAGTTAAGGGAATCCATTGCCCCCCCCCCCCCCCCGGCCCTCAAAACTAGTGTCCCCACTCGAAAATTTCAGGGCGGGTCTTAAACAGCAAGGGGTGTGGCCCTGGCAGGAAGGGGTGGGTCATATTTAAATTAGGGGGTGCACGAGTTTAGTCAGGCCTAGGGCAGCACAAAACCTAAATACACTACTGACTGTAGGTGGTGCAAATGTAGCTGTCCCCTTAAGACTGTACACAAGGGATGGCTGATCCCTGATATAACTGAAGGCAAGGTGTTGTCAAAGTCAAAGGAAAGTGCCAACAGCTGCATCCTATGTATTGAATTGGTGCCTTCCTGGTTACCTCCTAAGCTTGATTGGCTTATCAGGTGTATACCTGTATAAGTCCAATCTTTCCAGTAAGAGCCCTTGCACACTGGGGCGGGGGGCGGCGTCGGCGGTAAAACGCCGCTATTATTAGCGGCGTTTTACCGCTGGTATGCGGCCGCTAGCGGGGCGGTTTTACCCCCCGCTAGCGGCCGAGAAGGGGTTAAATACCACCGCAAAGCGCCTCTGCAGAGGCGCATTGCCGGCGGTATAGCCGCGCCGTCCAATTGATTTCAATGGGCAGGAGCAGTAAAGGAGCGGTATACACTCCGCTCCTTCACCGCTCCGAAGATGCTGCTAGCAGGACTTTTTTTACCGTCCTGCCAGCGCATCGCTCCAGTGTGCAAGCCCTCGGGGCTTTCACACTGGAATGCAAGGAGCGTCACTTTCGGGGCGGTTTGCAGGCGCTATTATTAGCGCAATAGCGCCTGCAAACCGCCCCAGTGTGCAAGGGCTCTTAGAGATTGGTATTTCTGGTGGTGGATTCTCTATGCTACTCACTACTCACTTTGATGTTTGCTCAAGATCTCAGTGATTGTCACATACTTGTTTTGGATCACTCACTTTTGGGACTTATTATGATCTCATGTGGTCCCTCATCATCACATATGGACATTAATTTCTATTGAATTTATATTATTGTATTTTTCATCACTTTAATTTTTTTTTTTATATTGATTATATGTCACTATATTTTTTAATATTCCCACATGTTTAATTTTCCGATCACTTTTATCCTCAATATTGTCGATAATTTTCATTCTTGACATTAGTTTGTTTATAGCACTGCACATTTTTCTTCCTTTTTATTGTACACAAGGGATGGCTGATTGGCTGCTAAGTAAAGGGCAGTCTTAGTTAGCATTGATTGTGAGCAGCAAGAGGTTAAACTCAGTAGTTCCGCTCACAACTCCAGGTATGAAATGGATCAGGTCCAGTACACTTGGCAATCAGTTGTTCTAGAAGTCTCAGTCCTCAATGGTTGTAGACACAAACAGCAATAGGTCTCTCAGCTCTGGTTCCAAGACACAGCAGCTCTTGATGGCTCAGTGTCTCAGTCCCGATGCATGACTCCAAAATCTGCATGGCTCCAGCTCAGCACTCAAGAACTCGGACCTTACAGTATCTCACAAAAGTGAGTACACCCCTCACATTTTTGAAAATATTTTATTATATCTTTTCATGTGACAACACTGACGAAATGACACTTTGCTACGATGTAAAGTAGTGAGTGTACAGCTTGTATAACAGTGTAAATTTGCTGTCCCCTCAAAATAACTCAACACACAGCCATTAATGTCTAAACCGCTGGCAACAAAAGTGAGTACACCCCTAAGTAAAAATGTCCAAATTGGGCCCAAAGTGTCAATATTTTGCGTGGCAACCATTATTTTCCAGCACTGCCTTAACCCTCTTGGGCATGGAATTCACCAGAGCTTCACAGGTTGCCACTGGAGTCCTCTTCCACTCCTCCATGATGACATCACAAATCTGGTGGATGTTAGAGACCTTGCGCTCCTCCACCTTTCATTTGAGGATGCCCCACAGATGCTCAATAGGGTTTAGGTCTGGAGACATGCTTGGCCAGTCCATCACCTTTACCCTCAGCTTCTTTAGCAAGGTAGTGGTTGTCTTGGAGGTGTGTTTGGGGTCATTATCATGTTGGAATACTGCCCTGTGGACTTCTCGGAAGGGAGGGAATCATGCTCTGCTTCAGTTTGTCAAAGTACATGTTGGCTGGCGTTCATGATTCCCTCAATGAACTGTAGCTCCCCTGTGCCGGCAGCACTCATGCAGCTCCAGACCATGACACTCCCACCACCATGCTTGACTGTAGGCAAGACACACTTGTCTTTGTACTCCTCAACTGGTTGCTGCCACACATACTTGACATCATCTGAACCAAATAAGTATATCTTGGTCTCATCAGACCACAGGACATGGTTCCAGTAACCCATGTCCTTAGTCTGTTTGTCTTCAGAAAACTGTTTGCGGGCTTTCTTGCGCACCATCTTTAGAAGAGGCTTCATTCTGGGACGTCAGCCATGCACACCAATTTGATGCAGTGTGCGGCGTATGGTCTGAGCACTGACAGGCTGACCCCCCACCACTTCAACCTCTGCAGCAATGCTGGCAGCACTCATACGTCTATTTCCCAAAGACAACCCCTGGATATGATGCTGAGCATGTGCACTCATCTTCTTTGGTCGACCATGGCGAGGCCTGTTGTGAGTGGAGCCTGTCCTGTTAAACCACTGTATGGTCTTGGCCACTGTGCTGCAGCTCAGTTTCAATGTCTTGGCAATCTTCTTATAACCTAGGTCAACTTTAAGTAAAGAAACAGTTCTTTTTTTCAGATCCTTACAGAGTTGTTTGCCATGAGGTGCCATGTTAAACTTCCAGTGACCAGTATGAGAGAGTGAGAGCGATAACACCAAATTGAACACGCCTGAGACCTTGTAACACTAATGAGTCACATGACACCAGGAATGAAAATGGCTAATTGGGCCCAATTTGGACATTTTCACTTAGGGGTTTACTTACTTTTGTTGCCAGTAGTTTAGACATTAATGGCTGTGTGTTGAGTTATTTTGAGAGGACAGCAAATTTACACTGTTATACAAGCTGTACACTCACTACGTTACATTGTAGCAAAGTGTCATTTCTTCAGTGTTGTCACATGAAAAGAAATAATAAAATATTTACAAAAATGTGAGGGGTGTACTCACTTTTGTGAGATACTGTATATGGTCCTCCATGGCTTTGGCTTAGCTCTTATCCATTCTCTCGCTCTGTCTTTTAGTGGGAGCGCAGACCCAGACAGCACAGGTCTGCACTCTTTCTCCCCCTGTGCAGCACTAATTTGTCCAGGAAACAATCTGTATCTCTCCTTCTCCTGACACAGGTCAGCCTGAGTATTGAAGTTCTGCAGCTATTCACTTGTATTGTACAGTGCCCCTTTAAGACTACATTTCCCATGATCCTCAGTTTCTGTATAGTAAGTCCTCTCTCCGCCTCTGATCGGTTCAGGTCCACTGCAGCCAGGATGGAGGAGGGCAGGAGTGAGCGGGATCACACAGATCACACAGAACCACTGTGATGTGCAAACATTAAGGAAGCTCAGGGTGAGAGGCAGCTGCTTCACAAAAGCGAGAGGGAAGTAAAGGGCAAGAGGCGCATGCAGCTGGCAGAACAACCAGCAATGCAAGTATTGGAGAATTGGCTCCTGGACTGTTTTCCAGCAAGTTCTTCTTATTGGACTTTCTAATGTGGATATTTAACACCCATATCCATAAAGTGTTTTTACTTTTCGTAGAAGCCTAATTGCTGATATCTAATGCAATCACTACTGACAACATTCTTTATAGTGAACTACAGTATATCAGTCTTGTAATGGCTTATTTGAATTCCCCAGAGAAGTCCAGCCCAGCTGACATAGAAGCATTCAGCATTAAACTCACTGAGAGACTAAAGTTACTTGAATGACCATAGTTTACCTCAATGTGTAAATCCTCATCAGTTTTCCCCCTGTACTATGGATCTGGTTACCTTTTTGGACTCACCACATAACTAGCAATAGTAGCATCACCTTATACCTCCTATGTCTCCTGAGGAAGCAGATTGGTAATCTGTGAAACATGTTGAGAAAACTATCTCTATCCCACTAATGGAATCAATGTCTTGGGAACAACTAATATCTATAAATGAAATAATATAGTTCTAGTCTGGAGGCCCCAAGGGATTCCCTTAATTTGCAGGGATTTCCTCTCACTTGCTGTTTTGGCTATGGGACAGGAAGTGAAAGGAAATCTTCCCAATGGGACACAGATGGCAAAAAATGCTGACAGGGGTTATATATACCCAAACCATTTTGCCTATAGTTCTAGTGAAAATTAAAAAAAAAAAAAATGTTTTTATTATATATGGTTCTATGTGAGTCTTGTGTTCTGATATGAACAGTTGTCCTCTGACAAAGGAGCCTAATTTGATATGATTGATTGATATGATTCTCAACACAGTTAGCCATTAAAGCGAATTGTGTTTTCCTTTTATGACAAAAAACTACTTTCCCTACAAAAGGGTGCAATCTATGTGGGGACACTAATGATGGGATGTACACTATCCTCTCCTATGTGTCATTTATCATCTTGCAGCTCTTCTGTATGAGGTTGATGTTCCATAGGAGAAGACACTGAATAAGTACAGGGCATATAACATTCCTGAAAGTTCATGGTATGATCTATGCGGAAAAGGATAGACTTTCAAAACCTAAAGAACACTTGTACTGTTGAAGCTGTGCCCAAAAAATGACAAGCAGAGTACAAATGGCTAGTCACCAGTATTTAGAGAAAAAAAAATGTTCTGTGTGGGAATTTTACAGCTTCATAATACAACCACAATAAATATCTTACCAATATGTATATGGTCAGCATTGTGGTTCATAGAAGCTACTGCAAATTATATGAACACCACACAGGCTGTATGCTGCACAGTGACAGAAAATTGTCTGTTTTGTTTCCTCCATCCATCATCTGCATGTGAAATTTCAGGTCATGTGATTCTAAATGCTGCCTTTAACAAAATAAGTCTTGATGATCCACAATATGATTATTATACTCAGCAGTGGTCTTGAACCCAGTTCCCTAGTGCAGCAAGATATAAAGCCACTTGAGGAAAATAGATGGTCAGTCATTCTGAGTTATGTGTCCAGAAAATGATCATAAGCCTAAATAATGACGAAAAGTTGCTGTTAATGAGTTTTTGCTCTTCTGTATAAACTCGGCATTAATCATTGTGTTTTGTGACATTGAAGGAAGCCATGCTGACTGTAAAATGACAAGAAATTATGATTGTAGGAACTAAAACTGTTTTTTAGCCTATAGATAGGCAATGCTTTCTAAGTTCCTGCTGGAAAGATTTGTTCTCATTTCCTGTTCTGGTGACAAGCAGAAAATGAGGGTAAAATCTCCCCTATAGAGATAGAGACAGTGATAAACACCCAACAGTCATTCTACGTGTAGCAATAACTCTTGGTGGAGCTGCTGATTTAAAGCGGGCTGTTTCCGTCACCTTTTTACCTGTAATTTCACCAATACCAGATTTAGAGTCCACGTTGAACTTATTATCTGACAATGTAGGCACCAGTCACTTTAGTACGTTCCCAATGCTTTAATGGAGATCTCTGGAAGAAGTAGCAGGAAAGAGGTAGAAGAAGAGTTGCAGGGAAGTTCAAATACCTTTTCTTGGTGTAGCACTAAGGAATTGAAATCTCAGGGATGAATGTATCTTCGGTCCAGGATTAAATCTTTGCTCGCCCGGATAGGTCTCTCTCACTAACCTAGCAGCCGGTGCGCAGCACGAACAAAAAGTCTCTGCCACAGACTTGAGTAGAACAAAACTGTACGATCCTCTGCCACAGGACGTAGTAGCTTTCAGTGAACAGCAAACACAGTACCAGAACCTTTAAGCCGACCCGGCAGTACTATGTAGTAGGTTAACTCAAGATGCATCCTCCAATTGAGTCACCAGGCCCCTCTCCAGACCAGCTCTCCGCATGATCCTTCCATGACGGGTCCTCCCCTGGATTCTTCTCAATTGTCCAGCTTCTTCCCGCAGGACAGACAGCATAGGATCATCTCCACAGCAGTTGTAGTAGGCCCCAGACATGTTCTGGGCCCACCCACACGCTGCAGCATCGTGGTCCTCCGGCCCAGAGGACCACGAGGTAAGACTCCTAGCACATACCTGTCGGCCAGGAGGGGCAACAGGTGGAACGAAAAAAAACAGAAATATGGCATCTGCCCCTTAAATACCCCCTCCCAGAATGCACCGCAGGGGACAACCTCTGCCGAGTTACTTCTGAGAAAGAAGAGCACTCAATACACCTCAGTCTGTTGCTTTCGAGCTCCGGTCTGTAGTGACACTGACATCTACAGAACACGGAGTGGAACTGCACGCAACACAACCAAGGTTGGAACAGAAGCTAATTTAGCCATAGATTAAATCTGAACTATGTACAGAACAGATGACCCACTAAATTTACATATAAGCGGTAGATTGAAAAAAATCTACCAGCGCTACATATGTAGTTCAGATTGGAGTTAAGGGGAGGTCTTGGAACCTTTGGCTTGGGGCATATAAAACCAACTGGTCCATTTATGGTAGAGACAGATTCATTTGGGCTAAAGAAAAAGAACCTTGCAAAGTATTCCATTTTGAGTATGTAAATAGAGAGAACCGCGCTTAACCAACAAATGTACATATAACTAGCAGCAGCATATAGTGCGATCACACCAAATAAAGAGTTCAAAAAAGGAAAGCTGCGCTCAAAATGGACAGTCTATGCAAATGACATCAAAAAGATTTTAAATCCTTCCAGAATAAGCAGCACCGCCACCGTGTATTATGAAGCAGTAGTGACAATCCACCCTAGTAGTAAAACCTGCTTACCAGATGGCAAGCATAAAAGGGCAAGTGGCTATAGCCCAGCCAAGGCCTTTCAGCTTGCTGGCACTCCCGGTGTTCGTATGGGGGGTAAAACTCCAGATTCAATTGCGTTGCCACATATCACCATCTGAATATCTTTGGCTTCAGTGCCTTCAGAATCACTGACCTGGGCTCCTTTACAGCTCCTTGCTCCTCTGCAGCCAATGCGACTACTCAGCAATTCTGAGTATGGAAGAGCCAATCAGTAGGCCCATGCATTATCTCACACCCTCAGGTGTGAGATAATGCATGGGCCTACTGATTGGCTCTTCCATACTCAGAATTGCTGAGTAGTCGCATTGGCTGCAGAGGAGCAAGGAGCTGTAAAGGAGCCCAGGTCAGTGATTCTGAAGGCACTGAAGCCAAAGATATTCAGATGGTGATATGTGGCAACGCAATTGAACCTGGAGTTTTACCCCCCATACGAACACCGGGAGTGCCAGCAAGCTGAAAGGCCTTGGCTGGGCTATAGCCACTTGCCCTTTTATGCTTGCCATCTGGTAAGCAGGTTTTACTACTAGGGTGGATTGTCACTACTGCTTCATAATACACGGTGGCGGTGCTGCTTATTCTGGAAGGATTTAAAATCTTTTTGATGTCATTTGCATAGACTGTCCATTTTGAGCGCAGCTTTCCTTTTTTGAACTTTGTATTCCATTTTGACACAGTGATTGGTGTGCATGGTTAAAGACGGCTGTTTCTGAAGGATGTCATTTATTGTGACACTCCTTTTAAAATCAGCCAGTATCAATATACTTTGCACCCTTGTAATTTGGTCACATTACATCTCAGAGCCACAATAAAGTCAGTGCTGCTGCCAGAATCTATGATCACAGGTCCAACAGGGAGCAGGTAGATGTATAATGTGTCACTTCCTGCAGGTCCCGCTCTAATCAATGTCTGAATGGTACAACATTTGTGTTTAGGGCCATCAGCACAGCATATTTTATTAGTGCTGGCCCAGGGAACAAATGCCCTCTGCGCCCCAGCCAAATACTACCCTGCTTGAGTTATAATGTAAAAAAAAAACTGTTTATTACCAGTCTTTCTAAGTGCTGTATCATGTACCTGGCAGAAACTGAGTAGATAAGTTGGACCTCCTGCGCAACACTCCTGAAGGAGGTGACAGAGAGTGTGAGGGCACAGAGTGGCACACGTTCTGGAGTTTTCAGGCCAAACCAGATCAGGGGGCTGATAATCACATAAAATGAACTAGGTACCAGGAGGTCAGTAACATAAGGACAGAGTGGTGCTGAATCAGGAGGCAAAGACAGAGTCCAGGAGACAAGCTGAGCTCAGTAACAGCAGGGCAAACAAGATCCAAGGCAGAAGGCGGTAGTAGAGTCCAGAAGGCAGGCCAGGTCTTACACACCTGTACATAAGCTATATATGACCCAACTTGGTGACTCAAAAATATAGAATTAGGACTGCAGTACAGAGAGGTGCCTTGATGTAGGCACTGCAGCATCCACATGTATTTGCAAATAAGTGCAACTAAAACCTCTGTTTTTAGAGTGAATTATTGGACAGGGTCAATTTGTTTTGTTTTTTTGCAAGCTAGCTGGTGAGTGTGCTGGAAAATTTGTGTCTGTTTGTGTCAGGTTTTCCACAGTGAGACAGAATCAGCCAGGTATCAGGAGGTAAACAAAGACAAGCTGAAGACCACTCAGCAACTTCTTACTGCAGTGCTTCATTTTATATAGCTGATGAGAATCAGACCTTTCTTATATTAAGAAAGAAAAAGCAGAACGACCTGTTGAACAAAAGTAGGAGGATATTTGCATAAAGATCTGGAAATCGCAAGATGGCTATAAAGGGTCAGATGTGCAGCCATTATCTTTTGGCCCACCGTGTTCTCTCTTGGTTAGCTGAGCATGCATGTTTATGCTATGGACTGCTCCATTATTAGTGTATCATGTTAAAAAAAAAAGAAAGTCCAGAGCTTCTCATAGACATGAGATTGTTGGACAATTTTCCCCAAAGCAGTATTGAGTTATCCATCTTCCTAGGTCTACCGTATGTAGACATCCTGATGGTAAAGAGACTGTATAATAGCATGGTTTTGAAATACAGTTAAAGATTTTTTTTTTTACTTTTTATTTTGTTTTAGACAAGAAGGGGTTACATGTGTCTTGGGCATGTAAGCAAAACATCTGCAGGTTTACATTTATATTGACGTCATTATTACTGTTTTCCTTTGGATTTGGCAGCAAATTGTGAAATACTGGCGCTCAATAAATATACAGTGATAATAATTCTAATTGTCTCTTTTCCCTGCACTGTACCAGGAAGCAAGGCCAGCTACTACTGGAAGCAGGAGAAGCGTGTATACCTCTGCCGATAGTAATAACATTTTATTGAGGTCAGCTCGCCCATTGTGCTATAAGAACAACAAGCCGTAATGGGTGAATAAGCAGTATGGTAGTGCAAGATAACAAGCTCTAATCAGTTTTTTGTCTATATCACCAGCCTGGCTGCAAAAACACACACAATGTCCACTCACCAATGCAGAGATTGGATGGGATAATGCATGCCCCTGCACCAATTCACAGATGGTGAAGAATAATACACAATATCCACTAATCAGCTTGATGATCGCAGGGAATAACACATGCCCATACGCGATCACAAAGGTTGTGTGAAATAACACAACACCCACGTACAAACACAAAGATTGCATTGAATAAGAGGTTGTGAGGAATAACGCCCAATATTCAATCATCGAACCACAGATAATTTGGAATAACCCTTCAATCACCAGTACAGAGAACATGTATTAACCACTTCAGCCCCGAAAGAATTTTGCCCCCTTCCTGACCAGAGCACTTCTTGTGATTCGGCACTGCGTCGCTTTAACTGACAATTCCTCGGTCGTACGACGCTGTACCCAAACAAAATTGATGTCCTTTTTTTCCCACAAATAGAGCTTTCTTTTGGTGGTATTTGATCGCCTCTGTGGTTTTTATTTTTTGCGCTATAAACAAAAAAAAGAGCGACAATTTTGAAAAAAAAAAAACACATTATTTTTTACTTTTTGCTGTAAAAAATATCCCCCAAAAATATATAAAAAAAAATTTTTTTTCCTTAGTTTAGGCCGATATGTATTCTTCTTCATATTTTTTGGTAAGAAAAAAATCGCAATAAGCGTATATTGATTGGTTTGCACAAAATTTATAGTGTCTACAAAATAGGGGATAGATTTATAGCATTTTTATTATTTTTATTTTATTTTTTTACTAGTAATGGCGGCGATCTGCGATTTTTATTGTGACTGCGACATTATGGCGGACACATCACACAATTTTGACACATTTTTGGAACCACTGGGATTAATACAGCAATCAGTGCGATTAAAAATGCATTGTATACTGTAAAAATGTCACGGCAGTGAAGGGGTTAACATTAGGGGGCGGTGAAGGGGTTAACTGTGTTCCTTGGAAGGTGATTCTAACTGAAGGGGGAGGGACTAACTACAGGAAGTGACAGATCGTGGTTCCTAGCTAATAGGAACAAGCGATCTGTCACTCCTGTCAGAACAGAACAGGGAAGTGTGTGTTTACACACACTTGTCCCTGTTCTGTGTCTCCTGCTCACGATCGCTCGGTCGCGATGACCGCCGGCCACGAGCATTGGCACCCCTCTGTGCTATCCGGACCCTGCGAGCCCACGTACAGTTACGTGGTTTCACGCAGGGGAGCCAACCTGCCGCAGTAAAACTGCGGCGGCTGGTCTGGAAGAGGTTAACACAGAATATTTACTCACAAACTGAGATTGTGTGAAATAACACAGTGTATATAACAATGAGATGATCTCCAAAACAGGAATGGTTTTACAGGTCGAGGCCACAGACTTTTTTTTCCCAACTCATCTTTTCTAACTGTTTTTCACTAGTTTTGCATTTGGCTAGGGTATGTGTCACTACTAGTAGCATGTGGTGATACCTGAACCCTATAGAGGTTGCACAGGCAGTCCAACTCCTATAGGATGGCGCATCAATACGTGCCATTGCTAGAAGGTTTGCTTTGTCTCCCGCCACAGTCTCAAGAGCATGGAGGAGATTCCAGGAGACTAGAGTGTTACTCTAGGAGAGCTGGACAGGGTCATAGAATGTCCTTAACCCATCAGCAGGACCAGTATCTGCTCCTTTGTGCAAGGAGGAACAGGATGAGCACTGCCAGAGCCCTACAAAATGACCTCCAGCAGGCCACTGGTGTAAATGTCTCTGACCAAACAATCAGAAACAGACTTCATGAGGGTGGCCTGAGAGCCCAATGTCCTCTAGTGGGCCCTGTGCTCACTGCCTGGCACTCTGGAGCTTGATTGGCATTTGCCATTGAACACCAGATTTGGCAGGTTCGGCACTGGCGCCCTGTGCTTTTCACTGATGAGAGGATGAGAGCAGGTTCATGCTGAGCACATGTGACAGACGTGAAAGGATCTGGAGAAGCTGTGGGAACATTATTTTGCCTGTAACATTGTTCAGCATGACCGGTTTGGTGATGGTCTGGAGAGGCATATCCATGGAGGGACACACAGACCTCTACAGGCTAGACATTGGCACCCTGACTACCATTAGGTATCGGGATGAAATCCTTGGATCCATTGTCAGACTCTACGCTGGTACAGTGGGTCCTGGGTTCCTCCAGGTGCACTACAATGCCCAGTCTCATGTTGCAAGAGTATGCAGCCAGTTCCTGGAGGATGAAGGAATTGATACCATTGAATGACCCCCACGCTCGCCTGAGCTAAATCCAATAGAATGCCTCTGGGGCATTATGTTTCGGTCCATCTGATGCTGCCATGTTGCACCTCAATCTGCTCAGGAGCTCAGTGATGCAGTAGTCCAGATCTGGGAGAAATACCCGAGGATACCATCCGTCATCTCATTAGGAGCATGCCCCAACGTTGTCAGGCATGCATACAAGCATGTGGGAGCCATACAAACTACTGAGTACCATTTTGAGTTGCTGCAAAGAAATTTCAGCAAAAAGGACTAGCCTACTGCATAATTTTTTCACTTTAATTTTCAGGGTGTCTTTGAATTCAGCCCTCTGTATGTTGATAATTTTCATTTCCATCAAACGATGTGGCATCCTTTAGTTCCTAACACATTACCCAGTCCATATCAGTATAGATATCCAGCATGATATTTTTCCCTATTGAGATCTGATGTGTTTTCAAAGTCTTCCTCTCATATTTTTTTTTTGAGAAGTGTATATATATATATATATATATATATATATATATATATATATATATATATATATATATATTATCTCCCAAAAGTGAGTACACTCCTCACATTTTTGTAAATATTTTATTATATCTTTTCATGTGACAACACTGAAGAAATGACACTTTGCTACAATGTAAAGTAGTGAGTGTACAGCTTGTATAACAGTGTAAATTTGCTCTCCCCTTAAAAAAATAAAAATAAATAACTCAACACACAGCCATTAATGTCTAAACCGCTGGCAACAAAAGTGAGTACACCCCTAAGTGAAAATGTCCAAATTGGGCCCAGAGTGTCAATATTTTGTGTGGCCACCATTATTTTCCAGCACTGCCTTAACCCTCTTGGACATGGGGTTCACCAGAGCTTCACAGGTTGCCACTGGAGTTCTCTTCCACTTCTCCAGATGACATAACGGAGCTGGTAGATGTTAGAGACCTTGCACTCCTCCACTTCCATTTTAAAGTGGAGTTCCAACCAAAAATGGAACTTCCACCTTTTGCAATCCTCCCCCCCTCCGGTGTCACATTTGGCACCTTTCAAGGGGGAGGAGGGAGCAGATACCTGTCTAATACAGGTATTTGCTCCCACTTCCTGGCATAGCTCACCGCGGCGCTTGCGGTGACCTATGACACTTCCAGCACCTACCCCATCCTCCTCCGCTGTATTCTGTGAGACAAAGAACACAGCAGGAACCTGAGAGGACGCGCAGTGCGACTCGCGCATGCACAGTAGGGAACCAGGAAGTGAAGCCGCATGGCATCACTTCCTTATTCCCTTAACAAGGATGGCGGCGGCAGCAGCCGAGAGCCGAAGGACGGATCGGCTTCGGCTGCCGACATCGCGGGCTCCCTGGACAGGTAAGTGTCCATATATTAAAAGTCAGCAGCTGCAGTATTTGTAGCTGCTGACTTTCAATATTTTTTTTTTTCAACGGACCTCCACTTTAAGTATGCCCCACAGATGCTCAATAGGGTTTATGTCTGGAGACACGCTTGGCCAGTCCATCACCTTTACCCTCAGCTTCTTTAGCAAGGCAGTGGTCGTCTAGGAGGTGTGTTTGGGGTCGTTATCATGTTGGAATACTGCCCTGTGGGCGTTTCCAAAGGAAGGGGATCATGATCGGCTTCAGTATGTCACAGTGCATGTTGGCATTCATGGTTCCCTCAATGAACTGTAGTTCCCCAGCAACGACTGCACTCATACAGTCCCATGTCATGTTGTCACATGAAAAGATATAATAAAATATTTACAAAAATGTGAGGGGTGTACTCACTTTTGCGAGATACTATATATATATATATATATATATATATATATATATATATATATATATATATATACACACAGTTGTGCTCAAATGTTTGCATACCCTGGCAGAAATTGTGAAAGTTTGGAATTGACATTGAAAATATGGAAATATGGCCGATCATCCATTTAAGGTTAGTGATCATATGAAGCCATTGTTGTCTGGCTCCTTTTTACATCATAACATAAATCATCCATATGGCGCTGATCAAAAGTTCACATACCCTGGAATGTTTATCCTTGGTACTGATACACAAGGTGAGACACACAGGTAAAATGGCAATTTAGGGTTCATTTCCACATCTGTGGCTTATTAAATTGCAATTAGTGTCCATGTATAAATAGTCAATGAGTTTATTAGCTCTCACATGGATGCACTGAGCAGGCTAGATTCTTAGCCATGGGGAAAAGAAAAGAATTGTCAAAAGACCTGCATAACTGGAACTTTATAAAGATGGAAAAGGATATATAAAGATATTTAAAGCCTTGAATACACCAGTCAGTACTGTTCAATCATTGATTAAGAAGTGGAAAAATCTGGGATCTCTTGATACTTTTGTCTAAGGTGCATTTACTATTGAACTCTATAGACCTTGTGTTTTGATGTACACACATGAAGAACTTTTTTTAATGCACTGCACCAAAAACGCACATAAGTTACAGAGGTGTAAACAAGGCCCAATTTTTATTGGTAATAAATCCTAAACATCACATAAAAACATAAAAAAGGTTAATTTTGTTGTAATTTCAGGACATCAGAATTTTACCTCCATATATAAACTCAAATACTCACTGCTCAGCACACTTGTATATTGTTACCATCAATCAAACACTACTTACAACGATGCATTGGTACATCACAGTAATAGTCATTTCCATTCATTAATGCTGATTGTGGATGCCTGCAGTGGGATGAGGAAAGCTCTCAATGTGCTTCCACTTTGAAAAAAAATCAGCTTCATTGGTACTTTGTTATGTTATTCTACAATGTAACGCTGACTTCTATCCGATTGCCAATTTCACTGTTTTGGGATACAGTATGTCAGTCGTATCATCTAACTTGTTCTTAAAAAAAAAAAAATCCATTGAACAAAAAAAACAAAAAAAGTTTCATTAGTAGATAAAGGGGTGTATCTATTATATCACAAAAATTAACATTAGCATTGAATTTATTCTTCTCCTCAGTCTTCACGAGGGAATCGGGGGGCTTCAGTAACCAAAACTACAGTGTTTGTCCTCATGACACATCACAGGAAGCACCCTCATGGCTAACAGAGGACAGAATTAGAAATAGACCAGATGGCTTGCACCCGAGGATACTTAGGGAACTCAGTCAAGTAATTGCCAGACCATTGTTCCTAATTTTTACTGACAGTCTACTTACTGGAATGGTACCAGCTGATTGGAGAAAAGCCAATGTAGCACCAATATTTAAAAAAGGGCCAAAATACATCCCTGGGAATTACAGATCAGTTAGCCTAACATCAATAGTATGCAAGCTCTTGGAGGGGATGATAAGGGACTATATTCAAGATTTTAGTAAAGAAAACGGTATCATTAGCAGTAATCAGCATGGATTCATGAAGAATAGTTTTTGCCAAACCAATCTATTAACCTTCTATGAGGAGGTGAGTTGCCATCTAGATAAAGGAAGGCCCGTAGATGTGGTGTATCTGGATTTTGCAAAAGCATTTCCCCATAAACATTTACTGTACAAAGTAAAGTCCGTTGGCATGGACCATAGGGTAAGTACATGGATTGAAAACTGGCTACAAGGGTGAGTTCAGAGGGTGGTGATAAATGGGGAGTACTCGGAATGGTCAGGGGTGGGAAGTGGGGTCCCCCAGGGTTCTGTGCTGGGACCAATCCTGTTTAATTTGTTCATAAACGATCTGAAGGATGGGGTAAACAGTTCTCTGTATTTGCGGACGACACTAAGCTAAGCAGGGCAATAACTTCTCCGCAGCATGTGGAAACCTTGAAAGAAGATCTGAACAAATTAATGGGGTGGGCAACTACATGGCAAATGAGGTTTAATGTAGAAAAATGTAAAATAATGCATTTGGGTGGCAAAAATATGAATGCAATCTACTCACTAGGGGGTGAACCTCTGGGGGAATCTAGGATGGAACGGGACCGGGGAGTCTTAGTAGATGATAGGCTCAACAATTGCATACAATGCCAAGCTGCTAACAAAGCAAACAGATTATTGGAATGCATTAAAAAGGGGATTAACTCCAGAGATAAAGCAATAATTTTCCCACTCTACAAGACTTTGGTCCGGCCTCACCTGGAGTATGCTGTCCAGTTCTGGGCACCAGTCCTAAGGAAGGATGTACTGGAAATGGAGCGAGTACAAAGAAGAGCAACAAAGCTAATAAAGGGTCTGGAGGATATTAGTTATGAAGAAAGGTTGTGAGCACTGAACTTATTCTCTCTGGAGAAGAGACGCTTGAGATGGGATATGATTTCAATTTATAAATACCATACTGGTGACATCACAATAGGGATAAAACTTTTTTGCGGAAGGGAGTTTAATAAGACACATGACCACTCATTAAAATTAGAAGAAAAGAGGTTTAACCTTAAACTGCATAGAGGGTTCTTTACTGTAAGAGCAGCAAGGATGTGGAAATCCCTTCCACATGCGGTGGTTTCAGCGAAGAGCATCAATAGTTTCAAAAAACTAGATAAGCACCTAAAAATTAGATAAAAATTAGATAAGCACCTCAACGATCGCAACATACAGGGATATACAAAGTAATACTGACATATATTCACACACATAGGTTGGACTTGATGGACTTGTGTCTTTTTTCAACTGCACCTACTATGAACTATGTAACTATGTAATTATATAGCTTACATGGGTCAAAAAAAACATCAGATTAGTCTTGTAATGAACCATGGACAAACTCCCAAAAGGAGACAGCAATGGTCATACAATGGGTCAAGGATCACCAAAGTTCCTGTAAGGCTTTCATACATCTGAAATGTAAGTGCTGTAAGTTAAATGTAAGGTAAATAAGATCTATGTCAATGCAAAATATTGAGAATCACTTGCCAGCTTGTATAGTGAAATATTGCAATTTGTGGATTGGGACCATATGTACATAGGTGTCAGAGCAATTATACAATAGGTGTATAAGTGTCAGAACAATAATTGCTCAGACAAGGAGCTGATTAAAAAGTATCAGTCAGATTTAAGTAACAATTAATGCAAAAGCCTATGTACAGTATAAATAATAAAAGTCAATTGGCTCACTAGTTTACCCACTGATGCAACACTCTAGGTATCCCCCACCAAGATAAGGAATGGTCTACCCCAAGCAGCATTAGAGGCCCTGAGGCTCTCCTTATCTACCCCTTCCTGCATCATAGTGGTTGATGTATACAGCACAGAATGTGATGTTTGGCTATAGTGTAGACCCTGCCTACCCAAGACGTCTACTGGTGGAGCCGTGTCCATAGACAGGGATTCACCCCATTAGCCATCATATAATGAGGAAACATGAGGGATTATAGTATCACAAGTATAAGGGGGTGTGATGAGGCAAACCATCACATCGCCCATAGGGAACACATCTATGAAAGATGGTCGGTAATGTCAGGCATCCATGCCATCTCCCACTGTTTGGAGAAAAGGCTATGGATACTTTTAATTAGAGATGAGAGAGCTGCTGGGTGCTGGTGGAATGAAGTATTACCCACTGTGGGTTTCCTGTATAAAGTCTTAGCCAATAAACCTTCTTCCTTCACTATAATTTTAACATTCAAAAATAAAATTTTGTGATCACTTAAACTCATAGCGAATTTTAAAATATATGTATTTTCACCAAGAGCTTCTTAAGAAGTATCAGTCCAAATGACAAACACATCATTTTTGTACCTGTGCCACTGCAAAACGTGGTATAGATACATAGAGAGCAAGTTATCAGAAAGTATTTGGCGCTCAAGCAGAACACGATGGGGTACAAAAAGTTCCCAATGCAACTCCCTGCACCTGAGGTAGTGGGAATCCTGAAATGTTAACATATTATGCGTTGGCGTGTGTTCTAATAATATCATGACAAACCTATTGTAAGGCCAGAGCTTCCTGATGACGCATTTGATGATGCGAAACGCGTAGAGGCTGCTGGGAGAATTTTTTGCATCACGTGACCGGACGAGAACGGGAACGAGGCTTGGAGCGCAAGCCGAGCGTGGAGGCCGCACATTATCACCAGGCGGACCATGCTAACAGCCACCTACCCGTCCGTAACTGCTGGATAAGCTTCGTGCCGGCTCGAGGGCACTTTTTAATGTGAGTGATTATTTTATCCTTTGAATTTTAAAATAAATGGTTCAAACATATTGCGCTATGATCGCCTTTTGTCCCTATGCTTTCCTATGAGGAACATTAGAACCCAAGTTTTAGTCGGTGAGAAGTGGTGCCTAGGTGGAGTGGTTATCCCTTGAATGAACCAAAGGCGTACCTCTAGTGAAGTATCTGGTGAGTGGCCAATCTGAATGGTGGAGGGTCCCACTCAGTCACATATGAATATTGAAGCAACATAGGAGCACGCCAGTCACATTAATGGTTACAAGATTTTGCAGCACGTTTGAAGGACTTTTCGTTTTATGTACATGTATTGAATGGTTATATGATTTATTGACCTAAAAAATTCTAAAATTTATGCACATGAAATATTTATGAATAATAGTTGATAAGCATTGCAGGTGGTGGTAAATTACGGGAGTAGCGCATTCACATATACCAACTAGCTATTGTAAGGCCAACAGGATTATCCACGTTCTTTTAGATGACCTTCAATCATTTTAATCCCAATCATGTGAGGGATACTATAACATGGGCCCTCAATATCAATGGCCACAAAAATAGCTCCTGAAGGGATAATTACCCCATCAAGAATCTTCAGTAATTCAGTAGTTTCTTTCACATAGATGGTAGACTCGTGTCGTGAAATGAACGTCAACAAGTCGGCTCGGAAGTACAGTCTAACAACCCATCACTGAGTTAAAAAGTTGTCCCAGAGGCATTTGCAAATTTTTGTGAGTCTTAGTTAGTTCATAAAATGTATATGTATGAGGATACTTGACAGTCAAAGTAAAACTATAGGCAAAACGTTTTGTTTATTATGGATAGAGTAAGGAAAGGTTATGACTCCTGTCAGATTTTTTTTCGCCATCTTTGTCCCATTGCTGAGATTTCCCTTCACTTCCTGTCCCATAGCCAATCGGGAAGTGAGAAGAAAGCATTGCAAATTAAGGGAATTCCTTGGGGACCCTCGGGTCACCAGAACTAGTAACTTTACCCTCTATTACATTTCTGGGGAGAACCCAAAATGTGGGATTTTCTTTTACTTTCACTTTCAATTGTAATGGTAACCAGGACAAATGGAGAGAGCAAATCTCTTTAACAGGTGCACAGTATCAGGGCTGGGCTCAGCCTTTCCTTTTCAAAGCTGTCCGCTCAGCTGTTAGCTAATTGCCAGCTCCTATCTCTCCACAGTGACTCACCTGTTGATGATATCCTGCTCGTCAGTCCTGCCTACTTAAGCAAGTCCAGTCCAGATGATCTCTGCCTTCACCTTGGTCACATCTCTAGAGACATGCTCCTGTGTTCCTGTTAAAGACTTGCTTGGCTGACATTCCTTCTGGCTCCAGATCCTGCTTGCTGTTCTACTACGTTCCTCTCTGGCTCCCTGACGTTTTGGCTTGCCTGACTATGCGTTCCGGTTCCTGAAGTCTGGCTATTGTTTGACTACGTTTACTCTGTTTAACTTTTTAATATTATTATTATTAAACAAGTGTGATTTAACTGTACTTCTGTCTCAGTCTGATTCGTGGTTTCTGACACACAGACAGCAATAAAAACTGATAGGTGTTCTAATCCATCTCCACTCTATCCAAAACTAAAAGAAAAAGTTTTCCCTTTAGGTATACTTTAAATATTTCATAGTATCTTGTCAATGGTGGCTCTATCTCAATAAACAATAACTAATTTTGAAAATGCTTAACCTTTCCCACAAAGGATCCATCTACACCAGGGGTGGGCAATTCATTTTTCCAAGGGTCCACATGAGAAACTGGGACTATTGTGGAGGGCCGAATGTAATTCTCTACATAAGAAATATTAATTTTCTATGTGAGAAGGTCTGTAAATACTTAAACAGTGTAAAAAACAAACAATTGGCACTAGGAATAATAGGTAAACTACTCATGAAATAGGTCTCTTTCAGATGGGTAGTCAGGGGTGGTAAAATTGGTTGCGGTTTTACTGCCCACTGGCTGCCTACCCAAACTGCAAAATAACAGCCTGATGGGGTTGTTCACATGCCACAGTATGGTTTAACTTGGGCACGGAGTTTGACAAGTGGTTTAGAAAGGCTCACTTAGAGAATGGAGGGCGATGTCCACACTCTACCGCAAAATATGTGTTCACTGACCAGTGATCTTACCACTTTATGAGTTTGGTGAGACCCTGAATTAATTAAAATAAAATAGGAATATGTAAGACTAAAGATAAGTATAAAATTAATAGGGGAAGAGGTGTTCACAGAAACAAAGAAGGCAAATGGTAATCTTTACTTTTGGGAATTCAGTCCTACATTCACTGGCTCAGGTTGGATTAATGAGGAGTGTCGTCCAATTTAAATTACATCTACTTTACAATGTAAACAAGAAAAAAAAGGTTAAAAGGGACATTTTAGAAGCTCTAAACACAGTGTTCCATATTTTATTTTGAAAGACTAGGATTTCCTATCTTGGGAACATGTTAAAATCAAGATGTAGCACATCGTGTCAAATCCAGAAATAGATTTCATTAGCTAATTGTTTATGTGGCAAATGTTCAAATCTGCCACTCAAGGGAAAGTGTTTAAAAGCTTCTTTTTGCCTCTCTAGCACTAAGTGTTGAGACATATCTAATCGTCACTTGACCTAACGCTAATTAAATGATAAGTGTGCTAAAATCTCTAGTGAGGACCCACTTGTAAAATTATTGAGAGAATTCAGTAAATCCTTTACAACACATTTCTGGACGTTGTTTACTTTCAAACTACCTGCGCCTAATTTAGGCAACCATTTGCTCCAGTTTTAGTAACATTATAGACATGGACAACAAAGTCAGTTAGTTTTTATTATTGCCACTCTAACTAGTTCCACTCTAGTCTCTAGAAGAATGTTTTAATTTTTTTTGCACATATGTTAAAATCTGCATTTTTGGTTATGAAATTACTTAACCCCCCCCCCCCCCCCCATAACATTTTGAGGCTCCATGCACACGATAAGCTAAAAAAATGCCAGAAAAACGCTGGATGAAAAACGCTCATGATACCTGTTTTGTGCCACTTTTTAGCAGCAGTTAGGCACGTTCAGTTTTTTTTTTTTTAATGCTGGCAAATCGTTCCCAAAAACGCAAACAAAAGAGTTTTTTTTCTGCTCCTAGTAGCTGAAGCTTCAAAAACACTTCTAGACTTTCAATCTATTAACCTTCTATGAGGAGGTGAGTTGCGATCTAGATAAAGGAAGGCCCGTAGACGTGGTGTATCTGGATTTTGCAAAAGCATTTGACACAGTTCCCCATAAACGTTTACTGTACAAAATAAGGTGCGTTGGCATGGACCATAGGGTGAGTACATGGATTGAAAACTGGCTACAAGGGCGAGTTCAGAGGGTGGTGATAAATGGGGAGTACTCAGAATGGTCAGGGGTGGGTAGTGGGGTTCCCCAGGGTTCTGTGCTGGGACCAATCCTATTAAATTTGTTCATAAACAACCTGGAGGATGGGATAAACAGTTCAATCTCTGTATTTGCAGACGATACTAAGCTAAGCAGGGCAAAAACTTCTCTGCAGGATGTGGAAATCTTGAAAAAAGATCTGAACAAATTAATGGGGTGGGCGACTACATGGCAAATGAGGTTCAATGTAGAAAAATGTAAAATAATGCATTTGGGTGGCAAAAATATGAATGCAATCTATACACTGGGGGGAGAACCTCTGGGGGAATCTAGGATGGAAAAGGACCTGGGGGTCCTAGTAGATGATAGGCTCAGCAATGGCATGCAATGCCAAGCTGCTGCTAATAAAGCAAACAGAATATTGGCATGCATTAAAAAGGGGATCAACTCCAGAGATAAAACGATAATTCTCCCGCTCTACAAGACTCTGGTCCGGCCGCACCTGGAGTATGCTGTCCAGTTCTGGGCACCAGTCCTCAGGAGGGATGTACTGGAAATGGAGCGAGTACAAAGAAGGGCAACAAAGCTAATAAAGGGTCTGGAGGATCTTAGTTATGAGGAAAGGTTGCGAGCACTGAACTTATTCTCTCTGGAGAAGAGACGCTTGAGAGGGGATATGATTTCAATTTACAAATACTGTACTGGTGACCCCACAATAGGGATAAAACTTTTTCGCAGAAGAGAGTTTAATAAGACTCGTGGCCACTCATTACAATTAGAAGAAAAGAGGTTTAACCTTAAACTACGTAGAGGGTTCTTTACTGTAAGAGCTGCAAGGATGTGGAATTCCCTTCCACAGGCGGTGGTCTCAGCGGGGAGCATTGATAGCTTCAAGAAACTATTAGATAATCACCTGAATGACCGCAACATACAGGGATATGTAATGAAATACTGACACATAATCACACACATAGGTTGGACTTGATGGACTTGTGTCTTTTTTCAACCTCACCTACTATGTAACTATGTAACTAAAATACAGTGCATCTGGAAAGTATTTACAGTGCTTCACTTTTTCCACACCTTGTTATGTTAGCCTTATTCGAAAATGGATTAAATGCATAATTTTACTCAAAATTCTAAAAACAATACTCCATAATGACAACGTGAAAGAAGTTGGATTGAAATCTTTGCAAATTTTTTAAAAATAAAAAAACAAAAAAAAATCCTATGTACATAAGTATTCCCAGCCTTTGCTCAATACTTTGTTGAAGCACTTTTGGCACCAATTACAGACTTGAGTCTTTTTGAGTATGATTCTACAAGCTTGGCACACCTATTTTTAGGCAGTTTCTCCCATTCTTCCTTGCAGGACCTCTCAAGCTCCATCAGGTTGGATGGGGAGTGTCAGTGGACTGCTATTTTCAGATCTCTCCAGAGATGTTCAATCAGGTTCAAGTCCGGGCTCTGACTGGGCCGCTCAAGGACATTCACAGAGTTGTCCCATAGCCACTTCTTTGTTATCTTGTCTGTGTGCTTAGGGTCATTGTCCTGTTGAAAGATGAACCTTCGCCTCAGTCTGAGGTCCAGATCGCTCTGGAGCAAGTTTTCATCATAGATGTCTCTGTACAATGCTGCATTCATCTTTCCCTCGATCCTGACTAGTCTCCCAGTTCCTGACACTGAAAAACATCCCCACAGCATGATGCTGCCACCACTATGCTTCACTGTAGGGATGGTATCGGCCAGGTGATGAACGGTGCCTGGTTTCCTCCAAACACAACGATTGCCATTCAGGCCAAAGAGTTCAATCTTTATTTCATCAGACCAGAGAATTTTGTTTCTCATGGTCTGAGAGTCCTTCAGGTGTCTTTTGGCAAAATAAAGGCAAGCTGTCATGTGCTTTTTACTGAGAAGTGGCTTCTGTCTGGCCACTCTACCATACAGGCCTGATTTGTGGAGTGCTGCAGAGATGGTTGTTCTTCTGGAAGGCTCTCCACAGAGAAACGCTGGAGCTCTGTCAGAGTGACCATCGGGTTCTTGGTCACCTCCCTGACTAAGGCCCTTCTCCCCCGATCACTCAGTTTGGGCGGGCAGCCCACTCTAAGAAGAGTCCTGGTGGTTCCAAAATTCTTCCATTTACGCAGGATGGAGGCCACTGTGCTCATTGGGTCTTTCAATGCTGCAGAAAATTTTCTGTACCCTTCCCCAGATCTGTGCCTTGGTACAAACAGTCTCGGAGGTCTACAGACAATTCCTTGGACTTCATGGCTTGGTTTGTGCTCTGAAATGCACTGTTAACTGTGGGACCTTAGGCTCGATTCACACCTATGCATGTTGCTTTTGAGCGTTTTTGGAGGGTTTTTTTTCATGCTTGCCACGTTTTTGAGCAGCGTTTTTGCCGCGATTTTGCCGCGATTTTGCCGCGATTTGCGGTTTGCGGTTTTTTTTTTGTTTTTTTTTTTTGCATTTTTTTTTACAGTCTTAAAAAAAAAAAAAAAAAAAAAAACGGCAAAAACGCATCAAAAACGCACCAAAAACGCATCAAAAACGCTGCAAAAACGGCGCACTTGCGTTTTTGATGCTTGTCCATTGAATTCTATTACATGCAAAACGCTGCATTTTGCATGAAAAAAAGTCCCTGACCCTTTCCAAAAATGCAGAGAAACAAAAAGGCATTGATGTGAACATGTTCCATAGGAACCCATGTTAAAAAATTCCCGTGCATTTCTGCAAAATGCAAAATGCATCAAAAAACGCGCTAGTGTGAATGGAGCCTTATATAGACAGGTATGTGCCTTTCCAAATCATGTCCAATCAACTGAATTTACCACAGGTGGACTCCCATCAAGTTGTAGAAACATTTCAAGGATGATCAGTGGAAACAGGATGCACCTGAACTCAATTTTGAGTGTTGTGGCAAAGGCTGTGAATACTAATGCCGGCCATACACGGTTCGAATTTCGTAAGAATTTTCTTTTTCGAAAATCGTATGAAAGAATTTTCGTATGAATTTCGCATCATTAGTGGGCTGCAACAACGGCTGATTTTCGTGCGGCAATCGAATTTGAGGAATCGGACATGTTGGAAATTTTCCGAAAAACGAACGATTTTCTAATCAATGATGGGAGAATCGTGCGAGAAATGTAATAAGAAAAGAAAATTTACGGAGAGAAAAGAAGATTCCCGGCCAAGAAAATTCTTTTCTTTAGCAACATGAGGTGAAATTGAAGGCTTGGTCGGCCGAATTTCGAAAATCAATGGTGGCATCATCGGATCACAAAAAAAACGAAATTTCTTATTTTGAAAAGAAAATTCGTTCGAAATTCGACCGTGTATGGCCTGCTTTACAGTATGTACATGTGATTTTTTTTCGTTTTTTATTTTTAATAAATTTGCAAAGATTTCAAACAAACTTCTTTCGCGTTGTCATTATGGGGTATTGTTTGTAGAATTTTAAGGAAAATAATGGATTGAAACCATTTTGGAATAAGGCTGTAACATAACAAAATGTGGAAAAAGTGAAGCACTGTGAATATTTTCTAGATGCACTGTAGTGTGCATGGACATATACAATAACACTATTTGCTTCTAGAAGCAGAAAAAAAAAAGCAAAAGCTGCTGCTCTGAGCTTTTTTTTAGGCTAGTGTGCATGGAGCCTACATTTTCTGAAAAAAAGAGGCCTTGCAGAACAAAAATATAGTAGTTGAAATTTTTTATCTAACATATTTTGCAACTGTTTATGAAATCTATATTTTCACGAAAGGATACACTAAAATGAATGTTATTGAACACAAACACAATTTAATCCCAGATTTCTTTGTACAAAATAAAAAACACTTTAAAGGGTTTTTGCAGCTCATCAGTTTATAGTAAACCATAAATGAAGGTCCTAGAATTATAGTTCTTACTCCGATGTTTGCGGTGATATCTAACGTGTGGTGAGATTGCGATTTCCATACATGTGCACACCCAGTGAGTGCATATTCATTTTTTTATGAAAATATATATTTATTATTATTGTATTTTTTTAGCTTGGAATGTGGTTTTCATTCAAGAAAAATCATATGCAATGTGATGCGCCTGTTCTAGACTTTTTTAAAACTCAAGGAAATTTTAAGGGCTTTTAAAGGAAATTAGTTGACTTATGCCGGCCATACACGGTTCGAATTTCGTAAGAATTTTCTTTCGAAAATCGTATGAAAGAATTTTCGTATGAATTTCGCATCATTAGTGGGCTGCAACAACGGCCGATTTTCGTGCGGCAATCGAATTTGAGGAATCGGACATGTTGGAAATTTTCCGAAAAACGAACGATTTTCTAATCAATGATGGGAGAATCGTGTGAGAAATGTAATAAGAAAAGAAAATTTACGGAGAGAAAAGAAGATTCCCGGCCAAGAAAATTCTTTTCTTTAGCAACATGAGGTGAAATTGAAGGCTTGGTCGGCCGAATTTCGAAAATCAATGGTGGCATCATCGGATCACAAAAAAAACGAAATTTCTTATTTTGAAAAGAAAATTCGTTCGAAATTCGACCGTGTATGGCCTGCTTTAGGTGCAGTTGCTCCAGGGCTTAGTAAATGAGCAAAAGCTCAGCTGTCTTCCATCATCCAATCATGTGCTAGCAAAATTTTTTTTTTTTCATTTTCCTTGCACGTGATTAGGTACTTTTTGTAAAGTGAAGCTTTACCTCATTTACTAAGCTCTGGAGCAACTGCACTTGCAAAGTGCACAGTTTATTTGCCTTTAACAAATCAACCCCATGGAGTCAACTCATTTTGTTAAAAAACCCTTAAAATTTCATATGCAATGTAAAAAGTCATATGCAATGTAATGCACATGTTCTAGGCACATAATGAGTCAAATAATTTTGTTGAAAGGCCCTTCAAATCTGGTCCAGTTTTAAACACATTTCTTTTGTACCTAGAACATGTGCATTAAATTGCATATGACTTTTCTTGAACAAAAACCACATTAACATTTAGAATTTTCCATCATGAATTTTGAATTATTCATCACCACAGATCATCGATTGCACTCTGCAAGTGTAGTTGCTTTAGAGCTTAGTAAATGAGGGGAGTAAACTCTGCTGACTTCCATCATCCAATCATGTGCAAGCAAAAATGCATTTTTTTAAAATAATTTTCCTTGTATGTGATTGGGTGTTCTTTGCAAAGTGAAACTGTACCTCATTTACTAAGCTCTGGAGCAACTGCACTTGCAAAATGCCCCTTCAGTTTCCCTTTGGTAAATCAACCCCAATGAATTCATCATTAAATGTGCTGATAAAAGATTTTTCAGATTTTCCAAGTTAAAGCGGAGGTCCGCCAAATTTTTTTTTTTTAACCACTTCAGCCCCGGAAGGTTTTACCCCCTTCCTGACCAGAGCACTTTTTACAATTCGGCACTGCGTCGCTTTAACTGCTAATTGCGCGGTCATGCAATGCTGTACCCAAACGAAATTTGCGTCCTTTTCTTCCCACAAATAGAGCTTTCTTTTGATGGTATTTGATCACCTCTGCCGTTTTTATTTTTTGCGCTATACACGGAAAAAGACCGAAAATTTTGAAAAAAAATGATATTTTCTACTTTTTGTTCTAAAAAAAATCCAATAAACTCAATTTTAGTCATACATTTAGGCCAAAATGTATTCGGCCACATGTCTTTGGTAAATGTCAATAAGTGTATATTTATTCTTTTGCGCAAAAGTTATAGCGCCTACAAACTAGGGTACATTTTCTGGAATTTACACAGCCTTTAATTTATGACTGCCTATGTCGTTTCTTGAGGTGCTAAAATGGCAGGGCAGTACAAAACCCCCCCAAATGACCCCATTTTGGAAAGTAGACACCCCAAGGAAATTGCTGAGAGGCATGTTGAGCCCATTGAATATTCATTTTTTTTGTCCCAAGTGATTGAATAATGACAAAAAAAAAAAAAAAATTACAAAAAGTTGTCACTAAATGATATATTGCTCACACAGGCCATGGGCATATGTGGAATTGCACCCCAAAATACATTTAGCTGCTTCTCCTGAGTATGGGGATACCACATGTGTGGGACTTTTTGGGAGCCTAGCCGCGTACGGGGCCCCGAAAACCAATCAATGCCTTCAGGATTTCTAAGGGCGTACATTTTTGATTTTACTCCTCACTACCTATCACAGTTTTGAAGGCCATAAAATGCCCAGATGGCATAAAACCCCCCCAAATGACCCCATTTTGGAAAGTAGACACCCCAAGCTATTTGCTTTGAGGCATGTTGAGTCCATGGAATGTTTTATATTTTGACACAAGTTGCGGGAAAGTGACAAATTTTTTTTTTTTTTTTGCACAAAGTTGTCACTAAATGATATATTGCTCACACAGGCCATGGGCATATGTGGAATTGCACCCCAAAATACATTTAGCTACTTCTCCTGAGTACGGGGATACCACATGTGTGGGACTTTTTGGGAGCCTAGCCGCGTACGGGGCCCCGAAAACCAATCACCGCCTTCAGGATTTCTAAGGGTGTAAATTTTTGATTTCACTCTTCACTGCCTATCACAGTTTCGGAGGCCATGGAATGCCCAGGTGGCACAAACCCCCCCCCCAAATGACCCCATTTTGGAAAGTAGACACCCCAAGCTAATTGCTGAGAGGCATGGTGAGTATTTTGCAGCTCTCATTTGTTTTTGAAAATAAAGAAAGACGAGAAAAAAAATTTTTTTTTTCTTTTTTCAATTTTCAAAACTTTGTGACAAAAAGTGAGATCTGCAAAATACTCACTATACCTCTCATCAAATAGCTTGGGGTGTCTACTTTCCAAAATGGGGTCATTTGGGGGCTTTTTTTGCCACCTGGGCATTCCATGGCCTCCGAAACTGTGATAGGCAGTGAAGAGTAAAATCAAAAATTTACGGCCTTAGAAAGCCTGAAGGCGGTGCTTGGTTTTCGGGGTCCCGTACACGGCTAGGCTCCCAAAAAGTCTCACACATGTGGTATCCCCGTACTCAGGAGAAGCAACAGAATGTATTTTGGGGTGTAATTTCACATATCCCCATGGCATGTTTGAGCAATATATCATTTAGTGACAACTTTGCACAAAAAAAAATAAAAAAAATAAAAAATTGTCTCTTTCCCGCAACTTGTGTCACAATATAAAATATTCCATGGACTCGACATGACTCTCAGCAAATAGCTTGGGGTGTCTACTTTCCAAAATGGGGTCATTTGGGGGGTTTTTGAACTGTCCTGGCATTTTATGCACAACATTTAGAAGCTTATGTCACACATCACCCACTCTTCTAACCACTTGAAGACAAAGCCCTTTCTGACACTTATTGTTTACATGAAAAAGTTATTTTTTTTTTGCAAGAAAATTACTTTGAACCCCCAAACATTATATATTTTTTTAAAGCAAATGCCCTACAGATTAAAATGGTGGGTGTTTCATTTTTTTTTTTTACACAGTATTTGCGCAGCGATTTTTCAAACACATTTTTTGGGGAAAAAACACACTTTTTAAAATTTTAATGCACTAAAACACACTATATTGCCCAAATGTTTGATGAAATAAAAAAGATGATCTTAGGCCGAGTACATGGATACCAAACATGACATGCTTTAAAATTGCGCACAAACGTGCAGTGGCGACAAACTAAATACATTTTTAAAAGCCTTTAAAAGCCTTTACAGGTTACCACTTTAGATTTACAGAGGAGGTCTACTGCTAAAATTACTGCCCTCGATCTGACGTTCGTGGTGATACCTCACATGCATGGTGCATTTGCTGTTTACATTTGACGCCAGGCCGACGCTTGCGTTCGCCTTAGCGCGAGAGCAGGGGGGACAGGGGTGCTTTTTTTTTTTTTTTTTTTTTTTTCTTTATTATTTTTTTATTTTTTATCTTATTTTTAAACTGTTCCTTTCATTTTTTTTTTTAAATCATTTTTATTGTTATCTCAGGGAATGTAAATATCCCCTATCATAGCAATAGGTAGTGACAGGTACTCTTTTTTGAAAAAATTGGGGTCTATTAGACCCTAGATTTCTCCTCTGCCCTCAAAGCATCTGACCACACCAAGATCGGTGTGATAAATTGCTTTCCCAATTTCCCAATGGCGCTGTTTACATCCGGCGAAATCTAAGTCATAAAATGCTCGTAGCTTCCGGTTTCTTAGGCCATAGAGATGTTTGGAGCCACTCTGGTCTCTGATCAGCTCTATGGTCAGCTGGCTGAATCACCGGCTGCATTTTCAGGTTCCCTGTTGAGACAGGAGAGCCAGAGAAAAACACGGAAGACGGTGGGGGGGGGGCATTCCCTCCCACTGCTTGTAAAAGCAGTCTAGAGGCTAATTAGCCGCTAGGATTGCTTTTACATGAAAGCCGACCGCTGGCTGAAAAGAATGATACCAAGATGATACCTAAACCTGCAGGCATCATTCTAGTATAACCACTCAAAGTCGTGAATGGCGTACCTGAAGACAAAAAAATGGTTAACAATAAAGCACAGTAAACGGTAAAGTATAAAAAATTGCATACCTGAAAAACAAACATGATAAAACATAATAACAATAAAACATTGCAGAATAGAATACAGTAAAAAAGAGCAGAACAATAGAGAGAGAGAATAGAGAGAGAGAGAACAATAAAATGACAACTATTTTTGTTTATTTTATATTTTTGTATGTGTTTTTTTTTTTTTTTTACACTTTTTTTTGTAACTAACTTTTATAACTGTACCCGGTTCCAGGTTCGGGTCTCTCAAAATGCGATGGCATCTTGGGAGACCCTGTGAAAGTGTGCCTAGTCTGTGCAATGCTGTACCCTACGCTAATACTCAACTAGTGAATGGTAGCGTTCAAAACATTCACCAATGCAAAGACCAGGATTGTCAGGACAGGAGGGACAATAATAGCGGGTGTCACGCCTAAATCCGCGCTTGCTGCAGACACAACATCTTTTTTGGGGGGGGTTCGCTGGGTAGGGGTACTCGGGAGGACATAAAAATGCCTCTCGTGCAGCCGACTGCATTTGGTTGGGGATGTGAATGGGGGAAGTACGGGCGCTGCAGAAGTGGTGGGTTCCCAATTAGGATTGGCGAATGCAGCAGGAAGGGCACTATGGGCACGACGGGCCTGTGTTTGTCTTTTTGGTGGCAGCGGGACACTACTTGTGCTTGCCACCTCACCAGCTTGAACTGCACTTATGGGACTCGCCACGTCACCAAGTGTTACTGCAGTGCTGGTTTGACTACGACCGGGGTGTACTACGCCGCTGGTGCTTGCCAGTTCACCAAAACGCTACAAAAAAAACTGTTGGCGATCGCAGGGATCAGGCCTGACTCTGCGAACGCTGCAGTTATGCGTGTAGTGTTTTGTAAGTGACAGTGATCGATCTATACTGCACTTGGGTGGGCTGGGCTGGGCCGGGCGGAGGGGCAAAACGCAGGTGCTAGCAGGTATCTGGGCTGATCCCACTAACACTGCGTGTTTGGGAACCCTAAACTGCTGGGGACGCTAGTATAGATCTGATCGGATCAGATATTGATCCGATCAGATACTATACCACTAAGGGAGGTGTACGGTGCGTGGGTGTTAGCGGTACTGGCGCTAACCTGACGCTGCCTGGGGCTGGTGCTTGCCAGTTCACCAAAACGCTACCAAGAAAACTGTAAGCGATCACAGGGATCAGGCCTGACTCTGCGAACGCTGCAGTTATGCGTTTAGTGTTTTGTAAGTGACAGTGATCGATCGATACTGCACTTGGGTGGGCTGGGCCGGGCGGAGGGGAAAAACGCAGGTGCTAGCGGGTATCTGGGCTGATCCCGCTAACACTGCGTTTTTGGGAACCCTAAACTGCTGGGGACGCTAGTATAGATCTGGTCGGATCAGATATTGATCCGTACAGATACTATACCACTAAGGGAGGCGTATGCTGCGTGCGTGGGTGTTAGCGGTACTGGCGCTAATCTGACGCTGCCTGGGGCGACGCATATCACCGCCGGGCGATCAGGGGGCTAAACCTTTATTCGGTAATAAACGGCGGGTGCCCTGACACTATAAAAAATAAACGAACTAACCAGCGTCACCCGTAACACTTATACGGTGATCAGTGGTGAAAGGGTTAACTAGGGGGCAATCAAGGGGTTAAAACATTTATTAGATAGTATATGGGGGTCCCTGACGCTATAAAACGCTGACGGCGAACCTAAATATTTACCTCCCTAACTAGCGTCACCAGCGACACTAATACAGCGATCAGAAAAATGATCGCTTAGTGACACTGGTGACAGGGGGTGATCAAGGGGTTAAAACTTTATTAGGGGGGTTAGGGGGGTACCCTAGACCTAAAGGGGGGTAACACTCACTGCCCTAACACTGTAACTGTCACAAACTGACACTATGCAGTAATCAGAAAAAAAAAAAAAAATACTGCTGGTGTCAGTTTGTGACAGGGGGGGGGGGGGTGATTGGGGGGGGGGCGATCGGGGGGGGGATCGGGGTGTTTTATGTGCCTGGCATGTTCTACTGTGTGTGTGTAGTGTTGTGCACTCACTTGTCTTCTCTCCTCGGCGCTGGAACGGAAACTGCCAAAGCCGAGGAGAGATGACATCACATCCTCTGCCTGTGTGAAACTACACACAGGCAGAGGAGGATTCCCATTGGCTGGGAGCGATCGCGAGGGGGGGGCCACGATCGGATGGTCTCCCCCTCGCCTCCCGACGCTCCCAGTCACAAGCCGACCGCCGCTGGCACCGGGGGGGGGTCCGATCGGACCCCCCGCCCGCGGGAGGCAGATCACGTATGGGAACGTGAGTCTGCCTGCCCGTGCCATTCTGCCGCAGTATATCTGCGTTAGGCGGTCGGCAAGTGGTTAAAGTCAGCAGCCTCAAATACTGCAGCTGCTCACATTTAAAATATGGACACTTACCTGTCCAGGATGCCCGCGATGTCGGCACCTGAAGCCGATCTGTCCCTCGGCTCTCGAGTGGAACCATCTTCGGCAAGGGAATCAGGAAGTGAAGCTTTGCGGCTTAACAGTCTGGTTCCCTGCTGCACATGCACGAGTCGCGCTGAGCGATCCCACTGGTACTCCTCCCCTGTAACTCTAAACATGTAACCTCTAAAAAAATTTAAAGCGCCATTCCACAAGATCTGAACGGAGCCTTAAGCTGGCCATACATTATACAATTTTCTTATTCAATTTCCTTATGATTTACCTTCAATTTGTAGTACAAGGTCCAGCCTGATTGCATACAAATTAAAAGTGTTCAGGTGTGAACTCATATTCGTCCTGTCAGGACGGTACGTTTGGCAGAGGATCCGCCAGGAACGATCAGCACACCATCCCGTTATCGGCTGGATTTTCCCACCCATTTACGTTTGATATAGAGTGGCACACTGACACGCCTGGCTATTGTGAGTACCCTGTGTGGGATTTTTTACTGTGTTTCATTAAATTGTTTAAACATACTATACCATGAAGTCCTCCTTTCTCTATTGATATACCGAGGCATAGTGGTGACTAGGGATGAGCCGAACACCCCCCCGGTTCGGTTCGCACCAGAACCTGCGAATGGTCGGAAACTTCGCACGAACGTTAGAACCCCATTGAAGTCTATGGGACTCGAATGTTCAAAATCAAAAGTGCTAATTTTAAAGGCTAATTTGCCCCAGGGGACATGTATCAATGCAAAAAAAAGTTTTAAAAACGGACGTTTTTTCTGGAGCAGTCATTTTAATGATGCTTAAAGTGAAAAAAAGTGAGATATTCCTTTAAATATCGTACCTGGGGGTGTCTATAGTATGCCTGTAAAGTGGCGTGTTTCCCGTGCTTAGAACAGTCCCTGCACAAAATGACATTTTTAAAGGAATAAAAGTCATTTAAAACTGCTTGCGGCTTTAATGTAATGTCGGGTCCCGGCAATATGAATGAAAATTCCTGTGGTCTCCTTCCGTTTGCAAGTAGGAGTCGTTTGTAAGTTGGATGTTTGAAAGTAGGGGCCTGCCCTATATACTCTGCAGAAATTGGGGCCTTAGGTGTTGGTGTTGCCACAACACTGTAAGCCCTCACAGGCCCCTGCTGTGAAATATTAGATCAAGAATTGTAATTACATGCCCCTGTTGAACAGGGTCAGAAAAATTGGGCCTTTGGTGATGGTGGTGGTGGTGCTGGTGCCACAACTATGTAAGTCCTCACAGTTACTTTTGGTGGGCGCAGAAACGGCCCTGCTGTGAAATATTAGATTAAGAATTGTAATTACATGTCCCTGTTGAACAGGGGCAGAAAAATTGGGCCTTGGGCACTGGTGCCACAACACTGCAAGCCCTCACAAATACTCTAGTTGGAGCGCAGGAACAAGCCCCACTGCAAAGTATTGCATCAAAAATTGTAATTTCCCCCTCCTTGTTAAACAGTGGCTGAAAAATTGGGCCTTAGGCACTGGTGCTGGTGCCACAACACTGCAACCCCTCACAGATACTCTAGTTGGAGCGCAGGAATGAGCCCTGCTGCAAAGTATTGCATCAAAAATTGTAATTACACGCCCCTGTTAAACAGGGGCTTAAAAATTGGGCCTTAGCCACCGGTGGCGGCGCCCAGAACCAAAAATATTCTTACAAGCTATCAGCATGATCATTGAGGAGGAAGAGGATAGTCACTCAGCATAACAGGATAGTCACTCAGCATAGGGAGTCTTGAAGGAATCTGATGTTTCAAAAAAAAAAATATTTGGTTACATCAGCATCAGGTGCTTGGTATCTGGTGGTGATCCAAGACTGATTAATTTTTATGAAGGTAAGTCCATCGACCGAGTTGGTGGACATGCACACCCTGTGATTGTTTACAAAGCCTCCAGCAGCACTGAATGTGTGTTCCGAAAGAACACTGGATGCAGGACAGGCCAGTAGCTCAATTGCATACTGTGCAAACTCTGGCCAGTGATCCATCCTCAAGACCCAGTAACCCAGAGGATTTTCGGTGGGAAAGGTGTCCAAGTCAGATCTTGCCCCTAGGTATTCCTGCACCATGTAAAACAGACGCTGGCGATGGTTGCTGGAACCGATCATACCTTGGGGCTGCGGACTAAAAAATTGTCTGAACGCATCGGTCAGACAGCCACCTTCTACACCGCTCCTTCTTTGACTGACTGAAGCCTCAGCAACACGTACCTGTGCTATTAATAAGATCAGAAGAAGCACACAAGCACCTGGCTTCAGGTAGCTATACTGTAGGTGCAACTGTGCAGGGTACACAGTACACTAACTGAAAATACTTTGAGAGCCTGCCTGTGCTATTAATAGGATCAGAAGAAGCACACAGCACTTGGCTTCAGGTAGCTATACTGTAGGTGCAACTGTGCAGGGTTACACAGTACACTAACTGGAAATACTTCAAGAGCCTGCCTGTGCTATTAATAGGATCAGAAGAAGCACACAAGCACCTGGCTTCAGGTAGCTATACTGTAGGTGCAACTGTGCAGGGTTACACAGTACACTAACTGTAAATACTTCAAGATCCTGCCTGTGCTATTAATAGGATCAGAAGAAGCACACAAGCACTTGGCTTCAGGTAGCTATACTGTAGGTGCAACTGTGCAGGGTTACACAGTACACTAACTGTAAATACTTCAAGAGGCTGCCTGTGCTATTAATAGGATCAGAAGAAGCACACAAGCACCTGGCTTCAGGTAGCTATACTGTAGGTGCAACTGTGCAGTGTACACAGTACACTAACTGGAAATACTTCAAGAGCCTGCCTGTGCTATTAATAGGATCAGAAGAAGCACACAAGCACTTGGCATCAGGTAGCTATACTGTAGGTGCAACTGTGCAGGGTTATACAATACACTAACTGTAAATACTTCAAGAGCCTGCCTGTGCTATTAATAGGATCAATAGAAGCACACAAGCACCTGGCTTCAGGTAGCTATACTGTAGGTGCAATTGTGCAGGGTTACACAGTACACTAACTGTAAATACTTCAAGAGCCTGCCTGTGCTATTAATAGGATCAGAAGAAGCACACAGGCACTTGGCTTCAGGTAGCTATACTGTAGGTGCAACTGTGCAGGGTTACACAGTACACTAACTGGAAATACTTCAAGAGCCTGCCTGTGCTATTAATAGGATCAATAGAAGCACACAAGCACCTGGCTTCAGGTAGCTATACTGTAGGTGCAACTGTGCGAGGTACACAGTACACTAACTGGAAATACTTCAAGAGCCTGCCTGTGCTATTAATAGGATCAGAAGAAGCACACAAGCACTTGGCTTCAGGTAGCTATACTGTAGGTGCAACTGTGCAGGGTACACAGTACACTAACTGGAAATACTTCAAGAGCCTGCCTGTGCTATTAATGGGATCAGAAGAAGCACACAAGCACCTGGCTTCAGGTAGCTATACTGCAGGTGCAACTGTGCCGGGTTACACAGTACACTAACTGTAAATACTTCAAGAGCCTGCCTGTGCTATTAATAGGATCAGAAGAAGCACACAAGCACTTGGCTTCAGGTAGCTATACTGTAGGTGCAACTGTGCAGGGTTACACAGTACACTAACTGGAAATACTTCAAGAGCCTGCCTGTGCTATTAATAGGATCAGAAGAAGCACACAAGCACTTGGCTTCAGGTAGCTATACTGTATGTGCAACTGTGCAGGGTTACACAGTACACTAACTGGAAATACTTCAAGGGCCTGCCTGTGCTATTAATAGGATCAGAAGAAGCACACAAGCACCTGGCTTCAGGTAGCTATACTGTAGGTGCAACTGTGCAGGGTACACAGTACACTAACTGGAAATACTTCAATAGCCTGCCTGTGCTATTAATAGGATCAGAAGAAGCACAGAAGCACTTGGCTTCAGGTAGCTATACTGTAGGTGCAACTGTGCAGGTTGCACAGTACACTAACTGGAAATACTTCAAGAGCCTGTCTGTGCTATTAATAGGATCAGAAGAAGCACACAAGCACCTGGCTTTAGGTAGCTATACTGTAGGTGCAACTGTGCAGGGTACACAGTACACTAACTGTAAATACTTCAAGAGCCTGCCTGTGCTATTAATAGGATCAGAAGAAGCACACAAGCACTTGGCTTCAGGTAGCTATACTGTAGGTGCAACTGTGCAGGGTTACACAGTACACTAACTGGAAATACTTCAAGAGCCTGCCTGTGCTATTAATAGGATCAGAAGAAGCACACAAGCACTTGGCTTCAGGTAGCTATACTGTAGGTGCAACTGTGCAGGGTTACACAGTACACTAACTGGAAATACTTCAAGAGGCTGCCTGTGCTATTAATAGGATCAGAAGAAGCACACAAGCACCTGGCTTCAGGTAGCTATACTATAGGTGTAACTGTGCATGTTACACAGTACACTAACTGGAAATACTTATAGAGCCTGCCTGTGCTATTAATAGGATCAGAAGAAGCACACAAGCACTTGGCTTCAGGTAGCTATACTGTAGGTGCAACTGTGCAGGGTTACACAGTACACTAACTGTAAATACTTTAAGAGCCTGCCTGTGCTATTAATAGGATCCGAAGAAGCACACAAGCACCTGGCTTCAGGTAGCTATACTGTAGGTGCAACTGTGCAGGGTACACAGTACACTAACTGGAAATACATCAAGAGCCTGCCTGTGCTATTAATAGGATCAGAAGAAGCACACAAGCACTTGGCTTCAGGTAGCTATACTGTAGGTGCAACTGTGCAGGGTACACAGTACACTAACTGGAAATACTGTGAAAAAAACACCTGCCTGCCTGTCAGTATATTAGGAAGAGAATAACAGGAACGGATCTAGCTAAACTGAATACAGTGTATATATATATATATATATATATACACAACAACTGGGATGTATATATATACACAATACACTGTAAGTGCAGCTAACTGACTCGACCTGCCTACTCTATCTAACTTAAATCAAATGACACTGTCTCTCTGTCTATCTATCTCTCTCCGCCGCAACACACTACACAAGGCCGCCACCCAGGCGGCCTTATATAGTGTGGGGCGTGTACTAAACCCCCTGAGCCATAATTAGCCAAAGCCTCCCTGGCTTTGGCCAATTACGGCTCTCTGTACACACGGCGCTGTGATTGGCCAAGCATGCGGGTCATAGTACATGCTTGAAAAAGAAGGAAAGTTTCCGCGCAAAGGACTAAATACTGGATTAAGGGTTTGGAGGTGGATGATAGAACTGCTGCCACTACCTATTACTTCCACTAGGTGGAGTAAACAGAATGAAAGGAAAACAAAGTAGATATGGCTCTGTTCTGCTGCTGCCAAATAATGGTTAAAGATATGATACTAAAAATGTATATAAAATGTATTACATGTATATACTATTCCCTTTAGAGAAACGGGATAGTTTACAACATTCCTGTTAGTAAGTGTTACCAATGTGTATAAATTGTGTGAAACAAAATAAAAACAAAAATACATATACAGTGTGGTCTTTACATTAAAAACAAACCAAAGTATGTGATCCTTGGTGTGGAAAATCAGTATATGTAATACCCGTTAGGGTAAAAGTGCTAAATATAATTACTGTGCATACTAAAACAATCTAAGGTGCAATTACAATTATTATGCATACCGAAACATTCTAAAGTGCAATTAGAAAAACAACAGGCAGATCCCCTGTGTGTGCAATTCTACAATGTTCATTTCAAATTAAAACTAATAATAAAAAAACATCAGATAACTAAAAAAAAAAAATTATAAAGTGCTCTTGTGCCAGTGAAGAAATCCGCTTTCTAATCTGGTGGACTTTTTCAGTGAGTGAACACACCGTGCATGCCTTAGTTTGTGCTCCTATTACGGCTGCACTCACCAGATCCTTCTCCCCCTCCTGGGGTTAAAAGCATCCACAGTATGTGCCACTGTGTAGCAATGTAGGAAAAAAGGCCGTCCTTAGTGCTGACTTCCACAGTGTCGCCGCTTCCCCTTCTTCCCGGAAATACATGTACAGAGCCTCCCTGACTTGGGCCAAGGTCATGAAAGGGGGTAAACCTTCCATATTTGAAGTGGTTAAACTATGGTTCAGGATCCAAAATGGGTTGCAGACATGTTTGTTATGAGCCACCACAGGGTTGTGTAGTTAAAGTAGCCTGACTTGTCAAAGGGCAAAATCAGTGGTAAGTGATGTAGCACACTTTTTTTATCAATGATTATAATGTTCATATCAATGTTCAAAACTAATGTGCTATGATTATTATTATTATTCAGGATTGAATTATTATTATTCAGTATTGATATAGCGCCAACAGTTTGCGCTTTACAACATGGGGCAGGCAGTACAGTTACAATACAATTATATACAGGAGGGCCCTGCTTATTAGAGCTTACAATCTAGGATGATACTTAGGCTAAAAAAAAACTCCATGGGAGGCTCCCGCACACACTGCACGCTTCTCGCTTTGACAGCTGTTATATAGCTGAGGGCAGGGCCCCTCAGTGACGTAAACGGATGACCCTGCCTTCCTCTGACGTCACGTAAAGGAGCCTGGTCAAGTGCCCCATAGAAAGAGGCTTGCTATTGGGGGCACTCGGCAGGGGGGAGGCGGTAAAACTGCCAGCACGGGACCCAAAAAGAAGAGGATTGGGGCTGCTCTGTGCAAAACCATTGCACAGAGCAGGTAAGTATAACATGTTTGTTATTATTTTTTTTTAATTCTTTCCTTTAGAATCATTTTAATCTCTCCTTAGATTACTGATTCATCTCTCAGGAAGGGACTCTCCTCTATCCTGGGTGGAGGCACTTCGAACTTTAAACCCACACTTCCACATAGTGAAGGTTCTGGTTCTCTTATTTACCTACAGGCTTTGGGAGTATAATTACCCATAACCCACCCCCCCAAAGGAGATAAAGATTTCTAAAGAAATTATTTTTTGTTCCAGTCAAAACTTTAATTTTTAGATTTCTCATCACTACATTCTAGGGAATTCTGTTGGTGAGAATCAAGTGAGCTGAGTAATGTGCCCCCCCCCCCCCCTCCCACCCCCCACCCCTCACCCCTCTAGACCTTCAATAATAGTTACATAGTTAGTCTGGTTAAAAAAAAAAGACACAAATCCATCTAGTTCAACCAATAAAAAGGGGGAACAAAATGTTTACAATCCTTTATAGACAATCCCATACCCACAGTTGATCCGGAGGAAAATGGCAAAAAACCCCAGCACAGCATGGTCCAATTTGCTCCAGCAGGGGCAGCTGACAGGAAGCAGTTTGAATGATGATGGGCATTCAACCCGGTAGAGGATTGGTGATGGATCGCAAATAAGGTGATTCTGTGGGGGACAGCACCAGGGAGAAGGTGAGTATTGCAGTGAGAATTGCATTTTTTAATGATTGTTGGGCATTTTTTTTATTTATTTAGAAGTGGAAATGTCAACTATCCCTGTTTGATCCCCTATAAATAAGTGAAATCAAACTCTCATCCAGATTCTTCTAGTTAGGATTTCACTAAATTGTAATGCTTACCCTGAGAAGTATTTTCTGAACTGGTTTACACATTTTTATGAGAGACGGGACATTCTATTAAACCAACATCATATGTAAACACGCCAAATGCGAATCTTCAGACTTTGCAGACGATATTCTCAGATTCACTATGAGAACATTCCAGTTATAGAATATGATGATTACTAGTCCCCAGGAGGATTGTTTTTTTTAATCCTGGGAGAAGAGCAGACTGTGATAGCTCACATTAACCCCTTTTATCTTTTACTAGAAGGAAAATTTGCAGTGCGCGACATGAAATGGCGACTGAGCTTATCTCCTGGGAGTTATAACTAGCATGAAGGACAGCGACATATACTGCATATTGAGTAACACAGATAACTCTGGGGACCCATAAAAGAGTTTAAGTGTCGCCTCGTGCTGAAAACTTTTCAAACAAAAATAATCTAATGCCGCGTACACACGAGCGGACTTTACGGCGGACTTTGCCCGGCGGATTTTTCGACGTACTTTCCGACGGACTTTCTGAATGAACGGACTTGCCTACACACAATCCACCAAAGTCCGTCGAATTCGTACGTGATGACGTACGACCGGACTAAAACAAGGAAGTTCATAGCCAGTAGCCAATAGCTGCCCTAGCGTGGCTTTTTAGTCCGTCGAACTAGCATACAGACGGCGGACTTTTCGACCGGACTCGATTTCAACGGATAAATTTTAAACAAGTTTCAAATCTAATTCCGTCCAACTTTTGAGAAAACAAAGTCCGCTGGAGCCCACACACATCGAATTGTCCGACGAAATCCAGTCCGCCGGGCAAAGTCCGCCGTAAAGTCCGCTCGTGTGTACGCGGCATAAGAGACAAAATAAAGAGAGGCAAGATAACAAAATAATTTTGAGCACCATTTAAAAAGGAAGTCTGAACAAACAACAATTAATATTTTTTAAATATATACACTAGTTAGTCAGAAAATGATGGACACCTGACCATCACATCTACATGAGCTTGTAGGCTAGCCAGTTACAAAATCATTGGCTAAAACAGCCTCACTCTTTCAAAAAAAGCTTTCCAGCCATTTGTGAGGATGTTGGATTAGAAAACTTGGCTTACACCTTTGACCTTCCAAAGGTGTTTAGTGGGGTTGAAGTCAGGTCTCTGTGCAGGCCACTTGAGTTCCTTCACACCAAACTCATCAAACCACGCCTGGATATCATAAAGAGTGTCTAAGACACTCTTTAGAATTCCAATGAGCCTCCACACAACAAATGTCGGTGTGGACAACAGATTTATGTACCTGTTGTTCACAGCTACATGAATCTCGGGCACAGACTGAATGAGGAGGCGCACTGAGAATGGAGTGTCCATACAGATACTCCGACCTCAATACAGTGGTGCCCCCTCCTCGGTGCTGAAGCTGTCACACAGACAGCGCATCGGTGGGGGAGGTCTTGTACCTGGGGGAGCAGTGCCTTATGGGATTTACAGACACTAGGTGTGCTCCCCTTGTGATTGATAGCAGGCAGTGGGCAGATCCTTATCCATTAGCTATTGGCTAAAGAATCTACCCACTGCCTGCTGTCAATTACAAGGTGAGTGTGGACCTGATGGGGAACTAGTGTCTCAGCTTCCTCATCAATCTCCACCCACTGCAGCGTCATTGGATGTTAGGAGGCTGTCAGCTGTGAAGCCAACAGCATCCTTAAAGGATAAGTCACCCCATTTCAAATTTCTGATATGTGTCTGTTGTACCATATACTTGTATTAAAAAGTATCTTGTTTTCTTTGTATTGCTTCCTTAGTGTGAAATACCTGGTGATCCTGCCAGTCCCCCCACTTTCCTATTTCAAAACGGCCATGCTAGTCTTAGGAGAATATCTATCCCAGTGTGGTCAGTTTTCTGGCAGTGTTGGGAGAACAGCCCGTCTGTCCTCCAATAGCCAAGACTTGTAATGACACCACCACCCCCCCCCCCCCCCCCTCCGCACAACTATATAGTGGGAAAATCAGTCTACTGTAGTTTCTCCACCCCAATCTCTCCAAGCCCCTTTTGAGGTCATGTGATCACTTATAAATTTAAAAAAAAGGGTATTTATTATTTATTTTAATATATAAACACAGATGTTTTGCCTTTTACTTCTATTTTAAATTGAATGGGTTGTTTTTACAAGGTGAGGGTTTAAATATACTTTAAAACAGATCTGCACCCTTTCAAAAAAGTTGGCTCCTCTCCATCTCTACATAAAGGTCCATAACTCCAAAAACAATCCTTGTTTATTTATTGAATCCCCCCTTTGTGGAGCTAGGGCGAGCTTTGTGAACAGGGGCATAGTCATGCTGGAACAGAAAATGGCCTTTCCCAAAATATTGTCAAAAATATGGAAAGGCACAACTGTCTAAAATGTCTTTGTATGTTGTGGCAAAAACAGTACTCTACTTAAAATAGCTAAACTACGCCTCATCAGCATCACCCACGATACACCCGGTAAATTCTCTTCCAAATGGGCCTGCTGGACCCACTTACAGACAACAACAGACTACAAAGACCTCACCACTGCCAATGCACCTCCCACCGGACATTCACCTACATAAATCCAGAATCAACTCAAACACCCCCTTATATTCACTTAGACCGAGAACAACTGGCTATCTTCATCGGATACGTCTCCACAAAACCCAGTGCTCCCCTTATCTTCCCCCACCGGGGGGAAAGAGAGATGGATAACAACCCCCCCGGTCCCCTATCACCACTTACAAAACTATACCTCATCCCCCTGCTCCCTAAACCCCTCTTTCCTGTCCCACCTCCCCTGAACACACCAATTACCGCCTTTTTTTTATCACTGACACGCCTCTTCCCAGATACCTAAGTATCCTCCTAGATACACAGAAACCCTTGCCCTGAACCCGACCTACAACACTCTTACTCTTAGGTTATAAAACTCACAAACCCAACCAAAATCATGAGCCCAGCAAGCTTCTAACTCCACAGATACAGGGTTCTCCCTCTTCAGTTTATCGTTATTTAACATTTTATTTATAACCTCTAAAATACGATATTTACATACTTTGACCATTTTCATTTGACTTATATTATGTATTTCTGTGAAATTCTACATATGTGTGTTCTCCACTATTTCTAATAAAAACTTTATGGAAAAAACGGATAATTGTATCATACTTACCGTAATTTTCCTTTCCTGGTGCCTATCCATGGCAGCATACTAGTGATAGAGCTCCGTCTCGACTCCTCCCTCAGGACCAGTGAATAGCATAAATTAAAGACATAGTCCCTCCCCCAACATTCTCTGTCAAATAGAATACCGAGGGTGGGAGCGTATGCTGCCATGGATAGGCACCAGGAAAGGAAAATTACGGTAAGTATGATACAATTTTCAGTTTTCCTGGTGCCTCCATGGCAGCATACTAGTGATAAATAACTAGCTGACACGGGTGGCATAATGCTTAACAATAAATGTTTAATTAGAATGAGACATTGCAGCCTGGACTGCCCTTCTCCCGAACTCAACCGTTGTGAGAGCTCCTGGGTCGATATGGTAGTGTCTGAGGAAGGTATTGCGAGAAGACCAGGTGGCGGCCCTGCACACCGTCTCTAATGACACGTTAGCCCTTGCTGCCCAGGAGGTTGAGACTGTAGAATGAGCATTCACTCGGGATGGAGGTTCCATATTCTTCATCCTGTAGGCCTTCTGGATTAACTTTACCACCCAAGATGCCAGAGTTCTGATGGAAGCTTCTTTGCCCCTGTATTTACCGAATGGAACAATCAAGAGTCTTTCCGAGTTCCTGAAGGATCTAGTGGCCTCTAGGTAGGCTCTGAGCACTCTGGATATGTCCAGCTCGTGACATGATCCTGAATCTGCTTCAGCAAATACTGGTAGTGCCCAGGGCTCCAAAAGGTGGCTTGGAGTAGTGACCTTAGGTGTGAACCCCCGAAGGGGACGAAGCTCTACTCTATCGTGGAAGAAAGAGATGTGGTCATCACCTATCCCTAACGAGTGGAGTTCTGAGATCCTTCTACCAGATGTAATGGCTAGCAGGAAAACCGTTTTTAGTGTTATGTTCCATATTGTCAGTTGTTCCACTGGGGCAAATGGATGGTCAGAGAGGACTTCAAGGACCAGGGACAAATCCCATTTGGGAAAAGACCGTCTGACAGGTGGGCGAATCTTTAACACTCCTCTGAGGAAAGTGACTACCAAAGGCTCTTCTGCCCATCTTTTATTTGTTGCGGCCGAAATTGCTGCTATTTGCACTTTGAGGGAACTTAGGCCAAGACCCAGATCAAGTCCCGTCTGGAGGAAACCGAGAACATTTGATGTAGAAGGACAGATTGGATCAAACTCATTTGAGATAGCAAATGACAAAAACTTGTCCCATATTTTGGAATATATAGCATTGGTTGCTGGCTTCCTAGCTCCTAGGAGGGTTGTTATGACCCCTGGGGAACATCCTAGGGACTCGAACCTTCGCCTCTCAACCTCCAGATTCGAAGATTCAGCTTCTGAGGGTTTGGATGAACTAAACTGCCCTGCGTCAGAAGTTGAGGGAAAGGAGGGATCCTGATTGGAGGACTCACACTGAGGCGCATAGCTAGAGGAAACATGGGTCTCTTCGGCCAATATGGAAGTACTGCCAGTACCTGGACTGTCTCTCTGAGAAGCCTCAGGAGGAACTTGAATATTAATGGCCGGGGGGGGAAAGCATATGCGGTGGTGAACCTCCAGGGACATGACAAGGCATCTACTTCCTCGGCTTGTGCATACGGCAGGCGAGAGACGAATCTGGCCAGCTTGGCATTCTCCGTAATGGCAAATAGGTCTACCTGAAGAGGATCCCAGAGGTTGGCAATCTGATGGAAGACCTGGGGATGAAGGGCCCACTCGTTGTTGTCCAAGAAGTTCCTCGACAGCGTGTCTGCTTCCGTGTTCAACCTTCCCGGGAGATACATCGCCCGGAGGTCTAGGATGTTCTTCTCTGCCCAGAGCATAATCGGTGCTACTTCCCTGAGGAGTGATGTGCTGCGAGTGCCCCCCTGCCTCTGCAGGTACGCGACAGCTGCCTGTTGTCCAGGCGTAAAAGTACTCTCTGGCCTCTGATCTGAGATGCTAATGAAGTCAGTGCCAAGAACGCTGCTCTCATCTCCAGTATGTTGGATACTACTCCCTGGGTGGAACAGGACCATCTCCCCTGTATCCTGGTTTCCCCGCAATGGGCTCCCCAGCCCTGTCCACTTGCGTCGGAGGTAACTGTGATCCAGAAGAGGGAACCCAGATGACAAGGTTTGGAGAGGTTTTCCGGAAGAGTCCACCAATGCAGGCTCCTGCGCATTGCTCCCGTCAGCAGAATTGTCTGAGAGAGTAGCTGTTTCTTCCACTGCGCCAAGAAACCCATCTGAAAATACCTCAAATGCCAATGGGCCCAAGGAATCATCGGTATACAAGCAGACATTGTGCCAATGAGGCTCAGGCATTGCGATGCTGTTAGATACCGGCTCGCGATGGTTTTGACCATTTTCTGGATAATAATCCTCATCTTCAGGGATGGTAATGACACTGTCCCCTCCCGGGTGTCGAACATCGCACCTAGATAGATCATCCGCTGTAGGTGCAAGCTGTCTCTTCTCTGAGTTTATCAACCATCCTAGTTCTCTCAGGGACTGGAGAAGAATGTCTCGGTGATACACCAACTGACCCGGACTGCTTGCTAGGAGGAGGATGTCGTCCAAATAGTGGTATATCCTGAAAACCCTTCTCCCGCAGGGAAACCAGAGCGGATATTAGAATCTTGGTGAACACCCTGGGGGAGGTGCACAGACCGAAGGGCAGGGCTTGAAACTGCAGGTGGATCTGACCTACTGCAAATCTGAGATACTTCTGAAAGGCAGGTAGAATTGGCACGTGTAAGTACACATCCTGCAGGTCGATTGAGATCATCCAATCTGTTGGCTGTACTGCCTGAATAATTGTTTGTAGAGACTCCATCTTAAAGCTTTCTGGGTGTATGTACCTGTTGAGCCTTTTTAGATCTATCACAGGCCTCCATCCACCCATTCTCTTTGGGACCAGAAATAGAGTGGAATAGAAGCCTGCGAAGCGTTCCGCCAAAGGAACCAGCACAGCTGCTCCCTGAAGTTGGAGTGACGAAACAAAGTGCCTTAGGGCTTGAGCCTTCAGCCGAGAGGATGGAATTTCTGTTCTCTTGAAAGAATTTTGAGGTGGAGGATGAGAGAAACTCCAAAAGTGTCCCCATTGGATTGTTGACAGATCCCAGGGATCCTGGCATTTGCTGGCCCAGACTGGAAGAAATAATTTTAGTCTGGCTCCCACCGGGAGTGTCTGGGCTAATCTGGCGTCTGCGGGACTGGCTGGACAGGAACCAAGGCCGCAAGCTCAGAGAAGGAGTCCTTCATAGTTCTTTTGAGCAGGTCCACCACCTGTTGGTTTTCTAACTCGCGGCTGGACGCACAGTGCGCGAAACAGTCCTTGCAGACTACTTTATTCGGCAGCGGACTAGCCCCACAGGTCCAGCACTTCTTCTTCTTATAGGATCTAGGAGAGGGTGACCGGTCCCGTCGTTTGGATCTTGATCTATGTCGCGAAGAATGGGACTCACGTCTTGACGAGCGGGACCGGTGGCGTGAAGAACGAGATCTGCGACTTGGGCTGTCATCATCGTGGTGCCTTGAGGATTTTTCGGTCCTCTTGGAGTTGGCAGGGCTATGATTTTAAGAAAAAATCATGTCAGGCCAGCGAGCGCACTTTTTTTTCTTTTTTTATACTCACGTATAGGTGGTCCCATACCTAACGGAGGTGTGAGGATCTTTGTTGCGGGATGAGTGGCTCATTTCGGAGTTGGGCATAAGGATCAGCTGCGGAAAAAAAAAATAGCAGAAAAGGTAAGGAAAGAAAAAGAATGTTTTTGTTTCTTTTTTTTTTTTAGAGAGACCTTAGCAGGGCAGCCGAGGAAACTCTGACCACCAGCCCCCAAAGCCGATCCTAAATAGCCTAAGGGTGGGTGGGGTAGTCCCATGAACCCCCAGTCTCTCTGCCCCCCTTTTTTTTTTTTTTTAAATGAGAGATGGAAAGAAAAATTAAAAATCACAGGCCTGGAAGAAAGGGAGCTGATCCTTTTGCGACTCCTTTTGCCTTCATCATAGGCTATGGTGGCAGACTGCGTTCCTGAGGAAACTCTGCAAGAAGACCCCAACAGATCCACAGAGGGGTTCCCAGTCTTATCAGCGCTGTGAGCGGCCCAAGAACAGGGACTGCGCACGGGAAAGGCTAAACCCGGCGGACACTGCCGAATGCAGAGGTATGGACATACTGCTACTCTTCACCAGCACAAGAGGTATGAGGAAAAAAAGGAGAATGTTGGGGGAGGGACTATGTCTTTAATTTATGCTATTCACTGGTCCTGAGGGAGGAGTCGAGGCGGAGCTCTATCACTAGTATGCTGCCATGGAGGCACCAGGAAAAATAAATAGCTAAACTATGTATAAGGCGTATCTTCACACTCATGTATGTGTATGAATTAATTCTGTTCAGCCACTTTAACGATTTACACACCCCTAAATGTTTATATTCCATTTGACAGAATGACATGCATTTTATTAAGTTAATTTCCTAATTCCTGATAAATGTGGAAATAGTGAATAGTGAACAGCAGATTCCCAGGAGGGTGCGATTAACAGCTGGATGTTATTACTTTTATGTCCTGTACACACGGTCGGACATTGATCGGACATTCCGACAACAAAATCCATGGATTTTTTCTGACGGATGTTGGCTCAAACTTGTCTTGCATACACACGGTCACACAAAGTTGTCGGAAAATCCGATCGTTCTGAGCGCGGTGACGTAAAACACGTACGTCGGGACTATAAACAGGGCAGTAGCCAATAGCTTCCGTCTCTTCATTTATTCTGAGCATGCGCGGATTTGTGTACACACGATCGGAATTTCCGACAACAGATTTTGTTGTCGGAAAATTTTATCGCAAGCTCTCAAACTTTGTGTGTCGGAAATTCCGATGGAAAATGTGTGATGGAGCCCACACACGGTCGGAATTTCCGACAACAAGGTCCTATCACACATTTTCCGTCGGAAAATCCGACCGTGTGTACGGGGCATTAGACTTCATTTATTAATCTATATTGCAATAAGGCAGAATTAAAACCTAGGTAAAATCTTCTACCCTAAGGTTTATTATGACAAGTATATCAGGATATTTTTTTTTAATATATATTTTTTTTATATTTTTAAATCCTCGCACTCATGATATAATGTGTAGATATGCGGGACTTAGTAAATAGATTGTACTGCTGTACGCACAAGTAGCGAGCATCCTAGGGTGACAACGCTGCTCCTGCATAGATAGACATAATAACAGACAGACAACATGAACATTTCAAATGCAGTATCAATATTTCTATTATGACCAATTTACTTTAACTATCAGGACAGCAAAGTTCACAAAAAAAAATGCAACAATGACAAGCCACTTGGTGGAGATGTGTTCAATGAGTGAGTTTATGCGCAATGTTCATGTTAAAGTGTTTACAAAGCCAAAACCATTTTTTTTTTGTAGTTTAGATACAGGAAGAATAGGTTAAAGCCCCGGTAAGATTCACATTGTTCTCTATGTCCCGCTGGAGAGATTCACCTTCTCTGCAGCGGCGCATTGCCGGCTAAAACGACGGTCAAAATATCGGCTCTTTACCGCCGACGCCCCCCCGCCCCAGTGTGAAAGTGCCTTAACCGACCTCAATCTCTCCCAATGCAAGCTTGTCAGCTTTCTCTACAACAGCTTCCAATTCACTGACACTATGGCTGATCTGTGCCCCTCAATTTATAGTGACAGATGTACATCTCAGGAGTCTATAGGCAACTAATTCTGAAGCACCCCCCCCCCCCCCCCCCCCTCCCAAAAAAAGTCAGTAAGACCGACTTTTTTTTCTTGATAAATTACAGCAAAGGTCTGAGAAAAGCTAAATTTTTGTAAAAAACACACAAAAGTGGATTTTAGGGCAAACAAATGCAATAAACTACCTACATTATTGGAAAAAATGAGGTTGCACCGAGTAAATATACATCAAACCTCAAATTTAAGTGCACAAAAGAAGATTTTCTATAGGCGACTCTTCAAAAGCCCCCTATAGGTAATCAGTTTAGTGTTACGAAGGAGGTCTTGTGCTACTATTATTGCTCTCACACGGTGATATGTAACATGTGTATTGCAATCAAAATTTTCACTTGTAGGTGCCCCCAACACATACATTTACGTTCGTATGTTCGTATATATGCGGGTCAGGGGCCTCAAAGTGTTTTTGAGTGACATTTTATGTGCTTAACTTTTTTTTTCCCATCACATAGGGGACAAAACATCCCCAATGGGATGATTTGTAGGTGACAGGTTCTCTTTAATAAGAAATGCAGGGTCTTTTAGACCCTGCATGTCTCCTTTGGGCTCCACTGAATGTATTGCAATGCACGCTCGCAATGCACACCCTCTTTCTGGGTGCGTGTCCATTATTCTCCATCCGCTCCAACCACCTGCACCCACCATGTCTGTCCGGGGCCCGCAGATAGGCAAGCGCAGCCTGGAATACATGGTGGGGGCGCCGGTACCAGGGGTGTGTGTAAACAAATGAGCGGCAGTGCAACCACCCGAATGCTTCCATCTGATGGGCAGGAAGCCGCCTGTCAGTTTTACACACAATGCTGGTGGCTGGATTGTGTGTGAAACCCCTTGCTGTCAGGCAGTGGGTTAAAAAAAACTCATACAGAAAAAACGCCCCTCTAGAAAGGGCACCTATAGGCAGGGCCAGGACAAGCGGTGGGCAGGAGGGGAAGCTGCCCTGGGCACTATGGTATCATGTGAGGTGGGGGGGGGGGTGCCACAAGGGGATGGGGGAGGGAGAAGATTTGTGTTGGGTAGGGGAATTTGGGAGGCGGCATGGGCTAAGTATTGTTCTAGGAGAGGAAATTTGGAGGGGGGGTGCTAAAAGTTGTGATTTAGGGGGATTTGTGTTGGGAGGGGAGATGGTGCTAGGAGGGAGGAGGCGGGAGGGGGCAGATGTGTAATAAGAGGGGACATTTTTGGGGTAGAGGATTTGTGCTAGGAGGGCAAATTCTTTTTGGGGGGGCATTTGAGCTAAAGGGATTTTTTTTTGGGGGGGGGCAAAGATTTGTGCTGAGAGGAGGGATTTCAGAAATGGAGGGGGGTATTTGTACTGGGAGAATGGGGAATTTATGCTTATGGGGCAAGCATGCAGAGTAGTGTGTAATGTTTTTGTGGGGGTATTTTTGCTGACACATAATGTTCATACATCTTCAGGGGGGGGGGGGGGCGGGAGGAGTTTGTTTTGTTCTCTCTGGGCTCTAGATAACCTTGTCCTGGCACTGCCTGTAGACACATGCCTACAGTGCCTATTGGGAAATCGGGCCCTGGGTGTTGACTTATCTAAAAGACCCCTTATTGGCCCTGTAAGTCTGCTGGCCAAAGTTTAAAGGCTTTATGTGCATTACCGCTTAAGAAATTCTTCAGGGTGAATCTTCACAAAAATTCGCCAATACCACAAATCTCGAACCCATAGTGGCATCCAGAATTAAAAAAAACTGTTTTACTGATGCATTCCATTTAAACTGCTCCACAGAGCTTAATATACTCCACCAAGAATAGCCACCATATATGGCACTGACTTGGCGGAATGTTGGTGCTGTTCCACCTCTCCTGACGATTTTGATCACATATTTTGACATTGTCAGCCAGGGGTTACTCGTACTCTCAAAGACCTCATTTCCATCCCAGTTCCTAGGACCATTCCAATTTGCATGTTAGCTCTAATGGAGGAGGTGGCACCACGCAGGGCCCAAAGGACCATTCTTTAATTTTCCCTCTTCTATTCATATAAGCCCATTTTGTTGTGCTGGAAGAAACCGGAGGCTCCCTCCTTATCTTATTGGAAAGGCATTGTTAACAAAGTTCTGCCTTTATATAAAGCCACATACTTAAGTAGAGGTTGTCCCCAAAAGTTCGAAAAGGTATGGCAGTGTTGGCTTTCAGCCACTGACACTCTAGATTGAACCTTATTTTTGATGTTAACATAATAGGTCTAATGTCTATCTCTAATGTGAACTGAAGCTACTACCCCTGGCTGGGAGATCTTTATTGATTACATATAAGATAATCTCTGTTAAGGTTTTGTGTACAGCTGAGAGGGCTAATGGTCCTAATTCATTCTCTTATGCACTTTATTTTTTGCTGGATTGTATTTGTTTTTACTGTTTACTGTATATACTCGAGTAAAAGTCGAGATTTTCGGCCCTTTTTTTTGGGCTAAAAGTGCCCCCCTCGATTTATACTCGAGTCACCGCTGTCTGCCTACATGATCAGCGTTTCATGCAGGCAGACGGCGGCCAGCGTGCCATATTACTATTCGGCGGCCAATTACTGTTCAAAAGCTACGCCTCCTCCTCGTCTGTGATAGGCAGAAAACTCCATTTCCCAGCAGTCAGTGTACAGCCTATCACAGACATTCTCTCATCCTCGTCCGTGGTATGAGGATGAGAGAATGTCCGTGATAGGCTGACCGCAGACTGCTGGGAAATGGAGTTTTCTGCCTATCACGGACGAGGAGGAAGCACGGCTTTTGAACAGTGAATGGCCGCCGAATAGTAATAGCACACGCTGATCAGTGCAGAGCAGCACACGGAGGCATGCACAGGACACAGGTAGGATGCACACATACACAGGACACAGACACATGCACACATACACAGGACACATACACAGGACACATACACAGGACACATACACAGGACACATGCACATATACACATGACACATGCACATATACACAGGACACATACACAGGTACAGAACACATGCACATATACACATGACACATGACACATATACACATGACACATGCACATATACACAGGACACATGACACATGCACATATACACAGGACACATGACACATGCACATATACACAGGACACATGCACAGGACACAGGGAGGTATACAGCTGCAGATGGGCATTGTTGACCCTCTTTTTCCACTTGCAGTAGCTGCTGCATTTCTCACCCTCGTCTTATACTCGGGTCAATAAGTTTTTCCCATTTCTTTGTGGTAAATTAGGGCCTCGACTTACTCGGGACGACTTATACTCGAGTATATACGGTATATGGTTTCTTATGTCTGAAAAATTCTAATAAATTCAATTTTCCAAAATAAAAATAAAAGAGTTTTGGCTACATATATCCTTTAAGATGAAATAAATGCAATTCTAATAAAGTATCTGAGACCTTTAAAGCCCAAAGTTTTCCCATACATGGGAAGATATTTAAAAAAGTTTAATAGAGATTTGTGGAAAACTCCAATGTATGCCAACAAGCAATTTTAGAGATCAGTTGCCTCTTCCCATCTTTTGTGCTTGTAATAGTAGCAGATATTTTTTAGTCTGCATCTGCCCCATACTCATTTCAATGACATGACTTGAAAGCCACCATCTGCAGAAAATAATTGTACAACAAGTTATAAAATTCTTTTGAGCACACGTCATTGATTATTTTTGTGTCTAGAATGCTGCATTTGTCACTTTGTATTTTGAAATAAAGAATCTTCTGAGAAACTAGTCTACGAATGGGAAGCCTTTTGTTTTTTATTTTCTTATTCTTTTCTAGACGAGTTATTATTTCAGCCATGTGACTCCTTTATTTACACGCACACACAGCAGGATGTCAGTGTATATTATCAAGTTTTGCCCTATAGATAAAATTAAAGAGACCCTGTCATTCATTTTAAAACTGCAGATAAAATCACACACAAATAAAGTATTTGTACTGCCTACTTGCAGTGTTTTTTTCTTTCCATAAACAATTTTTCTTCATTTTCACTGAGCCTTTAAACTTGCTATACAAGTTGAATACTTCTGGAAGAGTCACTTCCCTAGCACAGTTCCTCCCCGTCCCCTTGCATAGTCCTCTCCCCTTCTGGGAGTGTTGTCTAATTACTGTCTATGCTGGCCCAGCTCCTCCACCCTCCCCTTACCTCCTTATATAACCTTTTATGTAGCAATCAGAGCAGAATACTATAGAGGAGGGGCCAAACGCAGTTTCATCACAGGCTCTATCAGCATTATGGTTGCCCTCAAGGGGCCGGTTGTATCTGTAGGACTAGATTTCCAGAGCAAGACGTCAAGGATCCCCCACCCTACCTTACATCACAGTGCACCATCCTTACCTTGTGCTAATGCAAGGTTGGGAAGCAGAAAGTGCAGGGTCTGGAGGAGAACCAGAGGAGGGGTGGAGTCAGCTTCTGGAGTCTGCTGAATGCTGAGTTTCGGGGAGGTGGGGACGAGGGGGTGCTTTGGCTGCACAGAAAGGTGCAGGATCTGTAGGAGGAGTTCTGACCTCCTCTTTGCTGCTGACTGCTGAGAAGGGGAGGGGGCCAAGACGAGCCTCTCTGTGGCTGCAGGGAGAAGCGCAGAATCTGGCAGAGGAGTTCTGTCCGCTTCTCTGCTACTGGCTGCTAAGACAAGGTGAGGTTGGAGATGAGGGGGTGCTGCCACTGCAGGAGAGACGCGAGGGCCACAAAAAATGGCCTGGAGGGCCAGATTTGGCCCCCAGGGCCTTGTGTTTGACACACACACACACAGAGGCCCTGGATCTTTCGGAGGAGTTCTGCTCTCCTTTCTGCTGCTGACTGCTGAGAAGGGGAGGGGGCCAAGACGAGCCTCTCCGTAGTTGAAGGGAGAAGGGCAGGATCTGGCAGAGGAGTTCTGTCCTCCTCTGTGCTACCGACTGCTGACACAAAGTGGGGGTGGAGACGAGGGGGGTTCCACAGCTGCAGGAGAGATGCGAGGGCCATGTGAAATGGCCTGGAGGGCCGTATTCGGTCCCCGGGCCTTGTGTTTGACACATGTGCTATATAGTAGCACTTATGTGACAGCTCCACTTCTGCCGGGGCTGCTGATGTCACATCTAAAAAGGCAATGCACAGCAGCAGCCTCAGGGCTTTTGGATGTCGACATATAGGAGGCTTTTGCAGGGAAATAATATGCGTAAAATACATTGAGTACACATATAATCTTATGGAAAGATTGCTGTTAATGTGAAGGGTCTGGAGACAGGATCTATTTATCTATGCCATTGTGTTGTTTACATGCAATATACATATATGATTGAATTTTCCTTAGGATTACATTTTGGGCTACAGTGCCTTGCGAAAGTATTTACCCCCCTTGGCATTTTTTGTGTTTTGTTGCCTCACAACCTGGAATTAACATAGATTGTTTGATGATTTGCATCATTTAATTTACAGAACATGCCCACAACTTTGAAGATATTTTTTTTTTATTGTGAAGCACACAACAAATAGGACAAAATAACAGAAAAAGTCAATGTGCATAACTATTCACCCTATTCATTCCTCATTGCAAAACTGTTCCAGCTCTTTCAAGTTGAATTGTTTGCGCTTGTGGACAGCAATCTTTAAGTCTGACCACAGGTTTTCTATTGGATTGGGGTCTGGGCTTTGACTAGGCCATTCCAACACATTTACATGTTTCCCCTTAAACCACTCAAGTGTTGCTTTAGCAGTGTGTCTGGGGTCATTGTCCTGCTGGAAGGTGAACCTCCGTCCTAGCCTCAAATCACACACAGAGTGGTACAGGTTTTGCTCAAGAATATTCCTGCATTTAGCACCATCCATCATTCTCTCAACTCTGACCAGTGTCCCAGTCCTGACTGCTGAAAAACATCCTCAGAGCATGATGCTGCCACCACCATGTTTCACTGTGGGGATGTTTTTTTTTTGGGTGATGTGATTTGTTGGGTTTGCGCCAGACATAGCGTTTTCTTTGATGGCCAAAAAGTTCAATTTTAGTCTCATCAGACCAGAGCACCTTCCTCCATACATTTTTGGGAGTCTCCCACATGCCTTTTCGCAAACTCAAAACGTGCCATTTTGTTTTTTGCTGAAAGTAATGGCTTTCTTCGGGCCACTCTGCCATAAAGCCCAACTCTATGGAGCGCATGGCTATGTCCTATGTACTCCAGTCTCTGCAGTGGAACTCTTCAGTTCCTCCAGGGTTACCTTAGGTCTCTGTGCTGCCTCTCTGATTAATGCCCTCCTTGCCCGGTCCGTGAGCTGTGGTGTGTGCCCGTCTTTTGGCAGGTTTGCTGTTGTGCCATGTTCTTTCCATTTGGTTATGATAGATTTGAAGGTGCTCCTAGGGATCATCAAAGATTTGGATATTTTTTTATAACCTAACCCTGACTTGTACTTCTCAACAACATTGTCCCTTACTTGTTTGGAGATTTCCTTGGTCTTCATGGCAGTGTTTGGTTAGTGGTGGCTCTTGCTTAGGTGTTGCAGCCTCTGGGGCCTTTCAAAAAAGTGTGTATATGTAATGACAGATCATGTGACACTTAGATTGAACACAGGTGGACATCATTTCATTAATTATGTGACTTCTGAAGGTAATTGGTTGCACCAGAGCTTTTTATGGGCTTCATAACAAAGGGGGTGAATACATACGCACATGCCAATTATCAGTTTTTTATTTCTGAAAAATAGTTTTATGTATATATTTTTCTAATTTTACTTCACCAACTTAGACTATTGGGTTCTGATACATCACATATAATTCAGATTAAAAAAACATTGAACTAAAGGCTGTAATGTAACAAAATAGGTAAAAAGCCAAGGGGGTGAAAACTTTTGCAAGGCACTGTACGTTTCTGAAACAATAGGCAGAGGATATAGGAAAAACTGGATGACAGCACGTTACAGGCGTCATCCATGATCTTTCTTATCAGTGTCAGTATTTCCATTTTGGTCATCATTTTATTGCTGTGTCGTAAATATATAATTAAGACTTTATATTATAGTGGGCTGAGGTACATGGACTAAAGCTTGCACATAATGTAAGGTTTGGAGGGATGACAGATGGGACATGGATGACGAAAGGCAAGAATGACACTTGGAGGCAGAAGGAAAAAGGGAAAAGGTTTTCTTTAACCTGAGTCTCACCTGAACATCTGAAATTAAAGATTTATTCATTTTTTTATTGATCAGTTCATTAAAAAGGTTAGCAAAACAATATCAAAAGTTTATTTAATCAAACGTTGAATAACCTTTATAATTAATCATAAAGGTGCTTGTTAGAACCTCAAATAATTGGAATTAAAGTATAACTAAAGGCAATTTTTTTTTTTTATTTGCATAGAGTACAGAAGAATAAGAGCCCTGGTCAGTTTTTATTGTTGTCTGTGCCCCCCGTTAGGGAGATTCCCCCTCTTTTATATGTCCTGTTTGCCATTATTATTTAATGTGAAAGTAAAAAAAAAATTCCCAAATTTTGAGTTGTCCCCATAAAAAAAAAAAAAAAAGAGAAATCTTTTAATGTTGGGCTATGGGACAGTAAGTGAAGGGAAATCAATGCAATGAGACACAGATGGCGGAAAAAAAATCTGACTGGGGTTTTAACCCTCTCTTACTCTATCCAAAATAAAAAAAAGGTTGTGCCTATAGTTCTACTTAACTTACTATACACCCCTAATCCCTGTTCAGTAATTCTGTGCAATTAACCTTTTTTAACAATTGCCCACATTGTCACGTGTTGCAAATGTATTATCATAATTGGCCATTTGTTGCCTTCATATTGTCACGACTCCCCACTTTGTTGCCCACATTGTATCACAATTGCCCATTTGTTTCATGTGTATTGTGTGTAATTACTCATTTGGGGCCCATGTAATGTCAAGTTAGCCATTTTTACCCAGTCATAGCTGTTCAGAGCAGTGTTTCTCAACCTTTTCTCAGTCAAGGCACCTTTTAAAATGATGTACGATCTTGAGGCCACCAATTCTAAAATGTGAAAAACTAAAGAAATAGTTTTACTGAAAGCAGCGACATCCACACACGTAGGACACCAAATGGTGCCCATACACTAGAGGAAAAATCGTTAGAAAATCTGTCATTTGGACAGTTCGTACGTGTTTCGTCTAGTAGTTAATGGGCACAAATCAGTTGTGACATTTTTGAACCAAAAAATCAAAAAGAAAAATTTGGAAAACTTATGCCGAACGGATGATAAATTTAAAGGTTAATGTGTTTCTCACCCGTTAAAAATGTAACTGTTGGTACTATGTGACCCAGAAGCAAAAAACACACAAGAAACTGATTCATTTATGACCATTGAGTGATTTATTGTTCAAAATTCGGTCATTACATGTTGGTAATATCGTTTGCGCTCATGACAGTGTTCGTTTTTCCGAAATGGGTTTAAAATGTTTTTCCGACTGGTGTGCGGCTAGCATAACATTAGAGGTGATTCATTCTTCCAAAGCAAACGTACCTTTGCATACTGATACTGACTAGTATTCCAATGTTTCTCTTCTCCCTCACTCAGCTAATGTAAATTCCAGTGCTGATGGAGAGGGGCAGGTGAGGGGCAAACAAGGATGTTGTGCAGGCACCTGACATCCTCCTTATCAGGCGACGACGTCCTTGGTTGTTAGGAGATCAGCGGCAGAAAAATTGTAATGGTGCACAATGAGAACTGGCTTGTATACAATTTTCGGGCAAATTTCAGACGTTTTGCCAAGGCACGCTGGTTTAAAATGGCTGGTTTAGAGGATTGTGTTAATATAATTTCATTTCCTGTGGGCCTGTCATTATGAAAGCACAACACATAATCCTTATGTTTGACTGCATTTATTATCCTCATGTTTCGCCATGGCGCACTATGCGCACTACTAATAAAACCTTGGATTTCATTTCATTCATTGTGCAGATACCTATATTTCACAACAGTACAGTACATGTTGTTTTTTTTTTTTTTTTTTTTCAAAAATGATTATATATAAAACATACGGATATAGAAAGTCTTCATTGTCTCCAGTTTTGTTCTGTCCATTATTAATATAAACGTATTTTCATGATTACCATTGAAAATAATTACGACTTATAGAGAAGCATGTGGGGGGTAAAAAATTCACCCCAAATGAAAAATGTAGAGATGAATGGGCAGAGGCTTGGGTGTGAGAACCAGCACAAGCACCCAAAGAGCTTCTCTCAGAGCTAATAATAAACTTAAACAGGAAGTGTCCACATGCTGCACATAACAAGCAAACAGAGACAAAATCACCAAACATGATTGAATAACTCTTATTAATAATTTCCTCCTGAGAGGCAAGGAAGACACAGCCACCAGCGGATGGAGAAACAGAATGTGCTATTTTAGTCTCTTTTAGGAAAAGGAAATCAATCATACAAGGATTGGCATCAATGAGTAGTGCATGTTGAAGGAGCGCCCTCAGCTGGTCACACAAACTTCTCTGTCTATAACCACATTATATAACATTATATAACTGGCCACAAACAGAATGTTTGGATAACATGTTTTGAGGGAAACTATAGTGTTATTTTTGTCCTTACAAATTTAGGGGTTATGATTGTAAATTACATGAGCAATGTTGTGGGATGGAAGCATTCATACAACCACCACACTTGGGTGTACTGGGAACTAGGGTTGCGCCAATACCGTTTTTTTATCCGCGAGAACGAGTACCGATACTTTTGGTCAAGTACTCGCTAATACCGAGTACCAATACCTTGCGGTACCGATACTTTTGCGTCGATACAAAAGATTGCAAACTGCAAAAAATCGCATGCGGTGCAATTCCTGTCCGAATCACATTTCATTTCCCCCACTACTTCTGTGTTTGTGTGTGTGTGTATGTGTATATATATATATATATATAAGGGGAAAGCGCCATCTAGTGGGCAGTTTAAAAAAATGTTAGCACTCACAGTATATATTTGACCACATGCAAAATAATCTACATCGGTGTCCCGGTCCACTGATGATAGCAAATCAGGGCCACTGGAGGTGCTCACAGGCCTGGAGGAGAAGTTCCGGGACCCAGTGGGTATAAGACAGAAGTAATGTCAGCTTGGGGGTGGACCGCCTCTACATCCCCTCCAGCCCTGTGACCACCTCCAGTGGCCCTGTTTTGCTATCATCGGCGGACTGGGACACCTATGTAAATTATTTTAAATGTGGCCAGATATGTATTGTGAGTTTTAACATTTTTAAAACTGTCCACTAGATGGCGCTTTTCCCTTCTGTATACACACACAGGAGCAGTGAGGAAATCAAATGCGATTCGGACATTTTTTAAACTGCCCACTGGATGGCACTTTAATCCCTTTCTATACACACAAACAGTAGCGGGGGGGGGGGGGGGGGATCGCACGTGATTTGGACAGGAATTGCACTGCGTTTCTGTTCAAATAACATGCGATTCTTTGTATGGACCCAAATCGCACTGCAAATTATTAGTTTCAGTATCGGGAGCATTTGGGCGAGTACTGATACTCACGCATATGCTTGGTGTCGGCATCTCTACTGGGAACCATTACTTACATACTTGCAAAGTTTCTAAGATTGAAAAAAGACACAAGACCACCCAGTTCAACCTATATGTGTTTTTTTTTTTTTTTTGTTTATGATTTTTATTCTCTAACCATTCCCTGTATATTCTGCTTCCTGAAGAAGACTCTTTCAGCTACTACCACCTTCTGGGAGAGGGAGCTCTACATTTTTACTGCTTTTAAACTTGCCATAGACAGCAGGAACTGGCCAAGATTCAAGCCATGTATGGACAACCTGAATGTACCCAAGTCGATTGATCAATCAATTTGGGTACGCCCTACCTGTTGTATTTTACATGCAATTATTGCTAATGGCTGCTATGGCCACTAGCAATAATCACTGTGTTCTCCTATTGGGGACAACTTCCCCCGCTGGGAGAACACAATGGCTCTGCAGGAGGGATTCGCCTGCAACACTGTCTGTGTTGATGGGGGAGCCGAGTGATTTTCTTTCCTGCAACCAGTGGTTTTGCCCCGTCTATGGCTGCCCTTACAGTAAAGAACCCTTTCCTCTATCTAAGGTCAAACCTTCTTTCTTCTAGCCGCAAATCATAGCTGTGTGTCACCTTCAACAACCTTAACCACTTGCCGACCGCCGCACACACATATACGTCGGCAAAATGGCACAGGCAGGAAAATGGGCGTACCTGTACCTCCCTTTGAACTTGCTGCCTATGGCGCCCGCCGCTCGATGTTCGGCGGCAGCCCGCAATTGCGGCGAGGAGAGGCAGAGCGGGGAAATGTAAACAAGGCATTTCCCTGTTCTGCCTAGCAACATGACAGGGAGCTACTGCTCCCTGTCATCGGGTGCAGCGATTGCTGTCATGTTGTAGTGAGTCCCCCCCCCCCACAGTTAGAATCACTCCCTAGGACACATTTAACCCCTTGATTGCCCTCTAGCGTTTAACCCCTTCCCTGCCAGTGTCATTTATACAGTAATTGGTGGCTATTTGTAGCTCCAATCGCTGTATAAATGACAATGGTCCCAAAATAGTGTCAAAAGTGTCCGTCATAATGTCATAGTCCCAATAAAAGTCACAGATTGCCGTCATTACTAGTAAAAAAATAAATAAATAAATAAAAATGCCATAAATCTATCCCCTATTTTGTAGACACTATTACTTTTGCGCAAATCAATCAATATACACTTATTGTGATTTATTTTACCAAAAATATGTAGAAGAATACATATCGGCCTAAACTGTGGAAGAAATTAGTTTTTTTATATATTTTTTGGGGATATTTATCATAGCAAAAAGTAAAAAATATTGGGTTTTTTTCAAAATTTTTTTTGTTTATAGCGCAAAAAATAAAAACCACAGAGGTGATCAAATACCACTAAAAGAAAGCTCTATTTATGGGGAAAAAAAGGACGTCAATTTTGTTTGGGTACAACGTTGCATGACCGCGCAACTGTCAGCTGAAGCAACGCAGTGCCGAATCACAAAAAATGCTCTGGTCAGGAAGGGGGTAAATCCTTCCGGGGCTGAAGTCACTATTGACATACTGTTTTTGTACATTGTAATTATATCCCCAATAAAGCACCTTTTCTCCAGAGTGAAAAACTGTAAACTATGTAACCGATCCTCAGAGTCCTCCATCCTCAGACTCTTGCAGGGTCCATTGGTAGAGAATAGGACAGGGTGGCAATGAAGGAGCACAACAGGCACAGAGCATTATCACCTTGTAACAGGAAGTGTCTTCAGTACAGGGAGGACTTCAAAAGCAAAAATTGCTGTGCTAACGCTAGAGAGACAGACTGTGTCTTATATGACTATTTTGATTTTGCCTATTGTTACACTTTAGCCGTAAACTTGCACAGGTACGTTTTGAGGGACAGTCACAGCAAATATCAACTGCAAGAACAATGGATGATTATGTTAATGTGTTTTTTTTACCAACACCGTGTTACTTGTTATGTACAACAAGTGTTAATGGCGGATACCTCCCAACTGATCGTGTCAAATATTTAGAGGAGCAAACGGATGGTAGGACAATAGAAGGAAATAGCTCCCAACTGTCCGGCAACCAATTATAACAAAGACAAAATCCACAGGGATGGCACGTATCTTTGATTTAAAGGGACCGAAAATATTCACAGAATGTAAAGGAATTTAGACTGTTCATACAGCTGGCTAGAAGGAAATTGCAAACTGTGAGAATTGAGAGTTTCAGGCAGAGTATAACTTGCTGCCAATATTAACAGAAAATAATATTAAAAGAAACTACAAAAACGTCTACAGCCAAAATTAAATAACACAGATCTTTTGGTTTTCTTCAGGTTTTGATGTTTCTGGATTGGATTCTGGAATTTGGAGACTTCGAGGAGTTTTGTGGGGGAAGAAGTTTCCAAAATAGTGTCCAGGTCTTGCACAGTTGTTATAATGGCAGGCTTGGGCATAGACCAGGGCTCACGGTAGGAGACAGGTGTGCTCTGCTCAGAAGAAAGCACTCCATGCTGGAGACAGGAGATTCCTTGACTGAGAGTTGAGATAGCTAAGAGGGTCTGGAGGACTGAGAAAGCTGAGACAAGCACTGAAGGGATCTAGAGGTTTGAGGGGACTGAGAAAGTCAGGACAACTAAGGCAGCCCAGAGAGGTGAGAGAGTGTGTCCCCATTGGAAAATGTCCTGTTCTGGTGACGACTGTAAAATTTTGGATTTTCAAACACTTTCTATCTAAATGACATTGTTCACCCCTTTAACCCTTTTACCACCACTGCTGTAAGCCCTATGTTGGTGGCTGTGGGATTTTTTTGCACACACTTCCAGTGGCTGTAGCTGGCAGGAGTGTATGTAAAACTGCGAGCCAACTGTCGGCTGTCAGATAGAAATGATCCACCAGCTGTGTAGCCGCCTGATCTCTTCAACACACCCCTGTGAGTGCTGTGTATTTTTTTTTTTTTTTGCGGGGTGGGGGGCTTGCTTGTCCCGAGTTTAACTACAAAATGCTTTATTAAGCTGCTTTTGGAGCTGGACTCTCAGTGCCGCATGTGTTAGTCCTATGTGCTATTAGAGTAGAGGATCCTGATGTAGGACAGCCTACACTGTCTACTAAAATATCAGTTAGTAATTAGGTCTTAGATAAAAGCTCATCTCCAGTTAAAAAAAAAAAAAAAAAACTTCCCCCATCTGCTTTGCCCCTAACTAATCACAAGGTTTTTTCTTTCAAAACATCTAACTAAAAGCCCCACATACTTACCTAAAACATTGGTCAACCGATAACTCACAATTCTTCCTATTTCTGCTCTGTAGTATGGGATTGTTCTTTTTGCAATACCCACATCACTTTCTGCTAACATGGATACTGCCCATTGACTGCCTCAATTGTCTAACTTAGTGTCCTCAAAAGGTCCTGAACAAGACTGGTCAGTTGGCCTGGACTGCAACTTCCAATCACTTCCAATCACCACTCTCTGGTACCAGAAAAATCTTCATGGATCATCTTGTGATAGCCCATAAATGGCTAAGATTGGGATATTTTTCCAAAACTTGGGCTTTTACTGTTAGTTTTGAGTTAGGCTTCAATATCTTAGGGGTTCAGTGATTAGGGAGTTTAGGGGTTTAATGCTAGGAGGGGGAAAGTGTTTGGTGCTTACATGCTGCCAGAAAAGCAGAGATGGCCTAATTAGTCTGTTTTTGCTCTTTGACCATTCATTATCAGAGGGCGGGGAGGTAACCTAACTGTGTTGCTTAGCCCACGTTCACATTGGGCCAATTTGGCATGCGATTTGACATGTCAAACTGCATGCCAAATCGGAGCCTATTGCCGGCAATGGCATCGTCCAAAGGTAGTTTGTGCACTACTTTTGGCGACTTCAGGGGCGATTTCAATAGACAACTGTGCATGAACCCGCACTGATGTGTGTCAAATCGCCTCCGAAGTCAGACTGAAATTCCGCTTTGAAATCGATTTCAAACGTGTCCTTAGTGTGAACATGGGCTTAAAGTATAACTAAAGGCAAAACTTTTTGTTTTAGAGGGAGTGCAGAGGGCTTAGATACTTGTGAGTTTTTATTGCTGTCTGTGCCCCAGTTAAGGAGATTCCCCCTCTCTATCTATTAGTCCTTGTTTACCATTATCAGTGAAAGTAAAAGAAAATCCTACATTTTGTATTGTCCCCATAAAAGTAATAGAGAGGAAATCTTCCAATGGGGACACTAGTTCTGGTGACCTGGGGGTTCCCAAGGAATTCCCTTAGTTTGCTCTCACTTCTTGTTTGGCTATTGGACAGGAAGTGAAGGGAAATCTCCACAATGGGGCAAAGATGTGGAAAACAAAATCTGACAGGGGTTATAACCCTCCCTTACGCTATCCAAAATGAAAAAAAAAGTTTTGCCTATAGTTCTACTTTAACTGAAAAAAGTCAGGTTATTAGCTGTGGATTGCAGGTGGACAGAAAAACAAATCATTTGACAGGTAAAACAGCTCTCATTTATAAATTTTATCTGTGTATTTTGCTGTTTGCCTGGGGCTCAGCTTTAATTATTAAAGCCCAACTCTGGGATAAAATTATAAAAATAAAAAGTTGAGAAGGCTGCATTACTAACCTTACCACAACTTTGGCCGGCACCAGTGCTGTCCTCTTTTCCCTATGGGTATCTTTCAGTGTCATCACGTGCAATGCAGGTACATAAACAACGCATTGTAGGAGGAGGAGGAGGTGGCAGGAATGCAACTGTGGCTGGAAGCACCTTAGAGAAGAGGTTTCATAGGAGTGGACTTTGCTGGAATGAGGAAAAACATAATTTTTACACCTTATTCCTCTATACCACGTGTGTCAAACACAAGGCCCGCGGGCCAAAAGCAGCCCACCAGGCCATTTAATGTGGCCCTCGCACCTATCCTCCAGCTGCGGTACTCACCTCATCTCCACCCCTACCTTGTCTAAGCAGTTGGCAGCAGAAAGGAGGACCGGATTCCTCTGCCAGATCCTGCACTTCTCTGTGCAGCTGCAGAGAGGGTTGTCTCTGCTGCTCCCCCACCAGAGGGTTGCACACCACTGGTATAAGCCACAAGAAACTTTATTGGAGACTGCTCAGACAGAAAACTAAGGCCAAACCATGTTCAATCTGAGCAATCACCAAAAACGTTACTTGTGGATGACACCAGCGGTGTGCAACCCTTTTCAGAAGTGCATCATCTGCTACAAGAGTGGGAGTAGCCTCCGTGCCGGTCTGCACCCACCCATCACAGCTTAAGTCTTAATTTATTACCAAAACCAGTAATAATGGAGTGCAGAGGCAACTATCTAATATGATAGAGAAGATACATTTATATAATCTTACAGATACAACCGGCCCTATGAGGGCAGCCATATTGCGTTTGACACCCCTGCTCTATACCCTGAAAATGAGCACAGAATGTAGTATTAATCACAAAACCAAAAATGTTATTTATTGCAGCTTACCAATCCTTAGATGTGATGGCTGCATTCGTTTTCTTTTATAAGGTTTTTTTCCCCCTTTAGTTCACCTGGTGATCCTGCCAGTAACACATTTCTGCCATAGGGTGTCTTCATTCTTGATGAAGTAGTAAAGCAGACACCTTTGGACAGTAGCATTGTCAGTCTGGGGAGAGGGTAGGGTTAGACTAGCAGGTTTAGATGGACTTGACTAACAAATTGAAACTGAACTCCAGCTTATACTTTATAGGCAGGTACATCAACAGGTTTTTTTTCTTTTGGGATAAAGGTTTAAGGCCCCTTTCACACGAGGCGGACTCCGTTTCTACGGAGCCCGCCTCGGTCCGCCAGCTCAGCGGGAGATCAGTCCGTTGATCTCCGCTGAGCCCGGCGGATGACAGGTCCCTCTCTGCTCACTGAGCGGGGAGGGGCTTGTCAGGCGCCGCTGCCGCCTATGGAGGGATCGGATGAAAACGGACAGCATGTCCGTTTTTATCAGATCTCACCCGATCCGATCCACCAGCGATGGACCTGGACGTAGGGCCATCCGTCTGCTTTTAGTGGATCGGACGGGGTCGGATGTCAGCGGACATGTCTCCGCTGACATCCGACGCTCCATAGACTAACATGGAGCGCCCGTACAGGTCCGCCGTCAAAACTGACAGGCGGACCTAAACGGTCCGATCGTGTGAAAGGGGCCTTACATTAATGAATGCTTGACCATCGTAAGCACTCCTGTCAGTGGTAAACGTTTTGTCTTGACCCTCTAACTTCGACCTTGTCTGGACAGCTTGGTCTGTTAAAGTATGTTGAAAAATGACAGACTTATTGGTCTAATTACCAGGTATAAATACAGGAAAATACAAGAAAACAAATGCAGCCACCACATCCAAGAATCAGTAAGCTGCAATTTGAGAAATGTATGTTATTGGGGTTAATACTGCTTTAAAAGGGTTGAGAGGGTGCTTTCATGAAGGTATACTTTGCTTTTTTGTGTGTTAGGAGACATACAGAGGTTTCATTTGTTGCCAGGAGCCACATACCCAAAACTACCAATGCACGATTACTTTGCTGAGAACACAAAGATTGTTCTTTATTTACACATAACAGCTTTTTTTTCCTTCACCCACCTCAAGTAAATCCTAAAATTGCCCTGATAAACAAAAACAAATGCCAGCAAATGTGGCCAGATCCAGCACATGACTGTAATAATCTTATGCATGAATAGAGCATGTCGTTAAAATGTCCACTGCATCCCTGCTGGATATACGGGAGCTGTACCAAAAGAAATGCAAAAGTGAGCATAAATTTTTATTAAGGTTGTTCAAATTTCACATGTTGATAGAGTAACTTTTCCTCTATAGTAACTCTTCTTTTTAATTGCAAGTAAATAATGGATTCCAAGCAGGAGCAGTGTGTCGTCATTGAGTTCTTGATGAAGGAGGGGGTGCAGGCTGTCCGAAATCCACAGAAAGCTACAGAATGTGTATGAAGGTGACACCATTGACAAGAGCAGTGTCTTGTTATTACAGATAACTGAACTTCTGCGCTACTATGTAAAAACTGTAAGTTAGTAATGGTTACCAGTACAATGGTGAATCGTGAGGTTGCTGCTTAACCACTTCAGCCCTGGAAGATTTGGCTGCTGAATGACCAGGCCATTTTTTGCGATTCGGCCCTGCGTCGCTTTAACTGGCAATTGCGCGGTCTTGCGACGCTGTACCCAAACAAAATTGACGTCCTTTTTTCCCACAAATAGAGCTTTCTTTTGGTGGTATTTGATCACTCCTGCGGTTTTTATTTTTTGCGCTATAAACAAAAGAAGAGCAACAATTTTGAAAAAAAACAATATCTTTTACTTTTTGCTATAATAAATATCCCAAATTTAAAAAAACAAAAACTAACTTTTTCCTTAGTTTAGGCCAATATATATTCTTCTACATATTTTTCGTAAAGAAAATCACAATAAGCGTATATTGATTGGTTTGCGCAAAAGTTATAGCATCTACAAAATAGGGGATAGATATATGGCATTTTTATTATTTTGTTTACTTTGCTAGATATATGGATTTATATAAATCTAGATTTATATTTACTAGTAAAGTAAAAAAAAAATAATAATAAAATGCCAAATATCTATCCCCTATTTTGTAGATGCTATAACTTTTGCGCAAACGAATCAATATATGCTTATTGTGATTTTCCTTACCAAAAATATGTAGAAGAATATATATCGGCTTAAACTGATGAAGAAATTCGTTTTTTGGGTTTTTTGGGGAGGATATAGCAAAAACTAAAAAATATTGTTTTTTTTTTTTTTTTTTAAATTGTCGCTCTTTTTTTATTTATAGCAGAGGTGATCAAATACCACCAAAAGAAAGCTCTATTTGTGGGAAAAAAAGGACGTCAATTATGTTTGGGTACCACGTTCTAAATTGCTGCATTTGTAAATTTTAAAAGCCAATATAAAGGAATAGTAGTGGTAAAAAAAGCCCTTGTGGATTTAATTAACCTTTTGTTTTTTGGTTAATTCTCCTTTAGGGGGGTTTGGCAGGGGGCATGTCCTATGCCTACATATGTTTGCTAGTAGGTGTCCCTCATTCCCATCTCAAAACGTTGGGAGGTGTGTATTAGGCTAAAAAGAAGTAGGTTGAATGACTCAGGGCATCAGATAACCTGAAAGAGGAATGTCTAAGCACTGCTGGATCAGTAGCAGGTGAGTGGGTAATAGAAGCTAGATCTGCATTTGAAAAATGGCAGAAAAGCTGACCAAATCATTCTTTGCTATGATATGTAAAATTATCCTTTTCTATAGATAGTTTGAAAATGTCTAAATTTATAATCAGTCACAAATTTTTCCATAACATTAGACTCAATGTAACACAATACAAAAACCTGGCTTCTAACTTATATTTCTTTCCCCCCCCCCACCACCACCCAGTTCTCTTTCCGGTGTGTCATCTTCTCACTGGTGGAAGTGTCCTGACATTGGAACTCCTACCCCCTCTGAGAGTAAAGATGAGATTTCCTAGAATATAAAGACAACTTCCCAACTTAAAATGGTTTAGGAAAAGCCACTTCAGGTCATTAAAAATAGTTTAAAAGAACAGATTTTTTTTTAGCATCTCGTAAAACAGCAGTTCATTTTGAAGCTGACTTTCTGACAGCGGTCCTCATTCCATGTGAAATAAAATTTACAATGGAATATAAATACATGTTCAATCACAAATGTTAACGAATAGTATGCTAATGCCTATTTTCCTTATAGAGTATATAGCATAGTTCTAATAATATTCCCCAAAGTACATGTATTTATTAACTATTTATAAATCTGTAACTTTTAGCAGTGATATGTTTTTAATATTTCTTTTTATTAACATACAGTTTGGATTTTCTGTTTTCACTCCTTCCATCATGTCATACCATAAATACATTCAGGGCCAGGGCAAGGGTAGGGGCAGGAGGGGCAGCTGCCCAGGGTAAAGTTTTCATCTGGGGGGGTAGGGGGCCACCACATGAACATCACTCACTGCTACTCTTTAAAATTCTGAACTGCTAAACTCTATGGAATGAGAAGCACCCAGCTTGATCTGATTGGTGGGGTAGAGGGTAAATACTCTCCCCTCCCGCCCCACCCCGCTCACAGCTACCTTATCTCATGTGTGAGAGCGCGCTCCCTCTTACGGTAAACCTCAGTGAACTGCATTGCTTGGAAGACAAGGCACAGCCGGAACAGAGCAGTGCTCGTCAGTGGCAGCATGATCTATCCAGCATCAAGCACAAGCACTCGAGTCAGGCACCAACATCAGCAAGAGGCCACAGGATTACATTATTCTGTATGCACTGTCTACTACACAGCCCATTGTACCACCTCTCAGCCCCAACCGAGGGAAGGAGGGTGGGACACAGTTTGGCATCTTCACCTTGGGCACTGATTACATGGTAGGGAACATATTTTATTCTGTTTAGGGGGCCTCAAGTGTGGCACTGGATATTACCAAAGAGTTGCATACTCAGTAATATGTTTCTCATATTATTTCTTTGATTTTTAAGTTTTTTTTTAATTTCGATGGTTTATTTAAAGGGGTTGTAAAGGTTTTTTTTTTTGGTTTTTTTAAATAACAAACATGTTATACTTACCTCCACTGTGCAGCTTGTTTTGCACAGAGTGGCCCTGAACCTGGTCTTCTGGGGTCCCTCGGCAGCTCTCTCGCATGGTGTTTAGTTCTTGGGGGCGCGCTCCCGTGATACAGTCAGCGGCTATAGCCGCCGACTGTATCACTCGGCCCCACCCCCCAGCGCGCCGCGTCATTGGATGTGATTGACAGCAGCGCGAGCCAATGGCATTAGAATGCATTAAGGTGAAAAAACGTGAACCTTTACAACCCCTTTAAAAGAGACAGCTCCCAAATTCTAAGAGACTGTTAAAGTGAAGATTAATTTAAAAAGTGAAGATTTGCTATGTTATAGGGACATGTTGATTGTGTTTAAGCAGTATAGTGAAAACTCTGCCTTTGGTCTGGAATTCCTCCTAAAAATAGCAGAGTACTTCCTTGTGCCTCCAGCTTCATTGCTGTATATCTGCAGTGTGAGACACCTGCCCCTGACTGCTAAACCCTGGGGACCTGGGGACCTGGGGCTCTGGGGACCCTGATGTAAGGGGGGCTCTCTGGGGACCCTGATGTAAGTGGCGGGCTCTCTGGGGACCCTGATGCAAGGCTGAGGCTCCCTGGGGACTCTGATGTAAGGTCGGCTCTCTGGGGACTCTGATGTAAGGGGGGCTTTCTGAGAACTCTGATGTAAGGCGGGGGCTCTCTGGGGACCCCAAAGTGAAGAAGGGGCTCTCTGGGGACACTGATGTAAGGGGGAGGCTCTCTTCGGGGGGATCCTGATGTAAGGGGGAGGCTCTCTGGGGACCCTGATGTAAGGAGGAGGCTCTCTGGGATCCTGATGCAAGACTGAGGCTCTCTGTGGACTCTGATGTAAGGGGGGGGGTTTCTGGGATCATGATGCAAGACTGAGGCTCTCTGGGGACTCTGATGTAAGGTGGGGGGGCTCTCTGGGGACCCTGATGCAAGACTGAGGCTCTCTGGGGACTCTGATGTAAGGAGGGGCTCTCTGGGGACCCTGATGTAAGGGGGGTTCTCTAGGGACTCATATGTAGGGGGGAGGGTTTTTTGTGCAATTGCATATAGTTTATATACTGTTTTTGTGCATGTTTGCAAAATTAAAGTGGGCCTGTCTGGTTGAAGTCCAGGGACACATTTTTGTCTCAGCCCAGCCCTGTGGTCAGGGACTGTGGAAATGAGAGCCTCTTGAGCCCATCGGGAGAGAGAGCCCTGACTGATGGGGGCATGGCCAGGGAGGATTTGCAGGAAAGTTGTGATAGTTCAGGATTGGTACAAAAGGGGAAAAGGGTTGGGCCTGAGCTCAGGAGTTTGGCACCCCAGGGGATTATGGTCCTTTTCGGACGGAAGAATGGAAGAGCTCGGACCTGACCCTGCGGCTCCAGCTATGGACACAGATCACCTTCTGGCTAAGGTCCGTGAGCTGGCCCTCAGGGGTCAGGCCGACTGGCTCTTTGCCCTCTTATCCCCTGGGGTGCCCTCTCCTGCCCCTTCCACTGCCCCTTCCCCTGTTCCTCCGCCCGAGTCGGATGGACGCAGGGCCCGCAGACGTGCCCGTCCACCGTCTCGCTTCAGCCCCAGCCCCTCTGCGGCCTCTCACTGCTCCCCCCCTCCCCCCCCCCCCATCCTTCCCTCTCCGGTTCGGGCTCCCAGGGCTCCAGCAGCCAGGAAGCGGGGGTCGGCCGCCCGCTCGCGGCGTGCCCCCCCTCGTCGGTCGCCTTCCCCGGCCATCAGGAATAGCTCGCGGCCCCCCCTCGGTGTCCCCGTTCCCGTAGCCCCCGCTCCGCAGCTCCCCCCTCCCCCTCCTCCCTTTCCCTGGGTATGGTGCGAGGCCTGGATGGAGCTGGAGCACTCCAGCCCACGGCCTCGAGTTGGTCCGTACCTGCTTCCGCCCCTGCTAGCAGCGGGGGGGGCGGCGGGCGTGCGGCCGCTCCGCTCCTCGGCCAGGCTGTCCTCTCGCAGGGCGGCTGGAGGGGGCCGGAGCTGTTCGCCCGCTCCAGCGGCGGCTTTCGTTCCCTCGGGCAGCGTCGACGGCGCCTCGGCTCGATACCGGCGCCCCCTAGCGGCCAGCTCGCTCCCTGCGCCTGGCCAGGCAGGAGGATTCGATCTGGCCGTGCACAGCACAGGCAATGCATGTCCCCAGCACCCCTCTGCACCCGGCTGGGCGGGGGGTGATGGTGGGGGCATGCATGGGGGAACATATGGGTGCGAGCTGCCTCATCCTGCGCCCTACAGGGTGGGGTCGCAGCTGGCCCAGGATTCCTATGGCCAGGGCGCCCTTCATAATGTGGCCCTTTCAGCACCCGGCTGGGTGGGGGGTAATTCATCCCGGGACGCGAATCGCCCGAGAGTGGCCAGGTCGCACGGTCCCCCGGCGCATTCATGGGCGGGGCCCTCGGCAGCTTCTGGGCCATCGGGAACGGGTTTTTCACAGGACGGGACTCCCATTGCGCCCGGACGGGTGGCGGACAGGTCCCAGACCCAGGCCGCGCCATGTCATTTACCATCCCGGATGAGATGTGCCCCCTCTGCGCCTGGCAGGGCGGGTGCGGGTTTTTCGGCCCCCACGGATGCCATTCCCCCCCGTGCTCTCGGACGTCCCCCAGCGCCCAGTCGGGCGGAGGGCTCGCGGATTCCCCCTCTCCAGTCCCTTGGGTTTAACCCCTCCTACGCGGTCAACATGGCGGGTAACGCCAGTCTCCCTGCGCCCGGCTGGGCGGGAGATTCCGGATCCGGGCTGGCGGCAGCTTCCGCCCCGGATCAGCCGGACAGAATCCCGAGACGCTCCTGCACCTGCACAGTCCCTGCCCTCGGCCAAGGGGCCCCTTCAGCGTCTGGGGAGGGACCCCCGCCTTTGGATCTATCAGTCAGCCGGGACGGCCCGAACATACACGGCCCCGTGGCTCCTCACGGTGCTGGCCGTTCCAGCCTGCAGTCTCCCGGAGTCGTATGGGACACCGCCTCGCCCGTCGATCATCCATCGGTGATGCCTCCAAGGATCAGTGAGTATGATTGTGAACTGATTTGGGGGAGGTCTGTTGATGATTCCGTATCGGGCCCTGAAGACCGTATAGTGTCGGTGGTCAGGTCGGTTCTCTCTAGCATGGGCGTTTCGGGCGCGGCGGCAAATCTTTCCCCTCCTTCCGGAGGGGCCTTGTGGGCGGTAGCTCCCACGGGTGCCCACATACCGGAGGAGACGAAGGAAAGAATATGGCGTCGGGATTTCGTTGATTTCCTCGCTCTAGTTCCGTCGGACAGGGAAACGGTCGACAAATCCCGTCGGGTGGACGTCACTGCACAGGGAGATAAAGTCAAGCAGCTTCCCAGAACATTTGGGAACTGGCTGCAGGGTTTTTGCGCCTACGCGGGTGTGCTCTGTGAGCGTTACCCAGAGTTGGCGACCTCCTTGTTCTGCTATCTGGACCTTATCTGGGGAGCGTACAAGGTTTATGGGGGTCAATGCTGGTTCCAGTATGATACCCAGTTTAGACAGAAGATGGCTGCGCGCAAGGAGCTTCGTTTCGACTGTCAGGATGGTAGCCTATGGTTATTGCTAATGTGCCCTCATAGGCCGGCGTCCTTTCAGTCCGCGGTCGGCGCTCCTCAATCCGGAGCGTCGGCCGCCCCCAAAAAAGGTGTCTGTTGGCTTTTCAACGAAAGCCACTGTAAGTGGTACTCCGCCTGTCGTTTCAGGCATGAGTGCTCTAGCTGTGGGGGCGCTCACCCCTCCAGCCGGTGCTTCAGGAAGGGAAAACAGACACTTTCCAGAGCGGGAGCCAAGACAGACCTTCCTAAGCCGGAGGACGCCGGTGAACGTCCTAGAGATGTTGCCCTGGCTAGACCTTTACCCCCTTCGTAGGGAGGCCCTGATTCTAAAGGATGGCCTGGATCGAGGTTTTTGGATACCGTTTTCCCCGTCTAACGCTCCTACCATGTCGGCTAATTTAAAATCGGCAGTGGAATTTGAATCCGTAGTGGCCCAAAAAATCCAGAAAGAGCTGGAACTGGGGCGCATGGCGGGCCCCTTTGATCTTCCCCCATTTCACAACCTGCGGGTGTCCCCTCTAGGCGTGGTCCCCAAAAAAGCGAGTGGTAAATTTCGTTTAATTCATCACTTATCCTACCCTTCCGGCTCCTCTGTCAACGACGGAATTGATCGCGAGGAATCGCGGGTGCATTACGCGTCATTTGATAAGGCTCTTCACCTCGTCAGGGCAGCGGGGCGTTCCGCTCTTTTGGCAAAAGCGGACATTGAATCCGCTTTTCGCCTTCTCCCGGTTCACCCGGATTGTTTCCACCTCCTGGGTTGCTACTTTCAGGGAAGCTATTTCTTCGATATGTGCCTGCCTATGGGTTGCGCCATTTCGTGTTACTTTTTCGAGTTATTTAGTAGCTTCCTTGAGTGGGTGGTAGCCCGGGAGGCCGGATCTCAGTCCATGCTGCACTACTTGGATGATTTCCTTTTTGTGGGTCCCTCGGACAGTGGGCAGTGTCAATGCTTACTCTCTGTTTTTCAAGATGTTTGTCGGCGTTTCGCCGTCCCACTGTCCGTTGACAAGACCGAGGGTCCAGTAACGGTACTATCCTTTTTGGGTATCGAGATTGACACAGTGGCCATGGTCTTTCGCCTGCCGAGGGAGAAGCTGACCAGGCTTCTATCCCTGGTGCGTTTGGCGAAAGGGTCGAAAAAGCTTCAACTGAAGCAGCTGCAATCTCTGCTGGGACACCTTGTATTCGCGTGCAGGGTCATACGCATGGGGAGGGCTTTCTGCAGGCGCTTGTCTTGGGCCACGAAGGGCGTTACGGCCCCGCACCACCACGTTCGGATTACCAAGCCCATGCGGGCGGATTTGGATATTTGGCTGACCTTTTTGCAATCCTACAACGGTCAGTCTTGTTGGTTGCGGGAGGAGGTACCGAACTCACAGCTGGAGTTGTACACTGATGCGGCAGGCTCCTGTGGTTTCGGTGCCTTCTTTCGGGGGGAGTGGTCTGCGGAATGTTGGCCGGCCTCATGGGCCCGCATGGACTTATTGCGCAATCTCACCCTTTTGGAGCTTTTCCCGATCATAGTAGCGGTGGAACTTTGGGGTGAGCAGTTGCGCAATCGTCAGGTGATCTTTTGGTCAGACAATATGAGCGTAGTGCAGGTAGTGAACAAGCAATCGGCCAGTTCCCCCCCAGTTGTGTCACTGTTGCGTTTTTTGGTTTTAAAATGTTTGCAATTTAACATTTATGTTAGGGCAAAACACGTTCCGGGAGTTTCTAATGACATTGCCGATGCTCTTTCCCGCCAACAGTACCCCCGTTTTCGTTCCCTGGCTCCGTCGGCTTCGCTGGAGGGCCTCCCCTGTCCGGCCCACTTGTGGAACCTCGTTTCCGGGGATTGTTAGAACTGCTTCGGTCGTCGCTTTCTCCGAGGACGTGGGCGTCGTATTGTCGGGTCTGGCACGAGTGGTCACAAGCGTCGGGCGGTGAGTTCTCTATTTCATCTCCGGATGATAGACGTTTGATCCTATTTGCTTACCTGGTCCAGTTACAGGATAAGGGAGTGTCGGGTTCCACTGTCTCTTCGGCCATGTCCGCCTTATCCTTTTGGTTTCAGCTTCTGGGGTGGGGGGATGTCACAAAAGCCTTTCCAGTGCGTCGGATATTGAGGGGCTGGAAACGCATCACTCATCTGCCTGATTCCAGGCGCCCCATTTCTTTACAGATTTTATCGGATGTTTTGGCCATGTTGCCGGAGGTGTGCTCATCCGAGTTTGAGATTTTGCTGTTCCGAGTAGCTTTCTCATGGGCGTTTTTTGGGGCTTTTCGCATCGGGGAATTAGTCGCAAAATCCAGGTCTTCAACTGGGGGTATTCGATCGGAGGATGTCGTCCTGTCGGAGCGCAGTGTCACCATTTTATTGCGCTCCTCGAAGACTGACAGCCTTGGCAGGGGCCGCCGAGTGGTGCTGCACCACTGTGGCGGCCCATTCTGTCCTGTGTCTCTGGCCGTTCCTTTTCTTTCCGCGCGCCCCCCGTCTCCCACTTTTTTCGTGCACGCTGACTCCTCCTCGTTGAGTCGCTTCCAATTTTTAAAAGTTTTTCGTTTTTGCCTCGAGGCTTTAGGCTTACCAGCGGGCGAATTTTCAACTCACTCTTTTCGCATAGGCGCTGCCACCGCCGCTTCTGGCTTAGGGTTTTCCGATACGGAACTTCAGCGGCTGGGTAGATGGGAGTCGTCTCGTTTTTCGCTGTATGTTCGCCCTCACCTTTTGTGTTAATTGCAGGTTTTCCCCCGACTCAAGTTTGGATTTTGGGCGATTCCTTTGTCTTCTGGGCGGCTCGTCGCGCAGAGATCCGGAACTATGGGAGAAATTTGGGACTCTCTTCAGACGTGGCAAGGATTCGCTGGCTGGGCCTGCGCGGGCTGCGTTGGCATCAGGTACTGTGGGAATGTTGGCACCTCCGTACCCGCGTGTCCGGTCACATTGTCCTGGTGGTTCACGCCGGAGGGAACGACGTAGGTTACACCCGGTCCGTGGATCTTATTGCTGCCATGAAAGGTGATATTGCTCAATGCCTTGCAATGTTTACCAGTGTGACTTTCGTATGGTCAGAGATTGTCCCTCGTTCTATTTGGGCCAGAGAAGTTCCGGGACCCTGTTTAGAAAATTTTCGTAGAAAGGTCAACGCCCAGGTGTCAAAATTTGTTCGGAGGATCGGGGGGGTCGTTGTCCGTCACAAAGATTTGGAGGGAAACAACAATGACTTGTTGAGGAGGGATGGTGTTCACCTCAACGACATTGGCATGGATATATTTAACCTGGGACTTCAGAGGGGGGTGGAACAGGCGCTGGCTGCGGTGGGGCGCCCGTCAGTGGATCACTGACTGGCTGGTGGCGGTTTTGGTAACCTTGCCAGCAAATATGGAACCCCTTTGATGCCCGGATGGTAATTGGGAGATTGACGGCCGGTCCGGCACTGATGGTAAGGACAGGCCCCTCCTTCATCTCCCTTTTACATTGGTAGTTGAGTGCTCACAGTACAACTGTTACTGGCACGGTTCAAAAGGTTAATATTAATGTTGATTTTAAATAAAGCTGTGGCCTTGCCCTTTCCAACGTTATTGGTTGTATGTGTGGTTCTTATTGGTTTGGAAGAAGGGGTAAGGTATGACAAGTGATGGTTGGGACCTGGGATTATTGCACCTCAGCAGTCATGAGAGCCTCTTGAGCCCATCGGGAGAGAGAGCCCTGACTGATGGGGGCATGGCCAGGGAGGATTTGCAGGAAAGTTGTGATAGTTCAGGATTGGTACAAAAGGGGAAAAGGGTTGGGCCTGAGCTCAGGAGTTTGGCACCCCAGGGGATTATGGTCCTTTTCGGACGGAAGAATGGAAGAGCTGCCCACCCTCCCGCCCTAATTTTGATGGTATGTCACAGCGTGTTGCGGTTTTGGTAACCTTGCCAGCAAATATGGAACCCCTTTGATGCCCGGATGGTAATTGGGAGATTGACGGCCGGTCCGGCACTGATGGTAAGGACAGGCCCCTCCTTCATCTCCCTTTTACATTGGTAGTTGAGTGCTCACAGTACAACTGTGACTGGCACGGTTCAAAAGGTTAATATTAATGTTGATTTTAAATAAAGCTGTGGCCTTGCCCTTTCCAACGTTATTGGTTGTATGTGTGGTTCTTATTGGTTTGGAAGAAGGGGTAAGGTATGACAAGTGATGGTTGGGACCTGGGCTTATTGCACCTCAGCAGTCATGTTGCAGCTCGTGATCAGGAAATTTGGAAATGTGGCAGGAGGTGGTCAGGGAGTGTGGACATGCTACACAAGTGTTTACAACTGGGGACATGCTGCATGAAGTGGTTAGTGACTTTGGAAATGTGGCTAGAGGTGGTCAGGAACAGCAGGCATACAGTAGCAATGGATACAGCTATTCAGTAAAACATAATCCAGGGCTTTCATGGCATGTCACTCTTCTTTAATTAGAGTACAACTAAAGGCAAAACTATTTTGTTAGTATTGGATAGAGTGGAGAGAGATTAGAACACCTTTGAAGCTTTTATTGCTGTGTCCCATTAGGGAGATTCACTCTCTTTGTCCTGTTTATCGTTAATATTAAAAGTGAAAGTAAAGAAAAATCCCAAATTTTGAGTTTTCCTCAGAACATTAAGGGATGGGAAATTTTCCAATGGGGACAAAAGATCTGGTGACCCTGAGACAACCAAGAATTCCCTCACTTTAAAAGGGATTTCCTCTCACTTCCTGCTTTGGCTATGGGACAGGAACTGAAGGAAAATCTCCCCAAACGGATGCAGATGGCAGATAAAAAAACTCCCTTACTCTATCCACAATGCAAAAAATTTAAGTTTTGCCTTTAGTGCTATTTTAAGTATAAGTTCACCTTCATCAACTTTTCCATAAATCTATCTTTGCAATACATATCTTCTAAATAGAAGAGCTCCTCCTGTTTCAAATGTGATACTTCTTCCCATTATTATTATTATTATACGCGATTTATATAGCGCCAACAGTTTACGCAGCACTTTACAATGTATAGGGGGACAACACAATTACAGTAAAGTTCAATACAAAAGGGGCACTCTGCAAAAAAAGCTGTTCTTTAAATTCCCCTCTGTACTGCCATTTGGTATGGCTGGACCATACCATTGTGCATCCCCTAATGGCTGCTCCAGGCCACTTAAACCACATACATACGTAGTGCACTCTCTCTTTCTCGAGTTGAGCTTAGCCACCACAGAATAAGAACGTGTACTGAGAATTAAACCCAGTATATAGAACAAGAAAGGTGCTACTTTGCAATAGCCATACATGCAGGATAAAAACAGATACTTATACCTACATTTAATATGTGAATCAGTACTGTGTCATATTTACATAAACAGAAATAAACAGCAAAATACACATTTAGGGTCTTTTACCCATAGGAACATATCTGGATTCTTCCAAAATGTGGGATAGCTGGCACGTATGCTAAGAAGAGGGCTGGTCAGGTCTAGTGGTGGCTGATGGGTCATGGGATGGCAGCCACCATCCCCCCCCAGGTCGGTCGGTTGGCCGGGTCACAGGGGGTCACGGGCGACACCCCCCCTCACGGTCCGTCAGTCAGTAGTTGGGGCCCTGCACTTACCCCATCTCACAGGCAGTGCGGCGGGTGGCATCGGCTTTTCCCTGGGCTGTTCTCCTTGGTTGCTTCCTCGCTTCACCTGCGTCTCCCCCCTCCTCTCCTGGTAGCCAATCTCATGACCTGCTTCCTGCATGTCCGGGAGGAGAATCAGTGTTACAATAGCGAGTATTCATTTGCAATTGTCACACAACTGGTTGGGCTTCAGGCGCAATTCTCTGTGAGCCGAGCCCACCCGTTTTTGAAGCCTATTAGAGCCTCTAGATCTAATAATGTGCTTAAACCCCCATGCGTCTGGCGCACTGCATGTAGATCAGGGGGCATGGATTGGGGTGGTGGCACCCGTGCGCTCCTAATGGATTTGAGATTTGTACATGATGTGGGGTGAGAGTGGTAGAATTCAGTGGATTTTAGGCTGCACTTACATGACTGTGGTTGCTGATGGATGGATGTTGGTACTGGAATTATCTGGGATTAAAACTGGTTACTAGAATTTAATTTAGGGTTTTGGTATAGCATAAGATAACAGGGTTGGAGGTAGATTTGGCTAGGACAATCAAGGACTGGATTTGTGCTTACCTCCCCCTTATCTGCAGATCCTGAATTGGTAGATTGGCAGAAAGCTGTCCTCTAAATAATGACCAACGGATTTTTTTTAAGCTAGAACTGCCTTTCATGAAGATATTAAATATGCTTAAAATATTATTTGTTCTTCATTTGTCCCTGTTAATCTTTGAAATGAGAAAGGCAGCATTTATCATTTCCTAAGACATCTCAATTCCCTGACTCGTTCTTAAGAACAATACTGTCCATTGTCACAAAAAATGACAAATGAAAGGACAATTCTTTAAAATCCCTGACAGTGAGGAGGCCCTGCCCTCATGGTAGACACCAGATAAATGTGGAGCGACAAGCTGGTACACTGGGAAAGGGTGGAGAACGCATCTGATAAGACTGTATTTGGACAGAAAATGCCAACATTATTCTTCATGTTCAGGCAAATCTTTCAGGGCTCATATATCACTGAAATCCAAAAAAATGATCCTTATATACATTTCTCAAGATCTCATGATATACACAATATGAGAAAATATGGCTAAATCATGACTTTTAGGTGTTTCCAGTGTAGCACTTACTCCAAAGGAAGCACTGTGCTAGCGACCCAAGCAGTACCGCACTGTCTGACACACCAAGCCTGAAAGAAAGGTAGTTTTTTTGGGCACCATGTCTAGTAAAGCAAATAGCAACAACAGCAATATTAAAAAATGATGGCAAACAATGGCAAATGGCAGTTGCTGCACCAATAACACAAATTTCAAACAACATGTTATCTTAACCTCTTAAAAAGGGTAATCCTTGTTCAAGTGGGTAGGGGCAAACTTTATACCTCCTAGGCCATGACTTAAGGGCGTGCCCTAAATGGGAAAGATATACACTCCATGGCTAACGAGTCACAGCTCCTTATTATTACCCTCCCACGGGTCAGAGTTAAGTAGCTGTTGGGAACCAAAGCTACATTAGAGCATTCGAAACAGAGTTTTTGTATTTCTAATGGGAAAAGGGGGATACTCCTTGGAAAAAATCCCTGGGGGGTCCCAGAAAGGGGTGGTGCTGTCTCCTTAAGCAGAAGTATAGCACGTTGAAGTTCATCAGAAACGTCCTTCCTTTTTTATGGGCAACACTGGCTACATGAGCAGGCTAACACTTGTGGTCTCTGAGGGTAAGGGCAAGGCCCCTTTCACACTTGTGCTACTCCAAAGTCGCGCGATTTTGCCGCGATTTCACAGCTGCGATTTTGACAACACAGTCATACGACTGTGGATCCGACTTTGCCCCATGACTTCAATGAGCAGGGATGCGACTTTGATTACCAAATAAATAGGGGGAACTCCACGCCAATTTAAAAAAAAAAAAAAAACGGCATGGGTTCCCTCTTCATGGGCATACCGGGCCCTTCGGCCTCGTATGGATTTTAAGGGGACCCCACACCCCGAAACAACGGCGTGAGGTCCCCCCAAAATCCATACCAGACCCTTATCCGAGCACCAGCCTGGCCGGTCAGGAAAGGGGGTGGGGACGAGCGAGCGCCCCTCCCCTCCTGATCTGTACCAGGCCGCATGCCCTCAACATGGGGGGTGGGTGCTTTGGGGCAGGGGGGGCCCTGCGCCCCCCTACCCCAAAGCACCTTGCCCCCATGATGATGAGGACAACCTTGGCCGTTGGTTGTCGGGGTCTGCGGGCGGGGGGGGCTTATCAGAATCTGGGAGCCCCTCTTTAATAAGGGGCCCTAGATCCCGGCCCCCCACCCTATGTGAATGAGTATGGGGTACATCCTACCCCTACCCATTCACCTGGGGGAAAAAAAAGTGTCCATAAAAAAAAAACACACTAGACAGGTTTTTAAAGTAATTTATTAGGCAGCTCTGGGGGTCTTCTTCCGACTTCGGGGGTCTCTTCCGACTTCTTCGCTCTCTTCTCCCGCTCTCCGGTGTCTTCTCTCGCTCTCCGATTCTTCTCCCGCTCTCCGGTGCCTTCTGCCGGGCTCCTCCGCCTTCTTCTTCCAGCTCTTTTACTAGCGTTGGCCTGGTCTTCTCCGCTGTAATGCCGTGTGCGCGGTGCGCAACGATTTATATAGGCATAGGGCGTGGTCACCGGGTGCTGACCCCGCTCCCTTATGATGTCAGAGTCCCATCATGCCCCGGGCTGTGACATCATAAAGGGGCGGGGTCATTGGGTGACATCACCCAGTGACCACGCCCCATGCCTATATAAATCGCTGCGCACCGCGCACACGGCGTTAAAACGGGAGAGAGCGTCGTGTCAACATCGGAAGAAGAGAAGAGGGAAGAAGACGATGGAGAAGACCGGGCCAAGGCTAGTAAAAGAGCTGGAAGAAGGTAGTGGAGGAGCCCAGTAGAAGGCAGAAGGCACCAGAGAGCGGGAGAAGAATCAGAGAGCAGGAGAAGAGAGCGAAGAAGTCGGAAGAGGCCCCCGAAGTCGGGCAGAAGACCCCCGGAGCTGCCTAATAAATTACTTTAAAAACTTGTCTAGTGTGTTTTTTTTATGGACACTTTTTTCCCCCAGGTGAATGGGTAGGGGTACGATGTACCTCATACTCATTCACATACGGTGGGGGGCCGGGATCTGGGGGCCCCTTATTAAAGGGGCTCCCAGATTCCGATAAGCCCCCCGCACGCAGACCCCGACAACCAATGGTCGCAGTTGTCGGGAACATGGGGGCAAGGTGCCTTGGGGTGGGGGGGCACAGGGCCTCCCCTGCCCCAAAGCACCCACCCCCCCCATGTTGAGGGCATGCGGCCTGGTACGGCTCAGGAGGGGGGGCGCTCACTGGCTGGTGCTCGGATAACGGTCTGGTATGGATTTTGGGGGGACCCTATGCTGTTTTTTTGGCGTGGGGGGTCCCCTTAAAATCCATACCGGACAGAAGGGCCTGGTATGCTCATGAAGAGGGAACCCATGCCGGTTTTTTCTTTAAAAAATTGGCGTGGAGTTCCCCATTATGCACAAGTCGCATGCCAAAGTCAGATCAGTTAATACGGAATCCGACTTTGATCCGACTTCAGAAAAAAAGTAGTGCATGAACTACTTTGAAGTCGGCACGACTTAAAGTCGTGCCAATATGAATGGTAGTCATTCAAATCATGGAGAATGACTTGTCATGTGATTTTGCAGTCCAAAATTGTGGGTCAAGTCGTATTAGTGTGAAAGGGGTCTTAGGGTAAGTCCTGAACACAGTAGCAGCAACCCTGGAACGAGCAGCAGATGTTCTGGGTGCAGATATTCTCAGCAGCATGCTGGGCCTTATAATACTATGATGACATGGGTCTGGACACCACAACTTTAGTGAAAACCCATCAGGATAAGAAATGAGAGCCAGTCTTTTAATGACTGTGGTGCACAGTCCTCCAGCTTTGTGAGTCCCTCCACTTCAGACCATGGTCCTCTGTGCACACGTTGCAGTCACCATGGCAGTAGCAGCCACTAAACAAGAGCAGTGGCTTCAGTCTCCCTGCTATAGCCCACAGGAGCTTCTGACAACACAGCTCCTTCCTCTCCTTTCGCCACATGAGACTCCCTACAGCCTGGGCTTTTGAGTCTCTTGGCATGGCAGTAGCAGCCACTAAACAGGAGCAGTGGCTTTAGTCTCCCTGCTACAGCACACAGGAGCTTCTGACAACACAGCTCCTTCCTCTCCTTTCACCACATGAGACTCCCTACAGTCTGGGCGTTCCAGTCCTCTTTTCTCCTCCTCAGCAGCCCTCTTCTCCTGGGACTTGTAATCCTGCTTTTTCACAGGCTGCTTCTGGAGGACTACAGCGCCCAGCAGCCCCTGTGTCCCAGCTTTATTATGTTTCTTCTCCTATGCAGTCTAGCTGTGGGAGCAGGATTCAGCTGTAACAACTACCAACTGTAAAGCCTAGTGAACAGATCTGGTGCACAAGGCTCCAGTCCAGGTCCACCATCCAGCCCCACTGATGGTAGCCTTTCAAACTCTATATTTCGGGCTGTATCTGCCCAGAGATGAATGCTTGGATTGCAGACCACTTGCGTTCTGGGCATTGGTCCCTTGGTGCATACTGCCCTAAACATTTGTAGCACTAGGTGCACTGTCCAGCCCCATCCATCCACAGCAGCTGTCAGCCTCTCATATACTGTAGTTTGAGAGGGCTGCCAGCAGCAAGGCTGGATGGTGCAACTGTGCCCTCTGCCCTCACATTAAGACGGGAGGCTTGTGAACTGGGGCTAAATTCCCAGTGCGCCTTGGGCCTTAGACAGTTGTCACTGAACAAGTGTCCCTATGGAAGATTTCCCCTCTATTCCTGTTCTGTTAGCAACTTAAAATTTTGGATTAAATCTTCCTAATAGGGATAAAGACAGCAATAAAAACCTGACAGTGAGTTTAACCTCAGCTCTATCCAAATCTGAAAAAAAGTTTTGCCTTTAGTTACAGTTTAATTAAGAAAATAAATTAAATGCATTTTAACCACTTCCGGACCGCTCACTGTATATATACGTCATTTTTTTGAAGATGGATATCTCGGTAACGGCAGCAGCTGCTGCCACAACCGAGGTATCCATCTTTTCAGTGAGCGGTTCCGTACATGATAATGGTGGTCTCTGCGGCGGGTTCGCCGCGAGATCACCGTTATCGGCGGCGGGAGAGGTGCCACCCCCCCTCCCGCCGCTCTCCCGCACCCTCCGCCGCTTACCGGAGCCGTCGGTAGCGGCGGAGGCGATCGGGTCCTGTCACTTCCTCGGTATGGAGACGAGTGAGGCTAAGATGGCCCCCACCCGTCTCCATACCATGTGACGGCCGGAGCGACGTCATTACGACGGCTCCGCCCACGTCTCTTAAAGGCACAATTATTTTTGTGTCATTTTTTTAAATGACTTTTTTTATTTTTTTTTTTGCATTTTAGTCTAAATATGAGATCTGAGGACTTTTTGACCCCAGATCTCATATTTAAGAGGACCTGTCATGCTTTTTTCTATTACAAGGGATGTTTACATTCCTTGTAATAGGAATAAAAGTGATCCAAATTTTTTTTTTAAAAAAAACTGTGAAAAAATAAATAAAATAAAGTAAAATAAATAATAAAAAAAAAAAAAAAATTTTTTTAAAGCGCCCTGTCCCGACGAGCTCGCGCGCAGAAGCGAACGCATACGTGAGTAGCGCCCGCATATGAAAACGGTGGTCAAACCACACATGTGAGGTATCGCCGCGACCGGTAGAGTGAGAGCAATAATTCTAGCCCTAGACCTCCTCTGTAACGCAAAACATGCAATCTGTAGAATTTTTTAAACGTCGCCTATGGAGATTTTTAAGGGTAAAAGTTTGACACTATTCCACGAGCGGGCGTAATTTTGAAGCGTGACATGATGGGTATCAATTTACTTGGCGTAACATTATATTTCACAATATAAAAAAAAATTGGGCTAACTTTACTGTTGTCTTATTTTTTTTTTCAAAAAAGTGAATTTTTTCCAAAAAAAGTGTGCTTAGAAGACCGCTGCGCAAATACGGTGCAAAAAGTATTGCAATGACCGCCATTTTATTCTCTAGGGTGTTAGAAAAAAAACAATATATAATGTTTGGGGGTTCTAAGTAATTTTCTAGCAAAAAAACCTGTTTTAAACATGTAAACACCTAAAATCCAAAACGAGGCTGGTCTTAAAGTGGTTAACAACATTGTTGCATTTGTATTATTTTTTTTTCCACTGAGGGCCTGTTCACACCAAACGTGGTGTGGGAAACCCATGTTCTGTGTGTGTTTCCTACACCACATTCACCACACACGTGTCACTGTGCGATTCCTAGTGTGAACTGGCCCTGAATATAATACATATCAATATCTATCAAAATACCATACTTTTTTTAAAGAAAATATATAAAATATGCACAGCACCAAAAACAAAGTACAATTAGGGTGTCCACCATGTAATCATAAAGTCACTTTATCTTCTTTTTTCAAAGCAGCCACCACCAGAAAAGAATAGGCACTTATCGGTTCTTGTGTGACCCATGTTACACCTAGGTCTCTATGTACAGGAAGAGGATGGCTGAGCATGTTCATAGTACTAGGAAAGGGAAGAAATCCCATAGCAGTCATTGTAACTTTGTAATAAACATCCCAATGTCTTATCTTTTATGGGTTACAAACTTTTAATTCATACTCTAGGTTTCTAATAGGCTTGGAGACGTTTCTATAATAGGAACAAAAACGGGCTTTGAAGTTAATGCCTTGTTTCCAGATGGTTTACATTTAGATATTCATATGAACTGTTTAATAAGTAATAATTATTAGGAGTGAGAAAAACAGACTTTTCATTTCCCTGAAACTCCAGCAAAACTCAGGACATTTCAGTGAAATTTTGTCATTATGGCCAAATGTATTGAAGTCAATTATGAGAGCGAACTTTAGATGGTTTTTGGTCCTTTTTACGAGTGCAATAGGCTCCCAGGGGATAAGGAGGCTCCTTTGAACTATCCTGAACAAGTTATAGTACCAAAAAATGGCCCACAAACAAAGGATAAATACACAAAAAGGGGGGAAAAAACACAAATACCAAGCACACTAATTAAAATAAACAAAAATACACCAAAATCACCCCACTTATGCCCAGCAATTAACTTGTATTTTAATATGTTAATATTTTTATGTTTATATATTAATCTGCTAATTTATTGATGAACTTGCCAAGTAAAATTATTGACACTGCATCGCACCAACACATTTAACAAGTGTTAAAGCCCACAGTAATGTGCACGGTTCTGAAATGTACAACATGGTCACTAATGTTAATGAGCCCTGGCATATGCATTTGACTTGCAGTTGACTTCCTTCTGACCTGCATTAGCCCTACTGCTAGCTGGGTTTGCATTACCATAGACTTGTTTGAGAACACTAAAATCCATTTGAAGCGAACGCAAGCCCTCACATCAATTAACCACTTAAGGTCCGCCATATTGCAGTTTTACTGCTACCGGGCGTAACCTCTGTGCCAGATCATGTATATATACGTGATCTGACTCTTCTGAGTAGGGGGCACGCATACGTGCAGCCAGTGGCTTGTTTCCACTGTGATTACACACAGCGGGAGCCAATCGGCGGGTACTACGGACTCAATGTCCGCTGGCACCCACCAATCATTAGGCAGAGAGTCAGAGCGGCGGTCTGCCTATGTAAACAAGGCAGATTGCCGCTCTGACAGGAGGGAAGGGATGGCATTTGTGTCCCTGCAACAAATAATAATAATTAATAAATTCCATCTCTTCCATCTCTTCCCCTAGTAAAAGCAACTCTAACAGTATAGTAAAACAATGGTCAGGCACACAGTTAACCCTAACGTGGCTCCCCCCCCCCCCATAAGTGATACGTCCAATGGGACTTCATCAGCGGGATGAAGTCCCATTAGACATAACAAACACAGGGGGGGCCACGTTCGGATGATGTCACCCACTGCCATCCTGTATGTCGAAAGTAATATGAAGCTACATCCTATGCATATGAGCCTGTTTTACATGAATGTATTTCTAATTTTTTAATAAAGACTTGGCAAGTTTAGCAGAGAGCACTTAGATTTTATTTTTATCTAGATGTATATGGTAAATGCCTGGAGCTTGCTGTCTACATCGTGGGTTTTTACCTTTACCCCAATTCAGGGAGACATGCGTGTATGGCTTCTTGTTAGCTCAGGTGTCCATCATCTAAAGTGAGCAAGCAGGATACTCATTGGTGGAGGGTTTTGATACTCATTCTCTGCCTCTGGATCTCTGCTTCTACACACGGATGTTTGTATTGCTCTCTGGGCCATGTGGTGCTTTCTAAGAAACTTTGAACTTTTTTATTTATATTGTATATTTCTGGAGTTATGTGAAGATCCTCTAAGTGTTCACCTGGCAATATATTATTTGCATCTCAGTTTGTTTGCACTGACTATACCTGTTATATAAGTGCATATTGTTTAGCACTGATCCCTGTATTAGTGTCACTGGTCCCCAAAAAGTGTCAAAAGTGTCAGTTATTGTCCCAACTGTCCACCGCAATATCGCAGTCCCGCTATAAGTTGCTGATTGCCGCCATTACTAGTAAAGTAAATAAATAAATAAAGGACATACATAAAGTAACGCACTGCTGTATCGCAAAAAAATTGCCTGATTATGAAGGGGGTAAATCTTCTGGAGGTCAAGTGGTTAAACGTGTAAATATATTGCAGCACTTGCAGTGAGACTCCTTAAACGAAACATATATTAGTTCATCTTCCACCACTGCATTTTAAAATACAACATCTGAAGCAGAGTCATGTAAGTGCCAAATAATCCACCACCACCAAATTTAAATCAAAGAGAAGAATAGGCTAGACAATGTTTTCAAAAAATATTGACAGGTACCCATGTAGAGAAAAGTTTTTTTGAGGCAAATGGACTTTCCTGGTACCGACACAGACATTACAACATATTAAAAGTTTCCTTGGCTGGTAAGTTTGCATATTGTATACATATGTGTTCATTTACATATACTGTATGTATATAATAGGATTTTTATAACAGCTTACCTGTAAACTCCTTTTCTTTTGAAGTATATCACGGGACACAGAGCCATTGTAATTACTATGTGGGTTATAGTCCACCTTCAGGTGCTGGACATTGGCACACCCTAAACAGGAAGTTACCTCCCTATATAAACCCTCCCACTACTGGGAGTATCTCAGTTTTGTAGCAAAGCAATACACGTGTATACTAGAAAGAGGGGCGGGACCTCTGTGTCCCATGATGTACTTCAAAAGAAAAGGATTTTACAGGTAAGCTGTTATAAAAGTCCTATTTTCTTTAATCATACATCATGGGACACAGAGCCATAGTAATTACTATGTGGGATGTCCCAGAGCAATGCCAACTGAGGGGAGGGAGACACAACCAAAGTAGGGCACCATGAGATCAGAGGATTTATACTGGTGCCTGCAGTACACTGCGCCCAAAGGCGAAATCCTCATGTCAATTTACATCCACCAGATAGAATCTGGTAAATGTATGGATTGAAGACCAAGTTGCGGCCTTGCAGAATTGAGCCATGTAGGCATGGTGATGCACTGCCCACGAAGCACTAACAGCCGTAGAGGAGTGCGCTTTGATTTGAGAGGGTAGAACTACCTCTTTAAACCATAAGCTTGAATGATTACTTGTCGAATCCTTTTCGAAATAGTAGATTTCGATGCTGCCTGTCCTCTTTTAGGACCTTCAGGCAACTCGAACAAAACATCCGTTTTCCGAATCTGAGCAGTCGCCTTAAGTAGACTGACTGCTCTCACCACATCAAGAGAATGTAGTGATTTTTCTTCCATAGAACAGGGTTCTGCAAAAATGAAGGTAGAACAATATCCTGGTTCAGATAAAAACTTGATATTACCTTCGGTAAAAAGTTAGGATGAGGACGCAATACTACCTTATCCTTGAATAGAAAAAATATGGCTCTTTACAAGAAAGAGCAGCCAATTCTGATATCCTTCTTGCAGCAAATATGGTTACCAGAAAAAATTGTTTCCTTGTCAAAAAAGGACCAAGGGAATATGTCGTATCGGCCCAAAAAAAGGCTGATTTGTAATGCCGACAAAACTAAATTCAAGTCCCAAGGGTTCAGGGGTTTACTTAACCGGAGATTAAGACATGTTACCCCCTGAATAAAGTTAGGAATCAAAGAATGCGAAGCAAGTGGTCCTTGAAATAATACCGATAAGGCTGAGACCTGTCCTTAGAAAGCACTCAAGGCCAGCCTTATTTCTCACCTCATCTGCAGAAAGACAAGGATTCTACCTTTGACCTGTTTCCTGGGGTGCAACTCCTAGTTTCACAACAGGAGACCTATGTTTCCCAGACTCCATAATATATAATTATGGAGGCCGGGTCCCTTGCATTAAACAAGGTAGAAACTACTGAACCTGACAGCCCACGCTTCTTCAGAGTGTGGGTCTCCATAGCCAGACTGTTAAATTTAGCGTTTGTAAAGTAGGATGGAACACCGGACCTTGCGAGAGAAGGTCTGGCCGTGATGGTAGGGTCCATGGGTCCCCTACTGCCATCTTTTTTTGTTTTTTCCATAAAGATTTTTTTCAATTTAGGAACATATAAACATATCGAATACAATACAGACATCATATGACAGTATAGAACTATGACATCAAATTGGTACTCTTTGAAAGATACATGGAATAACATCTTAGAATACAATGAACAAGAACTGAACGTGAAATAGACCCCCCTACTGCCATCTTTACGATCTCTGCATACCAAGAATCAACGACTTCCCTTCCTGCTTGATCCTGCAAAGAAGTCGTGGACGCAGGCAGAATAGGAGGGAATGCATAAATCAGTGAGAACCGATTCCAGGGGAATAGCAAGTCATCTGTTCCGCATGCTAGCGGATCCTTTGCTCTTGACACAAAGTTGTCGTTTCTTTGTTGAACCTAGACGCAAACAGATCTATGTCTGGGATCCCCCATTTTTGACATATTGACAGGAAGGGGTGAAGGAACCATTCTCCCGGGAACAACTGCTGGCGACTGAAGTAGTCCGCCTGCCAATTTTCTATTCCTAGAATGAAGACTGCTGATAGGCAAAGTACATTGTTTTCTGTCCAAGATAGGATATGATTCACCTTTCTCTGGGCCGCACAACTTCTTGTGCCCCCTTGGTGATTAACATAGGCCATTGCTGTGGCATTGTCAGATTGAATCCTGGCAGGACAATACTGTAAAATGAACGTTCAGGCCCTCAGGACCAAGAGCTCTGCCTGAATTTCTAAAATGTTAATGGGCAAGGCCATTTCTGATCTGGGCCACTTCTCTTGGACAGTTGCCTCTTCCAGGACTGTTCCCCAACCTAAACAAAAAAGGTTGGCATATATTGTTACCACTTCCCAGGTAACTGAAGGAAGGATTTTCCCCTTAGTAGATATTTGGATATTAACCATAAACTGAGGCTCCGGCACACCCAGCCTACAGCACCTGGTATTTCCAGGTGGTCTCTCATCCGGGTACTAACCAGGCCCAACCCTGCTTAGCCTCCAAGATCAGACAAGATCGGGCACTATCAGGGTGATGTGGCCGTAGGCTTTGGAGTCAGACATATTGGGAATGTAGAGCTTAAACCCTTTGTTCAAGCCGATAGGATACTGTTTTGCGGCAGTCTTGAATGAAACTGAGCATAAGGAACAGCCTCGAATGAAGCCACCATCTTTCCCAACAACCTCATGCAAAGTTGAATAGAAGAAATTCATCTTGCTTCGACCACCTAAATCAGTTCCTTTATGGCGCTGATCTTTGCCTGGGGTAAGAATACCCTTTTCTGGGTGTACCTATTATCGGACCCAAGTATTTTAGCCTTCTTCATGGTTTTAAAGAAGATTTCTCCTAGGTTGAAAATCCAACCTACATATTCCAGGTAGTTGAATGTGGTGACCATACTTTGGTCTAAGCGGGCTACCGACTGGTCTATCAAGAACAGATCGACTAGGTAAACCATAATCGTTATACCTTGGGCCCTTAATCTGGCTAGAAGAGGGGCCAGAACCTTTGTAAACACTCAAGGTGCAGTAGCTGGACCAGAAAGCAGAGCTACACACTGAAAATGAAGATTTTCCACCTTGAAAAGTAGATATTACTAGTGAGCGAGGAAACAGGCATATGGTGGTATGCATCTTTGATGTTGATTGACGCCACAAGTTCTCCTCCTTGTAGGATGGAGAAAACTGATTTGGATTGACTCCATACGAAAAAAGAGTGGTTATATTCAGGAATTGAATTTAGACTTTTGAGACAAGAATTTCCATTCGGATTTGGCACCGTGAAAAAAAGAGGTTTGAATCAAACCCCAACCTCTGTTCGTACATGGGGACCCCCATGATCACTTTTTTCTTTTTCTCTGGATCCTTAGAAACGTTTGATCTGAGAAAACGAGGAGATGGGTACTCTTGGAACTTCAGTTTGTACCCTGGAGCTATTGAGGAAGTCCCCCATTCGTCTCGACACTCTTCCTGCCAGATCCTTGAGAACTGCAGAAGAATTCTCACTATTCGATTGAATCTGACGGTGGAAGCCGCCGTGACTGCCTGGAGGCTGATGCTTCTGGCACAGGAGAAGGAGCTTTAAAACGAAAATACATTTACGCCTTTTCTTAAATGGCAAAAGGAGTGCTTTCCACTAGAATTTCTGTGGATGTATTATCAAAAACATCCTCAAATAGCTGTTTCACCGCAAAAAGGAAGACTAGCCTGGAGCTTCTTACAAGGCGCTTAGCGAAGAGCACAAGGCCTGAAGGATAGAATCTCTCATAGCAACTATTGCAAACATAAAGCTACCTCCTGGGCCTGCTCAGCAGGATAACCTTGAACACCTGTGCGTAGGCTGAGACACTCAATCTGCCAGAGAAAAAAAAAGTGTTTTTTTTTATTTATTTTTTTCCAATAGGAATTCCACCTTTTTATCTATTGGATCCCTAAGCATTTGAGCATTGTCTGCCTGACAAGTCAAACTTACCCACAGAGGATATAGCAGCGTCAATTGCTGGTATACCCTACTTAGTGAATTTCCTCCACCATAGGATAAAGTGTGAAAACTTTTTAGGAGGGAAAAAAATGCTTATCTGGGTGATCCTCTCAGATACAAAAAACTTTTCCAGCAATGAATGGACAGGAAAAGGCCTGCACAGCTTGAGGAGGCTTTAGTGAACCCAAACACTCAGTTAAGGGTACATAAAAGTGGAGCGATCATTCAGCAAGAAATTGCACCATCAATCTTAAGATTGGAACAGCATATTTTCCCGCATTTGACACCTCAGAAGAGGAGTCATCAGCCTCACCATGGTCCCCTTAGGGAATTCGTCTTCTCCTGCCCCTAGTTCCTCAGTTTGAGGGTCCTGGGTAATGGAAGAGAACCTGTCGCATTTTTAAACCACACTGGGATGCGATTAAAGTTACTAAACTTTTTTTTAAAAAATATCATGAAATAAACAGGGGCTGCAGTGTTAACAGTTGCAGACATTTCATGGCCCTGATGCTCACTCTGACCAGCCACCCTCTCTCAGGGGAGGATGCCATTTGTAGAGATGAGTAGGCTTTCCAGAGCTTGAGGGAGACCCTGTTAACTCTTTTTTGGGGGTGTTTCAACCTCCCCTTCTGACCATAGCCCGATGCACAAAACAGAGGTACTACTAGAAGAAATCGCATCCACTGCTTGAGAAAAAGTCCAGCCACAGCCGCTGCTATTAATGCTCAGCCTGATGCAAATAGTAAATGTGTCAAATAGGAAATGCTTGTATCACCAAAACCTCTTTCATGCTTTTCTTTGCTCTTATATCTCTCCGACAATTTTGCAATATTTCTCCGATCCAACGGGATTGGCTAAGTGAGGGAGGGATGGCGTGAAGGAGACCTGGAAGCCACCACTGTGTAGAGGCGGTGAAAGAAAACGGCATTGCCAATCGTTTTTAGTTCTCCCTTATACTCAGACTCTTAAAGAGGGGAAGAGTTCAGCTCAAGTGGGGGTGTCTGGAGGAAGCCAGCTCTCTAAAAAGAGAAGCTTTACAGGCAAAACCTTGTTTCTTCAGCTATGAGGATCGGGCACCATTCAATTTGGCATAAAAGACACTTTGAATGGATCTGGCTGCATAGCTAGCCCCAGCAAGGATTTCTCAAGAGAAGCTCAGTACAGCAAATCTTCACTCGTGACCAACACCTTAGACACTGGCGAAAAAACTGAGATACTCCTAGTAGTGGGAGGGATTATATAGGGAGGCAACTTTCTGTTTAGGGCATGCCAGTGTCCATCACCTGAAGGTGGACTATAACTGACTCGGTTAAATTGATGATAGGCAACTCCTATCCTCATATTGATTAGTGGTTCCAAATTAATAATAACTACTGCAGTAGGGAACAGACACAAAAGATACGCTCAGCATCTTTCCAAATTACTGTTCTGCTTTATTATGACGCAATTGAAGGTTTTTATGCACATGATTACGTAGGTATCACATTAATATTACAATTGTACGTTTATGGTAACAAGGGGAGTTACATAGGCAGGCTTATTCTAATTAGGACTCGAAAGAATGTAAACATTTACTGAAAACATTATTAGTGCTGTGTGCACAGTGAGGGCAATGTGCAATACATACAAAATACAATACAATTATATACAGAACGTACAAATTTCCATTACAGTCTCCCCTCTTTTTATCAATATTTTGATCACTAACCATATCTGCTATCACCTTTAACCTGGAACCTTCACACGCTTAGGTGGAGGTAGTCCTGGCCAAAGAGGCAAAAAAAACTCCATTGTGGAGAAAATAATAGCTGAGCAACTTTTTCATTACAAAATGACTTTTCATTGTGAAAAACAAATGATTGATAAGACACATTTACAGAGTACTGGCTGTACACTCCTGTGGCCAGAATGGCCTTCTAGCTGAATTGTTGGCATACTGACTTTTCAGCATATGTAAACACAGACAATTCTACATAAAATGGAAGACGTACAAAAGACAAAATATGACTTCAAGTTTATGGCTAAACTACTTTTCAAATATATATATCCCTTACAATTAAAGTAATTTAATCAAAAAGTACCCTAGACTGTGATTACAAGAGGGAAACAAATCAAACACAGAGATTTCTTTAATTAAGTCATTTTTGCAGTGTCTGGTGTGGATCCAGGTGACTTTTCCTTCAAGTTTTGCAAAAACTGTACATGAAATAGATGCTGTATTGAGTCTCCAAACATTTCCTTATATATAAATGTCTCTTAACAATCCACAAGTCACCTGGCTTTAGTTTTAGATCCTTCCAAACTTTTAGGATCTGGAATTGGGGAGAAAACACATAAATGAGTTTGTCAAAAAACCAGCAACATTCTCTGTGAGATCTCAATGGAGGACTTCAGCTGCTGAGACAAAATATAAGCAAGTGAGTAACACACTCCCAAACCAAATTCCATAGGGAGAGAGTCCAACATCCCCCTTAAAGACGGCCTCCGCCAGGGCCGTCTTTAATGCGGGGCAAAAGGGGCAGCTGCTCTGGGCCCAATCCTTGTTTGGGGACCCAAAGCAGCTGCTTTTTGAGCCCCTGCTGTTATAAATTACAAAAGCCAATATAAACAAATAGTAGTGGTAAAAAAGCACTTGTGGGTTTAACCAATCTTATTTTTTTGTACAATTCTCCTTTAAGGGGGCGTGGCAAGGGGTGTGTCCTATGCTTGCATACTTTTGCTGATAGGTGTCCTTCATTCCCATCTCAAAAAGTTGGGAGGTATGTATACTGTGATTCTGTACTTTCCAAATATGCTGCAGAAATTTCCCTCTGCTGAGTCTGGCTGCAACCATTTAAACTGTGAGCAGCTGAAGCTGCTGTCTGTTCACTTCCTGGATTTACACAGACACACACCTCCAGCTCTGCAGCTCTCATTGGCCCTCTTATGACTCCTCCCCCTCCCTTCCTAGCAAACTCTCAGGAGAGAGAGAGCTGTGCATGATATCATAAGCCTAGGCTTTTTTTCCAGACAAGAAACAGGAAGTGGGCTGTATAAGGTATTTACTGGCAGAAAAAAATGTTTTACTATCCAAAGTTAAAACAACAATGGCAGAAGATTTAATAGATGGAAAGATGAAAAAATGACTGAAGTTCCACTTTAAGTTTGAGTTCTGTAAAAGATGATCTGGAAGCAAACTGTAGGTAGTAATGAGGGGGGAAGTGACGTTCTGGCCAACAGTGGAAATAGAGTAGAGAAAAAGCCAGAACATGGCAGAATAAAACGGTTCTCATTTCTCATCATTCTAGGTATGCAGAACAGTTTTAATGACAATAATTTAGGTAAATTTATACGTAAAAGACTCATAATGGCTCCTCAATGATAGATGTTGCGTTAAACACCAGTATTAAGTATTATTATCATTATCATTATCAATATAATATCATTATTATTATCATTAATTATTATTATTAGCAATTGATCAGTTTAAGGTGTAAAAGGTAAAAACATTTAAATTAGTCAAAAGTGTTTGTATAATTGAAATGATAGGCCTAAAATATTAGATGCACAACTGGATGTATATATATATATATATAAAAAATAAATAAATATATATATTTTTTATGTGTACCTTGATGGATTCAGAGGTTTGGCCTTAGTTTGTGTTATGCTGTTTACTGTATTTGACTATGCAGTATACGGACTGTCAGCAGCCATATACCATTTAAGAGGCACAAGGAAGAAAAATAGTTCACATGCAAAAGTTATGCAAACCGTAATTGTTTTACATCTGTTTTGTCATCCCTGAGTCTGTCTATCATTGTTTAAATGAAACAAGAAACATGCTTCTAGGCACAGTATTGTAATTATTGATAATGTTATAAATGATATTGAAGTGTTATATTCACTGGCTAACAGTGGACATAAAGTAGAGAAAGAACCAGAACATGGCAGAATAAAATTGCTCTAATGTTTCATCATTCTACAGTTATTGTCTCTCATTCGTTCACGTTTGAGACCGGTGACACATGCAGACCCCCTGTCACTGGGGGATACGTAAGTTCAAGGCTCCATGCACTATATTAGGCATATTATGATCAACAATTACATTGCCTGCCATTGATCTTGTGACCAGCAAGTGAATTTTGTCTGCATGCACTAAAAGCCAAATTTCTGGCCTTGTGGCTGTCATCAATAAAAACTTGTTCTTATACATCTTGTTTGCTGTATTTTTTGCTCCATAAGACACACTTTTTTTCCCTCAAAAAATGGGGGGAAATGTCTGTGCGTCTTTTGGCGTGAATATTGACCCGTCATTGCCACCGCTGTGTTAGAATAGTGAAGTCGGGGGCACGGCTGTGGCGGCCGGCCAGCAACTAGCTGACGCTTTTGCATTCTGGGAGTTGTAGTCCACTCCACGCACGATCAAGCTCTCGGTGGGTGGAGAAGCAGCGCAGCACAGCCAGGGAACTACAACTTCCAGGATCTTGGAGGCAGGGCGCGCCAGGGAGTCGGGACTTGGGACCAACGTGACTGGTTCGGGCTGCAACTTTGCTTGACCTCAGGACAGGAGCATAACCCCCCCTCCCCCAGGACTGGAGGAGGCCATGCAAGGACCTGCTGAACTGGCACTAGCAGCTGCTATCACTGAGGTGAGAGACCCTGACACCCCCAGGGCCCATTTACTCTGCCCCAGTGTCTACCCAGTAACCTCAAAATAGCCCTCACACTGTGGGTCATAATGGGAGCTGGCCATGGTCTGTGGGTCCTGCTGGCCTGTGTGTCCTACTGGCCACCGGCCTGTAGGTCCTGCTGGGAGGTGGCCATGGCCTGTGGCCCACAGGCCATAGCCAGCTCCCAGCAGGTCCTACAGGCCAGCAGCCAGCAGGACCCACAAGTCCTCAGCCAGCTCCCAGCAGGACCCGTAGCCATTTGGTTCAGAATATTTTTTTTCTTGTTTTCCTCCTCTAATAATACCTAGGTGCGTCTTATGGTCAGGCGTGTCTTATGGAGCGAAAAATACGGTAATTCAATGCAATGTAATTTTTTTTTATGGAGGAAAATCTCATGTGAGAAACACTAAGCCAAGTGCAGTAAGTATCAAGTGCTTTTGGATATATTTTGGCTATGACTTCTACCCATCTCTCCAGGTTGTTATACCCTCAGTAGCTATGGACAATTACTTGATCTTTTGCAGTCCTGAAATATTTATCCATTTTTTACAGAACATAGAGCCATATTATTGATGGTTTAATGCAGGAGCATTGCTAGGTCTGCAAAAGATCTGAGCCCATAGCAGCGGTCACCAACCTTTTTGCAGGCCGGGGGGGGCTGCCAGTGGTAAACAATTTTTTGTGGGAAATGGCCGGTGTTGGCGCTTTAATCATCATGCGGATTGTCACTTGCCACGTCACCTGCCACCATTTGCAGATTGTCACTTGCCACATCACCTGGCACCAGATGTGGATTGTCACTTGCCAAATGAAGTGGATTGTCATCTGCCATGCCAGCAAGTGCCACCAAATGTGCATTGTCACTGCATTGGTGACAGCACTGGTTCATTTAGTGAGGGCAGGAGAGCGGTGATGCGGGGCGGGCAGTGAGAGATGATGTCATCTCGCTGCTCCCCTCCGCACCACCGACACTGAAGAGGCTCTTCTGTGAGGGCGGAAGAGCGCTGATGTGTGGCGGCAGGGGCGGACTGACCATTCGGCCACTCGGGCACTGCCCGAGGGCCCCGGGCCACTAGGGGGCCCTATCAGGATTGCCAGCCTCAGTAAAACCAGGGACAGTATGTAAAAATCTGTGTTTTTTTTTTTTTTTTACATCTGTCTCTGAAATGTCCCTTACCGACATCCTTTTGGTCTAAAAATCCCGAGATTATATACTGTATACTGTGTGTGTGTATACTGTGTGGCCCCATAATCTCCGATTGCCTGGGGGCCCCATAATCTCCTATTTCCCGGGGGCCCCATGAGTTGTCAGTCCGCACCTGTGTGGTGGGCAGTGAGAGATGATGTCATCTCTCTGCTTCCCGCCGCACTTCGCTCCCACTTTAAAGAGGCCCGACTGTGAGGGCAGAAGAGCAGTGATGTGGTGCGGGCAGAGAGAGATGATGTCATCTCTGCTCGTCTGCCCGCTTGCTTCTCTCCTCTCATCCTACTCTCTAAGGCAGCCCGCCCGCCACAGACGCGACCCACTGGTTAGGCAGGGACCCTGCGGCAAGAGACTCGGGGCTATGGGCCCCAAATTCTGGGCTATAGACTCAATAGCCACCCCCCAGAGATGCCACTAGATTAGAGCATGGGCCAACCGTGGCACATCTTCTACACATAGTGAAACCCAGCACTGCTTGATAGTCTTCTATAATTCCACTTGCTGATCGGGCCTTTTAAAGACACGTGTTCTGTACAAGTAAAAATATGTATTTTTTGCTAGAAACTTATTTAGAACCCCCAAACATTAGATCTATCTATCTATCTATCTATCTATCTATCTATCTATCTATCTATCTATCTATCTATCTATCTATCTATCTATCTATCTATCTACACAGTATCTCACAAAAGTGAGTACACCCCTCACATTTTTGTAAATATTTTATTACATATTTTCATGTGACAACACTGAAGAAATTACACTTTGCTACAATGTGGTAACCTGTGAAGCTCTGGTGAACTCCATACCCAAGAGGGTTAAGTCAGTGCTGGAAAATAATGGTGACCACACAAAATATTGACACTTTGGACCAAATTTGGACATTTTCACTTAGGAGTGTACTCACTTTTGTTGCCAGCGACTTAGACATTAATGGCTGTGTGTTGAGTTATTTTGAGGGGACAGCAAATTTACACTGTTATACAAGCTGTACACTCACTACTTTACATTGTAGCAAAGTGTCATTTCTTCAGTGTTGTCACAATATAATAAAATATTTACAAAAATTTGAGGGGTGTACTCACTTTAGCAGAGACCCTAGAGAATAAAATGGCAGTTGTTGCATTTTTTTTATGTCACACGGTTTTCGTGCAGCGTTTTTTCAAATACATTTTTTTTGGGAAAAAATACACTTTCATGAATTAAAAAAAGCAAAACATAATATATACCCCAATTGTTTGGTATAATATGAAAGATGATGTTACACCGAGTTAATAGATACCTAACGTGTCCTGCTTTAAAATTGCGTGCGCTCATGGAAAGGCACCAAACTACCGTACTTAAAAATCTCCATAGGCTACGCTTCAAACATTTCTACAGGTTACCACTTTAGCGTTACAGAGGAGGTCTTGAGCTAGAATTATTGCTGTCACTCAGACATTCATGGCCAAACCTCACATGTGTGATGCAAACACCGTTTACATGCGTACGTGGGCGTGACCTACGTATGTGTTCACCACTGCGTGCTCGGAGCTGGGAGGTACTTTAAAAAAGTTTTTTCTTTATGTTTTTTTATTACTTTTTAAAAGTTTTACACTGTCCCTTTAAAAAAAAATTTTGATCACTTTAAATACCAATACTGCATGACAGGTCCTCTTTATGGAGAGATTTGGAGTCTAAAAGACCCCTAATCTCTCCTACCATTAAAAGCAAAAGATTACAAAAAAATAATAATTTTGATCTTTTGCTTTAAAAAAAATGGCCTTGTTTACATGTTGCCGAAACCAGAAGTGACATCCTGATGTCACTCCGGTCCTCCTAGGGCAGTGATGGCGAACCTTGGCACCCCAGATGTTTTGGAGCTGCATTTCCCATGATGCTCATGCACTCTGCAGTGTAGTTGAGCATTATGGGAAATGTAGTTCCAAAACATTTGGCGTGCATCACTGTCTGAGGGTATAGAGATGAGTGAAGGCCATCTTTCCTTCCCGATTTCCCAACAGGGCCAGGTAAGCCCTAAAACCACCAGAAAGCGATTCTAAAACCACCCTCCCGTCACTTCTAAAAGTGACCCAGCGGCAAATCCGCCACTCGGGCCATTTTTATGAGGAAGACTGGCGCCTGAGGGAAAAAATTATACCGGGTTATGGCATCTAGCTGCAGCCATAAGCCCGGTATTTAACGTCAAAGTCATGACTTCTTTTCCCAGTTAGGCGGTCAACAAGTGGCGGAGTAAAGTCATTTTTTTTTTTTAAATAAAAAAGTTGGTCTCCCTGCAGTTTTAAGTTATGTACTAGTATGCATTGCATACTAGCACATTATGACAGACTTACCTGTAAACGGAGCCCTCCAGCACTGTGCTGTCATGGCTCCCCTTAACCCTTGGCACATCCCTCTTTTACCAGTCTTTGTTCCAGGTTCTCTATCGTTGGCCACTTGAATAGCCGGGCTGCGGCGACATCAATCTCGCACATGCGCATGGGAGTCATATCGCCACGGCACGCGGAGCAGCCCGTAAATGTAATGTGAGCTGTGCATGCGTGGCTAAGATTACATTATCGCTGACAGGCAGGGGGGGATGTTGGGGTAGAGAGCGAAATTGCATGGGCGGGCCCAAGAAAATTTTTGCCCAGGGTCCAATCAATATTAAAGACGGCCCTGACCTCCACCTTAGGTCTTTTGCAGACTCTAACTCTAGCAGACTAACAGGTTTTCTTCCAAGATTGCCCTGTATTTGGCTTCATCCATCTTCCCATCAACTCTGACCAGCTTCCCTGTCCCTGCTGAAGAAAAGCATCCCCACAACATGATGCAGCCACCACCGTGTTTCACAGTGGGGATGGTGTGTTCAGGGTGATGTACAGTGTTAGTTTTCCACCACACTTAGCGTTTTGCTTTTAGGCAAAAAACTAAAATTTTGGTCTCATCTGACCAGAGCCCCTTCTTCCACATGTTTGCTGTGTCCCCCACATGGCTTCTCTTAAACTGCAAACGGGACTTCTTATGGCTTTCTTCTTGCCACTCTTCCATAAAGGCCAGATTTGTGGAGTGCACAACTAATAGTTGTCCTGTTCACAGATTCTCCCACCTGAGCTGTGGATCTCTGCAGCTCCTCCAGAGTTACCATGGGCCTCTTGGTTGCTACTTTGATGAATCCTTGTCAGTTTTGGTGGATGGCCATGTCTTGGTAGGTTTGCAGTTGTGTCATACTCTTTTCATTTTCGGATGATGGATTGAACAGTGCTCTATGAGATGTTCAAAACTTGGGATAGTTTTTTTATAACCTAACCCTGCTTTAAACTTTTCCACAACTTTATCCCTGTCTGGTGTGTTCTTTGGCCTTCATGATGCTGTTTGTTCACTAAGGTTCGCTAACAAACCTCTGAAGGCTTCACAGAATAGCTGTATTTATACTGGGATTAAATTACACACAGGTTGACTCTATTTACTAATTAGGTGACTTCTGAAGGCAATTGGTTCCACTAGATTTTAGTTACGGGTATCAGAGTAAAAGGGGCTGAATAAAAATGCACGCTACACTTTTCAGATATTTATTTGTAAAAAAAATGTAAAAATCATTTATCATTTTCCTTCCACTTCCCAATTATGTGCCACTTTGTGTTGGTCTATCACATAAAATACAATTACGTTTTTGGTTGTAACATGACAAAATGTGGAAAATTTCAAGGGGGATGAATACTTTTTTAAGGCACTGTATATGTGCTTTTCTATATATATACAGGTATCTCCCTTATCTTATATTGCTCCTATACCTGCCAGGTGAGGATTGGTCCTAGGCCCTTGCATGTGCTAGTTCCCCTTTGCCCACCTAGTCCCTTTGGGTAAGCTATTCTCCCCCATCTCAGTTATGTTGTGTTATACGTAAAGCATAGGGGAAGATTTACTAAAATTTGTGCACCTAAAATCTGGCGAAGTTGCGCATCGTAACCAATTAGCTTCTAACTTCAAATTTTTCAATAAAGCTTTCACAATAAAACCTAGAAGCTGATTGGTTACTATGCACAGCTGCACCAGATTCTGTGTGCACCAGTAGGATATAGTAAATCTCCCCCATAGTGTCAGCTTGCTTTGTACAACATCATTGGTTATTGTTATTATGTTATGCTATACTAATCTTTTTTGTAGGAAATTCACTCCCTCCAACCCTCCTGAAGAAGCGGATTATCCATGAAACATGTCGAGAAGAGCTATCTATGTATTTGTTTCCATCGTCCACTAACATCTATATGGTGCTGGAAAGTACTTTTGTGTAAACAATTAATGTCCAGCTGTGAGGGAGTTTTTTCGCAATACTCTGTATTAATGTTCTAGGAGATTTTAATGATATACTTTTTTTTTTTTTTTTACTATTAATATGTTGTGATGCCTGTGTTGGTACCAGGAAAGTCCATTTGCCATTTGTAGAATTTAATCACCGCACAGGATTCAAGAATGGACCTCAGTCATCTCTTCAAACTCCAATACTTTATTAATCCCAAAGGGAAATTGGGCAACTTTAACAATTTCCCAATTTTCCTTTGGGATTAATAAAGTATTCCGTATATTGCTTCACACCACCAGAATCCACAAAGTAGAAAAAATACTCAAATAGTGCAGAGCATCCAAGATTGTTTTTGTTCACCAGAAATACATGTTATAAATTGAATAAATTAATTGAATAAATGGTTACTTAAATAGTTTGTTACATACAGGCTTTTTTCAAGAATATTGCCTATGCAGGAAAGGAGCCACAGTAGGTAAAAAAACTGTGCAGCTTTGAATAATGATTAATATAATTCCTATACCTATAGACCATTTGCTCAACTCCCTGATGCCTTGCCACTGCCAGTAAACTTCATAATTAGAATTCCCCCATCCTGTCTTGTTACTGGGATACTTTAGCCATTGGGAACTCACCCCAGACATTACATGAGCACTGTGCTCTCTCTGCCTTGCCAAGCAACAATGAATAAAGCTGCTGTTGCTATAGAGGGGAGAGAGCAAACCTCTCCTGTGACAGGTAGCGAGAGCATGACTACAGAAGCATGTACAGTTGTGGTTTTGGCAGTTACAAAAGTGCGCGTTTGTGCGACTTTGGTGAGTGCAGAAAGGCGCATTGCTGTTGTGCTGCAAAGAGTGTGTTTAGGTGTTAGCTACTGCACAAGTGCAGAGGTACAGTGTTGGCTAGTGCCGAAATCCACAGAGGTGCACCATTGACGAATGAAAAAATGTGAACTGTGGCAGTGTTGACAAATGCAGAAGTGCATGTAGGATGTATACAAGAGTGCATGTTGGCCTGTGCCTGATGGGCGTAGCTGCAATGTTGGTAAGTGCAGAACAGCGCATTGTAAAGCCCCATACACACTATTAGATTTTCTGCAGATTTTTGTCTTCAGATTTACCAAAACCATATAATATGAGGTCAAACCTTAAGAGTTTCAATTTGTATGCAATCAGGCAGGCCCTTGCACTACATGGTTTTGGTAACTCGGAAGACAGAAATCTGCAGAAAATCTAATAGTGTGTATGGGGCCTTACTGTGTTGAAAGGTGCAGAAGTTCACATCATTGTGATATTAGTGAGTGAAAAAGAGCACATCAGTACAGTGTCAGCAAGAACTCCTGGTGCTGTATTGGCAAGTGCAAGCATGCACATAGCTGCGGTGTCAGGTAGTACAGAAGTATGTGAATGTGTGGTATTAGCAAAAGTCATTGTGGTACTGGTGAGTGCAAAAGTGCTTGTCATTGCTGTGTTGGTAAGTGCAAAGGTGTACATCATTAAGGTGATGTCAAATGCAGTGGCGGCCTGTCCAAAAAAAAACAGAAAAAAATGTTCTTTAAGTGCACTGTGTTTGGGCGCCAGACACAGTGCACTATGGGAAGCGCCATGTCAATGCAAGCACGAGATTGCAGACGAGACGCTTCATTTGCAGGCTTTTGACCTGCTTTGCGGCGCAATCCAAGGCGCCGAACAGCTTCCGCCCGTAGTAATACTACGGGTGAAAGCTTTACTGTTCAAGTTAAGAGGTTACTTCTGGTTTCCCTTTTCCAGAGGGAACTGGAAGTGACGTTGGCAGCTCCGTGGAACGCACGGCCGAGCGGAGCTGACTGTAAGGTAAGTAAGTGAGGCTGCGTATGATGGGACACAGAGAGGCTGCATATGATGGGGCACAGTGAGGCTGCATATGATGGGGTACAGTGAGGCTGCATATGAGGGGGCACAGTGAGGCTGCATACGATGGGGCACAGTGAGGCTGCATTTGATGGGGCACAGTGAGGCTGCATTTGATGGGGCACAGTGAGGCTGCATAAGATGGGCACAGTAGCTGTATTTGATGGGGAGCTTTGTTGTTCAAGTTAAGAGGTTACTTCTGGTTTCCCTGTTCCACAGGGAAACTGGAAGTGACGTCGGCAGCTCCGTGGAACACACGGCCCGAGCGGAGCTGACTGTAAGGTAAGTAAGTGAGGCTGCGTATGATGGGACACAGAGAGGCTGCATATGATGGGGCACAGTGAGGCTGCATATGATGGGGCACAGTGAGGCTGCATACGATGGGGCACAGTGAGGCTGCATTTGATGGGGCACAGTGAGGCTGCATTTGATGGGGCACAGTGAGGCTGCATTAGATGGGGCACAGTGAGGCTGCATAAGATGGGCACAGTAGCTTGTTGTTCAAGTTAAGAGGTTACTTCCGGTTTCCCTGTTCCACAGGGAAACGGGAAGTGACGTCGGCAGCTCCGTGGAACACATGGCCCGAGCGGAGCTGCCTGTAAGGTAAGTAAGTGAGGCTGCATTTGATGGAGCACAGTGAGGCTGCATATGAAGGGGCACAGTGAGGCTGCATATGATGGGGCACAGTTAGGCTGCATATGATGGGGCACAGTGAGGCTGCATTTGATGGGGCACAGTGAGGCTGCATAAGATGGGCACAGTAGCTGTATTTGATGGGGCACAGTTTCATCATTTGATGGCACAGTGGCAGCATTTGATGGCACAGTGGCAGCATTTGATGGCACAGTGGGAGCATTTGATATGGCACAGTGGCTGCGTCTGATGGGCACAGTGGCTGTGTTTGATGGGCACAGTGTCTGCATTTGATGGCACAGTAGCGGTAATTGATGGGCGCAGTGGCTGCGTTTGATGTGCACAGTGGCTGCGTTTGATGGGCACAGTGGTGGCGTTTGATGGCACAGTGGCTGCGATTGATGGTACAGGGAGGCTGCAATTGATGGGGTTTTTTCAGAATTTTTCAGTTTGCTTGTGCCCCCCAATAAATTTTGGGCACCAGCTGCCACTGGTCAAATGGAAAAGTGTGCCTTTGTAAATGCAGAAGTGCATGTAGTTGCAATATTAAGAGTGCAGAAAAGAGTGTTGTCGCCTTGTTTAGAGAGTGCAAAATTGCATTAGGTGCAATGTCAGCTAGTACAGAGGTGCAGTGGCAGCTTGTACTGAAATGCGTGGAGATGTGATGTTGGCAAATACAGACGTATTTGGAGGTTGTGTGTGCAAAAGTGGGCACAGGTGTGTCGTTGACGAGGACAAATGTGTGCGCAGTGTGTTGTTGGTGAGTGCAGACGTGGGCGCACTGTTAACTAATGCAGAGCTGCAATATGGGCTGCAATATGGTGTCAGGGCTGCAAGCAGGGTCTTGCACAAGGATGCAGTGGTGGAGGCCGGGGTCCTGCCAAACGTGTGTACTAAGCCAGGTAATTCAATAGATATATAAACATTTAGTAAAGCAATCCCTTCTAGATAAATACTTTAATAAATGTAAATCTGCATTGAGTCATATGGCTAGATACACATTGTAAGGCCTAGTTTACATTTGTAGCAGCCCTTACCTTCCCTCTGAAAAGCGATCCACAGTGGATTGCCTTTAGTAGGCGGTTGACAAGTGGCTGGAAGGCGATATATATCGCCCCCCCCCCCCCCCCCCCAGCATCTGATTACTAGGATGATGACACAGCAACCAATGATACTGTGAGGCCTGACCGCCAGTGCCCTAGTAACCAAACAAACTGTGCATCATGGGTTGCTAAGATGCTGTTGGCTGGGCCATACAGCCTCATTGGTTGCTAGAATGCAGGTGGCTGGACAGCACAGCCTCATTGGTTGTTAGGGTGCAGGCACCCCAGGGGCTGAACGTATGTGCCCAGCTGCCAGGGCCCTAGCAACCAGCTCAGTAATGTTGTCATGTGTAAACAGAGCAACATTACTGAGCCTCAGTGAGGACCCCACCCCCAGCCTCCGTGCCACCTCATTAGCAACACAGCCCCGTCTCTAAGATTTATTAAAAAAACTTTTATGTCCAGCTACCCATGCAACCCAGATACCAGCTTTCTGCCCAGGTCTTGTAATCTTCTTTCTGATTGGCTGCTGTAGACTACTGTGTATCACAGGATTTCCCATCACAACGCTGACAATAAAGGAAAAAAAATACTGTTACAAAGATTCATAGAAGAATTATTATTGCCTTGTAAATAAATCATTTTGCATGAGAATTTTAAATTGGCACTGACAAGTTGTATATAAACACTTCTAATTACTTCCTTCCAGCAGATCACCAAAACATTTCCCTTCCTCTTCTCTTCATTGCTATTTCTCAGTGCAGATTTTATGTAGAGAAGGGCCTCCATCTGCTGGCCAAACGACTACAACTGCAGATCCGTCCAGAGAAAGAAAATGCAAGGATTAATCTTGAACAGAAGACAGGATGGGGATATAATTCTACTTATACTTTGGATCATAAAATAACTTTTATCAATATATTCATTAAATGTCTGATGGATCTAATTGTGACACCGATTTCAGGTTCCCTTTGGAAATTTTTCAATATTTGTTTGCTTTGCTTTGTTTGGGAACCAATAAAACATTTGGAATGCATTCTAATGAGAAATGAATTATTATAACTCCTCTTTCTCCTGTAACGCAGACCTGCTTACTTGTCCCACTGTTTTACCATTTGACTGCCGGAAGATTTACCCCCCTTCATGACCAGGCCATTTTTTGTGATGATACGGAACTGCGTTATTTTAACTGACAATTGCGCGGTTATGTAACACTGTACCCAAATAAAAATTTTGTATTTTTTTTCCCCACAAATAGAGCTTTCTTTTGGTGGTATTTGATCACCACTGCGTGTTTTATTTTTTGTACTATAAAAAAAAAACGACAATTTAGAAAAAAAAAAACAACAATATTTTTTACTGTCTGCTATAAAACAGATCCAATAAAACAATTTAAAAATTTAAATTTCTTCATAAATTTAGTCCAATATGTATTCTGCTACATGTTTTTGGTAATTCCAATAAACGTTTAATGATTGAGTAGAACCAATAGGAAAGTTATAGTATCTACAAACTATGGTATATATTTACTGTATGGTATTTTATTTATTTTTATAATAGAAAATGGTGACTTATAAATGGGACTGTGATAAATCACACACTAACTGACACTTTTAACACTTTGCAGCAACCCATGACACTAATACAGTTACATAGTAACATAGTTAGTCAGGTTGAAAAAAGACACGAGTCCATCTAGTTCAACCAATTAAAAAAAAAAAAAAAACACACAATCCCATATATATATAATTTATTGCATATTTTCACAGCTCTTACTGTAAAGAAGCCTTCCATATTTAAAGATTAACTCTTTTTTCCTCTAGATGTAAAGAGTGCCCCCTTGTCCTCTGTGATGACCTTAGTGACCTTTGTAGATCTTGTTTTCAAAACTTTTTTGTTCCTTTTGTTTTTTTCGGTGGACTGTTTTTTTTGGCACAAGAACAGGTCCAGGTTGGTTTTGTAACCCTCAGGAGTCCGATTGCACCCTTAAAAATAACCAAATGACAACTTAAAGTGTATATCTAGTGTAAAGTATAAGGTGTATATTTTTTTGTTTTTGTTTTAGATAAAGTGGGAGAAGGTTAAACCCCCTGTGAAGTTTTTGTTGTCTGTGATTTCCTTGGGGAGATTCGCCCCTCTGTTTTTACTGGTATTCATTTTCACAGAGAAAGAACGTGAGAGTCATTTCAAAATTTTAATGGGGAATTCCACTCACTTTCTGAGATCTTCTTCAACTTCTTATTGCATCAATAGGCGAGGAAGTGAAGGAAAATGTGCCCAATGGTATACAGACAGCAAAAAAAAAAAAACATTTTGAGGGTTTAATGCCTTCTCCACTCTATCCAAAGCAAACAAACAAACAAAAAAAAAAACGGAAAATGCTATCATACTTAATTACTGACTGTGGATCTGGAAAGGTAGGTAGTGCCCAAGCTTCCGAGAGAGTGGATTGGGAAGATACCTTAGGAACAAAACCTTGAACTGTCCGTAGCTCCACCCTATCTGGAAAAAAGGATATATGCACATCTTCTGCCCTCAATGCTTGAAGTTCCGAGGCTCTTTTACCTGCAATCAAAAAGGCAGTTTTGAGCGTCAGGTTCCATAAAGAAGAGGATTCCTACGGTGCAAAAGGATGAGTTGTTAGAAAGTCCAAGACAAAGGACAGATACCCAGCAGCAAAAGATCGCTTTACTGGCGGCCAAATCTTCCTAACTGCTCTGAAGATTTGGATAATGAGTGTAGCACTAACTCTCGGTGGAGCTGCTGGTTTAAGCGGGCTTGTTACCTTCACTCTCCATACCTCTGTTTCACCGGCACCAGGTCTAGGGTTCCGTTGAGTTTACCTCTGGACGATATAAGCACCAAACACTTGTGTAGGTTTTCCAATGCTTTAATGAACAAATAAAGGAAGTAGCAGGAAAGAGGCAGAAGGAAAGCTGCAGGGAAGCTCAAATACCTTTCCTTAGTATTCTTCAGAACATTCTTAGTAATTGAACACTTGTAGTTCAATGCGCTCCCCTTGTGGAATTCAATCTTTGCCCGCCTGGATAGACCTCTCTCACTTGTCTAGCAGCCAGTACGTAGCATGAACAACAGTCTCTGCCACAGACTTGTTTGAAATAAAACCCGTACGATCCTCTGCCACAGGATGTATTGGTTTGCGATGAATGTCAGACACAGTACTTGAACCTTTAAGCCAACCCGGCAGTACTATGCAGTAAGACTACTTCAGGATACGTCCTCCAACCGAGTCACAAGGCCCCTCTCCAGACCAGCACTCTGCATGATCCTTCCATGACGGGTCCTCCCCTGGGATCTACTCGGTTGTCCAGCTTTTTCACTCAGGATAGACAGCTCAGGACCGTTCCTCTGCTGCTGTGGTAGGCCCCACACAGGCTTCTGGGTCCACCCACACGCGAGGAACGGAGGACCATGAGGTGGTACTCTTAACGCATACCTGTCGGCCAGGAGGGCCAGCAGGTGGCTGAAAACGAACCCCTAAACATAGCGTCTGTCCCATAAAAACCCTCTCCCAGAATGCAACTCGGAGGACCACCTCCACCGAGTTGTTTCCGGGACAGAGGAGCACTCATACGCTTCAACCCGTTGCTTTTCCAACACTGGCCCATGGCGACAACGACACCCACCGGCACAGTGTGGAACTACACGCAACGTCAGCCAAGCTGGAACAGAGGCAAATATAACTTCCTATAATAAGTGACCCACTAGATTTACCTATCAGCGGTAGATAAAAATCTACCAGCGCTACATACTCCCCCCACTACAATAGACTTTGTCCTCAACGTCTGTCACAAAAATAATAACTCCCAAGCCTGAGAGCAGGTATTTGAGCTTAAAACTTGGATTTAGGCAAAGAAGGAAAGACAGTAGAAAGACATTATAAGATTAACATTTGTAAAACAATATGTTCACATCCGCAAACAAAACCATCCTATGACTGTACATTTCTTCACTATCTATCTTAGCTGAAAAGCCTAACAGCTTGATAGGAGATCAAATGGTTCCTGAAAAGGAAAACATTAAACACACATGCAACCTATACAGTTTCAGGAGCAAAGTCTCATGTGAAAAAAATGAAACTCTCTTCCCATTATCTACATCAGAATAATCTTTAGGAGTCCATCCCTATATATACATTTTTTTCTTAAATGAAAGAAATCCGGCGAGCAAAAATAAGTCCTTGGATTTGAAACACTGAGATGAGTATTCAGATCTTGACCATGAAGATCTCTATATACTGACACTAACTAACTAACTATCCCAAAGTTCTTTTGCCCATAATTACCAATAAAACCGGGGATCTGGCAATGTCAGTGCTTTTGCTACACGCTTGTTCAATATTCTCTGCAAACGTACAAGTTTCGGTAAGGATCTATTTTTTTCCCATACCAGGAGGCACGCATGAATCCAATGACTTGTTCACCATAGACCCAGCCGGTGTCCGAAGTGAACTAGCAACTTTTGACAATGTCTCATTTACAGTGCTGTGTGGCTCCACACAAGGTGACGTCTTCCCAGAACTCAGGGCTGTCCATTCAGGGAAAATCATAGTAGAGGCGACATCCTCGCCTTGGGCCCATAACAGTTTCTGTGACACAGTCTCAAACAGGTCATCATCACCGAAGAGATTCGACATGGATTCTATCTCCGAATCTCCCAGCTCTTCTGCTGGCAGATATTTATTTACAGTCCCAGATACATTCCCCATTAATTGCTCACCTGTTCCTGTTGTGGACTTTGTTGGATCCGGTTCGGGTAGTCTCTGGGGTAGGCCTCGGCCACGGCCGCGGGAAGCCTTCACATATCCCACCTTCCTCTGGACAGGTACAACAGGGATAGGCGTAGTGGACGCAGAAATCAAAGCAATGTCTGCTGATGAATCGGTAACAGCAGTGTCTCTCTCCGGAACATTCTCGGCAACAACAGGCAAAGTCACGGCCTGCCGTTCTCTTTCAGCAGGAGTAGCAGCTTCTACTCTGGCGACACCTTAGCCCAATCCAAACGATAAGCACGGGGCGACATGGTAGGTTGCTCCACCACAAACAAGTATTCTCCACATTGCGGGCAGCGACCAAATGGACGGAGATGTACGGCCAGTCCTTCACATTTGTGGCAAATCATGCCCAGCCCTTCGATATCTCCGACGGTATAGAGAACAAACCTCCCCTGCGGCTTCAGACGAATACCGGTATCTGTAAGCAGGGTTCCGTCAGCACAGTACTCGACACGGTGCTCGTAGGGAACATTCTTGGTCCCATAATTGGCAGCATCGCTGGAAAAGACATGGCCACACTCTGATCTTCTCAGCACGATCACGAGGCCTCTCTTCTTCTCTGGCGCCAAACACATACACGCCTCCCACGCGGTATCAAGTAGGGTAGGCTCCCCCCACTTATTCTTCTGATCATGTAGCTCCCAGGCTTTTACTGGCGCCTGCCGCCTACGCACTCAGAAATAAAGTCCTGCAACTCTTAACCTCTTCTTCTCCTGAGAAAATGACAAAGTCCAGCTCTCACCGTAAACTCCCGGTGAAACACTTCTCCAGGTTGCGAGAACTGATGGCTAACAAATCCCGGATGAGCCCCCACATGTAGCACTAACTCTCGGTGGAGCTGCTGGTTTAAAGCGGGCTTGTTACCTTCACTCTCCATACCTCTGTTTCACCGGCACCGGGTCTAGGGTTCCGTTGAATTTACCTCTGGGCGATATAAGCACCAAACACTTGTGTAGGTTTTCCAATGCTTTAATGAACAAATAAAGGAAGTAGCAGGAAAGAGGCAGAAGGAAAGCTGCAGGGAAGCTCAAATACCTTTCCTTAGTATTCTTCAGAACATTCTTAGTAATTGAACACTTGTAGTTGAATGCGCTCCCCTTGTGGAATTTAATCTTTGCCCGCCTGGATAGACCTCTCTCACTTGTCTAGCAGCCAGTACGTAGCACGAACAAAAGTCTCTGCCACAGACTTGTTTGAAATAAAACCCGTACGATCCTCTGCCACAGGATGTATTGGTTTGCGATGAATGTCAGACACAGTACTTGAACCTTTAAGCCAACCTGGCAGTACTATGCAGTAAGACTACTTCAGGATACGTCCTCCAACCGAGTCACCAGGCCCCTCTCCAGACCAGCACTCTGCATGATCCTTCCATGATGGGTCCTCCCCTGAGATCTTTTCAGTTGTCCAGCTTCTTTACTCAGGATAGACAGCTCAGGACAGTTCCTCTGCTGCTGTGGTAGGCCCCAGACAGGCTTCTGGGCCCACCCACACGCCGCAGCGACGTGGGCCTCTGGAACGGAGGACCAGGAGGTGGTACTCTTAACGCATACCTGTCGGCCAGGAGGGCCAGCAGGTGGCTGAAAACGAACCCCTAAACATGGCGTCTGTCCCATAAATACCCTCTCCCAGAATGCAACTCGGAGGACCACCTCCACCGAGTTGTCTCCGGGACAGAGGAGCACTCATACGCTTCAACCCGTTGCTTTTCCAACACTGGCCCATGGCGACAACGACACCCACCGGCACAGTGTGGAACTACACGCAACGTCAGCCAAGCTGGAACAGAGGCAAATATAACTTCCTATAATAAGTGACCCACTAGATTTACCTATCAACGGTAGATAAAAATCTACCAGCGCTACATAAGCATGTCTTCCGCCCATCTCTTTTGTGTAGCTGCTGAAATAGCCGCCACTTGAACCTTTAGAGAACTTAGTCCGAGACCGAGGTTTAGGCCTGCTTGTAGGAAATCTAAGAGGAGTGAGGAAGAAGGGACAGCGGGGTCTGAACACCTGCTGGCTTAAAATATTTTGAACTTATTCCAGATTTTTGTGTATATACAATTTTTGGATGGTTTTCTAGCCTTTAATAGTGTTGAAATTACTTCAGATGAGCAACCTAGGGATTTTATTTTTGCCTCTCAACATCCAAACATGAAGATTCAGCTTGTGAGGTGCTGGGTGTACAAATCTCCCTTGAGAGGTAAGATCGGAATCTTGACGGGGAGACAGGTACTGAGGCACATTGCCCATGGGAACAACGGCCTCCTCGGCCAGTATGGGAGAATTGCCACCACTCTGACCGATTCTTTCAGTATTCTGAGGAGGAACCTCGAGATTAGAGGTTTAGGGGGAAACGCATATGCTGTCCTGCATTGCCAAGATCGCGATAGGGCATCCACTGCTTCTGCCTGGGGATGAGGCAGGCGGGAGAAGAACCTCAGTAATTTGCATTCACTGATGAGGCGAAGAGATTGATTTTTTGGGGATTCTGGAGACTCGTGATGCAGTTGAATATTGAGGGGTGAAGGGACCATTCGTTGCTGTCTTGGACAGGTGATCTGCCTCCTCGTTCAGGTAGCCCGGAAGGTAGACTGCCTTCAGATCCAGCAGGTTCCTTTCTGCCCACAACATAATGGGCTCAACTTCCCTCAATAAAGGGATGCTGTGAGTTCCCCCCTGCCGTTGGATATACGACAAGACTGTCCAAGCATAACAGGACCAGTTTTTGTTGCAGTTGATCTCCCAGGTTCACTAGGGCTAGATAGGCTGCCCATATCTCCAGGACATTCGAGACTATTCCCGCAGAGGGAAAGTCCCATTTCCCTTAAACTGCGAGTTGATTGCAGTGCGCTCCCCAGCCCCTTAAACTTGCATTGGTAGTAAGTATGGTCAAGGAGTGGCACTGCGCGGCTTTGAGATCAGATCTTTCTTCGTCAACCATAGGAGACTACTCTTCATGGGGTTTGAGATGAATATCCGCGGATCCAACGACTATTTCTTCTACTGTGACAGGAAGCCTACTTGAAAAAATCTCAGGTTCCAATGAGCCCAAGGCAGCATCGGGATACAGGATGACATGGTCCGATTAAACTCAGGCAACCTGACGCAGAGAGGCGGAATAGTGACCTGACATGACTCATCTTCTGGGAAATAGCTGTTACTTTCTGGGGAGGGAGACACACTGTTCCGACTGAAGTGTTGAATAAGGCTCCTACGTAGATCATTGACTGGGTTGGGGTGAGAAGACTCTTCTCCCAATTCACTAGCCACCCGAATTCTGCAAGGGTGGATAGCAAGATCCCTTTATGCTCCGGAAGTTGTTCCGGATTGGGAGCTAGCAACAGGATGTCATCCAGGTAGTGAAATACTCTCAGTCCTCTCTCTCTTAGAGGGGCTAGAACTGAAATCAGGACCTTTGAAAATACCCTCGGGGAGGTGCAGAGTCCGAAGGGGAGACACTGGAATTGCAGATGTGTGTGACCGACTGCAACCCTTAGATATTTTTGGAAGGCGGTAGAATGGGAAAGTGGAAATAGACATCTTGAAGATCCACTGAAATCATCCAATCTCCTGGCTGCACCATCTGGATGATCGTTTGTAAGGATTCCATCTTAAAGGTATCTAAATGAATGAAACGATTTTGTGGTATTAAATCCACCACCGGTCTCCAATCCCCATTCTTTTTGGGGACTAGAAAAAGGGTTGAATAGAACCCTGTGAACTTCTCGGAGGGAGGGACAGGAACTACAGCTTGTTGAACCTGCAACAGGAGTAGAAACTTTTGCAGTGCTTCTGCCTTCTGTGGAGAGAGTGGAATTCTCGTTAGGGCAAATTAATCTTGCAAGGGATGGTCTGAAAATGTCCAGAAATGCCCAAAATAGACGGTGGATACCACCCATGAATCTTTGCAACGGTTGGACCAGACCCCGGAGAAGCGACTTAACCTGGCCCTGACCGGAATCACTTGGGGTGGCCTCGCATCAAAAAGGTTTTGCCCCATCCTGGGGATTGGGAAGAATCCTCTGTTTATTAGATTTTAAAGAAGTGGCTTGAGTGCTTCTCCAGTTATTTTTAGGGTCTCTGTTTTGACGGAACTGTGATAAATTCCTGTTCCTGGAAGATTGAAACTTGGAAGAGAATACCCGTGAACGTCTCATCATTCTGTCTTGAGGAAGTAATCCTCCTGACTGCCCTCCAGTCACCCAGGAGATCGTCTTTTCAAGCCTGTCCCCAAATAATGCCTTCCCATTAAAGGGGATCTTGCACCATTTCTGCTTAGAGGCTGCATCTGCAGCCCATGGTTTTAGCCACAAGGCCCATTTGGCCATAACCGCATGCAGCATAGCCCTAGCTGAATATCTTATTGAATCGATGGCAGCTTCCCCCACAAAATCAGCTGATATCTTGAGCTCTTCCAGTGCCTTTATGATATCATCCTTTGGTACGTCTTGCCGAATGGCTACCTCTATGTTTTCCATCCAGACTCTAATAGCGTCGAGACTGAAATCAACTCCACTGCTGGTCTGCAGGCGCCTCCATACGACTTGTAGGCCTTTTTAAGGTCTGAATCAATACGCCTATCTAAAGGATCCTTAAAAGAGGCTATGTCCTCCATTGGCAAGGTGATGTTCTTGGCTAGGTGAACTACTGCAGCGTCAACCACCGGAGAGGTGTCCAAAAGAGCTGAGTCTAACTCGGCTAAAGGGTAAAGCTTATTTAAACAATTCAGGGAAAATCGCTCTTCCGTCTTTTTCCATTCATTCTCTGTGAGGTCCTTCATTTTCTCCATAAGAGGTAAAAAAGAAAAGTCTCTTCTTAAGAAATTGAAATTAGGACCTCGAGTTCTTAGGAGGTTCCTCGACCTCCTCCCAGCCTATTGCTTGCTTTGCTGCTGAAACAAACAGCTGAACTAAAGAAAAACTGAATCCTGACAGGTCAGTCTCATCAGCTGAATCTTCTGACCCATCTTTATCTCCTGCAGTTGTAGAAGGAGGTAATGATGCGGACATTACAGGACCAGTGGCAGAAGGACCTGGGAGCACTACATCCAAAGTTTCATCCTGCCCACTTGTCGCAGCCTGCTGGGAAGGTGTTGATCCCATTAGCTCCACTAGTGAGTCTTTGACGACTTTCTTGATCAAATCTGTCACTTGTTGAGCTTCAGCCTCCCCTTGAGCGGCATAGCTTCAGAAACAGTCCTTGCAGACCAACTTATCTGCCATAAGGCAGTGGCGTAGCGTGGGGGGTGCAGGGGGTGCCGTGGCCCCGGGCGCGATATTTAGGGGGGCGCCAGTATGTGTCACTGGCTGCCTCCTCCTAATTTCTAATTTTATGTCCCCGGGCCCCGGCCGCCATGTTAAGTGTCCGGCGCCCTGTGATTGGGTGTATGGGGGTCATGTGAGGCGCCCCGCCTCCGCACATGACCCCCATACACCCAATCACAGGGCGCTGGATACTGAACATGGCAGCAAGCAGAGCGCAGGGGAGAGAAGAAAGTGAGCCGCCGCTGTGTTCTCCTCCTCATCCGGATCGATGCAGCCAGGATAAGAAGGTAAGTGAGAGTCATGTTACTGGGAGGGGGAGGGAGGCGAGAGAGAGAGACTGTAGGCAGGACAATGTAGTGTAGTATAGTATGGAGGTCAGTGTAGTGTCACTATGGGGGGCAGTGTAGTGGACAGTAGTGTAGTATAGTGGTTAGCATAGTGGTCAGTATAGTGTAGTTTAGTATGGAGGTCAGTGTAGTGTAGTGGACAGTGTAGTATGGTGGTCAGTATAGTGTAGTATAGTGGACAGTATAGTGTAGTGGACAGTGTAGTATGGTGGTCAGTGTAGTATGGTGGTCAGTGTAGTATAGTGGACAGTGTAGTATGGTGGTCAGTGTAGTGTAGTATAGTGGTTAGTGTAGTGGTCAGTGTAGTATAGTGGTCAGTATAGTGTAGTATGGTGGTCAGTATAGTGGACAGTGTAGTGGTTAGTGTAGTGGACAGTGTAGTATGGTGGTCAGTGTAGTATAGTGGTCAGTGTAGTGTAGTATGGTGGTCAGTGTAGTATGGTGGTCAGTGTAGTATGGTGGTCAGTGTAGTATGGTGGTCAGTGTAGTATAGTGGACAGTGTAGTATAGTGGACAGTGTAGTATAGTGGTCAGTGTAGTGGTTAGTGTAGTGGACAGTGTAGTATAGTGGTCAGTGTAGTGGTCAGTGTAGTGGTTAGTGTAGTGGACAGTGTAGTATGGTGGACAGTGTAGTATGGTGGTCAGTGTAGTATGGTGGTCAGTGTAGTATGGTGGTCAGTGTAGTATGGTGGCCAGTGTAGTATAGTGGACAGTGTAGTATGGTGGTCAGTATAGTGTAGTATAGTGGACAGTGTAGTATGGTGGTCAGTGTAGTATGGTGGTCAGTATAGTGGACAGTGTAGTATAGTGGTCAGTGTAGTGTAGTGGTCAGTGTAGTGTAGTGGTCAGTGTAGTATAGTTCTCAGTGTAGTGTAGTGGTCAGTGTAGTGTAGTGGTCAGTGTAGTGTAGTGGTCATTGTAGTATGGTGGTCAGTATAGTGTAGTATGGTGGACAGTGTAGTATGGTGGTCAGTGTAGTATGGTGGTCAGTGTAGTATGGTGGTCAGTATAATGTAGTATAGTGGACAGTGTAGTATAGTGGTCAGTGTAGTATAGTGGTCAGTGTAGTATGGTGGTCAGTATAGTGGACAGTGTAGTATGGTGGTCAGTATAGTGTAGTATAGTGGACAGTGTAGTATGGTGGTCAGTATAGTGTAGTATAGTGGACAGTGTAGTATGGTGGTCAAGTGTAGTGTAGTATAGTGGACAGTGTAGTGTAGTATAGTGGACAGTGTAGTGTAGTATAGTGGACAGTGTAGCATGGTGGTCAGTGTAGTATGGTGGTCAGTGTAGTATGGTGGTCAGTGTAGTATGGTGGTCAGTGTAGTACGGTGGTCAGTGTAGTATGGTGGTCAGTGTAGTATGGTGGTCAGTGTAGTATGGTGGTTAGTGTAGTATGGTGGTCAGTATAATGTAGTATAGTGGACAGTGTAGTATAGTGGTCAGTGTAGTATGGTGGTCAGTATAGTGGACAGTGTAGTATGGTGGTCAAGTGTAGTGTAGTATAGTGGACAGTGTAGTGTAGTATAGTGGTCAGTATAGTGGACAGTGTAGTATGGTGGTCAGTGTAGTGGTCAGTGTAATATAGTGGTCAGTATAGTATAGTGGTCAGTATAGTATAGTGGTCAGTGTAGTGGACAATGTAGTGTAGTGGACAGTGTAGTTCTCAGTGTAGTGGTCAGTATAGGAATCAGGTAGGTCAGTACTATTGTATTTGAAGGGACTCAGGGATAGCTAAAAGTCCGCAGGTTGGGGGGGGGGCGCAAATTACTTGCCTAGCCCCGGGTGCTGACAACCCACACTACGCCACTGCCATAAGGACAGCTCTGCAAGCCCGACACCTTCTAGAACTCTCTCGTCTGGGAGAATTTGCCGATCGTTGTCTTTTAGATGATGACCTTTCATCAGAATGATGTCGTGATCTAGACAATTGTGTTCAGGGCTTGGATGGGAATGACCTCCATGTCGGCCAGAAGTCTTGTTAGACTTATTTTGGCATATAGGGCTGAAACAAAAGTAACAGCATAAAAGCACTCTTTTAATTTCCTTTCAACATGATTTTTTTTTTTTTCAGGAACGAGGAACCGAAGTGCATGTCCTTACCTAAGTAAGCGAGGGTCTTGATCTGAAGGCGGCTGACTCATTGCTGCGGGGCAGGCAGTAACAGTTAGAAAGCAGATAGAAAAACTGGAAAGAAATAGAGAGGGGAAAAAAAGACAGATTTTCAAAAATAAATATTCGCATTATCCAGCACGCCACAACCGCTAGTCTTATATTTTCACCCTCTTTTCTATATCTTTTTTTTTTTTTTTCTTAATAAAAAATATCACCCACCAGAGCACCAGCGATCTGAGGGCATTCAGGAGCACTCAGCACAGACAACCTGATGTTCCAAAGCAGGCTGCCATACTAACCTCCCCTCATCCTTAAATAGGACAAGGGAAGAATAAGGGGGTGGGGGGGGGGGGCATGGGATCACCTTAGCCCATGCCCTCCCATTCCTCCTATTGTGAGGGCAAAACCTGAAGCTGTTTCCCTCAAGGAAGATGGCGCTAGAGCCGCCCGCTCATCTCGCATGCGCTGTACGGCGGCAAACGCCGCCCAGGTCCCACCTACAGTCTCCGATTCGCAGAGACTATGTTTGTTATGACTGCAGCGTGCTTGCCACACAGCACGAGGGATGCCACCAGAGGGAAGCTAAAGGGAGAGCAAAGAGGGGAAAACCAAAGGGAAAATGTTAAAGTTTAGCAAAAAATGACAGTGGCATACCAAACAAAAATAGGAGAGCTGCCTTACCTGCCCACACAGCACGGTACCAGCCATACCCAGAATGCAGGACTAATGCTCCAGGTTAGGAGGCTAAAGCTGCCCCAAAAGACCCTCAAAAGGGGCTCCCCACCTTATCAGCGCTTTTAGCAGCCCAAGGAGGAGGACCGCATCTGGGAGAGGCTGAACCCATATGGAACCTGCACACGGCAGAGGCAAGGACACACAACACCAGAATCCATGAGGTATGAGGAAAAAAAGGAGAATGCTATGGGGGTATTGGTCTTTCTTTTATAATATAGTCACTATCCTGAGGGGAGGAGTCCAGGGCGCAGCTTATCACAAATATGCTGCCATGGAGGCACCAGGAAAGAGTTTTGCCTATACATGGACTTTAATTTTGCCTTTTCATTGATTCCAATACATTTCACGAAACTATCCTGATTTTGAATAAAGTGTTGTGGGAAACTAAAACTCTCAACCACCAATGTAATTGTGCACTGACAACACTTGTGTAAGGGGGCATTTCTCCACTTACCACCAATATTTGGGGGCTCTTTTTCTCTGACCAGCAACAGAAGAAGGCATTTCTACACTGACCACTATCTAAAGATTAGAATCCTCTCCTGACCACTGCCTAGGGGGGTACTTCTCCACTGACAACCAACATGAGCGGTAGTTCTCCACTGACCACCAACATGAGGGGTAGTTCTCCACTGACCACCAACATAAGGGGTAGTTCTCCACTGGCCACCAACATAAGGGGTAGTTCTCCACTGACCACCAACATGAGGGGGAGTTCTCCACTGACCACCAACATGAGGCGTAGTTCTCCACTGACCACCAACAGAAGGGGTAGTTCTCCACTGACCACCAACATGAGGGGAGCCTTTGCTACTGACCACTGTAAGGGATATTTTTTCACTGGCCACTAATGCAAAAGTGCTCATACTTTTCTGCCCATTGTTATTAGTCAAATGATCCACGCCAGGTGTCAAAATGCTAGGTAGACTGCTGGGTGCAAGGACATTGACAATTGGTAAGTGTTATCTTGCACCTAGGGGAGGATGGCTGATGATATAATGCATTAGTTCCAAATTACATCCCCAACTGCCCCTTAAGTAAAAGGCACAAGTTTTCCAATTAGGCCCACCTGTCAGTTTTTCATGTGGGCCTGATTGAAAGCTCCATGTAGGTCTACGTAAGTACGTGAAAAGGACTGTGTCCTTTTGTATTTTTGCAGACTTAAACATGCCAGATCAGAGGTAGCTTGATGCAAATGGACATGAATCTGTTTACATCCGGCTACCCATAGAGCCATTATAAGTGCACTCCTGTGCGCTGTGTGGTTTGTGGACACAAACTGAACAGATACGGATGTCAAAACACTGACATCTGCTCCAATTCAGCAGGAAATGCGCCCACGGATCCCCTGCTGAGCAGAGCGGCTTTGCTTGAAAGAACTCTAATGCTGGAAAGGCAGCTGAGGGGAATTTACATATTCCACAACTGCAATGCTTTTATCCCCACTGTCACCACCCACCATGTTGTCTGCTCAACAAAATGCCATTTAACTGCAATCAGGATTTTTAAGTGTTTAAAACAGGTGGTTAGGAGGTGATACAACGCCTCATCAGCACCAGCCACCTACTCTCTGAAGAGCAACCTAAATGTAGATCACTTTTCAGAGAGCAATGCTAGTGTGAATTGGTTTGAAAAGATTTTAATTGATTATTGGAGTGTATGCTTCAGCTGATTTAAACACATGTAGCACCCTCTACCAATAGGTAGGTGCTAGTAATAGGTTTTTACTAGAAACTGTCAGCACAGGCAAATTTAGGCAGACCTATGCTGCAAGTTAGGATTGTCTGTTTTGATCTGGGGGCTGGGAGTGGTCAGAGTAGCAGTGGGTGTGACCACCTGTGCTCCAGTTCTGAGGCGCCTCCCCTGCTTTCAGGGAGAATGTTCTGGAAGAGGGGCTGGGCCTAGAACTGGATCGGCAGGCAGCTCATGTGGGAGCCCTGACCAATCCCCATTTGGCATTGACAGGGGGCAGGACTCCTATATAAGCTGAGGTAACATGCCACTGGGGGGGAGATGTCGACTGAGTGAAGTGATGGATGGAATACTAGGCAGCAGCAGGAGGGCACCCCCATCTAGGGAGGATGCGCCGATCGCAGGAGGACGCCCGGGGAGAGCTGTGTAGGAACTTTGCTTCCACACGGTCATTGGCGATGTCACACAGTGATTGATAAAGAACTCCTGGAGCAGAGGGGGAGGTGAAGTTGTCGGAACGTAAGGTCTGGTCAAGTTCCTCATCAAGGACTCAGGGCAGTGAAAGGTCAGTGAGAAAAGTCTTCATCATTTACACGGGGAATGATGGGGAGTCCTGGATCAGAGGAGAGACTGTGGGGTTATGTGTGAAATCGATGTGGCCTGAGGGCACAGGATTTGCAAGCTGGGCTGGCTGGGAACAGTAGGCCATTATCCAAGAGAATGCTTTCAACCTACTAGGCCTCCGGGGAGAGGTGCTGCAGGCCTCTGGCTTAGTAGCAGCGAAGCAACTAGAGTCTGCTTAAGGACTTATTCAGAATGGGTTCTTCTTGCTCAATAGAAGAAGATGTGACATTACTTCACTTCAGGATTAGTTTGTGCAGGAGGAAAGACACGGTCAGGAGTGATGTCCTCATTCTGTACACGGTATTGAAAGGGGTATTCTTGAAAACAATGGTCTGCGGGAGTTAAGCGCAGGAGGAGCAACAGTCTGCATGGAGATGCAGGAAGAGAATCACAACAGTTACAGATGCACATCATATCTTCTGGCTCCAAATATGTGCTAGTGCGTATAATCTCTAAAATATGATGGCAATTGAAACATCCTATAGGCATCCCATATACACTTTTTTCCCCAACCAAGTTGTACCCTGCCAATAATAATAAAAAAAAAAAAAAAATCAGCAAAAGACTGTTCATTGTCTCTGCAAGTGATGTATGGAGTCTGATTCTCATTAGCAGGAAGGGGCTAAGGCATGTTTAGATCCAAGTCTAATCTAATTTATAACAGGCTACAAGAAGATAAAAATCATTTGAAGACAAAAGCTGCATTTTTTTTTAAGGCAGGTGGATGGGGTCAGTGGCAGGGTCGGGGGGCCCCATCAGGTAGGCTGCACGGGGCCCCATGATTTCTAAAACCGGCGCTGATGATGGTGCATCCCCGTTCCCCATACAAATTCTGATTATGCAATCATTGTGTCTAGTGGTGTGTGTGCTTAAAGCAGACTGATAGAAAGTATAATCACAGCCTGAGTGGTGTGATAAGAAAGCACTGCAGTTACTGGGTATAATGGGAAGTATTTATGTTGGTGTCTCACAATACCTGTCAGTAAGGAGCAGAAAGCCTTTGATTGTCTGGGAAATGATGTGGCTGAGTTGAATCACAGACATTCCTTCATCAATCCTCTGGTACTGGAGATGGCTGTGCTAGAGAGGATAGGAGTCTGGGAAAAAGCAGAGGTGTCCTCACATAAACCCTCCGCTAAAGAATGAGAAATGAAGCATATATATATTTATATTGCAGCCATTTGATAAAACCATTTAAAGAGGAGGTTTGCTGAAAAAAAAATATTAAAAGCCAGCAGCTACAAATATTGCAGCTGCTGACTTTTAATATATGGACACTTACCTGTCCAGGGAGCCCGCGATGTCGGCAGCCGAAGCCGATCTGTCCTTCGGCTCTCGGCTGCTGCCGCCGCCATCCTCGGTAAGGGAATAAGGAAGTGCAGCCGTGCGGCTTCACTTCCTGGTTCCCTACTGCGCATGCGCGAGCCGTGCTGCGCGTCCTCACAGGTCCCTGCTGTATTCTGTGTCTCACAGAATACAGCGGGGGAGGACGGTGTAGGCGGCGGAAGTGGCATAGGTCACCGCAATCATCGCGGTGATCTATGCCAGGAAGTGGGAGCAAATACCTGTATTAGACAGGTATCGGCTCCCTCCTCGCCCCTGAAAGGTGCCAAATGTGACACCGGAGGGGGGGGGGATTCCAAAAAGTGGAACTTCCATTTTTGGGTGGACCTCCACTTTAAGTTCATTTTTGTTCCTCATTAATGTACACACAGCACCCCATATTGACAGAAAAACACAGAATTGTTGACATTTTTGCAGATGTATTAAAAAAGAAAAACTGAAATATCACATGGTCCTAAGTATTCAGACCCTTTGCTCAGTATTTAGTAGAAGCACCCTTTTGATCTAATACAGCCATGAGTCTTTTTGGGAAAGATGCAACAAGTTTTTCACACCTGGATTTGGGGATCCTCTGCCATTCCTCCTTGCAGATCCTCTCCAGTTCTGTCAGGTTGGATGGTAAAAGTTGGACAGCCATTTTTAGGTCTCTCCAGAGATGCTCAATTGGGTTTAAGTCAGGGCTCTGGCTGGGCCATTCAAGAACAGTCACGGAGTTGTTGTGAAGCCACTCCTTCATTATTTTAGCTGTGTGCTTAGGGTTAAATTTAAATTCTAAGTGAATGAGACCCCATTTCATACACTGAGGTTATAATGGACTCTGTTTTTTTATATTGCTACATATGCTTTATATGTATTCATTGGGAAAAAATGCAGTTTACATCGAGAAGAGTGCAGCATTCTTCCCACTGACCACCAATGTAAGGAACATTCTTCTACCCACTGACCACCAATGTAAGGAACATTCTTCTACCCACTGACCACCAATGTAAGGAACATTCTTCTTCCCACTGACCACCAATGTAAGGAACATTCTTCTTCCCACTGACCACCAATGTAAGGAACATTCTTCTACCCACTGACCACCAATGTAAGGAACATTCTTCTTCCCACTGACCACCAATGTAAGGAACATTCTTCTTCCCACTGACCACCAATGTAAGGAACATTCTTCTACCCACTGACCACCAATGTAAGGAACATTCTTCTTCCCACTGACAACCAATGTAAGGAACATTCTTCTACCCACTGGCCACCAATGTAAGGAACATTCTTCTTCCCACTGACCACCAATGTAAGGAACATTCTTCTACCCACTGGCCACCAATGTAAGGAACATTCTTCTTCCCACTGACCACCAATGTAAGGAACATTCTTCTTCCCACTGACCACCAATGTAAGGACCATTCTTCTTCCCACTGACCACCAATGTAAGGAACATTCTTCTTCCCACTGACCACCAATGTAAGGACCATTCTTCTTCCCACTGACCACCAATGTAAGGAACATTCTTCTTCCCACTGACCACCAATGTAAGGAACATTCTTCTTCCCACTAATCACAAAGGCAGTGCAGAGAGAGGAAGTCAAGAGGAACTTGGTTCCTCTATGGTTTTCTGGGTCACCGGGGCAGCGATTCGCTTGGATGCTGACAGGCCATGTGACTTTGGCAGCCATCCAGGGTCAGGCAGAGTCTATTTAAAGTGGTTGTAAAGGCTGAAGGTTTTTTACCTTAAAGCATTTTAGGTAAAAAACCTTCTGTGTGCTGCTGCCCCCACAGCATCCCCAACACTTACCCGAGTCACATCTGAATCCAGCACTGTGTAAGGGAGTAGCGTCTCTTCCAGGTCTCTCTCTCCTCATTGGCTGAGACACAGCAGAGGGAGCCGTTGGCTCCCGCTGAAGTCAATCACAGCCAGTGAGGAGGGAGCAGGGGGTGGGGTTGAGCCTTCCTCTGTGTGTCTTATAGACACACATAGCAGGGCTCGGAAACAAGCATGCACAAGTGCCCCCATAGCAAAGGGCTGGCTATAGCACTCAGCAGGGGAGAGGGGCCAGGAGCACTGGTGTGGGACCCGAGAAGAGAAGGATCGGGGCTGCCCTGTGAAAAACCATTGCACAGAGCAGATAAGTATAATATGTTTGGCATTTACAAACCTCCTATAATTTGGAAGTTAGCTTTCTGGTTAGCAGCCCCCCTCTTCCATGGTGGCGGCCTTACACACCTGAATGGTGGTAATACATTCAACGTCGGAGGTGGAACATCAGATGGACTTATATATTTGGATTCTTCATAAACTGAAAGGACAATTATCATAACAAAATCAGACTTTATTGTAAAGTTTACTGCGCAAGTACTTTGGTGAATTGTTTTATAGCACATATTGCACTTTATTATAAGAAGATAACATAATATAATTTATTATTAATATTATTGTTATTTATCATTTTCAATGTGGTACAGCATATTAAAGGGGCTGTAAACCCTCAAGGTTTTTCACCTTAATGCATTCCATGTGTAGCCCTGGTAGATTTGCGATCTACCATACCATCTGATAGGTAAATTTAGTAAATTGCTCGTTAGGGGGAAGTTAGATTTGCCTCTGTTCCAGCTTGGCTGACGTTGCATGTGTTTCCATACGGAGCCGGTGGGTGTCGTTACTATCTGCTAGTGTTGGAAAGGCAACGTGTCGAAGCGTATGGGTGCTCTTCTGTCCCGGAGACAACTCGGTGGAGGTGGTCCTCCGAGTGGGATTCTGGGCGAGGGTATTTATGGGACAGACGCCATGTTTTAGGGTTGTTTTACAGCCACCTGCTGGCCCTCTTGGCCGACAGGTATGCATTAGAGTGCTATTTCGTGGTCCTCCGTTCCGGAGGCCCGCGTCGCTGCGGCGCAGGGGTGGGCCCAGAGGCTTGTCTGGGACCTACCACAGCAGCCGAGGAATGGTCCTGAGCTGTCTATCCAGGGTGAAGAAGCTGGACAACCAAGGAGATCCCAGGGGAGGACCCGTCATGGAAGGATCATGCAGAGTGCTGGTCTGGAGAGGGGCCTGGTGACTCGGTTGGAGGACGTATCCTAAAGTAACTTTACAGCATAGTGTTGCCGGGTTTGGCTTAAAGGTTCAAGCACTGTGACTGACATTCACCACAAAACCAATACATCCTGTGGCAGAGGATCGTATGGGTTCATCCCAAGCAAGTCTGTGGCAGAGACTTTTGTTCGTGCTACGTACTGGCTGCTAGGCAAGTGAGAGAGGCCTATCCAGGCGAGCAAGAAGTGTGTCCCACAAGGGGAGCGCATTCTACTGTAATATTCAACTCTAAAGGACATTTGTCAAGAATCCTACAGAAAGGTATTTGAGCTTTCCCTGCAGTTTCCCTTCTGTCTCTTTCCTGCTACTTCCTTCGTTAATTGTTCAATAAAGCATTGAAAACGTACTCAAGTGTTGGTGCTTGTATCGTCCGGAGGTAAACTCAACGGAACCCTAGACCCGGTGCCGGTGAAACAGAGGGAAGGAGAGTGAAGGTAACAAGCCGCTTTAAACCAGCAGCTCCGCCGAGAGTGATTGCTACACATGCATTAAGGTGAAAAACCTTTTGTGCTGCAGCAGCCCCCCAGATCCCCCCACCCCCTTTTTCTTACCTGAACCCGATCATTCCAGTGACATGCACAAGCCCAGCAGCTCCAGCCACTGTTTTGGGTCCTCATAGGATAGATTGATAGCAGCGGGAGTCATTGGCTCCCGCTGCTGTCAATCAAATCCAGTGACACAGGAGCCATGGGCGGGGTTGAGTCCTGCTATCTCTGTCAATGGACGTAGCAGCAGGACTCGGGATCGTGCCAGCACGAGTGCCCCCATGTAAATTTGCTCTCCGTGGGGGCACTCCATGTAAATTTGCTCTCTGTGGGGGCACTCGAGGAGGAGGAGGAGCACCGACGGGGGTCCCTAGAAAAGGAGGAGCGGAGCCGCTCTGTGCAAATCCCTCGTACAGAGCAGGTAAGTATGACATGTTTGTTATTTAAAGAAAAAAATCACTTTAACACTTTGATTAGTGAATAGTAATTTGTTTCATATCACAAAGCACTTTTACAGAAGTATAAATAATCATTGGTTGTTTGTTTCCTATTCATTGTTTATGATTGGACATTGCACCATTTTTTATGCAATTGTCTCACCCAAAGCATCATCTTTTAACGTAAAACTCAGAAACAGAGGAATCTCTCTAATTAAGCAGAATCTCTCTACTATAGGAACTTTTCTCTCCCTTTTTCCTGATACCAAATGTTAATATGTATGGCAATAATCACCCTGGCAGTATCTTCCCATTGATAAGCTTCTACTATACCATTTGGCTCCCCCCCAACTGAAAAGCACCCACAGCCACCTCCAGTAAAATGAGCAGTTATAAAAGTATAAAAGCACCCTTGACTTCCTCCTCCTTGTCTAATGACCAAACACAACTCCCCTCAGATGCTACCATCCAACCCCAAAACTCTGCTTTGTATTTAAAGTGATTGTAAACGATCACCTTATAAAACAACTAAAAAACAAACAACTAAACAAACTAAATATAAGGCAACTTGGAGGGGATGCTGTATGCCCCAGTAGACGATCCATTGATCGAAACGCGTCGGACGCTTTCAGCATCCTTCTTGTTGCCCAACTTGATCACATTTTATTATTGCCTGGCTTTTTTAGCAATAAAAATCCCACTTTACTCATCTACGCTATGTGGAGCCTGTTTATTTTTTCTCCACATATCAACTGAGAGATCAAACCAGTCTCCACTTCAGCCTTTCACGTGATGCATCGTCCCCTCTGATTCGCACCTCGGCCATCCTTTGGGAGGACCCACCTGGCGGCCCCGGGAGATCCACACAGAGTTTGACCCAGAAGGTTCGCAGAGCTGTGATGTCCGTTTTTCAGGCCCTGAGAGGCAACCTGCTCGAGTGACTCCCTGTCGCTGACAAGGGAGTCCATTATATCTGGTAAGAGTTTCTTGCACACCATCTTCACCAAGGTATATGCAGTTGTGAGATACAGCTTTGGGATGATCTGATGATATACCTGTGTTGGAACATTTGTCGTTTCACATCCACATACCACTTTAGTGGGATATCCCATGCTTATTTGCTGTTTTATTCACTTATTGGACTTTATTTATCTTCATTTAGAGACTTATACGTTTCATCAATAACGTGGTTATCACTTATGGACATTTGTGTTGCAGCCATTTTTTTGATTGTATAATTTTTTGCACAATTTATGCGCTACATTTTATTTTCACATGTTCTTTTGGTTTTTGTCACCTTGTATGTAGCTGCTCTGCACCATATTTTTTGCATTTAGCGCAGTGTATACTTTTACCATCTTTGCACCTTATAAAACAACCCATTCAGTTTGAAATAGAAATTAAAGGCAAACATTTTTTTGTATAGATATAAAAAAACACCATAAATACCTTTTTCCCTTTTTTTTTTATAAGTGATCACATTCCCTCTGTTCCCAGCTGCTTAAAGTGAAGGTCCACCACAAAAAATCCCTACAAAATTGGAGGAAAAAAATAAATACATTTTTAACTCACCTGAAATGGCTGTTGCTAGGCAGTCTTCCGAATCTGCCTCTTCCTACGCCGCGGTGATGTTCTGTCTTCTTCTCCCCACGTTGTCTTCTGGGGAATGGGGCGCGGTGTGTTATGGGAACTGTGTGTGTCCCACAACACATCGCGTCTCATTCACAAAGCGCTGCGCGACTCGCGCATGCGCAGTAGGAAACGGGCAGTGAAGACGTAAGGCTCCACTGCCTGCTTCCCTTAGTTAGGATGACGGCGCCGGGATCCGAGAGCCGAGGGACGAGTCGGCTTCAGGCGGCCGACATCGCGGGCACCCAGGACAGGTAAGTGTCCTTATTTAAAGTCAGCAGCTACAGTGTTTGTAGCTGCTGACTTTTACATTTTTTTGTTCCCGGCCGGTACTCCCCTTTAAGAGCTGGGGGGAGGAAACGCAGCAGTACACTGATCTTCCTAGTGAATGGCTGAGTTGGGGGGGGGCATGTCAGGAGAAGTCTGATCATTGGAGGAGAGCAGGCCGAGTTCGCAGCATAGCTAGAGAAGTGACCATGATGTGCTCTTCTGCTTAGTGTGATCAGTTTCTAATAAGGAACGCAGAGGACTGGCAGGAACACCAGGGATTTCACATAAAGAAAGCTATACAAAGAGAACAGGAGACTTTCCCATACAAGTACAGCAGGCACATATCAGGAATATGATGTGTTGGTCAACAAACACTTTAATCGCTTTGCCAACCAGCCGCCGTCATTATACTGCGGCAGGTCGGCACATTCCCGCGAACTGTCGTAGCTATACATTGGCTCGCGGGATCGGGATTGCAGGCGCGTACATGCCGCCGGAGAAGTACGCACGTGCCTGCTGCACTGCAGATGTGGCGATACTCATGGCCGACGGTCACGATGATCGCCGGCCACGAGCGATAGCGAGCACGAGAGGCAGAACAGGGATGTGTGTGTGTAAACACACACACACATCCCTGTTCTGTTCTGTGAGGAGTGACAGATCGTGTGTGTTCCTAATAGCTAGGAACCACGATCTATCATTTCCTCTAGGTCAGTCCCCTGACCTAGGAACACAACAGGGAACACAGTTAACCCCTTGATCGCACCCTAGTGTTAACCCCTTCCCTGCCAGTGACATTTTTACAGTAATCAGTGCATTTTTATAGCACTGATCGCTGTATAAATGCCAATGGTCCCAAAAATGTGTCAAAAGTGTCCGATGTGTCCGCCATAATGTGGCAGTCCCGATAAAAATCGCAGATCGCCGCCATTACTAGTAAAAATAATAATGATAATAAAAATGCTATAAATCTATCCCCTATTTTGTAGACGCTATAACTTATGCGCAAACCAATCAATATACACTTATTGCGATTTTTTTAGCAAAAATATGTAGAAGAATACAAATCGGCCTAAACTGAGTAAAAATTAGCTTTTTTTAAAAAAAAAAATGGGGATATTTATTATAGCAAAAAGTACAAAATATTGTCTTTTTTTCAAAATTGTCGCTCTTTTTTTGTTTATAGTGAAAAAAATAAAAACCGCAGAGGCGATCAAATACCACCAAAAGAAAGCTTTGTTTGTGGGAAAAAAAGGACGTAAATTTTGTTTGGGTGCAGCGTCGCACGACCGCGCAATTGTCAGTAAAAGCGACGCAGTGCCGAATCGCAAAAAATGGCACGGTCATTCAGCAGCTAAATCTTCCGGGGCTGAAGCAGTTAAGAAGTTAGCCAATAAAAGGAACACATCTCTACATCTAATATTTCTTCTTTCATTAACAGTAGCACATCACACCGATGCCACTAAATGTAATCAGTCATTCAACACATTAATATTACATTTTTTTAAAACATCTGCACATATTTTTTTACCTAGTTACAGTACATAAGTGGCCATTAGATGGTGCCAGGAGGCTCTTATGAAGTAAGAGAAGTTACCATTGAGATTGTGTCATTCGGGAATGCAGCAGCATTACTTCTTTATGTCTCTCATCCTGCAGTCTAATTATTTCCATTCCATGAGGGTGACTGGGTATTACATTGTCATTATTTACAATTTTTAAACCTGCTATTAAAGCAATACTCCACAACAGGACAGGCTGATGATGTTTGTTGGAGGGATATCATTTATGATGTGAGGAATGCAGGGATTACAGTTGAAGCAGACGTTGTAGTGTGGTGACTTATAGGTGTCATGTAGCTGGCTGACGGTAAAAAAAAACAGTTTTACCGTAATGACCCTGTGTCATTCCAATGACTGCTTGTAATGAGAATTTATTTAGTAACTTGTTTTTTTCTCTGTGCTGACTTGATTAGGATGTTACAGACCAAAGAAAAATAATTTTATACGTTTTATAAGTGTGTGTAAACCCGGAGGCCATTCATTCTTAATGGCAACCCAACGCACCTTGCCAGCTCCTGTGCATTGCAGCTCACCACAACGCATGGTAACAATTCTACCAAGTGATAAGGCTACTTTCACACTGAGGCGGTTTTCAGGCACTTTAGTGCTAGAAATAGCCTCCAATAAAGCACCTCCCATTCATTTCAGTGTGTCTTTTCACACTTGGGCGGTGCGCTTGCAACACGTTCCGAAAAGTCCTGCAAGCAGCATGTTAGGGGTGGGTTGGGAGCGCTGTAAATAGCTTTTCCAAAACGTCCTGCCCATTGCAATGAAAGGGCAGCGCTTCCAAAGTGCCTGAAAAGCGTTTTGAAAGCGCCGGCAAAACGGAAGTTTTTAACATTTTCTTTTTTCAGTAAAAAGCCCCTAGCTAGCAGCTGAAAAGCGCAGCAAAAGTGCCCCTAAAACAGTGCTAAAGCGGCGCAAAAATGAGCAGCGCTTTAGCCAGTGTGAAAGGGGTCTTAAAGTTAATTTAGTTGTATAGACACCTGGTACCTGAAACATAGCAAGTTCCCCTTATATGATTTTATGTATTTACCTGAAGACGTCCCCAATACAGGTTTTAGACAATCATCCCTCAACAAAGGGGCTACACTTGTCAATGTCACCTTCTGGGAAATTACTTAGTATGTAACCCTGGAGTCCAGAAACTGGATTTGTAGGGAGTCTCTAATACTAGTGGAGCCTGGTCATACTGATCCTCCACATTTATCCTGTAGGCTTTTCAACATAGAACATTTCCTATTTTAGTATAGCCATTCCCGAATTGTGCTTTCAGGGCATATGAATAGAACTACCTTAATCCGTATGTTCAAAATATATTTTAAAGTATCAGTAGTTCACTTTCCTTAACTGTATTTACTGTATATACTTTCATCTCCATCCATTAATTATCCACTTCCAGTTCTTGGTATTGTAAACCTCCTTTTGTACCCTCATGGTTAATGCATCATTATTTAGGTGTCCAACATTGTTCGATTTTATTGAAGTAACCACTGCATTGCATAGGGAGGCCATCCCTAGTTCAAGCAGGTGGGTTCCATCTATGTACATTTTATTTACATTTATTTTAACTTACCGTAGTTACTTTTAATTTATTTCTTAGCATTGTGTCTACCTTTACTTTTATCGTTCAATTACAGATATCCGTGTTCTTGATTTTAGTCGATAGCAAATGGTATATTGTTATTTTATCGTTACATTGGATTAAATACATTAAATTATTATTTTCATTATCTAGCAGGGGGCGTTTCCCCGCTTTGCTATCATTTGTTGGCTTTATATGCACAGTAGTGGTTCCCTTCCATGTTTTTTCCGGTTGCATCAAAGCTGATTGGTCACTGACATTGGATGGTATGACTATGGAGGATAGCCCTTTGTTTTACTTTAGGAGGGTTTTAATACATTTGTTTTACCCCTGACTTTTTTGGGGGTCCGGAGCCACCAACATACTATTTAATTAATCTATAACTAGGTGGCAATTAGGGTTTTTGTAAGGGATAGTCCTCTGGGTGTTACCTATCCCAGGGCTGGGCTGAGTAGAGCCTGTGGTTAGTTTTTTATCCTTATACTTTTACCTTCCACCAGTCTGGTCTGAGCATGAGGGGTGACCACCTGTTTACCAATTTTACTACTATCCTTTTAATTAATTCAGTTTAAGTTTTCATACTTCTTCTAGGAAATTAGTAAACAAGATTTTTCTAAAGTTGCCTCAAAGTAGCCATTTTATTTATTTATTATTAGCTTATCACATTTCCATAGTTGTGTTTCCCATACGGTCATTCTTTTTTAATATAGTGCTAACAAAGAAGGAAGCTCTTCTGGCAGCTTCTGTATTTGAATACCTAAACAGTGACTGCATCTTACATGGTCAGCCTAAACCTACATCTTTCATGGTTTATAGTAGATGAATTCTCTAAACCGGTTCACACCAGGAATTGCACAGGAAGGTGCTGCGTTGAATGGGCTGGATAACACTGGACTGCACCAAAAGTAGTGCAAAATTAGTCTGCAACTAGATTGCGTGGTACTTGTATATCATGCGACCTGGTGCAGGCAAACACACTGTGTTTTTGATCTGCGCTTGGGGTGTCGTTAACTTGACAATGACACCTGCTGCAGATTGCAACTGTAGTGCATTTTTAATGTGGTGAAGGAAACATGCACGGAATGTGGGTTTCCTTGCACTCCATTCTGGTGTGAACAGGAACTATGCACTTCATTCTAATGGACAGGTAGGTTGAACAGAGGCAGTAATGTAGGCTTGAGGAGCTTGAGGCAATGGGGATAGTTATGCGTTTTCTGACTGTGTCCTGTTGGGAAGGATTACCTTTACTTCCTGTCCTGTAGAACAGTGTCAGGGCACTGTCCGCAACAGAGGTGCTCAAAGACTTGGTATTCCTGCCAGTACTTTGCATCCGTGCCGCAGGGCACGGATGTGCATTGGTGCACAGTTACGCACAACCCCAGCTCAGTTTGGAGTCAAATGGCCTTAAGACCCCTTTCACACTGCGGCGTTTTTCAGGTGCTACAGCGCTAAAAATAGCGCCTGCATAGCGCCTGAAAAAAGCCTCAGCTTCAAACTCAGTGTGAAAGCCCCAGTGCTTTCACACTGGGGCGTTGCGCTGGCAGGGCGTCACAAAAAGTCCTGCCAGCAGCTTCTTTGCAGCGGTGGAGGAGCGGTGAATACACCGCTCCTCCACCGCTCCTGCCCATTGCAAACAATGGGAGAGCGCCACCATACCGCCGGCAAAGCGCCGCTTTGTGGCATTTTGCGGGCGGATTTAACCCCTTTTCGGCCGCTAGCAGGGCGTTAAAACCGCCCCGCTAGCGCCCGAATAGCGCCGCTAAAATGACGGTAAAGCTTTAAAGCTGATGCCCGGGGCGGCTCAGTGTGAAAGGGGTCTTATAAGGAAACCAGTCATTCTCTGCAGTTGTGGCTCCTCCAGTGTGTTGTTAATCTGATTTCCTGTTTCCCGACTAGGCTTGTCCTGGACGTGTCTTCTGCCTGCCTCCTGACCTGACCCTGGCTTGTTTAACAGGTCTTCTCTCTCTGCTCTTCTGTGTATGAATGTGTAGACAAATTAACAAAAATACTTATGAAGCCAAAAAATGTAAATACAACACAATATATCATAAAAGCATACCATAAAATTATTGTGATCACTAAGAGATTGTGTGATATTCAAATAATCAAGTGATAGAGTAACATATAAACGGAAAAAAGTTCATACAAAAAGTCCCATCACATTTAGTGCAATTTCAAAAGATAAAAAGTTCATAAACATAGCAAAAAAAGCTGATCCAGAATCCGTGGGGAGTGCACCCAAGTGAATATGAGGCTTCTTACCGACTCAGAAGACCACAACGGTCTGACCAAGGATATGGGAGGTTAATGGTTTCCCAACAACCTATACCGGCATCTGGGTCTGCGGCTAAAGCTGTATGGCTCCGGGAATAAGAACATGAAAGGCTCCCATAGTGTAATCGTTCCAACCAATAAAATTTATTGAATAAAAGAATGCAGTTACAAACAGATCCAATAAACGAGTGTAAAGGCAATCAAGATGTTACGGCGTCTCCGCAGGCTTCCCGCTGTGCACACACTTCCCATCAGACTCGGCAGAGAGGAACAGCGTAGTGACGTCAGCGTCATAGGCCACACTCTACGCGTTTCATCACGATAGGACGTCGTCTGGGGGTTGGGCCAAGTACCGCAAACCAATAACCAATATTTTTTCACATATTGGTTATCCTTAGCGCTGCATTGTTTTTTATTACTAATATCTGGAGTTTGTGTCTGACTTTCTGATGATGGCTGCTTTGGTAATTTAGGGTTAAAATCCCTGTTTTCGCTTATTTCGTATCAATTTTATTTAGGTTTATAAGGCTTAATCCTTTATAGCTACCAATCATTTACTAGGTTTCTAGCGCAGCGTTAACCTTTTGGTTTTTTATACACTCTTCTGTGTATGACCCTGGCTATCCACCTGACTACGCTTGCTCTAATCACCACCTGGCACCTGACCTTGGCTTCGAACCAACTTCTCTCCTGTTCTCTGTGCTCAGTATAAATACAGCTATTCTGTGAAGCCCTTAGAGGTTTGTTAGAGAACCTTAGTGAACAAACGGCATCATAAGGGCCAAGGAACACACCAGACAGGTTAGGGATAAAGTTGTGGAGAAGTTTAAAGCAGGGTTAGGGTATAGAAAAAATATCCCAAGCTTTGAACATCTCACAGAGCACTGTTTAACCACTTGCTTACCGGGCACTTAAACCCCCCTCCTATCCAGACCAATTTTCAGCTTTCAGCGCTGACGCACTTTGAATGACAATTGCGCGGTCATACAACACTGTACCCAAATGAAATTTTTATCATTTTTTCCCCACAAATAGAGCTTTCTTTTGGTGGTATTTGATCACCTCTGCGATTTTTATTTTTTGTTAAAAAAATTTAAAAAGACCGAATTTTTTAAAAAAATTTTTTTTTTTTTTTATATTTTGTTATAAAATTTTTTAAAAGGGTAATTTTTCTCCTTCATTGATGTACGCTGATGAGGCGGCACCAATGGGCACTGATAGGTGGCAGTGATGGGCACTGATGGGTGGCAGTGATGGGCACTGATTGGTGGCAATAATGGGCACTGATCTTGTACACTGCTAGGTGGCACTGATTGGCACCACTGGTGGGCATTGTTAGGTGGCAATGGTGGGCATTGATAGGTGGCACCTGTAGGCATTGATAGGTGGCACTTATGGGCATTGATACGTGGCACTGGTGGGCACTGTGGGCACTGTGATGTGGCACTGTAAGGTGGCACTGGCAGGGGGTACTGTGGGCACAATTGAGGCATTATTGCCTCCTCCTCTTCGGGACCGATGTCCCTTGCTGCTGAGCCGGTGATCGGCTTTTTTTTCTCCTCGCACTGTCAGCGCGAGGAGAAAAAAAAACCGATTACCGAGCTTTTGTTTTGATCATGTGATCAGCTGTCATTGGCTGACAGCTGATCACATGGTAAGGGGCCGGGACCGGCCCCTTACACGGATCGGTGATCACCCGAGTCTCAGTGACTCGGTGATCACAGCGCGCTCCACGCGCGCCCTGCAGGGCGCGCGCAGGGCACGTGCACAGCGGAGGCCGTCATATGACGGCCTCCCGGGAATGCAGGTCCGCGCTGTAGCCGTCATTCGGCTATAGCGCGGATAGCATGTGGTTAATCCATCATCCGAAAATGGAAAGAGTATGGCACAACTGCAAACCTACCAAGACATGGCCGTCCACCTAAACTGACAGGCCGGTCAGGGAGAGCATTAATCAGATAAACAGCCAAGAGAACCATGGTATTTGGCTCCATCCATCATCAACTCTGAACAGCTTCCCTGTCTCTGCTGAAGAAAAGCATCCCCACAACATGATGCTGCCACCATCATGTTTCACGGTGGGGATGGCGTTTTCAGGGTGATGTGCAGTGTTAGTTTTCTGCCACACATAGCGTTTTGCTTTTAGGCCAAAAAGTTTAATTTTGATCTCATCTGAGCAGAGCACCTTCTTCAACATGTTTGCTGTGTCCCTCACATGTTTTTTCACAAACTGCAAACTGAACTTCTTATGGCTTTCCTCTTGCCACGCTTCCATAAAGGCTAGATTTGTGGCATGCACGACTATTAGTTGTCCCGTGGACAGATTCTCCCACCTGAGCTATGGATCTAGCATAATCTCCCAGGTTGTAAATTGTGAGGGTCCTAGACAACAAAAACAAGATAAGGATTGGCCATGGTGCCAGAATGCGTGTAATGAGATTGATGACTCATGTCTCAACTAACAAAATGAATAGAGACTGTGAATTTGTTTTCCTCATTACTGGAAAAAAAAGGGGGCTTATTTAAAAGTTGCCTTATGAACAAGTATTAATTGCAAGTAATTATATTAGCAATAGATTTTATTGTTTTAGTATTACATTATATGGAGTAGTTATATGCCTACTTAATTGAATAATTTCACATATCTTTTGTTTATGTACTTTTATAATATTCAACATATATTCATTATATATTGGTTGATTGTACTCATTGAAATTTATTAGTAGATATAGTATTAATATGAGGGTAGCATGTTTGAAGTACTATGAATAACAGTGAAAATACATATGAAATAGCCATTGTGTTTTGAAAACCAATTACCTCACTCTCAAAGGAATTTGGAGGAAAATTGTCGTTGTTAGACTTTCTTAAAGCAGTAAGACTGACAGATACCGCCATAAAATAGACCACCCTACTTTATTTATTGTTTTGCTTAAGGTTGAGGTCGGAGGTTATTTGAAAAAAAATCACAGTAGTTTTAAGAAAAGTTCCAAAATTATTTTTAATCCAATACTGCCCCCTTTAGGTAGTTGTGCCATGGGTACATAGTAAATAATACGTCATTTGACTGCATTAATTACATGGAAAACATATCTACGCCTACTTTCTTTGGGGGATAAGAGTTTGAAGAAAGATTGAGAGGGAGGAGAACGAAAAAAAATCAAGGAAGGGAAGAAGTGTCCAGTGGGACAAACAGCTGACATCTCTCAGACAAAAGATTTTGAGATTTCTGCTAAAGTATAAATTTCGATTTATCTGTAGGATATTGACTAGACATACATAAAGCTGAATGATTTGATGATGTTCCTCTTTCAATCAAAGAGAGGAATACACACATGTATAATCTCATTGAAGCTGACTTCAGTTTCTATTAAATGGTTTAGTTATGATATATGCTTAAAATAAAATATTTTGTTGGAAGTTATCTTTACCTTAAATATAAGTCTTGGTTAAATCGCCAATTCTGTGCATGGTATAACAAGTTTGTCCATGTGCTGTTAAAGTAATTTGAGCTTGCAAAATCTGTTGACTGAGAGAGGTCACGTGTCAAAATCAGCACCTTGTTTTCACATTCTGCTGAGCCACTGATAAGCTCTTAATCACTTTTAAGGAATTACTCAGTTTTGCTACATTGATATTTTGAAGCAAAGTCCTGTGGTTATTTTCTCATCATCTGTATTAACCACATTATTGAAATGTTGATACATATTCTTTGCTTGTCACCAATTATATTTTGATATTATTTTGTACTGATTTTTAGTAAATAAATATATATATTTTAGCACACTTTTGTATTCCTTTTGTCTTCAGGTTAGCGTGAATAAACAAATTTGAGTTAGTTTGTTGGTTTGTGGAAATAAGTGGGAATCTCCTTAATTATAGATCCTTGCTTATTTTCATAAGTATAAAACTGTCTAATATTTCAGCATAAACATTCTGACAGGAGTATTGGTTGCAGCTGAGAAGGTATTTCAACAGGGTGGAGGAGTTGGAGGTTATGTCAGTGTAAGAAAATTGGATAAGTCTTTAAGTCGATAACCCCTTTAAATGTAACTGTATGCTGCATGAATATCCAGAGCTTTGCTACACAGCTGAAGGGAGCAGTTAAATAGGCCATTAATATAGGCCCAATCATCATTCAAAATGACATGCCATCATCCTTCTTTTGCAATGTAAAGGAGACCCTTCAGCTGAGTGTAGAACTAAGGTAAATGAAATAATTACACTGAAAGCAATTAATATTAAAATTTTATAACTGGAAAGTCATCTGCACATCTCATAAATAAATTCAGGAGTACATTAGAGCTCTTCCTACCAATTATTTTTTTAATTCATTAACGTCCTAAAATGCATTCTGATGATGCCTGCTTCTTGAGTGTTGATTGAAATCATTGTAGTGAAGTGTTCTTTTGTACACTGTCTGTGAGGTTGTTTACATTCATGCCTGGTACTTACCATAGAGTTCTTACAAGCAGATTCTTCCTGTCCCTGCTTAGGGGTCAGGAAGCCCCTCTAACCTATATATGTGGATGCTTTACAGCAAGTGAAAGGAGAGTGGCCAGACACATGCTTTGCAAGCCAGGAGGTGCTGGAGGCTGATTTTTTGGTGTTGTATACATCCTTCCAGGCTGAAAAGGGACAATAGGCAAGTGTTACTGCACTGTGTAGCTTACTGTTTGTTATATTACTGTCACTCCTGTGTGAGCACTCCTGTGTGGAAATCAGAAATAGCGTTCCCAGGAAGCCACCGCTCCACAGATGCATCAGCATTCGTCCTCTCAAGCCAGATTGTATTATGCCTTGCAAGCCAGCTCATCAGGGGCCCCTGCAACTGAACTGTGCCACAGTGCCTAATTGGAGGTGTTGAAGGCCTTTAGTTATACAGTATCTCACAAAAGTGAGTACACCCCTCACATTTTTTGTAAATATTTTATTACAACACTGAAGAAATTACACTTTGCTACAATGTAAAGTAGTGAGTGTACAGCTTGTATAACAGTGTAAATTTGCTGTCCCCTCAAAATAACTCAACACACAGCCATTAATGTCTAAACCGCTGGCAACAAAAGTGAGTAGACCCCTAAGTGAAAATGTCCAAATTGGGCACAAAATATTGACATGTTCTGACTATATATGTTTTAAGCAGCAACTTTTGATACTTTGTTATAAATAAAAATTTCAATTATAATATAATTTTTTGATATACATTTTTATCTTTTGCTGCCTAGAAAAAGCCCCATGGGGGACAATCTCCTTTTCTGAAACTGTGATGATTATGGCTTATAGCTCATGAAAACCCCAAATTCACAATCTCAGAAAATTTAGAATATTGTGAAAAGGTGCCATATTCTAGGCTCAAAGTGTCCCACTCTAATCAGCTAATTAAGCCATAACACCTGCAAAAGGGTTCATGAGCCTTTAAATGGTCTCTCAGTCTGGTTCAGTAGGAATCACAATCATGGAAAAGACTGCTGACCTGACAGTTGTGCAGAAAACCATCATTGACACCCTCCATAAGGAGGGAAAGCCTCAAAAGGTAATTGCAAAAGAAGTTGGATGTTCCCAAAGTGCTGTATCAAAGCACATTAATAGAAAGTTTGGAAAGTTATGTGGAAGGGAAAAGTGTGGAAGAAAAAGGTGCACAAGCAGCAGGGATAACTGCAGCATGGAGAGGATTGTCAGGAAAAGGCCATTCAAAAGTGTTGTGGACTTTCACAAGGAGTGGACTGAGGCTGGAGTCAGTGCATCAAGAGCCACCACACACAGACGGATCCTGGACATGGGCTTCAAATGTTGTATTCCTCTTGTCAAGCCACTCCTGAACAACAAACAACGTCATAAGCGTCTTACCCGGGCCAAAGAAAAACAGACCTGGTCTGTTGGTCAGTGGTCCAAAGTCCTCTTTTCTGATGAGAGCAAATTTTGCATCTCATTTGGAAACCAAGGACCCAGAGTATGGAGGAAGAATGGAGAGGAACACACTGCAAGATGCTTGAAGTCCAGTGTGAAGTTTCCACAGTCTGTGTTGATTTGGGGAGCCATGTCATCTGCTGGTGTTTGTCCACTGTGCTTCATTAAGCCGAGGGTCAACGCAGCCGTCTACCAGGAGATTTTGGAGCACTTCATGCTTCCTTCCACAGACGAGCTCTATGAGGGTGCTGACTTCATTTTCCAGCAGGACTTGGCACCTGCCCACAGTGCCAAAAGCACTAAAACCTGGTTCAATGACTGTAGGATTACTGTGCTTGATTGGCTGGCAAACTCGCCTGACCTGACACCCATAGAGAATCTATGGGGCATTGCCAAGAGAAAGATGAGAGACATGAGACAGAACAATGCAGGAGAGCTGAAGGCCGCTATTGAAGCATCCTGGTCTTCCATAACACCTCAGCAGTGCTACAGGCTGATAGCTTCCATGCCACGCTGCATTGAGGCAGTAATTGCTGCAAAAGGGGCCCAAACCAAGTACTGAGTACATATGCATGCTTATACTTTTCAGAGGTCCGATATTGTTCTATGTACAATCCTTGTTTTATTGATTGCATGTAATATTCTAATTTTCTGAGATTCTGGATTTGGGGTTTTCATGAGCTGTAAGCCATAATCATCACAATAATGACAAATCACGTCTTGAACTATCTTGCTTTGCATGTAATGAGTCTATCTCATATATTGGTTTCACCTTTTAAGTTGCATTAATAAAATAAATGAACTTTTGCACGATATTCAAATTTTTCGAGTATCACCCATAAGTACCTCAATTTAATATGTCTCAGCCCTTTATGCAGTCCCTTTACAGCACTCAAACAGCAGGAAGAAGGAGCAACAAAAAAAGCCAATCAGTTGTGTGTCAGTGTAAACAGCATGCTGATAGAAGGAGAGAGCACAGTGACAGAGAGATGAGCGTATCATTCTGTCATTCTCCTGCTTCTCTTTTCACTGTCCAGTCACAAGTTGGGCATGGAGAAGAGACCTGAAAGTGTTACTGAACTTCACCAGAGAAACAAGTCTCCTCCTCTGCCAGCTAGAGCTGCACTGTGTGGATGGATTTCTCATGGACAAAAATACAAATCCTTTGGAACGTAAACCAGCTCCCTTACATGTATTTCATCTTTGTATTAAGCTGTTTGTCCTGAGTTGGGGTTTGATAAAAAATTACGGTTAAAAAAACTCCCTCTACACAAAGTGATATGGACTTATGCACAGGCAATGCAACAATGATTAAATGACCTCTAAAGCTCCCTTATAAAGCCCTATTCCTGGAGACTAGGGGACTTCCATGCCAAGATGCAAGGGCCTTTTCTAAAGTGAAGGGGGCAATCATTACATATTTACTTTAACACACAATTACAGCTTTCAAAGCACCACTGTCGAGATTCTGTACTATACAAATAGCCAATGCCCTAGGCTAATGTCATGCAGTGGGCTCTCTTAGAAGTATGGGTAAAGTTATTTTGCAGTGCAGTTTGTTCTGCACTACTGCGACCTGTTTTCAGCCTACAGTGGAGCCCGCTGTCAGGTGACATCACAGAGTTGGTCCAGGCTCTGAAAAAGATCTTGACCATATGTTCGATCTCTGCGCAGAAGCCTGGACCGGCAGCTGGCCCAGCCTAACCTAACGTACCTTCCCTCTCCACAGATGTATTCGCGCCTCTATCCAATGGCAACAGCCTTTGGCCTTTGGTTACATCCAGCTCAGCGAGTCTCGCTCTCCTGGCCATGCCTGTACATTACAGCCCTATAGAATATAGGGCTGTGTTCTGAGGCCAGACATGAAGATTATGGGGCTGTAATGCACAGCCATGATGAGGACATCAAGGCTTATGGTGCTGGATGCAAACAAACAATGGAGGCCCCGGCCAGTGGATCCAGATAAGCCTGCATCTGTGGAAGGGAAGGGTAGGTTACTTTTCAGAGGAGTGATAGTCCTTGCCGCATATGTGTAAACAAGACCTGTCTTCATGTTCAACAGCTAGGCATTCCAAGAATACAGAGGACAGTTATATGCTCTTTTTAACATTTTCTGCAAACTGATTTTAGCCAAGGAATCTGTTATTATATAAAGAAACTAGCATTACCATATACATCGTTCAGCAATAATATTATGACCTCCCACCATAACCCTTCACAGCATGGACTCCACTAGACCTTTGAGGGTATGCTGTGGTATGTGGCACCAAGCCGTCAGTAGTAGATCCTTTAAGTCCTGAAAGTTACGAAGGTGGAGCCTCCATGGATTGGGCTTGCTTTTGCAGCACATCCCACAGATGCTTAATTGGATTGAGATCTGGAAATTTTGAAGTCTAATGCCCCGTACACACGGTCGGATTTTCCGATGGACAATGTCCGATCGGAGAGTGTTGTCGGAAATTCCGACCGTGTGTGGGCTCCATCGGACATTTTCCATCGGATTTTCCGACACACAAAGTTGGACAGCAGGAGATAAAATTTTCCGACAACAAAATCCGATCACGTCAATTCCGACCGTGTGTGGCCTGTTCCGACGCACAAAGCGACACGCATGCTCAGAAGAAATTCCGACACGGGACAGCTCGTTCTGGTAAACTTAGCGTTCGCTATGGAAACAGCACTTTCGTCACGCTGCAATGTCAAAAATGGTTTAATGCAGCGCAATCTCTTCTTCTTTATAATGTGACAAGAATGAAGTAGTTTTGCTGCTCATATTCACACACACTTCTCACAAACTTTTCTTTGTGTATTTTTATTGGGATTCCCTCAATATATTGTTATTAGTTGTCACATCTGACATTTTTTTTTTTAATATATTTTTTTGTTTTTTATTTTACGCCTTTTTTTTTCTGTAATGTTTGGATTTTTTCCAAGGCTGATCTTTGTTCAATGTTATTTTTATTTTTACTCCAGAATATTTTTGTGTGTGTTTTGTGTGTCAAGTTACCCCAACACCATTGATATCTTGTATTATTTAATCTCAAGGAGATTGTTTGTTGTTGGTGTCCCTTGTTCATTTCACATTGTATATTTGAAATGTACCTGAATCCTCACAAACCAACTGTCATTTTTGAAGTAAAACACATAGGAGAGTATAATTCAAAACAAAAATCCTTTATTAACCACTTGAGCCCCGGACCATTATGCTGCCTAAGGACCAGAGGTCTTTTTCCAATTTGGCACTGCGTCGCTTTAACTTTTAATTGCGCGGTCATGCAATGCTGTACCCAAACGAAATTTGCGTCCTTTTCTTCCCACAAATAGAGCTTTCTTTTGATGGTATTTGATCACCTCTGCGGTTTTTATTTTTTGCGCTATAAACGGAAAAAGACCGAAAATTTTGAAAAAAAATGATATTTTCTACTTTTTGTTATAAAAAAAATCCAATAAACTCAATTTTAGTCATACATTTAGGCCAAAATTTATTCGGCCACATGTCTTTGGTAAAAAAAATGTCAATAAGCGTATATTTATTGGTTTGCGCAAAAGTTATAGCGTCTACAAACTAAGGTACATTTTCTGGAATTTACACAGCTTTTAGTTTATGACTGCCTATGTCATTTCTTGAGGTGCTAAAATGGCAGGGCAGTACAAAACCCCCCCAAATGACCCCATTTTGGAAAGTAGACACCCCAAGGAAATTGCTGAGAGGCATGTTGAACCCATTGAATATTTATTTTTTTTGTCCCAAGTGATTGAATAATGACAAAAAAAAAAATATATATATTTACAAAAAGTTGTCACTAAATGATATATTGCTCACACAGGCCATGGGCCTATATGGAATTGCACCCCAAAATACATTCAGCTGCTTCTCCTGAGTATGGGGATACCACATGTGTGGGACTTTTTGGGAGCCTAGCCACGTACGGGGCCCCGAAAACCAATCACCGCCTTCAGGATTTCTAAGGGCATAAATTTTTGATTTCACTTCTCACTACCTATCACAGTTTTGAAGGCCATAAAATGCCCAGATGGCACAAAACCCCCCCAAATGACCCCATTTTGGAAAGTAGACACCCCAAGCTATTTGCTGAGAGGCATGTTGAGTCCATGGAATACTTTATTTTTTGACACAAGTTGCGGGAAAGTGATAATTTTTTTTTTTTTTGCACAAAGTTATCACTAAATGATATATTTCTCACACAGGCCATGGGCATATGTGGAATTGCACCCCAAAATACATTTAGCTGCTTCTCCTGAGTATGGGGATACCACATGTGTGGGACTTTTTGGAAGCCTAGCCGCATACGGGGCCCCGAAAACCAAGCACCGCCTTCAGGATTTCTAAGGGCGTAATGTTGTGATTTCACTCCTCACTACCTATCACAGTTTTGAAGGCCATAAAATGCCAAGATGGCACAAAACCCCCCCCAAATGACCCCATTTTGGAAAGTAGACACCCCAAGCTATTTGCTGAGAGGCATGTTGAGTCCATGAAATATTTTATATTTTGACACAAGTTGCGGGAAAGTAACACTTTTTTTTTTTTTTTTTTTTTTTTTTGCACAAAGTTGTCACTAAATGATATATTGCTCAAACATGCCATGGGCATATGTGGAATTACACCCCAAAATACATTCTGCTGCTTCTCCTGAGTACGGGGATACCACATGTTTAGGACTTTTTGGGAGCCTAGCTGCGTACGGGGCCCCGAAAACCAAGCACCGCCTTCAGGATTTCTAAGGGCATAAATTTTTGATTTCAATCCTCACTTCCTATCACAGTTTTGAAGGCCATAAAATGCCAAGATGGCACAAAACCCCCCCAAATGACCCCATTTTGGAAAGTAGACACCCCAAGCTATTTGTTGAGAGGCATGTTGAGTCCATGGAATATTTTATATTTTGACACAAGTTGCGGGAAAGTGACAATTTTTTTTTTTTTTTTTTTTTTGCACAAAGTTGTCACTAAATGATATATTGCTCAAACATGCCATGGGCATATGTGGAATTGCACCCCAAAATAAATTTAGCTGCTTCTCCTGAGTACGGGGATACCACATGTGTGGGACTTTTTGGGAGCCTAGCCGCATACGGGGCCCCGAAAACCAAGCACCGCCTTCAGGATTTCTAAGGGCATAAATTTTTGATTTCACTCCTCACTTCCTATCACAGTTTTGAAGGCCATAAAATGCCAAGATGGCACAAACCCCCCCCCAAATGACCCCATTTTGGAAAGTAGACACCCCAAGCTATTTGCTGAGAGGCATGTTGAGTCCATGGAATATTTTATATTTTGACACAAGTTGCGGGAAAGTGACAATTTTTTTTTATTTTTTTTGCACAAAGTTGTCACTAAATGATATATTGCTCAAACATGCCATGGGCATATGTGGAATTACACCCCAAAATATATTCTGCTGCTTCTCCTGAGTACGGGGATACCACATGTGTGGGACTTTTTGGGAGCCTAGCCGCATACGGGGCCCCGAAAACCAAGCACCGGCTTCAGGATTTCTAAGGGCGTTAAGTTGTGATTCCACTCCTCACTACCTATCACAGTTTTGAAGGCCATAAAATGCCAAGATGGCACAAAACCCCCCCAAATGACCCCATTTTGGAAAGTAGACACCCCAAGCTATTTGCTGAGAGGCATGGTGAGTATTTTGCAGCTCTCATTTGTTTTTGAAAATGAAGAAAGACAAGAAAAATGTATTTTTTTTTTCTTTTTTCAATTTTCAAAAGTTTGTGACAAAAAGTGAGGTCTGCAAAATACTCACTATACCTCTCAGCAAATAGCTTGGGGTGTCTATTTTCCAAAATGGGGTCATTTGGGGGGGGGGGTTGTGCCATCTGGGCATTCCATGGCCTCCGAAACTGTGCTAGGCAGTGAAGAGTGAAATCAAAAATTTACGCCCTTAGAAAGCCTGAAGGCGGTGCTTGGTTTTCGGGGTCCCGTGCGCGACTAGGCTCCCAAAAAGTCCCACACATGTGGTATCCCCATACTTAGGAGAAGCAACAGAATGTATTTTGGGGTGTAATTTCACATATTCCCATGGCATGTTTGAGAAATATATCATTTAGTGACAACTTTGTGCAAAAAAAAAAAAAAAAAAAAAAAGATTTGTCTCTTTCCCGCAACTTGTGTCACAATATAAAATATTCAATGGACTCGACATGCCTCTCAGCAAATAGCTTGGGGTGTCTACTTTCCAAAATGGGGTCATTTGGGGGGGGGTTGAACTGTCCTGGCATTTTATGCACAACATTTAGAAGCTTATGTCACACATCACCCACTCTTCTAACCGCTTGAAGACAAAGCCCTTTCTGACACTTTTTGATTACATGAAAAAATTATTTTTTTTTGCAAGAAAATTACTTTGAACCCCCAAACATTATATATTTTTTTAAAGCAAATGCCCTACTGATTGAAATGGTGGGTGTTTCATATTTTTTTTTCACACAGTATTTGCGCAGCGATTTTTCAAACGCATTTTTTGGGGAAAAAACACGCTTTTTTAAATTTGAATGCACTAAAACACACTATATTGCCCAAATGTTTGATGAAATAAAAAAGATGATCTTAGGCCGAGTACATGGATACCAAACATGACATGCTTTAAAATTGCGCACAAACGCGCAGCGGCGACAAAATAAATACATTTTTAAAAGCCTTTAAAAGCCTTTACAGGTTACCACTTTAGATTTACAGAGGAGGTCTACTGCTAAAATTACTGCCCTCGTTCTGTCCTTCGCGGTGATACCTCACATGCATGGTGCAATTGCTGTTTACATTTGACGCCAGACCGACGCTTGCGTTCGCCTTTGCGCGAGAGCAGGGGGGGACAGGGGTGCTTTTTTTTTTTTTTTTTTTTTTCTTTATTATTTTTTTGCTTTTTTATCTTATTTTTAAACTGTTCCTTTCATTTTAATTTTTTTTTATTAATTTTATTGTTATCTCAGGGAATGTAAATATCCCCTATGATAGCAATAGGTAGTGACAGGTACTCTTTTTTTTAAAAATTGGGCTCTATTAGACCCTAGATCTCTCCTCTGCCCTCAAAGCATCTGACCACACCAAGATCGGTGTGATAAAATGCTTTCCCAATTTCCCAATGGCGCTGTTTACATTTGGCGAAATCTAAGTCATGAAATGCTCGTAGCTTCCGGTTTCTTAGGCCATAGAGATGTTTGGAGCCATTCTGGTCTCTGATCAGCTCTATGGTCAGCTGGCTGAATCACCGGCTGCATTTTCAGGTTCCCTGTTGGGACAGGAGAGCCAGAGAAAAACATGGAAGACGGTGGGGGGGGGGGCATTCTCTCCCACTGCTTGCAAAAGCAGTCTAGAGGCTAATTAGCTGCTAGGATTGCTTTTACATGAAAGCCGACCGCTGGCTGAAAAGAATGGTACCAAGATGATACCTAAACCTGCAGGCATCATTCTGGTATAACCACTCAAAGTCCAGCAACATACCAGTACGTTGCTGGTCCTTGTTAGGCATATATTGTAAACTTTTTTTTCATGCAGCCTGTGGGCTGAACGAAAAAAAGATATTGATCGGTGGGTATGCCCACCATTAGAATACCTCCCTTCATCCACCCACTTCTAATGATGGGCATACATGCACCATTTATATATGCCGAAGCATGGGGGCATCCTCCCGCAAAAGGCAGGAGCAAATTGCTCCTCCACCCACTGCTGCCCCCACGCTTCGGCATATATGCTGAAGTATGTAACTGTGGTGGTGAAATCACCTCCGACAGCGCTGGAATCACGGCTTTATATATCGTGGGAGCAAACGCTGTTGCTGTCAAGATAAATAAATCCGCGCTGCAACTGAATGGCGTACCTGCTAAGCAAATGATGGTTAACAATAAAACAAAGTGACATTACAGTATAACAGTAAGACTTACCATACCTGCAAAGCAAATACAAAAAAAAAAATAGTAAAAAATAAAACATTTAACGCAACCTGTGCCTAAAATATATATATGCCGAAGCATGGGGGCATCCTCCCGCAAAAGGCAGGAGCAAATCGCTCCTCCACCCACTTCTGCCCCCACGCTTCGGCATATATGCTGAAGTATGTAACTGTGGTGGTGAAATCACCTCCGACAGCGCTGGAGTCACGGCTTTATATATCGTGGGAGCAAACGCTGTTGCTGTCAAGATAAATAAATCCGCGCTGCAACTGAATGGCGTACCTGCTAAGAAAATGATGGTTAACAATAAAACAAAGTAACATTACAGTATAACAGTAAGACTTACCATACCTGCAAAGCAAATACAAAAAAAAAAAAATAGTAAAAAATAAAACATTTAACGCAACCTGTGCCTAAAATATATATATGCCGAAGCATGGGGGCATCCTCCCGCAAAAGGCAGGAGCAAATCGCTCCTCCACCCACTTCTGCCCCCACGCTTCGGCATATATGCTGAAGTATGTAACTGTGGTGGTGAAATCACCTCCGACAGCGCTGGAGTCACGGCTTTATATATCGTGGGAGCAAACGCTGTTGCTGTCAAGATAAATAAATCCGCGCTGCAACTGAATGGCGTACCTGAAAACAATAAAATGGTTACCAACAAAACACAGTAAACGGTAAAGTATAAAAAATCTGAAAAGCAAACATGGTAAAACATAATAACAATAAAACATTGCAGAATAGAATAGAGTAAAAAAAGAGCAGAACAATAGAGAGAGAATAGAGAGAGAGAGAACAATAAAACAACAACTATTTTTGTTTTTTTTATTTTATATTTTTTTTGTGTTTTTATATATATTTTTTTTTTTTTCTATTTTTTTTTTTTACACTTTTTTTTAGTAACTTTTAACTTTTGTAACTCGTTCCAGGTTTGGGTCTCTCAAAATGCAATGGCATCTTGGGAGACCCTGTGTTAGTGTGCCTAGTCTGTGCAGTGTTGAACCCTACGCTAATACTCAACTAATGTATGGTAGCGTTCAAAGCATTCACCCATGCAAAGACCAGGATTGCCAGGACAGGAGGGACAATAAGACCGGGTGTCACGCCTAAATCCGCGCTTGCTGCAGACACGACATCTTTTTTGGGGGGCTCGTTGGGTAGGGGTACTCGGGATGGCATAAAGAAAATGCCTCTCATGCAGCCGGCTTACTGCATTTGGTTGGGGAAGGTGAGGTAGAGCACCGTCTGGAAACAGAAGGGCTCTGACGATCTCTTCCTGGAATTTAAGGAAGGATCCAGTCCGTCCTGAAGCTCTGTATAGCACATGAGCGTTCAGCAAAGCCAATTGAAATAAATAAACAGACACTTTTTTGTACCAGCGTCTGGCCTTACGGGCAACTAGGTACGGCGCCAACAACTGGTCGTTGAGGTCCACCCCTCCCATATTAAGGTTGTATTCGTGGACACAGAGGGGTTTCTCCACAACACCAGTCGCCGTAGGAATTTGGGTCGTCGTGTCTGCATGAAGGGAGGTGAGAACAAAAACATTCTTCTTATCCCTCCACTTCATAGCGAGCAAATTATTATACTTCAAGCAGGCTCTCTCCCCCAGCCTAAGACGGGAATCTACAAGCCGCTGGGGAACGCCCCGGCGATTAGGTCGCACGGTGCCACATGCTCCAATCTGATGATCAAACAAGTGACTAAAAAGTGGCACGCTCGTATAATAATTGTCCACATACAAGTGGTACCCCTTTCCGAATAAGGGTGACACCAAGTCCCACACTATCTTGCCAGCGCTTCCTATGTAGTCAGGGCAGTTTGTCGGCTCTACGTGACTATCTTTGCCCTCGTAAACCATAAAACTATATGTATAGCCTGTGGCCCTGTCACAGAGCTTATACATCTTGACCCCGTATCTGGCACGCTTGCTGGGAAGGTACTGTTTGAATGACAAGCGGCCAGAAAATGTAATCAGGGACTCATCAACGCAGACAACTTTATGGGGGGTAAACAAGTCTGCAAAACGTTGGTTGAAGTGGTTTACGAAGGGCCGAATTTTGTAGAGCCGATCGTATGCAGGGTCTCTACGAGGACGACAGAGTTCATTGTCGTTGAAGTGCATGAACCGCAAAATCTGCTCGTATCGTGCCCTGGCCATGGAAGCAGAGAACAAGGGTGAATGGTAATTTGGGTCAGTGGACCAATATGACCGCAACTTACTCTTTTTATTCAACCCCATGAGGAGGGAAAGGCCCAGAAAGATCTTAAATTCGGAGACCGTAATTGGTCTCCAATCTCTGGCAAGGGAGGACTGGGGATTAGCGGCGATGTGTTGACCAGCGTATAAATTGCTTTGGTCCACAATAGATCTATAGAGATCTTCGGTGAAAAACAGTGAATAAAAATCCAGTGGCGTAAAGTCAACTGTTTCCACATGAATTCCGGGTTGGCCAGTGAAAGGGGGAAGTACGGGTGCTGCAGAAGTGGTGGGTTCCCAATTCGGATTGGCGAATGCAGCAGGAAGGGCACTATGGGCACGACGGGCCTGTCTTTGTCTTCTTGGTGGCAGCGGGACACTACTAGTGCTTGCCACCTCACCAGCTTGAACTGCACTTATGGGACTCGCCACGTCACCACGTGATACTGCAGTGCTGGATGTACGACCAGGGTGTACTAGGCCGCTGGTGCTTGCCAGTTCACCAGAAGGAATAGCGGCACTAGTACTTCTCTGCTCCATACGAGAGCCCTGCGGTTCTTGCACTTCATGGACAGAAGAAGAAGTTCGGGGTCTGGTACGACTGACCTTAGCAGGGACCACAACTCCGTCGTCAGAGCTATCTGTCATGGAGCCGCTGTCCTCTACAGGATCGTATTCTGAGCCTGAACTTGACAGATGAGTGACTTCCTCTTCACTATCCGTCATACTCAGAAACGTGTAGGCCTCTTCACTAGTGTACCTTCGATTTGCCATTTTGGGCTCTAAATTTAGGGGTACACTAGTGAGACTCACAGGCAAAAAAGCTCCTGACTGTCAGCGACTGTATCAAAACGCTACCAAAAAACTGTTAGCGATCGCAGGGATCAGGCCTGACTCTGCGAACGCTGCAGTTATGTGTGCTTAGTGTTTTGTAAGTGTCAGTTATCGATCGATACTGCACTTGGGTGGGCTGGGCTGGGCTGGGCCGAGGGGCAAAACGCAGGTGCTAGCAGGTATCTGGGCTGATCCCGCTAACACTGCGTTTCAGGGAACCCTAAACTGCTGGGGAGTATAGATCTGATCGGATCAGATATCGATCCGTTCAGATACTATAGCACTAAGGGAGGTGTATGCTGCGTGCGTGGGTTTTAGCGGTACTGGCGCTGACCTGACGCTGCCTGGGGCGACGCAGACCTTAGCTGACCCTAAAAATGTAATTTATATCACCGCCGGGCAATTAGGGGGTTAAACCTTTATAGGGTAATAAACGGCGGGTGCCCTAAAACTATAATAAACTGTAATAAACTGTAATAAACTACAAAAAACAAACTAGCTAACCAGCGTCACCCGTAACACTTATACGGTGATCGCTGGTGAAAGGGTTAACTAGGGGGCAATCAGGGGGTTAAAACCTTTAGCAAGTAGTATATGGGGGTCCCTGTCGCTATAAAACACTGACAGCGAACCTATATACTTACCTCCCTAACTAGCGTCACCTGTGTCACTAATGCAGCGATCAGAAAAACGATCGCTTAGCGACACTGGTGACAGGGGGTAATCAAGGGGTTAACCTTTATTAGGGGGTGTTAGGGGGGTACCCTGGACCTAAGGGGGGTACCCTAGACCTAAAGGGGGCTAACCTAACTGCCCTAACACTTGTAACTGACAAACTGACACCAATGCAAAAAAAAAAAAAAAAAATGCTTTTGGTGTCAGAATGACAGGGGGTACAGGGGGGGTGATCGGGGGGTGATCGGGGGGTGATGGGGGGTGACAAGTGTGCCTGGCGTGTTCTACTGTTAGTGTAGTGTTGGTGCACTTACTTGATGTCTTCTCTCCTCTGCGCCGGATCGAAAAGACCGACTCGAGGAGGGATGACATCACTTCCTTTCCCTCTGTTTACATTACAGAGGGAAAGGAAGCGTTTTCAGCGGAAGCGATCGGGAGGGGGTGGCCAACAATGGATGGCCTCCCCATCATGTCTCATCGCCCGCGAAGAAATGGCTACCGCCGCGGGCACCGGGGGGGGGACCGATCGGACCCCCCACCCGCGGAAGGCAAATCACGTACATGTACGTGATTTTGCCTGTCCGTGCCACCTTGCCGACGTACATCGGCGTGAGGCGGTCGTCAAGTGGTTAAGGTATCAGAACCAAACAAAGAGGAAGGCAACACTGGATCAACATGAGAAATTAGTGAAGCCTGGGACCCCCACGGCAGACAACAATTCTTCAACATCAAAATTGGTGGCCTGAGGAGTCCATATATAAGGGAGGGCAGTCTGGTCCGGGATTCGCAGAGATCCGGATAGCAGCAGATGACATGTATGTCCCCAGGCTGTGGTACCACAAGAGGCTGCATTTTTTGGCCGACCAGACTGGATCCAGGGTCCTCACTTTCTTGTCTTCCTTTCACGCTTCCTTCCGGGCTGTGGCTGTGCAGTTGGAGATGTGGCAGGAGGAGGAGTAGGACCTTGAGGAGGACTGGGAGGACCTGGAGGAGAGGGAGGACGAGGAGGAGGACCTGCAGGAGGAGGAGGAGGACCATCACAAAGGTGTGTCTCAGGTGTAATTTGGCCCCTCATACCTTTCTCCAGAGCCTCCGATATGAGGGCCTCACACATTACTTGTTGGCCCTCCTCCATCCTCTGCATTTTATATGCAATGACGGCAGCAATGTCCTCCTCCACGGTGTGTCGTGCTCCCAGGACCTCTGTAGCCCTCCAAAAGACTCCTCCGGTAGCCTCCTCTAGGGCACTCCTCCTCCTGCCACTTTCTATTTCCAGGGGGGGTGGAAGGACCTGCAGATCAGCCAGCCCGCTCGGCCCGGCCACCTCCTGGCTGAGACTTCCCTGTGTATGAAAAAGGGACATGGTTGTAATGTTTTGCATCATCAATCACAATCATAAATTAGTACTCCCAACTAACATCTAGTTAACATCATTGATTGGACAAGCAGAAATATTTAGAGGAATGCTATACCTGGCTCAATCTGGGCTCCTCCACATGTGGCCTGGAAGGCCCAGGTTGGGCGTCAGAAGCCTCAGCCGGGGGGAAGGAAGCGTGGAAGGAAGACTGGAGAGGGGTGGCCTAGGTTCAGTCTGGCCTGCCAGAAAATGCAGCCTGTCGTAGGAGAACATCCTGGGGACATAGATGTCATCTGCTGCTCCGGATCTCTGCGAATCCAGGACTTTCTTGCGCTCCCTCAGATATGTACTCCTCAGGCCACCAATTAAGATCTTTAAATAAGTGATGTCTGCCGTGGGGATCACCTGCTTCACAATTACCAACAATTGCACCAGTGCTGCCTTCCTCTTTGCTTGGTTCTTGAAATGGGGGTGGTTAATCTCCCACAGACAGGGCAGCTCCCTTAGCATATCTATGAATACTGACATGAAGTCATTATCTTTGAGTACCATATCCATGTTCACTGCAAGACACAACACAAGACAAAGCCTAATGTCAGACAAAACTCTCCTAATCTTGTTACAATATAGGCCTCAATGTAGAAGCAGTATAGGCACAAGTTTGTCTCTTACCTTCGTTCTTACGATCGGCGCGTCCAATGCTCCTTCGTCCGCTCACAGATCGTACGTAATACGCACTCGTGTTACGCTTTATATACACTGCGCATGCGTGTAACTCCGCCCGCCCCTGACGTTCTTTCTAGTCTATTCCCCGCCCCTTTTCGTTCGGCGCAGTGAGTGAAGAGCATGATGGTGGAGTTAGAGCAGGTGCGTGCTAATTGCAGGAACGAGGAGGAGGAGGAGGAAAGCCCGGATCCGGACACGTCCCGATCCAGAAGGAGACGTTTTAAGGCCACAAATATGTCCTTTGGGGAGATGTTGGAGATGGTGGACATCATGAAGAAGTCCGACTATGACGGGAAGTATGGACCTTACCCCAACCCGAACATCCGAAAGGCCAAGATCATGGCGAAAGTGGTCAGGAGTCTGGAGAGGAATTTCGGGGTCCGAAGATCAAAAGATCAGTTTCGGAGGCGGTGGTCGGACCTGAAGTTGAGAGAGCCAGAGCAGTACTGAAAGATCCGGAGAGTGCTGCAAAAAAGTAAGTAGTTGTGCTGTGTTCCTATTCTTTCTGTCTTTATTCCGTTCGTTCTGCTCCATATGCTTTTAGTAATTGTAACGTTTAAAAGGGCAACTTTAATGTTCATGGGCCCATTATTCGTTCGTATCAAACATTTTTCTTTGGGCCTCTAAAACACCATTGTTTAGGCCATATGCATTTTCCCACATTTTTTTGGGGCCTACTTGGATGCCAAATATTTGTTTGTGTAGATGGGTTTGTTACTAGAATGAAATGCCAACTAGATTCTGTGTAAGGAGAGGACACTGAGCAGCTGTTTTCACATCTGGACACTGGAGCACTAGTGTGGGACACAAGAACACCATTTTTATTAGGGGGGCCACACAGGTGCTCCAGTGTATACTATAGGGGGGGCTACATCTGTGAACTTTGTACTAAACTGGTAAAGTATTGCAGCTTGACAAAGGTAAATAAGAAAATTACATCTTGGAACTCGGCTAAAATAGACAATTGTACCCCACTTCCAAGCAATGTTTCCTATTTCTAGTTCTGCCATCAAATATCTGTGTGCTAAGTATACCATTTTTGTTTTACATAGGGGAGAAAAGACTCGGACACCCCTCATCCGAGGAGACCACAGACCCCCCACCTCTGGAAGAAGGTGAAATACCGCAAACCCAAGAAGAAGAGCAGGAGGAAGAAGAAGATGTGGTGGAGATTGGCACCACAACAGGTGAGTGTCTGCGACCACAGACTCAGGTAAAAGAGATGGATGGTGGCAGATTTTTGTGACCTGTTTTTGTTTTCTTTATCTCTTTTTAGGTGATCATGAAGTGAGGGATCCAGAACGCTTTACTTCTGAAAGTGCCCAGATCCTGATCGGGGAGATCATGGGGTGTAATCTCAAATTGCACAACATACAGCAACAAATCAGTGATGTTATTAAAAAAAATAATAACATCATTGATGTTTTGGGGTGAATTTAAAAGGCCACAAAATCACCTTTTTGGATTGTGGTCCAATCTTTAAATTTTTTTTACAATGTTTTGAAAAGCCAAATTTGGAGGATGCACACAGTGTGCCAACATGTGCTATCTGACATCACGGGAGATCAATGGACGCGTTTTGGGGGTGCAACACCTTCCTCAATTATAAAGTAGCGGTGAGGAAGGGCTTGCTCCCCCAAAACACGTCCCTTGATCCCCCGTGATGGCAGATAGTACATGTTGACATTCGTAAATTGGTGTGCATCTTCCAAATTTGGCTTTTCCAGGGGTGATTTCCCCCCATCTGAACGCTATATCAAACACAGTTCCTAAATACTCATGTCTGATATAGCCTTCAGGTTTTACCTAATGTGAACTTTGTAATTTCAAGTTTTTTGGCTTTCTTGTTGGTTTTACACAGGCCTGTTTTATCAGAAAAGGACATTTCGATTTTTGATAATGCTACAGCAAAAATTGTTATACAACAAACATGTTGGTTTGTTTTAAAAACCTTTGGTAAATGCACATGTGATTGTGCAGCTATAAAAAAGTTGTTTACTCAAGAATGTGTGGATTATTGTCTCAACACTACAACACTTTTGGGGTGATGTAATTGCTGTTTTATGCAAACATGGGGGTTATTTCCTAAGGGCAAATACACTTTGCACTACAAGTGCAGTTTCAGTGCAGTTGCAAGTGCACTTGTAGTGAAATGTATTTTTGCATTTAGGAAGTACCAGCCAAAAGTGTTTTTTTTAAGGTTACCCAATCACGACATTTTCTGCACTCAACACATTTCTGTCAGGGTCAGCTAAAACAAACACAAGCAGTAAATGTCCACAAAGAATTTCTTTTGGTTGTTTTTTATTTGAAAAAGGTTTCGCAGATTGTCTGGCATATTGATAGCCCCCCTACCCGCAAAGAACTCCAGGTATCGTAACCGGACATCACGGGCATTCAGGGAGGGCAAGCCAGGACGGCCGCTTTCAAGCGCCGTCAGTGTTGATGGATTTTGGATTCCGACCTCAGGCCCAACTGAGCCAGCGTAGTTTGCTGAATGTTTTCTTAAAAAATGATGGAGAACACAGCAGGCAAGTATTATATGGTTCAGTTTATACTCCGCCATATGGATGGGTGTCAGAAATAATCGGAACCGGCTGGCCAGGATTCCAAATGTGTTCTCCACCACTCTTCGGGCTCTGGCCAGCCGGTAATTAAAAACCCTCTGTTCCGGGGTGAGGGTTCTCATCAGGAATGGCCACATCAGGTGGTCCCCCAGCGCAAACGCTTCATCAGCAACGAACACAAATGGGAGACCTTCAACATTGTCCTCTGGAGGTGGCAAGTCCAAGCTGCCGTTCTGGAGACGCCTGTAGAACTCCGTCAGGACGATGACTCCACCATCGGACATCCGGCCATTCTTCCCCACGTCCACATACAGGAACTCGTAATTATCCGACACCACCGCCAACATCACTATACTATTAAACCCCTTGTAATTATAATAGTACGACCCTGAGTTGGGTGGTGGGACGATGTGGACGTGTTTCCCATCAATTGCCCCTCCGCAGTTAGGAAAGTCCCACCGCTGGGCAAAGTGGGAGGCCACAGTCTGCCATTCCTGTGGCGTTGAAGGAAACTGTTGAGGAAAAAACAATAAACATTACTATTTTTTCACAGAAACATGGCAAGCAGATTAGACACAAACATTATGGGGCAACCTCCAGATAGCATTTATTAAGGGGAATTTAACAACAGTATAAGGTACACCTATCATATTCCCCCTCCCCCCCTCTCATGGGCCATTTCTAACATTATAGGGGGGGGACTCTTGGACAGGTAACCCTCTTCACTTCATTGAGAGATGAATGCCTAAATAATGGGTATTACTTGGAACAGCCCCTCCTTAGTTACACTATTGGCAGACCACTGGACAGGTAAGAAGTGTCTGAATACAAAGATATAAATACACACTGTACACATTTGAGCACATTTGGTCATTCTGATATTACCTATCAAGATAATAATAGGATACAAAAACTTTAAACAGTACCATTGGAAATTATACAGGCAGGCCCTTGCACTACATGCTTTGGGGAATTCATCCATAAATCTGAGCACAAAAGAGATGGGTATAGTGTGTATGGGATTGGCAAAGTCAGCAGATAGATGATTGAGGATAGAGAATTGGGATCAGCTGACTTAGCAGTTGGGGGAGGGAGGGTTACAAAAAATTTGGGGCACCACAAAAAAAAAGCCTCTGGCACTCTGCCTGAATTTAAATCAAAAATAACATTACCAAACATTTTAGGGGGTGTTTGGGGTAAAGCACTACTATGGAGCAGAAAAAATACATTGTTAAGTGACTACATGAGGTGAATATAGGGCAGGAGACACCATGCTGGAGAGGTTATTGAAGGGCAAATATGTATGAAGGACCTAAAATAATAATTACATAAAAATCCAGCATGCATGAGAACAAAGGGGACATTCACAGCATATTACAATCATGGTCATTAGGGAATGAGGAAAGAAATTACAATATACAAATACAAATAACAATAGCAAACATTCAATACAATAAAATGTGATATTAAAGGATAAAAATCTTACCTTCATATATTCCTTCTGAAGGACCTGTATGATGGCAGAACAGGTCTCTGGGATAATGATCCCAAGAGCCTGGGGGGAGATGCCTGTCGAGAATTTGAGGTCCTGAAGGCTTCTCCCTGTGGCCAAATACCGCAAGGTAGCGACAAACCTCTGCTCCGGAGTGATGGCTTGCCTCATGCAGGTATCCTGCCTGCTGATATAGGGGGTCAGCGAAGCCAACAAACGGTGACACACGGGGTCCGTCATCCGGAGAAAGTTCCTGAAATCATCAGGATTATTCTCATGGATCTCACGGAGCAAAGGCATATGACAGAACTGGTCACGCTGAAGCAACCAATTCTTGGTCCATGAACTCCTCCCCACCCTGTTCATGGACTGGACTTGTGTCAAGGTCAGGACCCCAACACCAAGCCCCCGCACAGCACGAACTCTACGAGGAGTACGCATACGAAACATGGCTAGAAAACGGTCGGCTGCTCAGAACGAAGTAACAGAACGCACTGAAGAACAGCAAGGCCTGTGAAGAGCGACCTGAAAAACAGCAACGAGCAGGCAAGATCACACAGAAAACTCTGATACGAACTGACTGCACGCACTGAAGAGCAGATACAAACCCACAAGCACAAACTGAACGGTAGAAAACGGTCTGAAAGCCACGAGTCTGAAAAAGCGTGAATCGTCTCTCACCAAACTTTTACTAACACGAGATTAGCAAAAGGAGCCCAAAGGGTGCCGCGCTTGGTTCTGAACCGGCCTTTTCTAGTCTCGTCGTACGTGGTGTACGTGACCGCGTGGTTGTCGATCGGAAATTCCGACAACTTTGTGCGACCGTGTGTAGGCAAAACAAGTTTGAGCCAACATCCGTCGGAAAAAATCCTAGGATTTTGTTGTCGGAATGTCCGAACAAAGTCCGACCGTGTGTACGGGGCATAAGTCAACACCTTAAACTCGTTGTGTTCCTCAAACCATTCTTAAATTCATCAGACCAGGCAACCTTCTTCCATTGCTCCATGGTCCAGTTCTGATGATCACGTGTTCATTGTAGGTGCCTTTGGCTGTGAGTAGGGAGGTGTCCAAGGAGAGTGGCAGATCCCTAAGCTTTCCCTACTCATCTGGAACCTTTCCCTACCGCTAACACGGTCCCTAAAAGATGGTTGACCTATCCCTACGTTACCCACATGCAGAATGTGCCTAATCCAGGAGACAGGGTCTTAATTAAACTCTGCCACATCTAACATGGTCCCAAGAGTCACATGGGCAGCCAGCATCCAACTGGATTGATGCCCCAGTGACCCAGGAAACCATAGAAGAACCATGTTCCACTCTCCTTTGCTAGCCCTCTGCCACCTCCCACAGATTTCTTTTGGTCAGTGGGGCAGCCTATCATATAGAGACAGTAATAGGAATGAGTAGGGGGTGAGATGAGAGGGCAATCTTTGACACTAGGGATGAGTCGAACACCCCCCGGTTCAGTTTGCAGCAGAAAATGTGAACAGGCAAAAAATTTGTGCAAAGACGCAAACACCGTTAAAGCCTATGGGATACAAACGCGAAAACTCAAAGACGCTCATTTTAAAGGCTTATATGCAAGTTATTGCTATAAAAAGTGTATGGGGACCCGAGTACTGCCCCAGGGGACATGTATCAATGCAAAAAAAAAGTTTTAAAAACGTTTTCTCAGGAGCAGTGATTTTAACAATGCTTAAAGTGAAACAATAAAAATGAAATATTCCTTTTAATATCATGCCTGGGGGTCTCCTTAGTCTGCCTGCAAAGTAGCGCATCTTTCCCATGTTCATAACAGTACCACAGCAAAATGACATTTCTAAAAGAAAAAATGTCATTTAAAATTGCTTGTGGCTGTAATGTATTGCCAGATCCTGGCAATATAGATACAAATCATTGAAAAAAATGACCTTCAGGTCTGGTATGGATTTTAAGGGGAACCCCGCGCCAAAATAAAAAAATGGCGTGGGAGTCCCCCCAAAATCCGTACCAGACCCTTATCCGAGCACGCAACCTGGCAGGCCGCAGGAAAAGGGGGGGTGAGAGAGAGCGCCCCCCCTTCTAAACCTTACCAGGCCACTGCCCTCAACATGGGGAGGGTGCTTTGGGGTCCCCCATGTTGATGGGGACAAGGGCCTCATCCCCACAACCATTGCCCGGTGGTTGTGGGGGTCTGCGGGCGGGGGGCTTATCGGAAACTGGAAGCCCTCTCCTATATGAATGGGTATCGGGTACATTGTACCCTACTCATTCACCAAAAAAGTGTGTCAAAAAAGTAAAAATGACAGGAGACAATTTTTGACAATTCCTTTAATAAAAAAAAAGTGTCCCGCAATGTAAATCCATTTTCAATCACAGCGCAGACGACCTGAAAAAATGTACATGGGTGACCCCGCCCTCTTCTGACATCAGAGGGGGTGGGGTCACCTGTTTACGTCACCAGGTGGCCCCGCCCTCAGCTATATAACAGCTAACATCACATAAAGGATGCAGTCGGTGGGGACGCCTCCTATTGAGGCGGAGGTTTTTCTCTTTTTTTTTTCTCAGGACAGTCGGCGCTGTGATTGAAGATGAATGGACATCGCTGGATACTTTTTTTTTTTTTTAAATAAAGGAATTGTCCAAAACTGTCTCCTGTCATTTTTTACTTTTTTTACACTTTTTTGGTGAATGAGTAGGGGTACAATGTACCCAATACCCATTCACATAGGGGTGGGTCGGGATCTGGGTGTCCCCTTGTTAAAGGTGGCTTCCAGATACCGATAAGCCCCCCACCCGCAGACTCCCACAACCACCGGGCAAGGGTTGTGGGGAAGAGGACCTTGTCCCCATCAACATGGGGACAAGGTGTTTTGGAGGGGACCACAAAGCACCCTCCCCATGTTGATGGCATGTGGCCTGGTACAGTTCAGGAGGGGTGTGGCACTCTCTCGCCCCCCTCCCCCCTTTTCCCATGGCCTGCCGGGTTGTGTGCTCGGATAAGGGTCTGGTATGAATTTTGGGGGGGCCCCACAACATTTTTTTTTGCCGTGGAGTTCCCCTTAAAATCCATACTAGACCCTAAGGGCCTGGTATGGACTGGGGAGGAGGGAACTCATGACTTTTTTTTCTTAATTCTGTCATAGGGTTCCCCTTAACCTCTTCAATACACTATATTATATATTGTACACTGCACTATATACCCTGCACTGTATTATACATACTACACTGACTGCGCTATATACTCTGAACTGCAGTATATATACTATACAGACTGCACTATATACTCTGAACTGCAGTATATATACTATACGGACTGCACTATATACTCTGCAGAAAAATTGGACCTTGGGTGTTGGTGGTGCCAGAACACTGTAACCCCTCAGTTACTCTTGTTGGGTGCAGGAACCTGCCCTGCTGTTAAATATTATATCAAAAATTGTCATTACATGCCCCAGTCAAACAGGGGCAGAAAAATTGGGCCTTTGGTTTTGGTGGTGCCAGAACACTGTAACCCCTCACAGTTACTCTTGTTGGGTGCAGGAACGGGCCCTGCGGTTAAATATTATTTAAAAAATTTTAATTACATGCCCCTGTTAAACCGGGCAGAAAAATATATCCTTTAGTTTTAGTGGTGCCACAACACTGTAACCCCTCACAGTTACTCTTGTTGGGCGCAGGAAATAGGATAGGCAACATAGTCAGTCTTCAAAGGACCCCAGATCCATAGCAAATTCAATCAGTTACATCATCATCAGGTGCTGATTCATTTATAAATGTGAGCCTATCAACAGAGTCTGTGGACAGGCACACTCTTTAATCTGTTACAAACCCTCCAGCAGCACTAAATGTGTGTTCAGAAAGCATGCTGGATACAGGACAGGCCGGTAGCTTGATTGCATATTGAGCAAGTTCTGGCCATTGGTCCATCTGCAAGACCCAGTAACCAAGTGGATGCTCTGTTGGAAAGGTCTCCAAGTCTGCTTTTGTCCCTAGATATTCTGCACCATATAATGCAGATGCAATGGTTGCTTGAATAAGACCTTGCCACTGAGGACTGAAAAATTGTTTAAAGGCATCGGTCAGCCGGCCACCTTCTCCGCCGCTCTTCCTTTGACCGAACGAAGCCTCAGAAACACAATGTCCAGCACCAGGAAATGGTAACCTCCCAGGGTCTGGAAATGTGTTACACAAACAGCCAGTAATGATCCCTCTCCCTGATACCACAAATTCTAGGGTCCTTTCGCAGGCTTTGCAGAATCAGGGAGGCCATGCAGCGTAAGTTTGCAGAGGCATTAGATTTTAAGTCTGAGTCACTAAGGATCACATTATCCGTAACTACCTCCTCCCAGCAACGTACAACTTATTGGGTTTCTGGGGACTGAGGCGTGGTGGCCAAACAAGCTCAAACACTGAAACCTGTCCTGCATTCTTTTCAGCTGCCAGCAGAGTTACCCAGTGTGCCATGAAGGAAAGGTAACATTCCTGCCCATGCCTGCTGGACCAGGAGTCGGCGGTAATATGAGCCTTATGCCCTGTACACATGGTCGGATTTTCCCACGAAAAAGGTGCGATCGGATTGTCTTGTCAGAAATTCCAATTGTGTGTGGGCTCCATCGGACTTTTTCTGTCGGAATTTCCAACACACAAAGTTTAAGAGCAGGATATAAAATTTTCCCACAACAAAATCCGATCGTTTAAATTCCGATCGTGTGTACACAAATCCGACACACAAAGTGCCACGCATGCTCAGAATAAATTAAGAGACGAAAGCTATTGGCTAGTGCCCCGTTTATAGTCCTGATGTACATGTTTTACGTCACCGTGTTCAGAGCGATCGGATTTTCCGACAACTTTGTGCGACCGTGTGTATGCAAGACATGTTTGGCACAAAATCCTTTAGAAAAAATCCGACGGATTTTGTGGTCGGAATGTCCGATCAATGTCTGATCGTGTGTACAGGGCATTACTGCTGACCGCTCTCTCCAACGAGGCCAAAACATTGCCTTCCACATGACGGTAGAAAGCCGGAATGGCCTTACGTGAAAAAAAATGTCATTTTGGAACCTGCCACTGTGGTACAGCACATTCCACAAATTCACGCAAGGGGGAGAGTCAACCAGCTGAAAAGGCAGTGCTAGCAATTTGGCCAAGCTAGCATTTAGACGTTGAGCATGTGGATGGCTGGGACTGAATTTCTTTTTACGGTTCAGCAACTGGGGTAGGGAAACTTGCCTGCTGACATCAATTGGTGGTGTACTGCTAGCAGATTGGCTGCAAGTACTTGTGACACCTATTGCTATACCTTCATTCCTCTCAGTGAAGGTTTTTGAGAGGACTGGGGGTATAGTAGGGTTGGAGATCCCAGATGAGAAGCAAGGAGAAGTCCGCCTTTTTCCATGATGTGGGTCTTTCAAGTGCTGTTGCCAACGGACTGCATGGCAGGTCGTCATATGTCTGGACAAGCATGTGGTGCCCAAGCGGCTGCTATTCTGGCCACGCTTGATCTGCTTCAGACATAGGTTGCAAACAGCAATCTGCTGCACACGTATCGAAAAAGGCCCACACCAAGGAACTTTTATAAGTCAACGGGGAGTCAGCAGCGTCCTGCACATGTGGAGCTCTGCGGTGTGATGCAATAGGGTGGCTGCCCTTAAGCTGCCCCCTGGAGGACATCCTGCCTCATTGGAGTAGTGCCTCCTCCTCCTCCTCTTTCTCACTTTCCTCCTCTCTTCTCTGAGGCACCCAAGTACAGTAAGTGATCTCATCATCCCCTCCCTCCTTGTCATTGGAGCAAACTTGGCAGTATGCTGCAGCTGGAGGAACATGACTGCCAGTTTTTTGTCCTTCTGCAGCACCCCCTCTCCCTAGGCTCACATTACTCCCTTCCTCAACCTGGGAACCCACATCGGAGCCTTCAAATCATTGCGCATCCTCCGGAAGCATGTAACCAACACAGTGGTCGAATAATTCTGGGGACTCCTTCGTGCATGATTGTGGGGGTATGGAAGCAGTAACTGTGGACAAGGAGCAGGTGGATTAGGCCACTTTGGCAGCTGCGTTGGAAGGCAAACTACTGAGCCTGGGTGACAGAGGATGGGGAGGATGAGGACAGCTTCGTTATCCACTCCACCAGCTCTTCTGCATGTTGTGGCTCAAAAACAAGGCCAGCAGCAGAAAAAAAGGACAAGCGTGCCCCATGGTAACCTGCAGAGGATGCACCATGTCCACAACCACCACTGTTGACTGTAGACACAGAGGCTGCTTGCCCTCTTTTAGTGGCCTGTGAGCCTCTCCTTAGTGGCCTTCCAGACATGATGTTTTTTAGAAACAGTACACCACCGAAAGCACTGTATTTATAGGCTACACTGAATGCAGAGTATATATATTTCCTGGCCATACCTCACGTCAGCACACAATGGGTTAATGCCTCATCTAGCGCCCGCATGACCACCTTTTCCTAGCTGAATAAAAGACAGCCCCTCCCCCACTGGCGTGTTCTTTTTTTCTGGTCTGCTCCAGGCCAACTGTGGATTGCAGTGGTAAGTACTTTGTTTGCTGCAAGGATATCCCCCCTACCTAGGGTTGCCACATCATCCCTTTAGTCCAGGACATATATTAATTACACAAGGTTCTGAGGCCAATTTTGAACCCCGCCCCCACCTTGGGTATTCAGATCACATCTCTATAATGCTAATTCCAGCGTACAAACCATTGCTTACACTTGTGAAACCGGTTCAAAAACAAATCACAGTATGGCCAGATAATGCTACCCCAGTACTGCAGGACTGCTTTCAGGACACAGATTGTAACATGTTTAAAGAGGCAGCCACTTACAACAATCATACAGACTTACAAAAGTACACTGAAACAGTGACTGCTTACATCAAAAAGTGCTTAGATGATGTGTCAATCACCAAGATTATCACCACACGTGCCAACCAGAAGCCATGAATGACAGCAGAGGTTCGTGGGCTGCTAAAGACCAGAGATAAGGTATTCAGATCAGGAGATAAAGCAGCGTTCAAAATAGCAAGAGCCAATCTGTCTCATGGCATCAAGAAGGCAAAACAACAATATGCTCAAAAAATCAATCAACACTTTAGCGACAGCAAAGATACACAGGCCCTGTGGCAAGCCACCCAGACCATCACAGACTACAAGCCCCTGCCACAGGCCAGTGACAATGATACTTCCCTCCCAGATGCACTCACTCATTTTTTTGCACGGTTTGAGATGCAGAACCAAACACCTTCACAAAAACTACCCACATCCCAAAACGACCAGGCGCTCTGCTTTTCTGCAGCCGACGTAAGGAATCAACTGACAGAAGGCTGGTGGCCCTGATCGTGTACTGAGAGACTGTGTTATACAGCTGACAGATATCCCTACAGATATCGTTAACGTTTCGCTGAGCCAGGCAGTTGTCCCTACATGTCTTAAATCCACCATCATAATTCCAGTGCCAAAGAAGACACCTGTGTCCTGTTGCAATGTCTATCGTCCCATAGCACTAACTTCAATAACGATGAAGTGCTTTGAGAGGTTAGTCATGCATCACATTAAGTCCAGTCTTCCATACACGCTGGACCCATATCAGTTTGCATACCATCCAAACCGTTCCACGGACGATGCAGTATACTCTGCCCTCCTCCTGGCCCTTACCCACTTAGAAAAGAATGACTCTTCTGTTAGAATGCTGTTCATTGACTTTAGCTCAGCATTTAATACAATAATTCCTCAGCATCTTATCACTAAATTTAACTTGCTGTGCCTCAACCTGCTCCTCTGTAATTGGATCCTGGACTTTTTTAAGTGGAAGACCTTAGTCATTCCGTGTTGGTTGCAGCACCTCGAGCACTACCACATTGAGCGCGGGTGCCCCACAGGGGTGTGTGCTCAGCCCGCTGCTCTTCACACTGCTGACCCATGACTGTACTGACAACCATATCATCAAGTTTGCGGATGACACAACTGTGGTAAGTCTCATCAGCAACAATGATGAAACACTCTACAAAGAGAAGGTGGCACAACTGGTTAAATGGTGTAGTAAAAACAACCTGTCACTTAATGTAAGCAAAACAAAGGAGGTTGTGATGGATTTCAGGAGAAATTCTGTTGATCACCCCCCCACTGACCATCGATAGCTTGACTGTGGAGAGAGTCAGTAATACTAAATTCCTGGGAGTGCACATCTCAGAGGATCTTACCTGGACAACCAACATCACATCACTAACCAAGAAGGCACAACAGCGCCTATATTTTCTCTGCTGCCTTAAAGAAGCCACAAGCCAGTCTTCCTCCACCCATCCTTATTGCATTCTATAGAGGAACTATTGAGGGGGTGCTGACCAGATGCATCATTGTCTGGTATGGGAACTGCAGTTCTGCTGACCGCAAGGCCCTTCAGAGGGTAGTAAAGACAGCTGAAAAGATTATTAGTGTCTCTCTCCCCTCCATCCTGGACATTTTCCATACACGATACTTCAGCAAAGCTATCAGTATCGTGAAGGATCCTACTCATCTTTCCCACAGTCTCTTCCAGCTCTTGCTTTCAGGTAGAAGGTACCGGAGTATAAAAACCCGGACTGTCAGACTGCTCAAGTTTTTTCCCCCAGGCTGTAGGAGCCCTCAACTCCAATCCTCTTTGAAACCTCTTCTACAACCTATACAGTATATTGTGACCAGGAATCTCACTTCCCCTCCTTTTCACTCTTGAATATGCACTAGACACTTTTATAAACACTCGCTGCTATAAACACTCTTAAAAATACAGTATATGTACAATTACGTAGTTCCCAGATGTGTATAGGCTTATAAGTTATTCGCTGTGTTTTATTCTTTGAAAATTTATAATTATGTTTAACCTCTTTCCAATCAGCGTCATTATACTGCGGGTCGGCCGTAGGTGTACGTTGGTCTGTGCAGGGAGGCTAGCGGGCGCGCACGCCGAGGGAGCGTGCACGCGGGTCCAGCGGACCCGATGTCCGCCGTCAACTCGCGATTGCGTTGTACAGAGGCAGAACGAGGAACTGCCTATGTAAGCAAGGCAATTCCCCGTTCTGCCTAGTGACATGTCAGAGATCTTCTGTTCACCGTCATCGGGAACAGCAATCTCTGTCATGTCCTAGGTAGCCCATCCCCCCTACAGTTAGAACACACCCAGGGAACACAGTTAACCCCTTGATTGCCCCCTAGTGTTAACCCCTTCCCTGCCAGTGACATTTATACAGTAATCAGTGGCTATTTTTAGCTGTGATCGCTGTGTAAATGTCACTGGTTGCAAAAAAAGTGTCAAAAGTGTCCGATCTGTTGGTTGCAATGTCGCAGTTCCGCTAAAAATTGCAGCTCGCCACTATTTCTAGTAAAAAAAATAAATTATAATAAAAATGCCATAAATGTATTCCCTGTTTTGTAGACGCTATAATTTTCCGCAAACCAATCAATATACGCTTATTGAGATTTTTTTTTTTTACCAAAAATATGTAGAAGAATAAATATTGGCCTAAACTGATGAAGATTTTTTTTTTTAATTTGGGATATTTATTATAGCAAAAATGAAAAAATATTTATTTTTTTTCAAAATTGTCTGTCTTTTTTTGTTTACAGCGCAAAAAATAAAAACCGCAGAGGTGATAAAATACCACCAAAAGAAAGCTCTATTTGTGGGTAAAAAGGGACATAAACTTTGTTTGGGTACAGTGTTGCATTACCGCGCAGATGTCGGTTAAAGCGACGCAGTGCCGTATCGAAAAAAAGGGCCTGGTCATTGAGTAGCCAAAACCTTCCGGGGCTTGGGGGTTAATTAGAATGTATTACCATGGTCCTGTGACATATGACATTTAGTTCTACCGTATGTCCTCACGTGTAGTAGAATGACAATAGAGCTTGATTTTTTTTCTTAGTTAAAGGGACAGGGTCACTTTAAAACATTAATACCCGTTAATAGGATTATTTACATAAGGCTTACATTAACATATAGATCTACAGAAGTTAAAAAGGACAATAATGTGTCGTTCAATTAGAAAATAACTTTACATTACACATCACATTAAAACAACTTGCTATGCATAAAATACTTTATCTAATTTTACCCAGATTATGCAACTTGTTCTGCCAAACGCCCACATTCAGCCGTATGTATATTTGTAATCTGTTTTCTGCCTCAGTAAATTATCTGTGCCTATAATTCCGAACCGCCTCTTTTGATGTAGAACGGCGTGCCCAACTGCGTGCACAATCAGACTCTGAATATTCCTTTAAAGGGCCAATTGTTTCTAGAAAGACCTTTGTTATGCGTTAATGAATGTGGAACTCTGTGCTGGTGAACGTGATTTCAGGAATGGATGGGGCCCCCATCTCCACAGCCATGACTTAGGGCATTGGCGTGAGCGTAGGTGACTCCGTTCATACAGAATGAGAGTAGAGGGTGACATATAAAATATTCTTTACGTCATTGTAAAGAGCAGTGTGGGCACATGGCATTTAAAGCTCAACTGCAGCAATTAGCTAAGTTACCGATTTTTTGAACTGCCAATGGATTTTCAATTCTGTCCAGCAACTTTTGCGATTTACACACCTCTGCCAGACAGCACAGCAGCTATTATTATTGCACTTATTGAACAAATATAACAAAATACCTTTAATAGTATATTAAACAGACCAAAAGGGAGCAAGTAAGAGAATTTTTATGTTAGGCTAGGTTGACATTGTTGCGTTTTCCTCCCCATGTTAACGTGCATTGCGTTATTGCGTTATGGCAGCCCTTTCATTTCTAAAATCTACAGCACAATTGCATGTGCTATTTTTTTTTTTTTTTTATGTGGCGCACTGCTGGGCACAGTAGTGCTTTACTGTGCATTAGATTGCAAAGCTGGGTATGTCCCTTAGCAGGGTGCATTGGGGTGCCTTTGAGAATGAATGACACCGCAGGACATCAATGTGCAAAATATGCATTTTCAGCTGAGCCTTATGCCTCGTACACACGATCGGATTTTCCGACGGGAAATGTGTGATGACAGGCTGTTGGCGGAAAATCCGACCGTGTGTATGCTCCATCGGACAATTGTTGTCAGACTTTCTGCCAACAAATGTTGGCTAGCAGGATTTTCCAAGCGTGTGTACACAAGTCCAAAGTACAAACACGCATGCTTAGAAGCAAGGACGAGCCAGAAGTGGTCGGTCTTGTAAACAAGCGGTCGTAATGGAGAATTAACATTCAAATTATGAAATCTAGAAATGCAGCGCACATTTTCTTCTTCTTTAATGGGATAATAATGAACCTGCTTTGCTGGTGATACTGATGGAGTTATTGCAAACACATTTTCAAAGGCTTTTTTCTTTAGTGATATCAAGAATAATATTATTATGCTTTTTTTTTTTTTTTTTTGGGGCAAGTTACCACAACACCATTATCCCTTAGTTTTTAAGATCAGAAACAACTATGTTGGTGTCCCTTGTTAATTTTACATTGTATTTTTTAAAATGTAACTGCCTACTCCCAAACTGTCATTTGAAGTAAAACACATAGCTAAGTATTATTCGAGAGCTGAAAAAAACATGTAGTACGTCATTACGTTCGTGATTGTCGGCCAACAATTGTGTGCCGTGTGTATGCAAGACAAGTTTGGGCCGACGCCCTTCGAACAAAAGTCCACGGTTTTGTTGGCCAACAATCCGATCGTGTGTAGAGTTTACAAATCATTATGGTTTATACCCACTGTGGACTTTTATGATGCCCCAGGATAAAAAAACACACCAATACAATGTTAAAAATTTGGGGGAAATACTATCCCCTTTTCAATTTATTAATACAGATGATTAAAACTAGACATAAGCCAGACTACAATATTGTGGCATAAAAGAAAAGAAATGGCATCCCCACCATAACTGTATACCAAGGGTCTCCAAACTTTCTAAACAAAGGGCCAGTTTATTGTACTTCAGACTTAAGGGGGGGGGGGGGTCTGACTGTGGCCATTGGTAGTAGATCCGACGTCAGTGGGGATAAACAATTCCCCATCTTTGTTGTCAGTGGGAGGAATTGTGCCCCATCGTTGGTCTCATTGGGAGGAATTGTGCCCTATCTTTGGTGCCATCGGGCCTCATTGTTGGTGTCATTGTGAGGAATTGTGCCTCATCTTTGGTGTCACTGTAAGGATTTCTGCCCCATTGTTGATGTCATTGGGAGGAATTCTGCCCCTTCATTGGTGTCAGTAGGGGGAATTATGCCCCACTGTTATGCCCCGTACACACGGTCGGATTTTTTCCGACGGATGTTGGCTCAAACTTGTTTTGCCTACACACGGTCGCACAAAGTTGTCGGAATTTCCGATCGACAACCACGCGGTCATGTACACCACGTACGACGAGACTAGAAAAGGCCGGTTCAGAACCAAGCGCGGCACCCTTTGGGCTCCTTTTGCTAATCTCGTGTTAGTAAAAGTTTGGTGATAGACGATTCACGCTTTTTCAGACTCGTGGCTTTCAGACCGTTTTCTGCCGTTCAGTTTGTGCATGTGGGTTTGTATCTGCTCTTCAGTGCGTGCAAGCAAGTTCCGCGTGACTTTAAGGAGTCATTGTATTCTTGTTCGTTCGTTACTGGTTTTCAGGTCGCTCTTCACAGGCCTTGCTGTTCTTCAGTGCGTTCTGTTACTTCGTTCTGAGCAGCCGACCGTTTTCTAGCCATGTTTCGTATGCGTACTCCTCGTACAGTTCGTGCTGTGCGGGGGCTTGGTGTTGGGGTCCTGACCTTGACACAAGTCCAGTCCATGAACAGGGTGGGGAGGAGTTCATGGACCAAGAATTGGTTGCCTTAGCGTGACCAGTTCTCTCATATGCCTTTGCTTCGTGAGATCCGTGAGAATAATCCTGATGATTTCAGGAACTTTCTCAGGATGACGGACCCCGTGTTTCACCGTTTGTTGGCTTCGCTGACCCCCTATATCAGCAGGCAGGATACCTGCATGAGGCAAGCCATCACTCCGGAGCAGAGGTTGGTCGCTACCTTGCGGTATTTGGCCACAGGGAGAAGCCTGCAGGACCTCAAGTTCTCGATAGGCATCTCCCCCCAGGCTCTTCTTTGTGGACATTTACTGCTTGTGTTTGTTTGAGCTGACCCTGACAGAAATGTGTGGAGTCCAGAAAATGTCGTGATTGTGTAACCTTACAAAGCACTGTTGGCTGTTATTTACTACATGCAAAGACACTTTGCACTACTACACTGAAACTGCACTTGTAGTGCAAAGAGTATTTGCCCTTAGGAAATTACCCCCATTTTCTCATCAAACAACAATTACATCACCCCAAAAATGTTGTAGCGTTGAGACAATAATCCACACATTCTTGATGAACAATCTTTTTAATACCTGCACAATCACATGTGCATTTACCAAAGGTTTTTCTGACAAACCGACATGTTTGTTGTATAACAATTTTTGTGGTGTCATTATCCAAAATGAAAATGTCCATTTTATAGAAAACAGGCATGTGTAAAACCAACAAGAAAAGACACAAATCTTGATCTTAAAAAGTTCACATTAGGTAGAACCTGAAGGCTATAGCAGACATGAGTATTTAGGAACTGGGTTTGATATTGCGTTCAGATGGGGGGGAAATCACCCCAGGAAAAGCCAAATTTGGAAGATGCACACAAATTTCACAATGTCAACATGTGCTATCTGCCATCAGGGGGGATCAAGGGACGTGTTTTGGGGGAGAAAGCCCTTCCTCACCACTACTTTATTATTGAGGAAGGGGTTGCACCCCCAAAACGCGTCCATTGATCTCCTGTGATGGCAGATAGCACATGTTGACACACTGTGTACATCCTCCAAATTTGGCTTAGGGAAAAATCACAAAAAGATTTAGCACATTGTATCACACAAAAGAAGAAAGTGATTTGGAGGGGCTTTAAACTCGCCCCAAAACATCAATGATGTTTTTATATTTTGGAATAACATCATTGATGTTTTGATTGATGTTTTCCAATTGTAAATTACACCCCATGATCTCCCCGATCAGGATCTGGGCACTTTCGGATGTGAAAGGATCTTCATCCACACCCTCATGATCACCTAAAAAGAGAGGAAACCCAAAATAAATTAGGTTTCAAAAAAATGCCGCCATCCATCTCTTATCTGAGCCTGTGGTCGCAGACACTCACCTGTTGTGGTGACTAGTTCCACCACGTCTTCTTCCTCCTGCTCATCTTGTGTTGTTGGGATTTCACCTTCTTCCAGAGGGGGGGGGGCTCTGGCCTCCTCGGATGAGGGGTGTCCTCCGAGTCTTTTATCCCCTATGTAAAACAAAAATGGTATAATTAGCACACAGATATTTGATGGCAGAACTATAAAGATGAAACATTGCTTGGAAGTGGGGTACAATTGTCGGTTTTAGCCGAGTTCCAAGATGTAGCTTTTTTAGTGTCCTTTGTCAACCTCCAATACTTTACCTGTTTGGTACAAAATTCACAGATGTAGCCCCCCCCTATAGTATAAACTGGAGCACCTGTGTGGCCCCCCTAATAAAAATGGTGTTCTGGGGTCCCACACTAGTGCTCCAGTGTCCAGATGTGAAAACAGCTGCTCAGTGTCCTCTCCTTACACAAAATCTAGTTTGCATTTCATTCTAGTAACAAAGCCATCTACACAACCCAATTCTTTGAAGACAAGTATAGGGCCTCAAAATGGTGGCCAAATGCATATGGCCTAAACAATGGTATTTTATAGTCCGAAAGAAAAATGAGTGATCCGAACGAATAATGTGCCCATGAACATGAAAGTTGCCATTTTAAACTGTACAACAGTTCCTAAAAGCACATGGAGCAGCACGAACGTAATAAACACCAAAAAAATAGGAACACAGCACAACTACTTACTTTTTTGCAGCACTCTCCGGATCTTTCTGTACTGCTCATGTTCTCGTAATTTGAGGTCCGACCACCGCTTCCTGAGCTGATATTTCGATCGTCGTACCCCGAAATTCCGGTGCAGACTCCTGACCACTTTCGCCATGATCTTGGCCTTTCGGACATTGGGGTTGGGGTAAGGCCCATATTTTCCCTCATAGTCGGCCCTCTTCAGGATGTCCACCATCTCCAACATCTCCCCAAAGGACATATTTGAGTCCTTTAACCTCCTTCTGGATCGGGACGTTTCAGGCTCCAGCCTTTCCTCCTCCTCCTCCTCGTTGCTACAGTTAGCACGATTCTGCTGTCTATCAGCCATGTGCTCTTCACCCACTGCGCCGAACGAAAAGGGGCGGGGAATAGACTAGAAAGAACGTCAGGGGCGGGCGGAGTTATACGCATGCGCAGTGTGTATAAAGCGTAACACGCGCGTCTTACGTACGATCTGTGAGCAGAGGAAGGAGCATCGGAGACGCCGATCGTGCTAACGAAGGTAGGATCTAAACTTGGGCCTATACTGCTTCGAAATGGAAGCCTATATTGTAACAAGATTAGGGGAGTTTGGCCTGACATTAGGGTTTGTCTTGTGTTGTGTCTTGCAGAGAAAATGGATGGCTTCAATGACCACAACGTCCTTCCCCTGTTCATAGACAAGTACAGGGAGCTGCCCTGTCTGTGGCAGGTCAGACATCCCCATTACAACCACAAACAGAAGAGGCAGGCAGCGCTGGAGAAACTGCTGGAGTTGGTGAAGCCCACAGCAACCATCCCTTATTTGAAAGCTAAAATTGGTGGCCTGAGGAGCACATATCTTAGGGAGCGCAAGAAGGTCACAGATTCCCAGAGGTCCGGAGCTGCAGCAGATGACGTTTATGTCCCCAGGCTGTGGTACTATGAGAGACTGCGATTTCTGTCAGACCAGACTGAAGTCAGGGAATCCCTCTCTACTCTTCCTTCCACGCTTCCTTCCACCCCAGCTGAGGCTTCCGATGTCCAACCTGGGCCTTCCAGCCAGGAAGAAGTGGAGGAGCCCAGCTGGAGTCAGGTATAGCATTGTTCTACAGATTTCTGGTCAATAAATAAATGATGTTTATTAGATGTTATTATTGATCACTAATTGCTGCTTGAAAGTGTTTTACATATCAATAGACAGTAGTGGGCACCCAAAATTGGGACAAGAATGAAAACTGCTGGGCTCACAATGATAGTCTGTTATATTTGTTAACATTCAATTTGCAGCAGTGAGGAAGTGAAAATTGTGTGTGATTGATGAATAAAATACTAAAACTATGTCCCTTTTTCATACACAGGAAGACCTCAGCCAGGAGGAGGCTGTGGAATGTGGCAGTCAGGAGGAGGCGGGGATTAGTGGCAGCCAGGAGGAGGCGGGGCTAAGTGTCAGCCAAGAGAAGCCTGGGACCAGTCGCAGCCTGACTGAGTCTCAGGTTCCTCCCCTCCGCCTGTCATACAAAAGGGCCAGGAAGATGACTCCCAGTCCTGTGCAGGATTCAGCATACAGGCTGATCCAGGAGGCTTCTGCGTCCCTCAGAGCCTTCCCCAGTCCTGCAGAGGCCTTTGCATGGCTGCCACAAAATTGCAGGGCATGCAGGAGGGCCAACGCAGGATCTCTGAGGACCTGATTTACAAAGTCCTTCGGAAGGGGGAGAGTGGGGAACTGACACCCAAGACGGATGTCATGGAGATGGACGATCCTCCTCCTCCTCCTGCTGCCACAACTCCACCACCACAGCCAAAGCCTGGAAGGAAGCATGGAAGGAAGACCTGAGAGTGATGACCCTGTGTTCAGTCTGGTCTGACAGAAGCTGCAGTCTCTCGTATGACCACAGCCTGGGGACACAGATGTCATCTGCTGCTTTCCGGATCTCTGGGACTTCTGGACCAGACTGCCCTCCCTAAGATATGGACTCCTCAGGCCACCAATTTTGCTTTTAAATAATTGATGTGTGCCCTGGGGGTCCAAGGCTTCGCCAATTTCTGCAGTTTCTCCAGCGTTGCCTCCCTCTTTGTTTTTTTATAGTTGTGACCCCTTAATAAAAAAATTTTCGGAAAATTCTACTCTCCTGTGTGTGTTTTCATCCAAAAAGGACAGTTTGTTGGTGACGATTCAGGTACATTTCTAAAAACATAAAATGTGAAAATAACAAGGGACAACAACACCAAACAATCTCCTACAGATTAAATACAACAACATATAATGGTGTTGTGGGAACTTGTCACAAAAAACACACAAACATTTTCGGGAGTACAAATCCAAATCATCAAAAAAAAAAATTTTAAAAAGAGAAACACAAAAAAAGAATCTACATTAAAGTCAAAAAAAAAAAAAAAATATGTTGTCAGATGTGAGAAATCAAAATATATTGAGGGAATCCTGATAAATAGTAACGAAAGAAGTATGTGAGAAGTGTGTGTGAATATGAGCATCAAAACTACTTCATTCTTGTCACATTATAAAGAAGAAGAGAGTGCGCTGTATTAAACCATTTTTAACATTGCAGCGTGACGAAAGTGCTGTATCCATTGCGAACGCTAAGTTTACCAGAACGAGCTGTCCCGTGTCGGAATTTCTTCTGAGCATGCGTGGCACTTTGTGCGTCGGAACAGGCCACACACGGTCGGAATTGACGCGATCGGATTTTGTTGTCGGAAAATTTTATCTCCTGCTGTCCAACTTTGTGTGTCGGAAAATCCGATGGAAAATGTCCGATGGCGCCCACACACGGTCGGAATTTCCGACAACACGCTCCGATCGGACATTGTCCATCGGAAAATCCGACCGTGTGTACGGGGCATTAGTATCAATGGATGAAAATAGTGCCCCAAGGCCTGGATAAAAGCAAGCAAAGGGCTGCATCTGGCCCCCAGGCTGTAGTTTGGAGACCACTGCTGTATACCATAACTGTATACCATGCACATGTATAATAAAGAATTAGTTTCTAACATGGTAGTAAATCTCATCAATAAGTGTAAGATCCACTTTGGTTATAAGTGTTGTTCCTAAACATGTTCCGCAAGAATCAATGCCTGCTTCCTCATGAGGAAGGTAGGTGGGCGAGCCGCTCAAGTTTTTCAATAAAATATATTCACTCTATACTGGATGCAATCCCAAGTGGCAAGGCCAAGTCCCCTCAGTGAGGAAGCCAAAGCACTGAGATGGTTGGAGGCAGGTGGCCCCCACGCCTCCAAGATGCAAAACAAATCCTCCCCCTGTGCAGGCTCTGTTGCTGTGTTCTTTGGAGTCCCCAGAAAATCCATGACACAGCAGATGGTGTATTACTATTTTTCTCTTCCCCCTTGTTACGGCCAGCTATTTTCTGGGTCCCTGTAGGCTCCCCACGTCTGCAGTTGCGGGATACCTGCAACCATCTCTGGTCTAGATGCCTAGGAAGCTGCAGCATTCCCAGGAATGGATGTACAAAGAGGCAGCTTAAGATACACGGTCACCCCACTGGAAAGGAAGTATTCTGGGGCCGCTAGCACAGTGCCTCCCACAGTTACTGGGGCTGAAGATGAAGCTGTGTGCTCTTGGGCTTTCATTCGGTGTTTCGCATGCCAGGAACAATGAAGGGGTACCCACACCTGATGATAGCTAATGTGCCCAATCACTGCTGTTTCATAAGGCACAGACTCTCTAAACACCTGAGAGTGGGATACACTGGAATTTATATCCCCTGGGCATGTTCAGGAGTCCTGGGGACTATGGGAGCCCAAGGGATTAGGTTAAAAAGAATTAACAGGGCCTGGACCCAACACTGAGCAAGATGGGCAATGAGGGAATCCACTACAATACTATAGAGCAGTGTTTCTCAACCTTTTTTTCAGTAAAGACACCCTTTAAAATTATAGACAGTCTCAAGGCACCCCATTCTAAAATGTAAAAAGCTATTCTTATGCCACGTACACACGATCGGACTTCTCGTTGGAAAAAGATATGACGGCTTTTCCGACGGGATTCCGCTCAAGTTTGCCTTGTATACACACGGTCACGCAAAAGTTTGCTGAAATTACGACCGTCAAGAATGCAGTGACGTACAACACTACAACGAGCTGAGAAAATGAAGTTCAATGCTTCCGAGCATGTGTCGAATTGTTTCCGAGCATGCGTAGGAATTTTGCACGTCAGAATTGCCACAGGCGATCGCATTTTCGAATAGGAACTTTTCCTGACCGTAAAATTGAGAGCATGCTCTCAATCTTTTGCTGGCTGGAATTACGCCAGCAAGAGACCGATGGAGCATACACACTGTCGCATTTTCCAACGAAAAACTCTCATCGCCCGAAATTCCGATCGTGTGTATGCGGCATAATAGTTTTACATAATGCGGCATCATTAAAACATGTAGGACACCCAACATTAGAGGTGATTTATTCTTCCAAAGCAAATACACTTCTACACACTAGTACAGACTAGTATTCCAATGTTTCTCTTCTCCCTCAGTTTCTCTCCATCACTCAGCTAATCTGACCCCAGTGTTGACAGAGAGGAGCAGGAGAGGGTCAAACAAGGATGCTGTGCAGGGGATCAATAACCTTATCAACATTGATAACATCACTGGTTGTTAGGACACCGGTGGCTGGAAAGTTGAAATGGTGCACAATAAAAACCTGTGGCTTTGTGTAACTAAGAGGCAGACTTGATCCACCCGTGGGCTTGTATACATTTCTGGGCAATTTTTTGGTATTTTGCCAAGGCACCCCTGAAGAAACCTCAAGGCACCCTGGTTAAAAAAGGCTGCTATAGAGCAGTTTTTCTCAGCTAGGGTGTCCAGGGGTTCCTTGAGATGTGGCTGATTAACCTCCCATTTGATGGTGCTTGTATATAGTTCTAGGGTTGGCAAATGCCACCTGGCAAAGCCAGTGACATAGCACCTTTTTATCTACTTGTAAGTGCGTTTTTTTTATCAACATTGTAAGGGTTGCATTCTTTCCACTAGCCACCAATGTAAGGCACTTTTCCCACTGTTCTTCGATGAATTGGTTTTAGCAGGGATTCCCTGAAACCTGAGAACTATTTTAGGGGTACTCTAGGATAAAAAGGCGCCACTGTGAAACTGAGTCTGCTGGGCTGCTACATCACACCTAAGATGGTGGTGCTAAACAGCAGTCTCTGTTTTTTATAACTTTTTTTTTAACAACAAGGTTGGTCTTTATTTGAGAAAATGATATACAGAATGTAGAAAAAAACGAAAATAGTGTGACAAGTACACAGTACAGTTATACATCGTACAGATATTATACAGCAGGCGTTATTAGTTCAGCATTTAAGTGTTGTACAGTTTGGTGTTACCAGGCAGGGGGGGGGGGGGACGTCAGCATAAAATACAGATAGTCAATGCACAATACATAGGGGGGGGGGGGGGTCAGCATATCCTCTACACACCACAAAGCCTGCCCAGCTCCACAGCCTTCAGAGACCCAGTAGGGAGGTCAGATCGGGTCAGTCCATGGTTGCCAGACTTTGGCGAATTTTTGGGGACAACCTCTACTTATATAAGTTAATTTATAGAGCGGTATGACCGCATTTATTGAGTCTTCCCAGGTTCTTATTGTAGGTGGACGACTAGACGTCCATTTCAACAGAATCACTTTTTTTGCATAGAATAAGAGTAGGGCCAGTAGTATCTTGGTGTAGCGAGGTCTCTGTTCGTCATCTTGGATACCTAACAGGGCCAATTCTGGCAACAAGGGAATTTCCAACTGTAGTCTGACCTGTATAAATTCCTCTATAGCAGCCCAATATCTGGAGAGTCGAGGACAGCTCCAGAACATGTGGATGTAGTCACTATCCAGCGACTGGCACCTCGGGCAATTCGAGGATTTCAACGGAAACGCTCTGTGCAGCCTCTAAGGGGTGAAGTACACCCTATGCAAAAACTTGGTTTGGATTAGTTTATCCCTAGAGGAGATCAATACCTGGAGACCATCATCAAAACACTCTTCCCAAGCTTCCCTGTCTAGGTTTGGAATATCTGTCTTCCACTTAACCCACAAGGCTTCCATCTTAGGTGAGCCTTTCTTAAGTATTGTAAAGTATAGCGTAGACAAGGGTTTTTGCAAGGCCTCTTGTGAGAGCAACTCCTCAACCGCATCTGCCTGAATAATCGGCGGGGTCGGAAATTGTGCTTGGAAGGCATGTCGCAGCTGATAGTAGCGAAAAAACATCCATCCCGGGAGATTATGCCTAGTCGCTAGTGTGCGGAATGGTATAAGGGTTCCTGACATTACAATATCTTTTAAAACCTTGATACCATATCTGGCCCAGACCTGCGGATCCGGAATGGTCCGAAAATGCGGGAGGGTGGAGTTCCCCCACAACGGGCAGAATGGAGACCACTGGCTGGCAGCCAAGAACCTTTTCCTAGCCATTCCCCAGACTCTTATAGTAGTTTCAGTGGGCACAGGCAAGGAGGGGTACGACGACGTCCCGCGGTAGGCCAGGTTGCTTAGTTCAGTAAGGGATCCCACGATAGCCGCCTCAAGACACACCGCTGCGTTAGCTCTAGATTGTTCGAACCACCACCTCACCGTGACCAGGACAGCCGCCCAATAGTACACCGTCAGGTTAGGTAAAGCTAGGCCACCGAAACTCACGGGGAGCTGCAAAGTAGTACGAGCTATACGTGGAGACGATCCCCTCCATAGGAAGGAGCCAATACACGTATCCAAATTTTTAAAAAAATTTTGGGGTATCCACGTCGGGCAGTTTCGGAACACATAATTGAGTTTGGGCAGGTATATCATTTTCAAGACATTAATCCTTCCAAGGAGATTTAGGGGTAGATTAGCCCATCGGGAACAGTGTTCTTTCAGTTGCGCGATTATTGGAAAAAGATTTAGGCGTTGATATGCTTGGGGTTCTCTAGCAATCTTTATACCTAGGTACGTAAATTCTTCTACCCATCTCAATGCTGTCTGAGGAGCCAGCTCTTTCGCCCGCCCATCTAAAGGGAAAAGGACTGATTTGGACCAATTTATACGTATCCCTGAGAACTGCCCAAACTCGTCAAAGGCCTCCAGAGCAGCCTCCAATGAGGGACCAGCATCCTGCAGGTAAAGCAGGGTATCGTCAGCATACAATGATATTTTCTCCTCCAGAGGGCCAATCCTGAGTCCCACTATACGGCTGGATTGCCGGACCAAAATCGCCAGGGGCTCCAGGGCGAGTGCAAACAAGCTGGGGGAAAGGGGACAGCCCTGCCGAGTGCCCCTCTGGAGGAGAAAGAAATCCGAGAGGGTATCATTTACTCGAATTCTTGCCCTAGGACCCTTATACAGAACCCGGAGCCAATGCATGAAGCGAGGGCCTATTCCAAACTTCCGCATGACCGCCCATAAGTACTCCCATTCAACAGAGTCGAAAGCCTTTTCTGCATCCAGAGAGGCTATGACTCTGGTTCCTCTGTTGTCATGGGCGGCAGCTAGATTCAGAAATAAGCGACGGATGTTTATGTCGGTACCCTTGCCCGGCATAAAACCGGTCTGATCAACCTGCACCAGGTCCTCCATCACCTTACCAATTCTAATGGCCAATATTTTGGCCAGTAATTTAGCATCTGCATTAATGAGGGAAATAGGCCGGTAGGAGGCGCAGTCCTCCGGGTCCTTGCCAGGCTTGGGCACCAACACAACAATCGCTTCGGATAACGAATCCGGGATGGATCCCAGTTCCGCTGACCGCAGCAGTAGCGAGGTAAGTCTTGGTGCCAAGAGTTCTTGGTATGTGGCATAGAATTCTATAGGGATGCCGTCCGGTCCAGGGGATTTCCCAGACTGCATAGCGCCCAATGCCTCCTGGACTTCCTCTAATGAAATGTCCTTATCTAGCTCCTCACGTTTCTCCTCCGTCAGGGAGGGGAAGGGAATCCTCTCCAGATACCGGAGTAGCTCCTCACCACTGAATCCCGCTCTAGCTGAGTATAAGTTCTGATAGAACTCAAGGAACCTTGCATTGATGTCCTCTGGGGTCGTCAATAGCCGACCATCCAGCGCCCTCACCCCTCCAATATGGGTGACACCATTCCTCCCCTTTGCTAACCAAGCCAATAGTCTCCCGTTCTTGTCCCCGAATTCGAATACTCTCTGTGCACTATCAAGCATAGATTTCCGAGTTAGCTCGACTCTTAGAAGGGACAGTTCCCTCAGAGAGTCTTGCCAGGGCACATAGTGGTTTTGATCAGGGTTTTGTATATACTCCTCCTCTTTCAACTTCGTCCGCACCTCCAGATCCCTCAGAGACTGCACAGAATCGCGTTTCTTGGCTGCAATGCGGGTCATATACTCCCCCCTAAGCCAGGCCTTAAAAGCATCCCATTGTACTAGAGGCCCGGTGGAACCTTCATTGTGTAGCCAAAAATTGCATAGAGCCTCTGGGAGCTCTTCCTGAATATCGGGGTCCATAATCCAGTATTTAGACAGCCTCCACACTCTTTCACCCACCACATGAGAGAGTCGGATAGTAACCGATACCGGAGCATGATCCGAGATACCTCTAGAAAGGATCTCAGAGGATTCAATCCTCCGAAGTAACGTAGAGGAGGCAAAAGCCAAATCAATGCGGGACATGGTCCGGTATGTGGTAGATAAGCATGTGAATGCCCTATCCGAAGGGTGGTAGTGGCGCCAAACATCCGTCATGTGGAAGGCGGAGGCCCAATGAGAGAGTCCATGCTGGGGAGGACCGGAAGCATGGAGTCTGTCAACATCTCTGGAAGGGGCCAAATTGAAGTCACCCATAAATAACACATTTTCGACATTATATAATACAACCTTTTGCATAAGTTCATGGAGGACAGCGACATCTGCCGGTGGTGGTAAATACAGCCCCACTATTACAAAAGGGATTTCAGAGATTAAGGCATGTAATAGAATGTATCTGCCCCCTGGGTCTAACTTCACCTCAACAATCTGAAATGGGAGGGATCTATGTACAAGGATACTAATGCCTCTCGCATAATTAGAGTATGGTGCATGGTAGTGCGCGCCCACCCAGGCCTTCTTTAGACTTAAAATGCGAGAACCGACAAGATGTGTCTCCTGGAGTATACACACTTGTGGGCGGAGTCTCCGCAGGTAAGCAAGTACCAGGGAGCGCTTAACTGCCGAGTTGAGGCCTCTCACATTCCAAGAAACCACCAAACACTTAGCCATGGGATAGGCGCGTCAATAAAAATAAAAATGGTATAATGTTAAATGTATACAGGAAAGATAATTTCAGGGGAAAACCTGTCCCTTCCAAGCCACACCGAGGATCCGTAACACACAGAACCTCAAAAAAATTGAGTTCCATGCGATAGGGATGTGCCCACACATATCTGTCTATACAGACCAACCGTGATTTTCGTTGATATGACTGATTTCTGATTGGGACTCTAAAACAAAGTTAATACTGCAGCTGCAGGAACAGATTCACAGGACTCAATCACTGTGTTTAAAATGTCCGTTCGGTGAAAAAGTTTATTACATGTTATTTTATACATAGATAAGAAAGGGGTGGTGTGAGATGTTATTATAAGCTAACAAATAGAAATATATTATTAAAAACTAGCGAATAGAACAATTGCAAAAGTAAAACCTTGAGAAGGGAGGGGGGAGTAGAGAGCGTTTAGTAGGAGAAGTGTCTGTGTGTTAGGTGAAGGTTACAGAACACATTTGAACAGAGAGAACAAAATGGATTCTCTTGTGCTTAAATGAACAGTACAATGAATGTCCATGTCATTTCCCCCCTTTTGTTTATTTGACACCATTCTTCTCCGCGTTACGTTCAGCCGATTGCTGGTAACTCCTGTTACATTGGCGCAGAGAGACGGCGTCCTGTTCAGCTCTCTCCTAGCTTTCTCACAATAATGGGTTCATCAGGACTGGTGGTACATTTGTTGGTACAGCGGGTAGTCACACAGAGGCATAGCCTGATGAGGAAGTAAATAACAAACATGAGAAATAGGAACATCACAATGTAAGCGCCTGGTTTCTGTAACCATGTTGCTATGCCATATAAAAAATCACCAAAACCTCCTAAACCCTGAAAGGGGTTCCATCCATCTTTAGCAATATCTCTGGCCTTATTCTGTAGTTCTCTTATCTTAGCAAGATGCCCTTTAATAATGTCCTCATTATCAGAAATGTATATACAACAGTCAGTGCGAAATATCTTACACATCCCACCTTGAGCTGCAGTGAGATAATTTAGCGTTAATCTGTGCTCTAATACTACTTTTTTAAGCTGAGCCATTTCTTCATTTAATAAACCTATATCAGTGGTAGTAAGGTTAATAATCTCATCTACAATTCTAGTGTAATTATTTAGTCTTTTCATTGCTTCAATTCCCCATCCTGTCCAGGAAGGGAACCATGACCATGCCATGTCACCTTCAGTGAACAGCTCTCTTTTGAACACTAAAGGGTATTCTGGACTTTGATCTGGTCGCACTGTATCTTTGCGAACAGCCAAAGCAGGTACTAACTTCCCAATGTAACATGTACCTGTAACATTAGTAGGAATCCAGGCGTAAGCTTTATTTCCACATATATAATATAACCCTCTACGTATGGACGGTATGCCTGCTCCTAAAAAACTGGAAGCAATAACATGGAATCTCAGGAAACCGATATTTTCACATATTGGGAACTGTGAGCAATTTGTACTATAAAGGGTTCTATTTAGTTCTGGATCTGGGATATAATAATATTGACCATAGTTTCCTCCATAAACTGTAATTTTTGCTCCAGTGCAATCTGAATTGCCCAACCGTCTACATTTAGTGTTAAACGGGCATGTAATGTTTAAACAAATCTGTGGAGTGTTTATCTGTTTCGAAACCATCAAAGTTACTGATCTGTGCTCATTAGCTGTGGAGACTATGTATGAGCCATTTATTCTGGTCCTGTTTAAATCAGTGAAATTGAGAGGCATTGCTATCATGGGTATTGTTCCTGTATGGGGATGTAAGTGAGAACACACCCAGCAGTTACTAGCGTTGCTATGGGTTGCATACAATTTTAACATTTGGATGAAAGGGTTATTTTTCCATGTCTCAGTTCTCACAAACAACAAAAAGAAAAGAAACATTATCATCTTTTTTTCAAAGGATATCATCACTTCAGGATTTTCTTGCAGTGACTGGCGTGAATCCAGGTGGGCTTTCCTTCCAACTTGACAGCAGAACTGGTTGTCAAAAGCACCAAATGTGGTCCGTCAAATTTTGGTTCTAGTGGCTTTCTGACGTGTCGCTTGACCACCACCCAGTCACCTGGTTGGATTCTGTGAATACCTGAAACAGAATCTGGGTCGGGGATAGATTTATAAACACCTTCATGTATTTTATTCAATGTTCTTTGCAAAATCTGAACATATTCTAACAGATTAGAGTGAGAAGCCTGCAACTGTTGGGGAAAATATAGCCCTGTTTTGGGTGGCCCTCCAAATAAAATCTCATAGGGGGACAGCCCATGTGGTTGTTTAGGGGTAGTTCGTACAGAATATAGGGCTAATGGCAAAGCTTCCACCCATCCTTTTCCTGTATCTGCTTTAATTTTTGCACATCTGTTTTTCAAAATTCCATTAAGTCTCTCAACTTTACCACTACTTTGTGGATGATAAGGTGTATGGAAAGCTTGCTGTATGTGAAGTGCTTCCATTACCTCTTTCATTACTTCCCCAGTAAAATGGGTTCCTCTGTCACTCTCAATAGTTTCAGGAACTCCATATCTACAAACTATTTCATTCAAAATTTTCTTTGCTGTTGTTTTTGCATTTGCTTTGGCTACTGGCCAGCTCTCGGGCCAACCTGAAAACATGTCAACACACACTAAAGCAAACTCATAGGTGCCTATTCTGGGCATCTGAATGTAGTCTATTTGAATTCTTTGGAAAGGGAAATCTGGCTTTGGAGAATGCCTTTGGGGAACATGAACAGGCCTCCCTGCATTGTACAGAGCACAAGTGAGACATGAAGCACAAAACCTGGCTGCAAATGCACTAAATCCAGGTGCTATCCAATAGCAGTCAGTAAGTGCCACCATCGCGCCCTTAGCAAGATGACTGACGCCATGTGCCAGCTGTGCTAAAACTGGGTACAAACTCCTGGGTAGACACCACCTGTTGTCAGCGCTCCACAGGCCCTGCTGATTTTGGGTAGCATTACATTTGATCCACTTATCCTTCTCTTCATCAGGGGCCTGGTTCTGCAACTGAATTAGAGTTTCTACATCCCACTGCTCTTGATGAGGGGAATCTGTCCCCGCTACCTGGGCGACCCCTACAGTGGGTGTGACTCCAAATGCCATAAGGGCAGCATCCTTTGCCGCTTGGTCCGCTAAAGCATTTCCTCTGGCTGTCGTGTCACTTCCCCTTGCATGCCCTTTTACCTTCAAGATGGCAACTTCTGCTGGTTTCTGAAAGGCCTCAAATAGCCGCTCTATGAGTTTTGCATGTCTCACTGGCTTCCCTGCACTAGTCAGAAAGTGCCGTGCTTTCCAGATAGGCCCATAATCGTGGGCTATTCCAAATGCATATCTGCTGTCAGTGTAAACATTTCCCCTTTGATTTTCTAGGAGATGACATGCTTTGACTACAGCATACAACTCTGCTTCCTGTGCTGACATCTGGGGTTTCAATGCTTCCTGATGTAAAATGGTGTCTGTAGTGGTTACAGCAAACCCTGTGTGTGGCTGACCATCATCAGTCTAAAATCTGGAACCATCTACGAATAAGTGTGTGTCACAATCTGATAAGGGCTCATCTTTTGCTGGTGTGACAGAGGCCCTTTCTACCTCCATAAGAGCCATACAATCATGAGAAAAACTCTCAGGTTCTACATCAGTACCATTTGTTGCATCTTCCTCATCAATTATAGGAAGAAGAGTAGCCGGATTTAAAGTAACACATCGTTTGATTGTTAAATTCGATGGAGCAAAAAGAGCAGACTGGTACTTGTCAAATCTATTGGCAGACACATGTCTAGTATTTACTTGATTCATGATTTCCTGTACTGCATGTGGCACATACAGGATCAGAGCAGAATCTAGTACAAGCTCAGTTACTTTGTCTAGCAGCAAAATGCAGGCTGCTATGGCTCGCATACAACTGGGGGAGCCTTTGATGACAGGGTCTAATGAGGCTGATACATACATCACAGGCCTCTGTTTGTCTCCATGTAGCTGGGTGAGTACACCTGCAGCAAATCCATTGACTTCATGACAGAACAACGAGAAAGTCTTAGTATAGTCAGGAAGTCCAATGGCGGGAGCTTCAGACAAAATTTTAATAAGCTCCTTCATCTGCAATTCATTGTCCCATGTGAGTTTGAAAGGGTTTCTAGTGGTAGCCTCATATAGAGGAGCCATAAGTTCTGATGCATTTGGAATCCAGTCCCTACAATATCCCACTAACCCCAGGAAGGCACGTAGTTGCCGGACATTTCTTGGTTTTTCAAAGTTTTGTAGAGTTTTAACTCGATCTGGGGTTAGGTGACGGATTCCATGTGAAATGCAGTGACCCAGGAAGATCACTTTCTCTTGGCAGTATTGTAGCTTATCTTTGCTAACTTTGTTGTTACTGTTATAGAGAAACAGGAGAAGGCTTACTGTTTCTCTGCTACAAATGTCCTTTGTATCAGAACAAATAAGCAAATCGTCTATGTACTGAGGCAAAACTGTGTTTGGGTGTAAGGGGGACCATTGGTCCAATACTTGCTTTAACGCAGTATTATATTCAGAGGGGCTACTCACACAGCCTTGGGGCAATCTTGTCCATGCTAGCTTTTGGGCATCATGGGTAAATGAAAAAAGGTGCCAGCAATCTGGGTGCAGGGGCACCGAAAAGAAAGCATTTGCAAGATCAATCACTGTAAAGCAGGTGCTGGAGGCAGGTATTCCACTTAGTAAAGTGCGGGGGTTGGGCACGATCGGGGTATCTGCCTCTATTATATTGTTAATGGCTCTCAAATCATGCACCATGCGATATGTCACCTGCCCACCCTTCTTGTCTGGCTTCTTTGCAATTGGGAACAGGGGTGTATTGACCTGGTACAACAACCCCTGCTGCTTCAGTTGAGTGATTTGATCCTTTATCCCCTCAGTCTGAGCAATACTCAGTGGGTACTGTTTAATCTGTGGGAGATGGGCTCCTGGTTTAATTTTTATCATGACTGGGGTGCAATCCAGCAGACCTACATCATATTTGCTGGTGGCCCATAATTCAGCGGGAATCACTTTCAATTCTGGTGGAAATGGCAGAGTGGAGTCTTGGATTAAAAATACTCCACAGGCAGAATTTAAAACTTCTCCTGATAGACTACTGACCACTTGGACTCCTGTAGGAGTGTAGTCTATGTTTGCTAAAATTTGGTTCAAAATGTCAGCTCCCAAAAGATTGGTAGGAACTGTGTCTGAAACTAACACTTTAGTGACAATTTCTGTTTGCTGTCCTAGCCTGAGTTTAAGTGGCTTGGACTCAACCAAATCAGTAGAGGTCCCGGTTAGGTCAACACCAGAGATAACATTTGTAGATAATAATCCTGGAGGTAAGTCCTCTATATTAAAAACACTTCGGCTTGCACCAGTATCAATTAAACAGGTTAATTCTGTTTCTCCTCCAGGATAAGGGAGTTCTTGTAAAAATACTTTTACTCTGGCCTCGGGACCATTGTCTCCCCTATTTAACATGATTGATACTGGCATGCCATTTTCCTATGCCTGATCCACTGCTTTTGGCAGAGAACTGGGATCAGCATGAGGGGCCCCTAAGCTCTTCTCTAGTCTACGGTCAGGAAGATGGCAGAATTTGGCTATGTGTCCTTCCCCATCACAATTGTAGCATATAATTGGTCCCCGATTGCCATGATTTCTGAAATTGCCTTTGCCTCTTCCTCTTCCTTTTCCTCTCTGCTTCCCCATGTACATTACCTTGGGTTTGCTGTCTTTTTGGTTAATCCTGTTTTCTATGGATAACAGGATAGGCAGGACGTCTCGAATAGACATATTGCCTGCCTCAGGCCTTGCTGTGAACAACTTTTCTTTCAACTGGGGTATTAAACCATCAAGAAACCTTTGTTTCACCAGTTGTGTAGATGGACTTGCAGTTTCTCCCGCCTTCTCTTCCTCTATTTTAATGCCTGCTTCCTCAGCCATATCGCTTAACCGCCTCCAATAAGCCCCTGCTGCTTCCTCTTTCCCTTGCTTAGCATTCATAAATTCAGCATGTCTGGTTTGTCCATATATTTGGGGCAATTTTTCCTTCAATTTCTCACAAACCTCCCGTCCACTAACCATCTTACCTAGATTTTTGATGTCTACACCACATTCTTTAAGTATATAGCCAGACATGTTGCTTCCCACTGCTTTAATAAGAAGCTGATGAATGTCAGTAGCAGAAGCCTCATATGCTTCCTGTGCAGCACTAAGTTTGTTTGCAAACCCAATTGGATTCTTTCTAGGATCTCCCAATCCCTCTAATATGGCTCTCATATCTTGGGGACTAAAAGGTACATGCCATTTAATTTGAGACTTACTGTCAACAGCATCACCTTCAAAAACTAATTGGGTTCTGACAGGATAAACTGCAACAGATTTCTCTATGCCAGGGGCAGAAGGGCTGGCATCTCCCTTCCTTCTCTCTTCATCTTGCTGCCACAATTTGGAAATTATGGTTTGCTCTGGAAGTTCAGACTCTATCTCTCTTTCTCTGGCCAAAGCCTTAAGTTCAGAGAGATCTAGGTTTGCATATGTGCCTTTTGATTTATGCCAATCATCTGTTTCTAGGATACGAGCCAAATCCCTCTTTGTAGGTTGATATGGGGCTGTTAAACCTCTGCTCTCCACTATATAGCATAGCTCATCTTTTGTGTGTTCCATGTAATCTAATTCTTTTGCTTTTGTGCGTGGACCCCTTAAAGCCAAACTGGCAGCCACATAAGGTGGGGGGTCCTCCTCTACAGAGTCTTCTGGCCAAACGTAGTAAATTTGGGCAGTACTTTTATTAAATATCTCCGTCAAGCCAGTTTGATTTGCTACTTTAGCTTCTGTCTCCCATGTGCAAGCTATTCTCCACGTTCCTTCACTGCACAGTAGTGGGCCATAATCGTGCAGAAAAGTTTGCCATACTTTTAAATCAAAAGTCCCTTCAGATTTTAAAGGTTTAGCTGTTCCCTTTGTCCATTCTACCCATTTATCTAGGGGCTCAGTATAGGCAGAACCGTACCTTCGGTTCATATATTCTCTAGCGCTCATCTTGTGCTGGGCATTTTCTGAAGGCCTCTCTCCCTTCATTCCCTTAATTAATTTAATGCCCATAATGACTGGCCAATCTTCTCTCTTCTCTACTTGTGCCTATACCCTCTTGCCTCTAAAACAAATAGTACAGCAAATCTGCAGATTTACAAGAATAGTCTCCACTTATCTACGTGGATAGAAGGGGTTTATGACAATAGACAAAACACTCATTAAGAGACCCTCCTCGTCTCTTCTCTTCTCTGTGAGTTTTATCTGACCCTACCATGCGCCTCTGACCCAGGTCGCCCACAAGGAGTCAACGCAGGGAACTGCAGAGGATTTTCCCTATCCACACACAGTCCAACCCGTGAAGGGGGACACAAACACATTCACACACACACGTTACCCAACCAGAAAGGTCCGAGAGTGGTCTGGTTTCCTTGAGAACCGACAGATAGGATACATAGGAAAAGGCAGAAATATAGCAAGCTTAAGGGCAGCTTACCTAGCCGGCATTTGAGGTCTGCGTTTCCCGATGATCACGATCGAAGCGCGGTTCCTTCTGGAGACTCTGCCAAACTCCTGTTATGACTCGCCAAGACTGATATGACTGATTTCTGATTGGGACTCTAAAACAAAGTTAATACTGCAGCTGCAGGAACAGATTCACAGGACTCAATCACTGTGTTTAAAATGTCCGTTCGGTGAAAAAGTTTATTACATGTTATTTTATACATAGATAAGAAAGGGGTGGTGTGAGATGTTATTATAAGCTAACAAATAGAAATATATTATTAAAAACTAGCGAATAGAACAATTGCAAAAGTAAAACCTAGAGAAGGGAGGGGGGAGTAGAGAGCGTTTAGTAGGAGAAGTGTCTGTGTGTTAGGTGAAGGTTACAGAACACATTTGAACAGAGAGAACAAAATGGATTCTCTTGTGCTTAAATGAACAGTACAATGAATGTCCATGTCATCGTTTACATTTTTGCAGACAAAAATAATAAGTTAAAACAATAAAACAAAAAAATAACATGGGTGCCCAACCATTAGCATCCCAAAACACCCCCCCCCCACCCCACGCACCTCGGAAACAGGAGTTGCGCTTGGATCCCCAAACACCCATAATACTAAGATTGTAAACCTAAGTCAGGGTTGCGAGCTTGGATATAGACCTCACATATCCCCTGAACCAGGGACGTATGTGGGAGTAGTAAGTTCCTTTTAGAGCCATTGGAGTGATCGAAAAAGGAAGAAAAAAAAAAAAGGGGGAAAATAATAAAAAAAGGGACCAAAAAACAGAAATAAAACAGAAATAAAAGTAACCAGGCATATTTAGGTAGAGAAATTGCAGCATTCACCTGCCTAAAACAGGGGCACATTCTTAGAGTTCGTTACCATAATTTGCATCGTCCTCAGAGAAACCAGAGAGATCACCAGTATAGTCTAAATCGAAAGTAACTCACTGTCGAAGCTGACGGTCAGTGTATGGGTACTTCCTGTGCTTCAAAGCAGTCAACTTGCTCAGGGTCCGGCATAACAAAACCCACAAGAGCCGGGGGCACTTAACATAAACTTTGTCGAGCCCATTAGTTGAGGCTGGAGCCCCAGCCTCGGTTATGTGGAAGTAATCAGAGTCAGGAAGCAACCAGGGATAGTCAGCTTAGCAAGATAGGAGAAACAGCTTACTGGTAAAGCCGAGCCTTGTAGAGTGGACTTCTTATGGGGGCAGAGTATCCAGCCAAGCTGAAGCATCTCTGGGGCTGGTAAAGAAGCGCGCCGTTTCTCCATCAATCACCCTCAATTTGGCCGGGAATAAAACGCTGTACTTTATACCTTTCTTCCGCAGGGTTGCCTTCACCGCATCAAAGGATCGCCTCTGTCTTTGTGTTTCCATGCTGTAGTCCGGGAATAGTAGGAGTTTGGTATTCTGGAAGGGTAAATCTCCCGCAGCACGAGACGCCCTAAGCAACTCGTCTCGGTCTCGAAAGTTCAATAGCCTGAGGATGAAGGTTCTTGGAGGGGCTCCCTCAGGACCAGGTCTTGGCGGTACACGGTGGGCTCTTTCGACCGCAAAATAAGGGGAGAGCTGAGCTGCCGGTAGCAGGGAGCGTAGCAGCCCCTCCGTGAACTGCGATGGGGAACGGCCCTCTACTCCCTCCGGGAGGCCCACGATCCTCAAATTGTTCCGGCGGTTCCGGTTTTCGGCATCTTCTGCACGGTATTCGAGCGCCTTGACCTTAGTTTGCAATATGCGAATGGAAGTAGCATGGTCGTTAACTGTGTCCTCCACCATTCCAACTCTGTTCTCAGCCTCCGTCACTCTGGCTCGGATCTTGTCCAGATCTTGCCTAATCAGGCCGACATCCAACTGCACCTCCTCTATTTTTGAGGCTAAGGTAGATTGGCAGGAGGTAACGGCAGCTTGGCAGGTTGTAATTGCCGCCATGATCTCTGACAATCCCGGAGACGCCGGCACTGAGTTCTCCTCGTGGTCTGTCTGCGACGCCATGTTGCTATGGCGCGCAGGGGATCTCGTGGAGCCGGAGTTTGAAGTAATCTCTACGGGTAAATCAGGTGGGAACTTCAATTTCTTGCCCCTCTTCTGGTAGCCCGGAGTTCTAGAAGGCATCCAGATATTTTAGGTCTCTTTTTAGCAGGTGAGAATAGATAGAACGGATAATTTACCGGATCACACTCCAGGAGAGCTCAGGAACACGTCCGCTCAGTCTTCCATCCTGGCCACGCCCCCGTTTTTTATAACTTTATTAGAAGATTGTTGCTGACATAAATGGTCTAGCGATAGGAATTTTTTTTGGCTTAGCTGCACCTGAGCTTGGTGCTGAGTGGTCTTCAGGTCTGATCCTGAAATGCTGCCTGACTATTTTTACCGACCTGGCCTCTGTCTGACCTGTCTCTAGAGTCTTCTTGTTTACCCTTTGGTTATTTAACCATTCCTGTTACCGACCCAGTCTGAACCTCCGACCTGCTTCCTGATTCTGAAGCTCGCTGCCTGCATGTTGGCAACCTTCTGCTCTCCCTGACTTTGATATTGCTACTGATTTAGTACCTTGTTGTCTGCTTACTATCAACCCTGGCTCATTACCTGACCTTGTCTACAGATGTAGCCTATACCTTCCTGTGGCTGTGCTGGGTGGGTATATACATACTTGGCATTGTTAAAGCGGATCTTCACGGCACTTGAGCACCACAAACCAAAAACACTATTTAAATATGTTTTATTATTCAAAGCAAACTCATCCATCCCCCCCATGTCCCCATGCTTTATTTTGTTGAGAAATCACTTTCTGTCCATGGCCATCTTGAGTAAGGACAGATGATTCAAGTATCATTTACATCCTGGAATCCATCTCCTTAGTTCAGACATGCATACAGGAGAGTGTGCTTAGCTGAGAAAACCCCTCCTCCTTTCCTCCCCTCCAGAAGACTCCTGGGATGTATGACATCATTTGCCTAGGCAAGAAACCAGGAAATAACTGAAGAAATGTGAAAAAAAGTTTAAAACAAGTTAAAGTTGATACACCTTCCTATCTATTTACTAATGCTGGCAGCATGAGGATTAAAAATGTTGATTGGGAGAGTGAAGTTCCACTTTAAGTTCCAGATGGCAGACTGCACTTCCCAGGCACTCGTACCCCTGCTTTGCCCACTTACCCCATGCCTCATTATCCAGGAGTGCGTGGAGAGACCACCCTCATTATTCCAGGTTTCTCAACAAGGGTCTAAAAGACAATAAGTATTAGACAACAATTTTCATTTTCTTCATCAGAACTTTAGCAAAGTTTGAAGCTGAACAAAACTTTTTTCTATTCCTATAATCATTATTACGGCTCAGTCATCACCTCACTTATTGTCTGGTAGCAGTAATAAAGATTACACAACCGGCCTCTCAGTGGCATTGTGTCTAGAAAATGGACCTTGTCAGGGAAAAATTTATTTTCTGAGCCAGTTTCCAGGCACTTAAATATCTTGATAACCATAATGCGTTCCGTAATTGCTTACAAGACCCAGGTGTGCTTTTATTTGCCATTTATTTTTAGATTTTTTTCTTCTTTCCCCAATTCTTTAAACATATCTTTTTATAAAGCTACTGCAGCCTTTCAGCTTTTTAATATTTAGCTGAAATGAATGTTGTTTGTTAGCTTGTCAGTAATTCAGATCTTTAATTTAGAATAAAATTTGTTTTTTGACTAAGTCTTTACGCCAATTGAGAAACTGATGTTTATCCGAACCTTTAATATAAAAAAATACTTTCTGAATCCCTAAAGGGAAACTGTGGGCAAATATATGATGCAGTTCATCACTAGCTATAACAAAGCAGGTTTTGTCTTTCTGAGATAACAGTTTTATTTCCTATTGATCCTGCCAGTATGGCTGATATTTTTCCACTTCCATTAATAGAATGACAACGTGGTTTGTTCTGAAATAAAATGAGACAGCACAGTTGTCACCCTGTGGGCAGGGTGGTCTTATGCCGCGTACACACGGTCGGACTTTTCAGCTACAAAAGTCCGACAGCCCGTCCGACAGACTTTCTAACGAACGGACTTAACTACATACGATCACACAAAAGTCCGACGGATTCGTACGTGATGACGTACACTGGACTAAAATAAGGAAGTTGATAGCCAGTAGCCAATAGCTGCCCTAGCGTTGGTTTTTGTCCGTTGGACTAGCGGATTTCTGGGTCCGGCGGAGTTACGACGTAAAGATTTGAAGCAAGTTCCAAATCTAAAGTCCGTCAGATTTTCGACTGGAAAAGTCCGCTAAAGGTCTGGTGGAGCCCACACATGATCGGATTGTCTGCCGGATTTGGTCCGTCGGCGTCCATCGGACCAGTCCGGTTGAAAAGTCCGACCGTGTGTACGCGGCATTAGATTGACTTCTAGTTTTAAATATAATTTAAATGGAAGAAAAAGAAAATCTCTGAAGCACCCAGGACATGCCCACTGCTGGAGAGGAGGAAGGGGAGAAAGAAGACCTTTAATGTAAGGTGACCAGATTGTTAAAATGAAATCCGGGGACGTATTTTTTTATTGGCAAATGGTAAACAATTTTATAAGCATATTTTCCACAAATTACATATGCAGTATATGTGGTATGTGTTTATGGAATGATTGTGTGATATATACGTTATCTCTCACATCTTGTCCATGAGATAAAAAAAAAGATACTGCATATATAGATATATTTATTTAAATATATATTGTCCATGAGATAAAAAAAGTACACCCCTCACATTTTTGTAAATATTTGATTATATCTTTTCATGTGACAACACCTGAGGAAACGACACTTTGCTACAATGTAAAGTAGTGAGTGTGCAGCTTATATAACAGTGTAAATTTGCTGTCCCCTCAAAATAACTCAACACACAGCCATTAATGTCTAAACCGCTGGAAATAAAAGTGAGTACACCCCTAAGTGAAAATGTCCAAATTGGGCCCAATTAGCCATTTTCCCTCCCCGGTGTCATGTGACTTGTTAGTGTTACACGGTCTCAGGAATGGGGAACAGGTGTGTTAAATTTGGTGTTATCGCTCTTACTCTGTCATACTGGTCACTTGAAGTTCAACTTGGCACCTCATGGCAAAGAACTCTCTGAGAATCTGAAAAAAAGAATTGTTGCTCTACATAAAGATGGCGTAGGCTATAAGAAGATTTCCAAGACCCTGAAACTGAGCTGCAGCACAGTGGCCAAGACCATACAGTAGTTTAGCAGGACAGGTTCCACTCAGAACAGGCCTCACCATGGTCGACCAAAGAGTTTGAGTGCACGAGGGCTTTCACACTGGAGCGGTGCGCTTGCGGGACGGTACAAAAAGTCCTGCAAGCCGCATCTTTGGAGCGCTGTAGGAGCGGTGTATTCACCGCTCCTAAAGGGCCCCTTCCCATTGAAAACAATGGGGCAGCGCCGCTAAACCGCTGGCATAGCGCCGCTGCAGTGGCGCTATGCGGGCGGTTTTAACCCTTTTTCGGCTGCTAGCGGGGGCTAAAACCACCCCGCTAGCGGCCGAATAGCGCCGTTAAATGACGGTAAAGTGGCGCTAAAAATATCGCCGCTTTACCGCCGGCGCCCGCCCCAGTGTGAAAGTAGCCTTAGGAACAGTTGTCTGCATGGAGATGCAGAGGGAGCAATATTCTGCATGGATTTGCAGAGGGAATAACAGTCTGCAGGGAGCTGCAGGAGAAGATTTCTACTTAGTCGAGTGTGCACATTCATTCTTCAGGCTCTAACTATGATCAAAGTATACTGAAATATGTAAATATGATGGCAATGATAAATTCTATGGGCATCCCATATCCCAATCCCTGTCCAAGTTGTACCCCCCAATAAAACAACAAAAAACAAAGCTTGCAAAAGACTGTTCATTGTCTCTGGAAAGGATGCATGAAGTGTGGCAGTGGGTTGATTTGGCGGATTGTTTGTCAGTAGTGCTAACACCATGGCTACATGAGCATCTGTGGGGCACCCTCAAACAGAAGGTGGAGGAGCGTAAGGTCTCTAACATCCACCAGCTCTGTGATGTCATCATAAAGGAGTGGAAGAGGACTCCAGTGACAACCTGTGAAGCTCTGATGAACTCCATGCCCAAGAGGGTTAAGGCAGTGCTGGAAAATAATGGTGGCCACACAAAATATTGACACTTTGGGCCCAATTTGGACATTTTCACTTAGGGGTGTCCTCACTTTTGTTGGCAGCGGTTTAGACATTAATGGCTGTGTGTTGAGTTATTTTGAGGGGACAGCAAATTTACAAGCTGTACACTCACTACCTTACATTGTAGCAAAGTGTAATTTCTTCATTGTTGTCACATGAAAAGGTATAATAGAATATTTACAAAAAATGTGGGGGGTGTACTCACTTTTGTGAGATGCTGTATATAGGGGGGTCACCACTATTTGCCCATTGCATCCCTGCAATATTTCTTACATTTTGCAGAGAGGGTGACACCATCACTACTATGTTCTAATACACTGGTTAATTTGCATCTTTGAAATTATTATTGTATGTAGGGGATTTCACCATTATTTGCACATTGAAGCTCTGCAATTTCTCAAAATATTTTTGCAGAGGGGGTTGACACCATCACTACTACAGTGCCTTGCAAAAGTATTCACCCCCTTGGCATTTTTCGTGTTTTGTTGCCTCACAACCTGGAATTAACATGGATTGTTTGGGGGGGGGGGGATTTGCATCATTTAATTTACAGAACATGCCCACAACTTGGAAGATTTTTTTCTTTTTTTATTGTGAAGCAAACAACAAATAGGACAAAATAACAGAAAAAGTCAATGTGCATAAATATTCACCCCCCCTAAAGTCAATACTTTGTAGAGCCACCTTTTGCGGCTATCACAGCTCCAAGTCGCTTTGGATAAGTCTCTATGAGCTTGCCACATCTTACCACTGGGATTTTTGCCCATTTCTCCTTGCAAAACTGCTTCAGCTCCTTCAAATTGGATGGTTTGTGCTTGTGAACAGCAATCTTTAAGTCTGACCACAGATTTTCTATTGGATTGAGGTCTGGGATTTGACTAGGCCATTCTAACACATTTACATGTTTCCCCTTAAACCACTAAATTGTTGCTTTAGTAGTGTGTTTGGGGTCATTGTCCTGCTGGAAGGTGAACCTCCGTCCTAGCCTCAAATCACACACAGTGGTACAGGTTTTGCTCAAGAATATCCCTGTATTTAGCACCATCCGTCTTTCCCTCAACACTGACCAGTTTCCCAGTCCCGACTGCAGAAAAACATCCCCACAGCATGATGCTGCCACCACCATGTTTCACTGTGGGGATGGTGTTCTTTGGGTGATGTGATGGGTTTGCGCCAGACATAGCGTTTTCTTTGATGGCCAAAAAGTTCAATTTTAGTCTCATCAGACCAGAGCACCTTCCTCCATACACTTTGGGAGTCTCCCACATGCCTTTTCGCAAACTCAAAACGTGCCATTTTGTTTTTTGCTGAAAGTAATGGCTTTCTTCTGGCCACTCTGCCATAAACCCCAACTCTATGGAGCGTACGGCTTATTGTCGTCCTATATACAGATACTCCAGTCTCTGCTGTGGAACTTTGCAGCTCCTCCAGGGTTACCTTAGGTCTCTGTGCTTTCTCTCTGATTAATGCCCTCCTTGCCCGGTCCGTGAATTTTGGTGTGCGGCCGTCTCTTGGCAGGTTTGCTGTTGTGCCATGTTCTTTCCATTTGGTTATGATAGATTTAATAGTGCTCCTAGGGATCATCAAAGATATGGATATTTTTTTATAACCTAACCCTGACTTGTACTTCTCAACAATATTGTCCCTTACTTGTTTGGAGAGTTCCTTGGTCTTGATGGCAGTGTTTGGTTAATGGTGCCTCTTGCTTAGGTGTTTCAGCCTCTGGGGCAGAGTAGAGAGAGGGTGGCTGACAGTCACCAGCTCTCTGCTTACGGAGCTGTGAGAATTGAGCAATCGGCGGTGTTTGATCGCTCATTTCTCAGTGTTAGAGCTGGCGGGGGACAGATGCAGCATTGGACCAATGCTGCATCCAGCTAGGTAAGTATGATTCAGAAAAAAACAAACAAATCCCATACTTTTCTTTTAAGTTGTTGTTTGTGCCGCCCTGTGACTCACATTTTTTCATCTCTTGTCCTGGTTCCCTCTGGGCAAGAAGTGGAGGGAAATCCCAGACAACAATACAAACCATCTAAATACATGTCAACATCACATCTAGAATCCATGCATCCAAAATATGAAGGGAGAATAAAGAGTACCTGCTTTATGGCAAGCAAAAGGCAAAGGAATAGTCACAATTGTTGCCTGTGGTCCCCCTGCAGGTGTTTTTTTTTTGGACCTACCTATTTCTGCACTGTGTCTTTGTGTGAGGGAGACTTGATCTTGATAGGGGAGCAGGGCTGTGCTTCCTTATGTCAGAGCTGTTACCTGCTGACTGGTGGTCTAATGCCCCATACACATGGTCGGACATTGATCTGACATTCCAAAAACAAAATCCATGGATTTTTTCCTACGGATGTTGGCTCAAACTTGTCTTGCATACACATGGTCACACAAAGTTGTCGGAAAATCTGATCGTTCTGAACGCGGTGACGTAAAACACGTACGTCGGGACTATAAACGGGGCAGTAGCCAATAGCTTTCGTCTCTTAATTTATTCTGAGCATGGGTTGCACTTTGTGCGTCGGATTTGTGTACACACGATCTCAAACTTTGTGTGTCGGAAATTCCGATGGAAAATGTGTGATGGAGCCCACACACGGTCGGAATTTCTGTCAACAAGGTCCTATCACACATTTCCCGTCGGAAAATCCGACCATGTGTACAGGGCATTGTGAATAATGGGGTAATATTCAAGAAGCAGCAAGAGAGGTGGAGGAAGCCAGATACATAGAATAAATGAAGTAGAAGCAGGGAGGTTCTTGCACTGCAGCTCCTCAAGTACAGTTTTCTCTCCAGCAAGGAGAACAGTGATCAGCACAGTAAACATATTATCAAAACAAATTATCAAATCTCACCCTAAATTGGGTGAAACTAGCAATCAGAGGCAGCAGTGCCTTAGATCTCGTGCAATATACAGCTCCAAACTTTTTAGATATACAGCTATAAGGCTGTTACTGCTGTTTTTCCAGAGGTAAACCTTTGGTATTGGGAAGGCACACTTAAAGTAGTACTCCAGCTAAAATGAAAAAAAAAATGTGCCTAAATATATATTTATTATGTGCCCAGTATCTAATCTATGAGAGTTTTTTTTCAGTCTCCCCTTGGGTCCCCAGGGCTTACCTGTTGATCCTGCCAGTGCCGCTGGGAAGCATTCATTTCTTGTATACTGAATTCAAACCCCAGTGGAACTAAATTCTCTCAGTCAACATTAACTATTTTGAATCCTTATGCTGCTAGCCTTGGTAAATAGATGGGAAGGTATATAATATTTACTTGTTTTAAACTTTTTTTTTTACATTTCTTCAGTTGCTTCCTGGTTTCTGGCCTAGGCCAAAATGTTACGTGGAGCTGTTTCTCATGAGGAAGGGCATATTTCCTATATATATTGGGGTGGCTACAGTGGGGGAAACCCCCCAGATGACGTCTTTGAGGACAAAACGCGTCGGGCAGGACCCCATTGTCGCCACCTTTTCTCATACAGCGCTGTTTTAAACTTTGGATTTACATGTGAGTGTACATCTATTTTATTTCAAATAAATACTTTTTGTTTTTTGGATTTACACTATGTGGCCCTTCTTTTCTTTCCCTATCCTCCCACATCAATTTCTGGTCCACGAAATGTTGCCTTGAGGGGTTTGCTTACGGAACACCCCATCACTTCCTTAAGATCTACATGACCTCCCACATCCGGGAGATTACGTACACCTCCCAAGTTCCTGGTATAATTTGGATGAATACAACAAACCCGCGAGACCGCATCCTTCTCGGAGTATACACAGCCACTCACCACCTAAGCCTTGTCCGACCCAATCCGGCGTATGCCCCATTGGGTCCACCTCATCTGGTAAGCCTCCTCAACTCTTGGTGGTAGTGAGCGGATTTTTAGTCGAGACATCTATATAATTCTTCAATATTCTGTTTAACATATTGCCATACAGACTATGTATCTTTAATGTTCACATGAGGACTACATGCTCTAAGCAGATATAATTGATCCTTCTTACTGTCTATTGACTTGTTTACAGTTGTATATGACATTGTTCAGCGCCACACTTTTTTGTTGTTTTGCTATTTTACACTTTGTTGGTCGTGTTGGCTGCTTCTGTGTCCCTCTTTTTAGGGTAGCGCAGAATTATTCTATATATCTAGGCCAAAATGTTGACATACATCCCAGGAGGCTTCATGGGCATTTTTTTGTTTCATCCAAAGGAGGGGAGAAGGGGCTTTCTCAGCTAAGCATGCCCTCCTGTCTGTGTGCCTGAGCTAAGGGCACAGAAGGATTCTAGGAAGTAAATGCTACATAAATTATCTGCCATTACTCAAGATGGCCATGGTTAGAAATGCTAGGGGGTTGTTTTTCAAAGTGATTTTTCAACAAAATGAAAGCATGGAGACATGGACGGATGGGTGAGTTTGCTTTGAATATGATAAAAATAAATGAAATAGCATTTTTGATTTGTGGTGCTCAGACAGTTTAGTTCTACTTTAATGGGAGTTGAATCTGTAAAATCAATATTAGATCAATAATAACCATTTCGCTGGCTACTAGGCTAGGGATTGTAAAACAGTGGCATGGGGGCTGTGCAGTGACCAGGAAACCATGTACTAACATGTACTAAAATAAAATGTAAAAAATTAAATTTGGCTGGGAGCAGCAATTTAACCACTTCAATACAGGGCACTTTCACCCCATTCCTGCCCAGGCCAATTTTCAGGATTTAGCGCTGTCGTATTTTGAATGACAATTGCGCAGTCATGTAACACTGTACCCAAATTACATTTTTATCAGTTTCCCCCCCACAAATAGAGCTTTATTTTGGTGGTATTTGGTCACTACTGGGTCTTTTATTTTTTGCGCTACAAATAAAAGAAATTTGAAAAAAAAAAGTTTTTCTTTGTTTCTGTAAAACTTTGTAAATAAGTAGGTTTTCTCCTTCACTGATGTGCACTGATGAGTCTGCACTGACAGGCACTCATATGCAGCACTGATGGGTGGCACTGATAGGTGGGGAATGATGGGTGGCACTGATAGGCAGCACTGACAGGCATCACTGACGGACACAGATTTGCATCCCTAATGGACACTGATTGGCATCCCTGGTGGGCTCTAGTGGGCATCCCTGATGGGTCTGCACTGATAATCAATGCGCTGATTATCAGCGCAGACCCCCCCTGTCAGGAAAGCCACCGATCGGCTCTCCTCTACTCCCACCTTGTCAGCATGGTTAGAGGAAAAGACCATAAACGGCACTTCCTGGTTACCATGTGATGAGCTGTGATTGGACACAGCTCATCACATGGTAAAGAGCCTACATCTTAGACTCTTTACCTAGATCAGAGATGCGGTGTGTCCGAGCGATAGACCACACCACTGATGCGGGGTGGTGTGGTGTGCTAGCGGCTTACCCTGCTGGACGTCATATGACGCCAAGTCAGGATAATACAACCACTTTCCAGCCGTCATTCTGCTATATGGCAGGCGGGGAGTGGCTAATAATGCTTTATTTATTTATCACAGGTACTTATATAGCACCATCAATTTACGCAGCACTTTACATATATATTGTACATTCACATCAGTCATTGCCCTCGGGGCTGGTTGACAACACAAAAACTCACTCCAGATCCATTCCAGGTGCATTTCTGCATGCGCGTATGTAACGTGTTTTTGGCACGTTCCAGTGCATTTTTGATGCGTTTTTGGTGTGTTTGCATTCCAGACGCTTTTTTTCTTCTTCTTTTTTTTTCACTGTACTGGGGTCCAGTGCATTTTTTATGCATTACAGTGCTTTCCGGTGCGTTTTTGATGCGTTTTACCACATTCCAGTACAGTCCAGTGCAGGAAAAATGCAGCGTGTTCTACTTTATTTTTTCCTGGAACTGGAAAGCCCTGGAACTGACTGCACTGGTGTGAACTTTGCCACTGGAAACCATATAACCTACTTTCCATGCGTTTGTGATGCATAAAAGAAATGCACTGGACTGCATGTGGTGTGAACTGTCCCTCAAGGAGCTTACAATCTAAGGTCCCTAACTCACATTCATACACTAGGGCCAATTTAGACCAGAGCCAATTAAAGGATAAGGATTTACCATATTCAGGGTGTAACAGGTTAGGAACGGACCGGCCCCCGCACCTCCCCGATCCCCGCTGTGACAGCTAGTGGGGTTCTCCTCCCTCCCCGCTAGGTGTCACAATTAAAACAAATGTGGCCAGGCAGATCGTGTCATTGATTGACAGGGCTCTGTGCATGGAAAACTACAAGGTCCAGCAGCCTTTGCAGCTGTCAGCTTGTAGTTCATTCATGCTTCCTGTCAGATTGTATCAGCTTACCCGTACGGGATCTACAGGCAAACAGATACACTGGCAGATCTGCTTGAGACCTGCAATGCTTTACAGGCTCCAAAAAAAAAAAAAAGTAATAAATGCACATTTTTTTTACCTGCAAAAAAAATGTGCATTTATTATTTTTTCCCAAAAATTAAACTTATCCTAGCGTTTGTTAACCCAAAAAGAATAAAAAACAGATCCTGTTCCCTTAAAGCATGTTATACAGCACAGTGCTGTGTAATTTGGCCCCCTGTAACACCTGAAATACCTGGCTGATCCTGTCTTGTTCTGACCTCCTCCATAAGCTGACCACGGTGTATAACGGCTGCTGACACCGTGGTCAGTTTACATGGCCCCGGTGTTTCGTCAAATTAGGTGACCTGTCAGAATTGGTAACGGAAGTGACGTTCCATCACCGCCATCTTGCTACACTCCGCACTCCTCCACAGTAACAATACATCGAGAAGGGGCAAGTGGACATCTTGTTACACCCACCAGAGTTTTGCCTTTCACAGTTATTTTTAACAGGTAACAGAGCATATGTGGTAAAAAACTGTTTACATGTTGAATTATAAAAGCAGTGGTGTTCTGTCACATTAGCAAACATGTGAGATCAGCAGGTTTTCCACTGCTTTTAAAATTCAACATCTAAACAGTCTGTCGGATTTCTAAATCCTGTATTTCACCTTATAAGCTGCGTTTTTTGTTAAAAATAACTGTGAAATACAAAACTCCGGTGGGTGTAACAAGTTGTCCACTTGCCCCCTTCTCTGTGTATCTTTACTGTGGAGGAGTGCAGGGTGTAGCAAGATGGCGGCGACGGAACGTTACTTCATTACCAATTCTGACGGGTCACCGAATCTGGCGGAACACCGGCATTCGCAGCCTTGCTCTGTCCCCCCCCCCCCCCCCCCCCTCTGTAATACAACAATAAGTGTCCCTGTGTTATATAAAAAATGTGCTTATCTGTACCTATAACACAGCGGCTCCCGGCGATCACGTGACCCCTCGGCTCTCTCCTCCCCATCTGACGTCAGCGGCAGTGCTTGGCCCTGCCCGCTGGAGCCGTCAGCTGGGCAGAGTAGAGAGCTGAGAAGTCACCTAATCGCCAGGAGCCACTCTGATATAGGTACAGATAAGCATATTTTTTATATAACAGGCACAGGGACACTTATTGTTATATTACAGAGGGGATGGGGGCTTTTTATAGAAATTGGTTAACAACCACTTTAACCTACCAGCATTTCTTTGGAGTGTGGGAGGAAACCAGAGTACCCAGAGGAAACCCACACAGGCACAGGGAGAACATGCAAACTTTAGGCAGGTAGTGTCGTGGTTGGGATTTGAACCAGCAACCCTAGTGCTGCTAGGCGGAAGCGCTAACTACTTAGCCACTGTGCTGCACAATGCTTAAAGTGATACATTAAAAATGCCAAATTCCTTTAAAAAAACCTGCCTAGGGGCCATAAACCTGTCTGTGAAGTGGTGCATCTGCATGATTTATGCAACCTACTATAGTAACACAGCCTAACGTTACGTACAAACCCCCACCCAAATAAGTATGTGGCCATAATTGATGTCGCACCAACCCCCAAAACTCCAATTTCTGCTCTTTGTTTACAAGGGCAGGGATTCCCAGCCCTGTAAGCACATGTGACCAGGTGACGTCAGTGGTTGCTAAGGACGCAGTGGGTGCCTGCACCTGACCCATCTTTAGCTACCACTGACGTCACTTGTCCTGTTCGCCTACATGGCTGGGAATTCCTGGCTATGTAAGTAAATGGATCGGTTAATGTCAGTGGTTACTAGGGACATGACAGGTGCAGGTACCCACTGCTTACTTATCGACAGCAAGAAGCTGCCATGTTCATCCACTACAAACGCCCTAAACATTCACTGTTCAGACATTCATCCAATCAGTGAATGTTCAATCTCTACTTAGGCTGGGACCGAACACTAAGCTCATCTCTGCTTAAGACTTAAAATGGCAGACAAAGCTTTTCTGTGGGGGGACAGAATTAGAAAGGAGGTTATTATTGCAGCCATAGCTGCTTTTTCTACTAATTTTTGGTTTTTGTGACCACAGTTGGGATATAACACTTGTTTGTGCAGTCAAAGCTCCCAGGTGGACAGGAAGAGAGGGAATATAGTAAATGATCCTGCTGTTGAAGTATCCAAGACCTATGAGAAATCACTCCATCTTTAACTAAAATATCTTATTTGGGTAGACTGATAGCATTTATCTAGATAAAATGTATCTATAAAACATGCAATGTTTCTATTAATTTTTTCTTATTTTTTTGAGAAGCTATTGAGAACCCACACTTATTTTCTTTGGGTTTCCATAGTGAGGACAATGTGCAGCAAAAAAAACCTGGATGGGTAATACAGAAGAAATTACATTAGAAAGATATTAGTAGAATGAGCGAGTGTCCTGGCGTTTGTAAGACATGCACTGGACAGGAATACTTTGTATCTCCTGCCAATAAGATAACTAGATTAGCCTTTATAGGAGCATCTAATCATTACCTATCTGTCTGAAAGCATAAACTTCACATTAATAATGGTTAAAGGAGTTCTTATGAATGTTCTGGACTGATGTGAAGCTCTGGGTTTTTTTCTCATCCACCCTCTTGGCTCTAATATTTACCATTGTGCTTAGAATTTCATTACTGGGCATGCTGTATAATTATTGGGGATATCAGTAATTCTCTGTTTGTCAGGATTAGGAATGAGCGAAATGATTTTGGCAAAATTACTTAAATTTAGCAAACACACAAAGTCTCAAATTCTCTTGTTGAGCTTCTCAGATCAAATTTTCCTGACAGACTCCATGGCAGCCTACGTGTGGGTTAACCCCGCCTCCTCTCCAATGCTATAGGACCCCCTACCCTATAAGAATGAGCTCACCTGTACAGACTGTGTTCCTTTTTTGTCCTCCTCCATGGACCTACATCACGATTGTTCCTGTTGGCGTCCGGTCGGATTGTTCCAGAATCTAGCATACCATGGTACGGTGTGGCTCAGGGCCCAGCTATGAGCGGGCGAGTAGCTTTCATGGCACCAAAATATCCCACTCGTGGAGGGTGGATGCCTCATTATGCTTGAAGGTGGACGCATCATCGGCTGGCAAGGTCTGCAATTTTTTTTTTTACTTCTTCCATGGCAGTCGTTTCTTTGTATATACTATTATGTTGTTTGTCTCCCGGTTCTCCGCGGTACTCCCCGGTACCTCTGTGTCCCCTCATGGCATTCGGAACGCTTCTGCGTCCCAGGCCGCTGCGGTGGTTCCGGGTAGCGGCCGCCGCAGTCGTTCTGCGCATGCGCAGAGCCTTCGTGAAAACGAGGCTTGGCTCGCGCATGCGCGGAGTGGCGAATCTTCCGGCGGCCGCACAGGCACCGTATGGCTGTCTCCCACGGCGCAGGCGCGTGGTGGAGGAGCGGTGACGTCACTCAGGCGGGGGACTTGATTGTCTGTCATCGCCTGTCAAGGACGGGATTTCCCGCAGACAGTAAGCGGCAACTTTCCCCAGCCTGGTCAGTGTTGGTCTAACTGAGTTTTCTCCCCTTAAAGGGTAAAAATTGAAGATAAAATAAACAAAAATTTATAAACATATATGCATATATTGGAGAAAATAAATAAAGAAATAAAAGAGGACTTTATACTTCTATATACTCGTTCTTACTTTATACAGCATGTATCTACACTCCTGTTTGGATTGTGAGTAAAAATATATATATATATATATATAATAATAATCATAAATAAAATATATATGTAAATATATATATATCTTATATAATATTTCCGGTTGGCTCGGTTTGTGTAGCATTTCCGGGTCATCTGTAGACCATCAGTGTCATGGTGACGTTCTGTCCAGCGGTTATGGATAGGTCACTGCCTTCATACAGCCAGCCCTCATGCACAAGGTGCGTGCAGGCGAGGGGAGGGGCCGAGGTTGAAGTCTCAAGGGATTGAGATCGCGTTTTGTCCCCCCCCCCATTCTTTTTTCAGCTCTTTTTGAGATCAGATGACAGAGACCTTGCCAGGCCACAACATTTACAAGAGGAGATGTTGCCATTCCTCCTACAACTAGAGGAGACGTTGCCATTCCTCCTCCATCCAGAGGAGATGTTGCCATTCCTCCTCCATCCAGAGGAGATGTTGCCATTCCTCCTCCATCTAGAGGAGATGTTGCCATTCCTCCTCCATCCAGAGGAGATGTTGCCATTCCTCCTCCATCCAGAGGAGATGTTGCCATTCCTCCTCCATCCAGAGGAGATGTTGCCATTCCTCCTCCATCCAGAGGAGATGTTGCCATTCCTCCTCCATCTAGAGGAGATGTTGCCATTCCTCCTTCATCTAGAGGAGATGTTGCCATTCCTCCTCCATCCAGAGGAGAGGTTGCCATTCCTCCTCCATCCAGAGGAGATGTTGCCATTCCTCCTCCATTTAGAGGAGATGTTGCCATTCCTCCTTCATCTAGAGGAGATGTTGCCATTCCTCCTCCATCCAGAGGAGAGGTTGCCATTCCTCCTCCATCCAGAGGAGATGTTGCCATTCCTCCTCCATCCAGAGGAGATGTTGCCATTCCTCCTCCATCCAGAGGAGATGTTGCCATTCCTCCTCCATCTAGAGGAGATGTTGCCATTCCTCCTTCATCTAGAGGAGATGGTGCCATTCCTCCTCCAGTCACCGTACCCACCGCCCTATCAGCCGCTCGGATGGCAGAGCCTGCTGGAGATGTGGGACACGAGTCTCGGAAAGCGAGTCTGTATGTGTCCACTGTTGTGCCTGGGCGGTTGGGGATAAGAAACAGAAAACAAGATTATGGAGTCTCTTGGGAAAGAGGTGAGGAAGAAATCCCTAGGAGATGGGAGACATCCCTCACATGGAGCCAGTTGTCCATCCCACCCGGCTCCTTGGCTGGTATAGCCCAAGGGTTTTCAGGTCCTTCCCAGCCCTACGCTGCTTCTCCGGATTCTTCTGACATCAAGTTGGAAGGGGATGAATGTGTCAGAAGCTCTGATGTCTCTCTGATTCCTTCACGAGTCAAAGCGATTTAAGGAAGCCCTTAAGTGAGTAGACCCTTCCTCCCCCCCTAAGCATAGTAGTTCTTTAAGCACCTGGGGGAAGGGCGCTCTCTCTCTCTCTCTTTCTGCTCCTCACGGATGAAAGGATGAGGAGTGCAACTAAGTGGACGAGAAAACTTCCACATCAAACTATACCTCCAGAGTGTATCCCTTCAAGACAGAAGAAGTGGAGTGTCGGGGAAACACTCCCCTTATAAATGCAGCGTTGCTGCGTCTGACATTACAGGTTGCTCTACCTTAAAAGATGCCGTGTCCTGCAGGACAGGCTCGAGAGAAGTCAGATCAAGATCTCAAGGAAGCTTACAGGTTTGCCAGTATGGCTTGTAACCCTGCCCTAGCAGCTATGTCCAAAGGTTATGGAAGCCTGGACAGAGATTGCAGTCTTCGTACTCAGGGGAGCTTCGGAAGAGTTCTCCAGAAGTTTAGCAGTAAAGGAGCTGAAGCCGGCGACAATCTGCTTCACCTGTTGGCCTGGACTAAATGATCCTCGGTCATGGTTCAACGGGCCTTTTAGTTACGCCTTCCCCAGATTAAGCGTCTGCTCGGTCGGAAGAGTCCCCAGTACGGGAGCTGTTGAACGCTCGTGAGAAGCTTGTGTTTTAAGTCCTGGCTGGGTCTTCATAAAGAACTGGAGCAGAGTGCAAGCATCCTTCCATAAAACCCGCTAAGAGTAGGGCGTCTGTTGGTCGGGAACCAGCCGAAACTTTTGGGTTACACCCGCCCACGGGTGCCTGGGCGGGGAGGCTCGTCTGCTCCTCTTCCGGCATGTCTGGGTGGCCTCCATCACTGGTTACTGGACTGTCAAGATGGTTTTATCGAGCCACACATGGTCCTTCACTAATACCCCTCTCCCCAGATTTATTCCACTCCGCTAACTCAGTTGGAAGAGCAAGAGCAGGTGTTACTGTACACGCCCCGAGGGACGTAGAATTCCAGGGGTATACTTTCCCCTCTTTTCAAACACAAAAGTAACAGTTTTGGTGTCTAGTATTAGATCTATCTTACCTATACAAGTATATAAAATTTGTAGATACGTTGGAAGGCTCTGTCGACCTTCTATACGGCCAGGACATTGGCTAATCCCAATTGACTTAAAAGATGTTACCTCTAGTTCCAAATTGGGCGAGACCATCTACAGTTCTTCTTCTTCCTTAGCGGGCTGATGACCTCACACGTGTCTTCTTAAAAAAAAAAAAAAAAAAAAAAAAATTTCTCCGGCCATAGTGGCCCTCATTTAAACGAGAGGGGTACGTCTTTATCACTATTTCGGTGACCTCGCCTTGTTATCCTAACACAAAGACCAGTTGCTGGTTCTCAGGGAACTGGCTATCTCCACCCTGACCAGCTTCAGGTGGCTCCTAAAAAAAAAAAAAAAAAAAAAGAACTACCGCCTCGACGGTCTTCACGACCCCTATGGTCAAGTGGTCCCTGCAGAGGTTATACCCGCTCCAGTCAGGTTTTCTGCAGCGAGGGAGATTAAGGGGCAACAGTCAACCTATTTACATATCAACGGCGTGGAGCAGCCTCTTCTGGTGTCTTCAGCGCAAAATCTGCTCAATTGCCACTTTATCGCCCCATCTCATGGTCAAGGTCACGACTGATGCCAGCGGTTCCGGTTGGGGAGCCCTCTGCAGTTAGGATCTGGCTTAAGGCAAGTTGGGTACGCGTCTTCTCAACCCGGGCTAGAATGTCCCGGATCTTCGGACAGCCTAGTGTGCCCTTCAGTTCCTCTCCCATTTCTGGAAGGGAGAGTAAGTATTATAAAGAATGAATGACACAATGGCGATCTTCTATGTGAAGAGTCATAGGGGCACTCGAAGCTCCACACTATGCCGGAAGATCAAGCCCATCATATCTTGGGCCCAGCCTGACCGGCATTTCAATGGCCTATATTCCTCGAATCTAGATCGTCTGATCGTATTTCTATGCGCAAACACTAAAGAATGGTCTTCTCGTGTGCAGACATTCAAGCGGATTCTGTTCCTAGGAGTCAATCTCAAAGTGGATCTTTTTCTTTTCCTTCACAGGCAACCTCAAGCTGGTGAGGTGTTACAACCCGGGGTCATTACAGCTAGGCCTCTGGAGTGGATGCCCTGACAGATCGTTTTTAGCTTCAAGAGGGCATACGCCTTTTCTATCAATCCCAATAATTCTCAGGTTCTTACGAAGATCTCATGAGGAAGCAGTCAAAGTGGTGGCAGTAGCCCCTTACTGGCCAATCGCCCTTGATTCCCCCTCCTGAGCCAGCTCAGCTTCCGGGATCCGGTGTCTCTCCCTCTCAGGCTGGTCCTTCTTCCTCAAGGGACAGTTCTGCATCCTTGTCCGGCTCGGATGCGCTTCAAGGGTGATTGCCACTCTCATGAACTCTACTGGGACGAGCATGAATTAGGTCGACAGGAGAATTCAGGACAAGTCGGTTGAGTTCTCATTCTCTGAGCAGGTCATGTAGAAATCCAAAAGCTCAGGATATCTTCAGCTTTTTCGGCCTAGATTTATCTCTATCCATCAGCTCTCTTAGGGTCCAAGTCTCAGCCTTGTTGGCCTTCTCCAGAACTTCGTGGGCTGTTTACCCTTTAGTCCACCAACCATCCCATGGGCAGCTAAAGCTTAGCTCTCATAAGGAGACCAAGATTTCCCAATTGAGGCCTTCCCCTTGTCATTGGCTCACTGTCTGAACTCAGTAATACGGGGTCCTCCCCGCTTTCTATTGGAGGCCTTTTTAACTAAAATCAATATCATAGTAGCCATTACCTTGGCTAGAGGGTCTCGGAGGTCACGTCCCTAGGTTACGAAGAATCTTTTTTCTGTCCTTCTTCCCGGACCAGATGGTCCTTTTTTCCCATGCTCAGCTCAAATCCAAGAATTACCTCAAGGTTCCATAGGATCCAGCAAATCATCCTATCCTCTGGTCATAGACGAAATTCTGAAGGTATACCTGCAAGCTACTTCCTTCCTTTTGGACATTCTGTCTACCTGTCCATCCTGCATTTCGGCAGTAACAAACTGAATCAAGCCTCGTCCAGAACTGTACAGTTTATTCATCAGCCTTATAGAGATAGGATCCTGACTCCTCCGGAGGCGGTGACGGCACGTTCCACCAAGGGTATAGCGGCTTCATGGGCAGCAGCCCGGTACGTGTGTTCAGGCATTATCTGCAAGCGACTGAGCCTGCTTCGCTTTCTTCTGTGAGCTTTGGTTTATAAATCCTGTCGGTTGACGGGTCAAATTATATTATTGCTGTTCAGCATACCCACCCGTGTGGAATGGCTAGTTATTTCCCACACGTAGGCTGCCATGGAGTCTGTCAGGAAAAAGGAAAATTTATTATCAAATACTTACCGTAATTTTCCTTTCCTGATGGACTCCATGGCAGACGGAGTTCCCACCCATCGGTCAATGAGTAGGCTAGTTACGGAACACAGTCTGTACAGGTGAGCTCATTCTTATAGGGTAGGGGGTCCTATAGCATTGGAGAGGAGGCGGGGTTAACCCACACGTAGGCTGCCATGGAGTCCATCAGGAAAGGAAAATTACGGTAAGTATTTGATAATAAATTTTCCTTTTTCTTAAAATCTACTTTTCCTTTATTTAGAGTAGTGGTCTCCAAACTGCCGCCCAGGGGCCTTTGCTTGCATTCATCCGGCCCTTGAGGTACCATTTCATCCACTGATACAAATAATGGGGCAAAATTCCCCCCACTGACAACAATGAAAGGGCACAAATCTCTCCATTGACACCAATGAACGGTCACAATTCCTCCCAAAGACACCAATGATGGGGCACAATTTTTCCCAATGATACCAACAATGGGACGCAATTCCTCCCAATGACACCAGTGATGGGGCATCATTTCTCCCACTGATGGGGCACTATTTCTCCCAACAACAGGGCCCAATGATACCATTGATGGGACACAATTTCTTCTAATGACACCAATGGTGGAACACAATTCCTTCCAATGGCATTTAAGAAGGAGCGCATTCCCTTCCACTAACACCAATGATGGGGCACAAGTCCCCCACTGACACCAAAGATGAGGCCTTGTTTTTTCCCCACAGACGCTGCAACCTTTTCTTCTTCCAATGGCCACTGTCTGGCCCTCCTAAAGTCTGATGGACAGTAAACTGGCCCTTTGTTTAGAGAGTTTGGAGACCCCTGATTTAGAGGGTGTGTTTTTTTTTGGGAGGCTATAATAAAGCCGGCCATACATGGATTGAAATTCGGTTGGTTCACCAGGAACCGACCAAATTTTGTTCCATGTATGGGCTAGCTGGTTGTACACAAGTCAATCTATCAATCGACTTTTGTACAACCAACCTGTCAGGCTTTTCCTGAACAATCAGTGCTGCTGGCTATAGCTGGCAACACTGATCACTGTATTCTGACAGCGAGTAATACAATACTACAGGAGGAAGGATTTCCCTATCCACCGCAAATGTGTAGATGGGGGAAGTGGCTCGATTTTTTTAAATTCAACCCACTGGGTGAACGAAAAAAAATAAATCATGTATGACCAGCTTAAGCCTTGGTTCACACCAGTGCAGTTTTGAAGCTGCGTTACTTCAGCGCGACTTCAAAGAAGTGAGATTTTATGTCCAGCTTGCTGATACCTGTGTGACTTCATTTAACAGATGTCAATGCAAGTTGCATTGAATTTGCACAGAAATAGTGCAGGAACCTTTCTCAATGTCACTGCGACTCGAGTCACAGCAATTTAAATGGTTCCATTGCCGCGAATGGGGTGCGACTTGTCATGCAACGTTGAACTATCAAATCGCATGACAAGTTGCACAGGTAGGAACCAGGGCTAAGAATAGTTTAGTTTGTTTATGCAGTGTTCATTCATTCATTTTCCTTTTGTATTTTTATTTATCTTACTATTTTTTTTTTTGGGAGAGGTGGGTCCAGAACAGTTGAAATGAGCTTCCCTAACCCTCCTTACTTATTGACTTTAATATATCTGCCAAAATGGTGAAATTTTGCTGAAATCTTCAATTATTTACAGAAATATCAGCAAAATGAATAAAGGGGAATATATATATATATATATATATATATATATATATATATATATATATATATATATATATATCATACATACATACAAAGGGAAAAAGGGGGGGGGAAGCAATTCCACTCACAGTTAATTGAGTTAGGATCCTAAGATTGTCATTCAAGTCAATTTTTGAAGCTCTAATGCCGCGTACACACGGTCGGACTTTTCGTCTACAAAAGTCAGACAGCCTGTCCGACAGACTTCCGGCAGACTTTCGGCGGACTTGCGGCGGACTTGCGGCATACTTTCTAACGAACGGACTTGCCTACACACGACCACACAAAAGTCCGACGGATTCGTACGTGATGACGTACACCGGACTAAAATAAGGAAGTTCATAGCCAGTAGCCAATAGGTGCCCTAGCGTGGCTTTTTGTCCGTCGGACTAGCACACAGACGAGCGGATTTCGGGGTCCGTCGTAGTTACGACGTAAAGATTTGAAGCATGTTTCAAATCTAAAGTACGTCGGATTTGAGGCTAAAAAAGTACGTTGAAAGTCCGGAGAAGCCCACACACGATCGGATTACCAGCCAGCTTTAGTCCGTCAGCGTCCGTTGGACTTTTGTAGACGAAAAGTCCGACCGTGTGTACGCGGCATTAGTTACTAGACATGATAGGGGGAAATTTACTAAAACTGGAGAGTGCAAAATTTGGTGCAACTCTGCATGGTAGCCAATCAGCTTCCAGGTTTTATTGGCAATGTTTAATTGAACAAGCTGAAGTTAAAAGCTAATTGACTCCCATGTACAGCGTTACCAGGCTCTGAGAGGTCCAGTTTTAGTAAAACTCCCCCAATGTTTTCTATTCATCAAAGGTTTGATGTACTGTACCTGTCTTCTTATATCTGGAGAAAATGTGCCTCATGTGTGAGTGACATACAGTGAACATTTACAATAACTGTAATTAGAACCAGCAGCTCCGTAGGTATGGCTTAGGAAACTGATGCATGAGTACAGAAGTAGTGTGTGTCAATGGGAAAGACATAGAATGTAGAGGGGACGTCTGCTTAATTGGTTGTGAGACAAGCTGAATCCCAGCTAGGTGAAGAAAAAACAGTCATCACTGTTCAGGAGTAAAGAGAGGTACTGCAACAATCAGGACCGTTTTTAACGTTTTTAAGGCAGAGCAAAAGGGGCAGCTGCCCTGGGCACCATCATTGTTGTGGGGCCCAAAGCAGCTGCCTCATACTTGCCAATTATGCCTTTTTAAATTCCCTTTTAGTCCCGTGCTGTGTCCCAATATCTCATATGTGAAGTTCTGTTACTAATGCTGCTCAGCTCTGTCCTATTGCCGTGTACAGATGACTTACCTGCAGACCCTGTGTTTACATGTAAATAACCTGCATTGATATGTAAATAGAGTTGACATTGATATGCAAATGGCTGGGGACAATGTATTCCATTTTTCATTAAATCATCTTACTGTGTTTATCTGCCTCCTTGCAATGTCCTCCACAAGTTAGAGAGCCAATCCTTTTGACATTTGTTTGGAACAAGGAGTACATATTAGTTGTGGTCATGTGCACTGCTCTATGCACACTACACATTCCATAATCCATCTCAGGAGTGAGCAAGAGAGGGTGGCTACGTTCCTACATACAGTGGGACCATGGACAATGAATGACCCTCTAACAGGAAGTTGGATCACAGAAGCAGCAAACAAAAAAGGAATATGGAGATTTGGAGGTGGGTGAGAGCAATAGAAGGTACTTTTTTGAGTTATAAATACATACTTAAACACAATATTTTTTTACCGTCTCTTTAAGGGCAGGGCCAAGCCGAGGACAGAGGCCTCCCAAGGTAACCATTTTTGCCACCTTCCCCTGCCCCAGGGCAAAGGTACCAGCTGCCTTGGGTGGCAGTAGCACTGGCATTCATACGCACATCGGCAATCAGCTCATTGACATGGAGCCTGGGAAGTATTGAGTGAAAGTCCCTGCCCAGCCAATGCGCCTGTCTCCCAGGTAGGTGCAGTGGCCAGCAGTGCTCTGCACAGTCATGGTGAGCCTGTAGGTGGGGTGCAGTGTGGTGCAGAGTCAATAATTCGTACAGGCAGGTGCAATAAACTTGTTCACAACAAACCCAGTGGGAAACAAACTAAAAATTTAATTCATTTATTCTTGCATGGTGTATAGGTCATATACCATTTAAAGCAACAGCTACCCAGGTTTTTTCTTTTGCACTTCTTTGTTAAAATAATTTTCTTTGTGCAAGAGATTTATGGTACTTGGTCTTAAACCCGGTGGGAAAGTCACCCAGCCAGGCACACTCACAGTTCAGTAGCATGAGAGGAGTAGATTCCAGCCGGAATGACAGCATCTGTTGGGAGAGGACTGAATTTGGCCCAGTCACCTGGTCCACTATCAGGAGAATGATCAGAAGAGATGAGGTTCTACTCTTACGCCCCTCCTCAGGAACCTTTCCCTAGCACTGTTACTGTCCCTCACAGACAGTATACCATTCTCTGCTCTGTCCACTCGCCAAAGCACGCTAAAACCCAGGAGTCAGGGCCATAAAAAGGTTCTGCCTGATCCAAGATGGCTACTTGAGTCACGTGGAGCTGCAGCATTCAATAGGATAGCTTCCCCAGTGACCCAGGAAACCATAGAGGAACCTTGTGCCTCCTGACTTCCTCTCCAGCAACAGGGCCTCTGCAGCAGAAGAGCTCCACCTGCTGTGCAAGAAACTAGACTGCATCTGCCTGCAAGCCTGCACAGTTAACACGCTCCGTTTCACTGAAGAAGCTCATTGTGTGACAGACGCAGTGGCTGGGCAAGGAGCTCAGTAATGCTGATTCTGTTATTTTATCAGAACAGATTTTAGGAGGACGGAGTGTCCAGCATGAGGATAAAGTGTTTCCTGGTTTCAGCAGAAAATGGCGGACAGCTTGGAGTGCAGGTGTATAATATATCACACTGTACAATGTAAGGGGATGGATGGCACTGTCTCGTGCAGGCAGAAGGTTTCATTAGCAGACTGAATATTCATGTACACTGAAGGGGCAGCAAAGCTACGTATCTTCTTCTGTCACAGCGAGCTCTCCACAGATCCTGGCTGCGCTCCAGAATACGAATTACGGCCCCGAAAGCCATTTGGAAAGTTTAGTTACTCAATTTAAATAATGAAATATCACATTTGAAACTCGCTGCCAGATAGGGCTATTGCTTAGTAATGGAAAGCGAGACATTCTGCTGACTGAAAATATTGGACAGAGTTTCTGATTAACACAATCTCTATATTGTCTGTCAGGCAACAGACATTGAAAGTGGACCTGTCACCAACGCATATACACTAATCACCCTTAACATTATGATAGCCAGCTAATTTTGAGAAGGTCCCCCTTTTGCCACCAAAACAGCCCTGACCCATTGTGGCATGATCGCCACTAGACCTTTGAAGGTATGCTGTGGTATCTTGCACCAAGCCATCAGTAGAATATCCTGTAATGCCGCGTACACACGGTCGTACTTTTCGTCTACAAAAGTCCAACGGACGCTGACGGACTAAAGCTGGCTGGTAATCCGATCGTGTGTGGGCTTCTCCGGACTTTCAACCGACTTTTTTAGCCTCAAATCCGACGTACTTTAGATTTGAAACATGCTTTAAAACTTTACTTCGTAACTACGACGGACCCCGAAATCCGCTCGTCTGTGTGCTAGTCCGACGGACAAAAAGCCACGCTAGGGCACCTATTGGCTACTGGCTATGAACTTCCTTATTTTAGTCCGGTGTACGTCATCACGTACGAATCCGACCGACTTTTGTGTGGTCGTGTGTAGGCAAGTCCGGTCGTTAGAAAGTAGGCCGCAAGTCCGCCGCAAGTCCACCGAAAGTCTGCCGGAAGTCTGTCGGACAGGCTGTCCGACTTTTGTAGACGAAAAGTACGACCGTGTGTACGCGGCATAAGTTGCAAGATGGGACCTACATGGATTGGACTTGTTTTTTCCAGCACATCCCACAGATGCTCGATTGATTTGAGATCTGGAGAATTTGGAGGCCAAATCAACACGCTGCTGTGTTCCTCAAACCATTTTTTTAATTCATCAGACCAGGCCACCTTCTTCAATTGCTCCATGATCCAGTTCTGATGCTCGTGTACCAATTGCAGGCACTTTTGGCTGTGGACATGGGTCAGCATGGGCACCCTAACAAGTCAGCAGCTCCACAGCCCCATACGCAACAAACTGCGGTGCCCTGTGAGTTCTGACACCTTTTTTTCGGAATCAGTGGTATCTTTTTCAGCAATTTGAGCTAGAGTAGCTCTTCTATTGGATCAGACTACACAAGCCAGACTTTGCTCCCCACGTACATCAGTACGTTTTGGCCACTCTTGACCCTGTCACTTCTCTGGTTTTTTATTTTCTCTCCTTGGACCACATTTGGTAGAATCGGACCACTGCGGACCACATCCCACAAGTCAAAGTTGCTCAAATCCTTGTATGTAAAAGGGCAAAATACCGGGGGGGAGGGGGTCTGAAACAAACACAATAATTTAACCCATTCATGGGCACATGGAAACAGAGCCACTTAATTCCGTAAGTTAAATTATTGATCTGTTTGTATCACTTTTTTATGATGATGTCTCACTTGTAGGGACATATGGTTTTAAAATTAATCTCAAATAAAAATGATATTTTTTTATAAAAACATTGTACATGTTTATCTACTTTTGTGCCTACCATACATTTTAAGCACCTTAAAAGTCCCTGGGGTGTTTGTTTCAGACCCCCTCCCCCGGTATTTTGCCCTTTTACATACATTTGATATGGGATGTGGTGCTTTCTGCCCTTATTAATATGTGTTGCTCAAATCCTTGTTTGCCCAATGTTTCTGCTTTCAACCTCATGGACAACATGTTTACTTGCTGCTTAACTGCTTGCCGACCAGCCGCCACAGTTGTACTGCAGGAACATGGCTAGGCTGCGCGAATTGCCATCATGTTACATCGGTAACATATACGGCCACTAGGGGGCGCACCCCCTGCTCGCCCACGGAGCCGATGCGAGTGCCAGGAGGTCGCGATCACTGACGGGCTCCCACGATCGCTCGGGGCACACAGAGAACCGGGATCTGTGTGTGTAAACACACAGTTTCCGGATCTCTGAGGGGAGAACAGACAGATCTTCTGTTCATCCAGAGTATGAACAGCAATCTGTCATCTCCCCTGCACAGTCCCCCCCCCTTCAGTTAGAACACACAATAGGGAACACATTAACCCCTTCACTGCCAGTGACATTTTTGCAGTAATCAATGCATTTTTATTGCACTGATCGCTGTCAAAATGCCAATGGTCCCAAAAATGTGTCAAAATTGTCCGACGTGTCCGCCATAATGTCGCAGTCCCGATAAAAAAAAAAAAATCGCAGATCGCTGCCATTACTAGTAAAAAAAAAAAATAATAATAATAAAAATGCCATAAACTCCGCCCCGCCTACCCCCCACCCCGCTCTGCCTCGCCCCGCCTACCCCCCGCCCCGCTGCCAGTCTGATATGGAAAGGGGCGGGGGTTCTAGCCATGCGGAGGACACCTCTGAGGTAGGGAGGGGCGCACCGCTGTGGGACTCCTGATGCAAGGGGGGCTCCACCGGGGACACCTGATGTGAGGGGGGGCTCCACCGGGGACACCTGATGTGAGGGGGGCTCCACGGGGGACACCTGATGTGAGGGGGGGCTCCGCCGGGGACACCTGATGTGAGGGGGAGCTCCGCCGGGGACACCTGATGTGAGGGGGGCTCCACTGGGGACACCTGATGTGAGGGGGGCTCCACTGGGGACACCTGATGTGAGGGGGGCTCCACTGGGGACACCTGATGTGAGGGGGGGCTCCTCTGGGGACACCTGATGTGAGGGGGGGCTCCACCGGGGACACCTGATGTGAGGGGGAGCTCCACCGGAGACTCCTGATATGAGGGGGGGCTCCGCCAGGGACTCCTGGTGTGAGGGGGGGGCTTCGCCGGGGACACCTGATGTGAGGGGGAGCTCCGCGGGGGACACCTGATGTGAGGGGGAGCTCCGCGGGGGACACCTGATGTGAGGGGGAGCTCCGCCGGGGACACCTGATGTGAGGGTGGGCTCCGCCGGGGACACCTGATGTGAGGGGGGGCTCCGCGGGGGACACCTGGTGTGAGGGTGGGCTCCGCCGGGGACTCCTGGTGTGAGGGTGGGCTCCGCCGGGGACTCCTGGTGTGAGGGTGGGCTCCGCCGGGGACTCCTGGTGTGAGGGGGGGCTCCGCCGGGGACTCCTGGTGTGAGGGGGGGCTCCGCCGGGGACTCCTGGTGTGAGGGGGGGGGCTCCGCCGGGGACTCCTGGTGTGAGGGGGGGGCTCCGCCGGGGACTCCTGGTGTGAGGGGGGGGCTCCGCCGGGGACTCCTGGTGTGAGGGGGGGGCTCCGCCGGGGACTCCTGGTGTGAGGGGGGGGCTCCGCCGGGGACTCCTGGTGTGAGGGGGGGGGCTCCGCCGGGGACTCCTGGTGTGAGGGGGGGGGGGCTCCGCCGGGGACATCTGATGTGAGGGGGGCTCCGCTGGGGACATCTGATGTGAGGAGGGCTCTGCTGGGGACATCTGATGTAAGGGGGGCTCCGCTGGGGACATCTGATGTGAGGGGGGCTCCGCTGGGGGCACCTGATGCAAGGACAAACTCTACTGGGATACTGGGACATCTGACGCAAGGACGGACGGCTGGTGGCAGGCGACGTGGCTAGTGACACGCTCAGGGATCCCACTGATTCTGCATTATGGTGAGTTGAACGATTTCATTTTATATTAATAATAGAAATAATTCACTTCAATCATCCTGACACCATAACAACCATGGTGCCGGGATGATTGAAGTGCTAACACCAGGTGTTTGGAGTATCTTTATCTGCTGATTGTTAAACTTTCTAGAATACACATATTTTTATTGTGTAGGATCTGGGGCTGCTGTCCCGTCATTCCCCTCTCCCCCTCTCCATCCCTCCCTCTCTCCATCCCTCATTCATCTCAGACTCTAACCACACCCTCTTAAGCCACACCCACTATGTCGCGTAAACCACGCCCATTATTCGAAGCGTGCCGCACTTGTATATTTTTCGAAAGACACGCCTACAAACAAATGCCCCGCCCCTAATTATTGTACGGCCCCGCCTACAGCCACAAAAGTGTCCCACATTTTTTTTTACAATGTTGGCAACTATGTCAGTGTATATATCTACTTATTACATGAGCAAGTAACCTCAACCCTCCTCATTTCCTACTCTTCCTGCTGAGGATTTTTCCTGTAGTGAGAAAATAAATTAAAAAATGTATTATGGAGATAAATACACCCTAAAAAATGTATTATGGAGATAAATACACCCACTCTCCAGTAATGGCCATACTTCATGACAGAATATCACTTAAAAATCAAAATTCATTTTCAATGCAATAATAACAGTAAGCGCTCCCCCTCTGGGAAGAGTTTCTTACTTCCTGTTGTGCCTCTTTATCAAAAATTAAGTGGGAACTTCTCCAAAACCACATAGACAGCAATAAAAAACCGAGAGAATAGCGAACCCTGAAAAATGAACTCTCTGCATACTGATGTGCACCCCTAGATATTACTTAAAAAATAAATAAAAAATAGGGATTCTTGGTTCTTTGCAAAACATGTTCATGCTGGCCAACTGCGTTAAAGCAATCCTTCCCTGGCCAGTCTCTACTCTACTCTGCAAAATGCCAAACACTTATTTGCTCATAGCATACTTTAACCACTTGCCACCCAGGACAATTCTGACATTTCTCTCCTACATGTAAAAATCATCTTTTTTTTTTTTTTTTTTGCTAGAAAATTACATTGCACCCCCAAACATTTTTTATGTTTTTTTTTTTTAGCAGACACCCTAGAGCAGGGATCCTCAAACTACAGCCTTCCAGCTGTTGCAGAACTACACATCCCATGAGGCATTGTAAAACTTTGACATTCACAGACATGACTAGGCATGATGGGAATTGTAGTTCCTGAACACCTGGAGGGCCGCAGTTTGAAGACTCCTGCCCTAGAGAATAAGATGGCAGTCATTGCAACTTTTTATCTCGCACGGTTTCATGCTTTAAAAAAAAAAAAAAAAAAAAAAAAAAAAAACAGTAATATTAGGCCAATTTTTTTGCATAATGTGAAAGATGATGTTATGCCGAGTAAATAGATACCCAACATGTCACACTACAAAATTGCCTACGCTGGTGGAATGGCGCCAAAATTCGGTACTTAAAAATCCCCAAAGGTGACGCTTTAAAATTGTTTACAGGTTACATGTTTTAAGTTACAGAGGAGGTCTAGGGCTAGAATTATTGCTCTCGCTCTAAAGTTCGCGGCGATACCTCACGTGTGGTTTGAACACAGTTCACATATGTTTACATATACTTACGTATGCGTTCGCTTCTGCGTGCGAACACACGGGAATAGGGGCACTTTAAAAAAAAAATGTTTTTTTATTTTATTTTTAGAGTTTGACACTTTTTTTAATCACTTTTATTCCTATTGCAAGGAATGTAAACATCCCTTGTAATAGGAATAAGCATGACAGGTCCACTTTACAGTGAGATATGGAGTCAATAAGACCCCACATCTCACCTCTAGGCTGGGAAGCCTGAAATAAAATAAAAAAATAGGATGACATGACCACGCCCCCTTATGACCTCAAAGTCCCAGCATGCCCCGGGACTGTGATGTCATTAGGGGGGCGGGGTCACCGCCTATATAAGTCATAGCAGAGCGCACAGACAGCATTACAGCCGGAGAGAGCGTCGTGTCAACATCTCTGGAAGAGAAGAGGGAAGAAGACAAGGCATATGTCCGGGCTCCTCCGCTAGCAAAAGAGCGGCAAAAGAGCAGACGATAGCGGAGGAGCCCGGCAGAAGGAAGAAGGCACCGGAGAAAAACCAGAGAGCGTGGAGACGACCCCTGAAGATCGGAAGAAGACTCCCGAAGATCGGAAGAAGACCCAGGAGCTGCCTAATAAATTAAATTTTAAAACCTGTGTAGTGTGTTTTATTTATTGACACTTTTTTCCCTAGGTGAATGGGTAGGGGTACGCTGTACCCCATACTCATTCACATAGGGTGGGGGGCCGGGATCTGGGGGCCCCCTTATTAAAGGGGGCTCCCGGATTCCGATCAGCCCCCCGCCCGTATGACCCCGAAAACCAATGGCCAGGGTTGTCGGGAAGAGGACCTTGTCCTCATCAACATGGGGACAAGGTGCTTTGGGGTGGGGGGGCCGCAGGGCGCCCCCTCCTCCAAAGCACCCACCCCCCATGTTGAGGGCATGCGGCCTGGTACGGCTCAGGAGGGGGGGGCACTCGCTCGTCCCCACCCCCTTTCCTGACCGGCCGGGCTGCGTTTTTTTCGGCGTAGGGGGTTCCCCTTAAAATCCATACCAGATCTAAGGGCATGGTATGCCCCTGGAGGGGAACCCATGCCGGTTTTTTATTTAAAATTTGGCGTGCAGTTCCCCCTCAAGATTCATACCAAACACAGTGTCTGGCATTGGCGGGGATCCAAGTCGGATCCCCGCACCAGTGTGAACCCGGCTCGCAAGGTGTCAATCTCGCCAATAAAAGTGGCGAGATTGACTCAATATCAGACAATACAGAAGTTGACCAAAGGGTGGTGGAAAAGAGCTGAAAAACCACGTGATTTGGTGAAAGTTGGCTGGAAAAGTCCTGCCGTCTGTATGCAAGACAAACTTCTGGCCAACGCCCTTTGTACAAAAATCCAAGGGAAAGTTTGTACAAAGTCCTATCGTGTGTATGGGGCTTAAGAATGAGTGCGAGTGCAGTGTGAGCAATTGCAAGAACATCCTTGGGTGCAGATTAAGAGTGCATGTGGGTACAGTGGCAGCGAGTGCATGAATGCCCTTGGGTGCAGTGGCTGTGTGTATAGTGCTTGTGGGTGCAGTACTAGCGAGTGTAAGCATGCCTATGGGTGCAGTGGCAGTGCCTATAAGAGTAAGCGTGATTGCAGCGGCAGTTCATTTAAGAGTGCACGTGGGTGCAGTGGCAGTGAGTGCTGTGTGTATAGGGATTGTGGGTGCAGCGGCAGCGAGCACAAGAATGCCTGTGGGTGCAATGGCAGTGCAAGGGTGAGCTTGGGTGCAGTGGCAGTTCATTTAACAGTGCACATGGGTGCAGTGGCTGTGCATGTATAGTGATTGTGGGTGCAGTAACAGAGAGCAAGAATGCCCATGGGTACAGTGGAAATTCATATAAGAGTGCATACGGGTGCAATGGCAGCGAGTGCAAGAATGCCTGTGGGTGTAGTAGTAGCAAGTGCAAGAAGGTCCATGGTAATGCAGTGGCATTGAGTTCAAGAATGCTTATGGGTGCAGTAGTAGTGATTGTAGAAATGCCCATGGTAGTTCCAGAATGTCCTTGGGTGCAGTGGCTGTGCATGTATAGTGCTCGAGGGTGCAGTGACAGCGAGTGCAAGAACGCCCATGGGTTCAGCTGCAATTCATTTAAGAGTACACATGGATGCGGTGGCAGCGAGTGCAAGAATGCCTGTGGGTGTAGTAGTGAGTGTAAGAATACCCATGGTAGTGCAGTGGCATGGAGTTCAAGAATGCCCATAGGTGCAGTAAAAAAAATAGAAGAGTGCATGGGAGTGCAGTGGCAGCGAGTGTAAAAATGCCCATGGGTGCAGTAGTAGCAAGTATAAGAAATGCCCACGGGTCCAGTGACACTGCCCGTAGGAGTGAGCGCAATGGCATCCAGTGCAAGAAAAGCCTTAGGAAAGCATGGGATCATGCACATTCAGGTGTGAGGGAGAGCTAGCTTTGCCCATGAGACATTGCAAGACCTTGACAATCACAGGCATGATAGGATTTGTAGTTTCACCATAGCTGGAGGGCCAAGGTTGCCTACCCCTGCCCTAGCCTATAGCAAAGTGTACGCATCGTGCTTATGCGCTGTTGACATTTTCTATCGTGATGGTGGCCGCTTACACATACATACATAGAGCCCCTGTAATGTCTGGGCACTTGTTTGGAGTAACACATTACACAAGTGTCCATCTGTATGCCTCAAAACATTTGTCGTGGATCGTGTACAATGATTTATAAGTCAGGCACAACACAAACAAAGTTTTGATATAACGCACAATTCCAACATGATGTCATACAAATCGGCCAGCTGGATTTTGTCAATGTAAAGAAAACACACTTTCCACTGCTGAAATATAAATAATATTTTAATTTTTTTCTTAGAAAACAAGAAGAAAAAAAAATGCACTTGCTTAATGCTCGCCATATCAGATTGCTCACTAGTCAGGGTAAATAAGTACACTGAAATATATATATATATTTTCCATGAACTGAATGTACAGAAGCAATTTCAATAACAAACATCTAGGATTTAGTAATAAATTAGTACTTGAAGGCAATTTCGTTCTGGTCAGTCTTTTTTTTTTCTCTCTTGAGCATGTGTAAAAGCACCAAAACATGGTAAATATTTTAATAAAACAGGAACAAAAAATTAAATATATGGAGATCCCTTGGGGAGAATAAGTAACGCGCACCACCACCGCTTTCATTTGCACGACCAGGACACTTAAATTGACAGTTTGTGAAGGTTATCAAAAGTCAGTGTGGTTTGTCTATGTATGGTTACGCTGGGGGGGGGGGGGGGGGGGGGTCAGACTTGGGTGGGGCTTTGTTCCAGATATTTTAAAGTGCACCTATAGTTGCTTACAAGGACCTGTGAAAAATAAAGCTTTTGCGGCAGTGGTGAGGAGCTGTGAGATCACCTGCATCTCCCAGAATCATCAGAAGCTGGCCCAAGGTATTTATTTATTTTTTTACATTTTTGGTAAAAGCTTTATTTTTTTTACAGGTTTTTAAACGAAATATACTAGGCATTTGGGGGATAAAGGGTGTCAGTAAAGAAAACCTTTAGACCCCTTTCACACTGGGGCATTTTTCAGGCTCTTTAGTGTTAAAAAAAAGCACCTGAAAGAAGCCTCATCTGCAATCCCAATGTGAAAGCCCGAGTGCTTTTACACGGAGACCCCTTTCACAATGGGGTGTTTTTCAGGCGCTTTAGCGTTAAAAAAAAGCGCCTGAAAGAAGCCTCATCTGCAATCCCAATGTGAAAGCCCGAGTGCTTTCACACCGAGACCCCTTTCACACTGGGGCGTTTTTCAGGCGCTTTATCGTTAAAAAAAAGCGCCCATAAAGAACCTGAAAGAAGCCTCATCTGCAATCCCAGTGTGAAAGCCCGAGTGCTTTTACACTGAGACCACTTTCACACTGGGGCATTTTCCAGGTGCTTTAGCGTGAAAAAAAGCGTCTGTAAAGTGCCTGAAAGAAGCCTCATCTGCCATCCCAAGTGCTTTCACACTGGGGCGCTGCGCTGGCAGGGCGTCAAAAAAAAGTCCTGCAAGCAGCTTCTTTGCAGCGCTTTCATTTTTTTGCCACCAGGCTGGGTGCACCGATGGCCCGAGCCCTTTCACACTGCCAGCGCCCGAAAAACGCCCCAGTGTGAAAAGGGTCTTAAGCAGTGCTTTACCATCATTTTTCAGGCCCTGGCAGTGGGAAAGGGCTTGGACTTTCACATTGGGATTGCAGATATGGCTTCTTTCAGCCGCTTTTTTTTAACGCTAAAGCACCTGAAAAACGCCCCAGTGTGAAAAGGGTCTTAGTTTTGTTTTGTTTTTTTAATTATTCTTGGATGCGTACTGGAGGAGGTATAAAAGTTCCAAAAAAATCTAATTTAAAGGACTTTTTGAAACATTTAATGATTGAGAGAAATGCTGTCAACGCATTTTGGGTAAAAAAGCCTCTCCCTTCAGGAAATGAACAGTCTGTTAAAAAAAATACTGCAACAGAATGCACTAGGAGAGGCTTTATGAAGACCAACATCTCTGCACGACCCCAAAGGTAGCCAACCAAGTCTCACCCATGGGCATCAACTGCTCAAACTTTGAAGAACTTTTTAACCCTAAAATGCATTGGCTGTGTTTAATGCTCTTAAGCATTAAAAAGTTTCAAAAATTCCATCAAGTGAGATGAACTAGTACAAGAATTGACCCTATGATAGAGAGGTATCCGCCTAGGACTGGAATAGGGTCAACCTATGCTTCTATTTCAACCTTGGATCTGCATCTTTGAAGGAAAAATCACTTTATGGTAGATCCTTGGGTACCAACTTTAACTTCTATCAGTCCAGCGCTATCACACAAACATCAGGCTTAATTTTTTTTTTTTTTAAAGGAAGGTCCGCTTTAAACCTATCATGGGAGAAATATGGAGACTGCCGAGGCTCTGCTTAAAGGAGTTCAGATTGGCTGATCTTTCAACAGAGCTCATCTGACCAAAGCTTATGCTTTTAGCCATGTGAGCAGTACTGCGGGGAACCTCAAGTAGCATTTGATCCAAAAATATTTGCTACTCATTACTCTTTTTTTTTTAATCTATTTCAAGACTGTTAAAGTGGTAATAAGCCCCAAAACAAAATGTATTCTATCACAGTTCGCCAATTCTTAGCTGGGGTGGCTGCATTTCTTTTTTTTGTTTTGTTCTTTATTTTCTTCTGGTGATCAAGCCAGTACTGTGAACAAGGCTACTTTGCCGAAATGTGTTAGCATGTTTTATTGTCACTCCTGTATCTACAATAGAGTCTTGAAAGCGCATTTCTGGAGTTGCCAGCTCTTCCTACTACTTGTTTGTATCCAGTTATTGGAGGACACTTTTGGAGCCAGAGCACCCACGTTTATATATTTTGTTCATTTATTCCAAGGTGTGTTCCCTTTGAGAGCTCCGATTTCTCTATTGCTTGTCCAGATCAAGCTAGTAAATCTGTTTTTCAGCTTCCTAAAAGATCAAGCTGTCCAAAAGTGGCAGGTAAAGACTTGAGACAAACAATTTAAAAGCAGAGTTCCAGGAATGGCTTTTCTGCATGGTTACATGGATTCAACTTTGACTATGTATATTTTATACCTGTGGAAGTGGAGGAGTAGTAGTCCCTGCTACTATATTGAGCTCTTCTTTCTCCAGGGTCCTGTGCCAAGTGGCTTCCCGGTTGCATAGTGTTCACGGAGGAAGGTACACGCTTGGCATTGGCACCATTCACAGAACGCCTTGCCATTTTCTCAAAGACTATAAAGCGTTCTGTGATTGGGCGAGGTGGAGATCATGACACCGCCTTTCCACCTCATCCAAAGAGAGAACGCCTTACATTGAAAAATGCAAGATGTTCTGTGAATGACGGTCTTACTGAGCAAGCGATCCACTATGTACTCCTCTGTGTACCAAGACAAAAAATGTGTTACTGGCCAGATCACCAGGTGGAAATATATATATATTTATAAGCTGCAATACATTGCAATTTTTTGTCTGGGTCTAATACCACTTTAACGAATATTTGAATATATATTCAACATCCGTTGTTTTAATAATGTAAAAGTCATGCTGATGCCAAAATAAAAAGTTTAATAAAATGTGACCAATGCAAATGAGGTGTTAGATCACCACATATTCTGCTGCCTGCTTAAGGCCCCTTTCACACGAGAGAGCAAGTCATGTCTGCCTGCTTGATTTTCAGGCAGTCACGACTGGACCCTCCCTCCTCCTCTATGGGCAGTAGTATGTAAACAGACTTGGGTCTGTTTACATCCGGCTACATCCAATCTGATCCAGCAAAAAAAAAACGAACGGAAGGGGATCTGTTCCCTTCCGTTTGGCTAGATTGGTGGGCAGTCAAGTGCAAACGGACAGCCGGTCCGTTTACATCCAACCGCTAATAGAGCAGCGTGAGCTCAGTGCCTGTCCACTCTGCATTAGCTGAGCAGACATGGACCGGTCATGCGCCCGCTCCGCCCAGCTGGGGATCAAACAGATCCCCTGCTTAGAAGAACCGCATCCAGCCTGTGTGAAAGGGGCCTAACAGATCACTCCTGTATTGTGGATAAAGTATCCTTTAAAAAAAAAACCGAATCTAACACTTTTGGTTGTGTTGGTATTCTGGTCTTGCGTCACATGCTGTAGTTTCTTCCAATGGCCTCTACATCATTACAGCATACAGTAGTGACACAGAGGCAGGTGGAAGAATCCAAAGCACAGTGTGGGATGAGAAATCTGACACTCCCAGAAGTGTAGAATTAATTAGATTTTTCCAGTAGCGGCATATCCACAAGTAAAGAGTGATCACCTACGTGGGCGATAGCAGAGGCGAATCTTAAACATCTTTGATGCAGGGGTCCTGTTTTTAAACTTTTTTTATTTTAGTTGCTTTAAAGACTAAGATCTGTTAACACTTATTTTTTACAGTGAATATTACATTTGCTTTAGTAAGCAGAATTGCATCTTAAAAGAAGTATGGCCAAAACTTTTCTGGCCATGCTTTTCTTGTGGGTTACAGGAGTGCACTTACTTTTGCTCTGTCACCCAGAGTCAACCGATAGCGGTATTATGTTAAATTAGCGTGATGATCACTGGGAACAATGCACTTACAGATAACCTAAAGGTTCATTGTTGTCAGTGGTTGTTTATCTGAGAGGTATACATTGCTCAATGATCCCCTAGCAACCTCTGGAAGAACCTTAAGCCGGCCATAGATGGTTCGAATCTCAGCCAGTTCAGCAGGAACCGGTCAAAGGAACCAGCCGAAATCTGAACCATGTACGGGCAGGCTGAATGTACCCAAGTTGATTGATCGATCGTCTTGGGTACAACCAGCCTGCCAGATTTTACATGGCACAGCAGGGACAGCTTCCCCCACCAAGAGAACATAATAGGAGGGATTCCCGTCAACGCTGACTGAGCAATTTTTTTTCCCCCGCAACCTGTGGCTGCAGGAAAGAAAATCGCTCCATCTATGGCCGGCTTCATCAGAGAGGCATACATTGCTCTTTCCTTATGGAACCCCTAGCAACCTCTGGAGGAACCTTAGAGGGTTTATGGAACCCTGGTTAAGAAAGGCTGCCCCAGATAGTAAAATGGAGAGGGTTTGCGAGTGGTAACTCTTTTAGTAGTTTCGGTTTTCACTGCAGTTTGCAGCCTGCAGGTGTATATTCATGAACACCGACTTCCATCACAGAATAGCTAGCTGCCTGTGTCCTGAAGGAAGATGCATTTTAAATTTCACACTAAGAAGAAAAAAAAAAAAAAGGGAGGTGCTCTCATCCTGAGAAATGATAGTCCATATGACTAAATGTTTTTACTTTGTTTCTCCTTTAAAGACAGAAGGGGCAACCCTCTCCCAAATAGAATTCACATGTTTGCATCTGAAAATTTAGCCCACACTCCTTAGCACCCTTATTTTACTTAGAACAGCTCATGCAGGTGCTGTCCCCTTTGTAACAGTGGGTACCTCCTCCAGTGTTTATATCACTGGGTCCAAAATCTTTTCCGCCACTGGCTGCACCTATGCAGTAATTCCCTATAAATCTAAATAAGGGGCCATGTTACTGCTACAGAAGTATGAACCCATTAAAGTATATATGGAAATATTGTACAGGAACAGCCAGTATCATGGAAGATTGCAAACCTGGGGATGGAAGTACGCGGTCATGCATAGGTAGCTAAGCACCTGGGGGTTCTAGGTTTGAGAGCTAGGAAGAGAGGACCATTTTTTTTTTTTTCAAATTGTAGTCAAGAAAGAATCCTGCTGTTGACTATTTCTTATGAAAATGCTAGTTCCTTGGCTGCCATGCTAGCGCCATGGCTTCAGCTATTCACCGATAGGAACAAGTATAGAAATTAAGAATTTGAGACTTTTCTGATGCCAAATGACACCATGCTTGTTCCGGGTCTGTGACTCAAAGTTGTGATGCCAGACATGGCCAAGCAACAAGCACTTTTTTTTCCATCTTCGAAGTGAGCCAGCAATGGCAGGCCTAGTACTTCACTTACGTATGACAAGATTCCTTTAAGGGATTCGTTAACCCAGAAATGATATTTCCATTTTTGGAAATGGTCTACTCCACCATGGAGTCTTGCCCCTGCAGCAGCTTTCTCTGCTTGCTGTTGAAGGTGGGCAAAGCAGGGAACATCAGTTAAGAGATCTTGCCAGTCTCCAGTCTACCAGTATTGCAAGATGGTGGGTGATTCAAACCAAGTTTCAGGTGGACTTACCTTTAAAGCATATCTAAATCCAAAAATAAAAAAAAATTATATAATGCAGCTTAAATCTTTCAATGTGGTGGCGGCATTCGTTTTGTCACTTCCTGTGAAATGGAAAGAAAGCACAAACATCCTTATCTTTCTTGTTTAAATTAACGGCCCTATCAATCCACCATGTAACAGAGATGAACAAAGGCAGACATGTTTAATGTCCAGACTATGAATATCATGCCCCCTTAAATAAATACTTTAGAGCAATGATTGTAGCCTTGCTGTGAAGGGGCAGAAAAAGTGTATTATTCACAGGACTAATAGACAAAAGTAAAGGGGAAAAAAAAAAAAAAAAAGAAAAAAAAAAAAAAGAAAAAAAAAAGAACGCTAATGCAGCCACTAAATCCAAGAACTGGTAAGCTACGATATATAAATTTTTTGTGTTTTTAATTTAGATGCACTTTCAAACATGAGAGAAAAGCTCCTCTAGACGCATGGAGGAAGGTGTGGTTATTAAGACGAGTGCAGCATTTAAGAACGTAATCAGTTAATCCTGGAAACAGTCACCAGTGTGGTCATAGAATTTCCACTCGAGGATTCTAAACCATCTTTAGCGTACCGACTGCAGTATACTGTAGGTATGTACCATGCATTATAAGTCTATTTAGCAGCCAGAAAGGTAGGTGTCATCTCCGACCCATTAACTGTAATCCAAAAAAAGATCAGCAGACGCAGTCCAAATTTCAACAATAAATACTGTCAATCAAGCAGCTGTTGGTGCTGGACAGAAGGCCGTATTATGTAGAATATGGGCTCTGTCGATCTGGCTGTAGAATGCATCCTGATTATCATATGGTGTCGAGCATGTTTGGAATGCCTTCTGAATGCAAGATGTCCCAAGCAATGTCCAACACATGAAACACAAAACAAATGTGCTCTGCCAGTGAAGAGATGTGAATTCCCTTAAACTGAAATAAACATGATATGTACAAAGCTGCAAATGAAGTTATTTGCAGTTTTATTTGAAGCATCCAGAGAAAAAGGCCAGTGTGTTGTTGGCTTTGGGTGGTTGAGGATGTTCATGGATGATATGAAGAAAGCAGTAAAACCACTTATACAAGGCAAGCTGAACTCTCAACTCTCATTTCTAAGGCTACAGCAGGTCAGGGAGGTGGCTGTAGACAGAGTCCAGGAGTTTTTGGCTTGCCTCCTGGCTCTTGACTCCGGCGATCTCGAAGAGGCGGTCCAGTTTATCCTCTGCCTGCGGTATCTCATCAATGACTTGCAGCTCCTCTGGACTCAGGATGGGCAGCAAGTCATCAAAGATGGGCTGCAGGTCACAGGGGTCCAAGCGGACCTGGCGCAGAACGGTGTCTTTCTTTTCTGTATCAGGCAAAGAGTAGAGACAATTATTCGGTAAGCTAGGATGACATTAAAGTGTGTTCTGAATAAATATTTATTGTCAGCAAAAACGACTTCAACCAACCTTGGAATGCATCAGTGAACCTTTGCAGACATTTGGAAATTACACCGTGTTCCTTGGAACACATCTTACTTTGTTCATCTACTGGAGTATTTCAGGAGTCTATTTGTCAAGTCTTTTTCATAGGATTACAGAGCAGCACCCTTATTACAAAGGTCATTGACTTAAAGTGGTATTAAACTCAACAAAAAAAAAACAAAAAACGTAGTTTTTTGCAGCTTACTAGTTCTAGTATATGGTGGCTGCATTAATTTTCCTTTTTCTAAGTTTTATTTTATTTGACCTGTTGATCCAAGCAAGGAACTTTTATTTTTCAACTTCCTTTAACAGACCAAGCTGTCCAGCTAAAGTGGCAATAAGAGGATGGAGACAAACCTTTTATTACCGACGGGTGCTTACAATGGTCAGCTTCTCTTACGTTATGTAAATTCTTTATTACAAAGGGGGGAAAAAAATTGTTTCTGTAAGGCTTCATGTACACGGCTGCTGGTAAAACGGATGTTTAGGAGCAGTTGTGTGTTTTTTTTCAGCTGCCCCTGAACTCTGATCTTATCAGTAGATGGAGTTTAGAAGCATTTTTTGGAAAGCAACTCGCATTTAAACGCGTTTCATTTACATTTTTTTTTTTTTTTTAAATAGTCAAAAATTAAAAACGATTAACGCTTCTAAACGCAAACGTGGCTAAAACGGACGTTTTTAAACATCGTTTACTATCTATCTGTCAAGTTAAATCGTTCAGGCGAGGTTGTAAAACGTCCAGTGTACATTAAGCCTAACTGCTTGAAAAAAGTGTTAGCCCAAGTTTGGCTTTAATTTGTAAGTCAAGTTCATTTAAATCTACTAGGACATCTAAACACTACCGTCTCCACAGACTGACAACCAGAGTGGGGTCACCCTAAGACAGGAAGTTACTGGCTGGATCACCAGGTAAAACAAAGGGGAAAAAGCCTAAAAAAGAAAACCAAACGCATCCACCACATTTAAGGATGGGTAAGCTGTACTTTATAAAAATGGTTGTTTTTGGGTTTATTACTGCTTTAACCTATTTATTGCTACTGACGTAAGGCTTAGGTCAGTGAAGGGTTCTATACACACTGGGGTAGATTTACTAAAACTGGTGCACACAGAATCTGGTGTAGCTGTGCATGGTGGCCAATCGGCTTCTATTTCAGCTTGTTCAATGAAGCTTTGGCACTAAAACCTGGAAGCCGATTGGTTTCTATGCAGAGTTGCACCAGATTTTGCACTTTCCAGTTTTAGTAAATAACCCCCACTGTGTATCTTTGTGCGGTCTTTCACAAGCTGTCGGATATCTGATAAAAGTGACCGGGCAGCTATACAGCCGCCCAACCGCTTTTTCTGACACCTGGAAGTGTGCCCACTGCCCCCCTCCATGCTTCCTGGGCTCCGATGTCTCATTATAGTGGTTTAAAAGGACTAGTAACCAGGGTACTGCTTTGTAACAATTAATTTTCCCAGATGTTCCCTATAATATAGTCAATCTTTATTTCAGTAATGTCAAAGATTAGGTACAAAGAAAATCCGCCCCCTTCTACACCCAAAAACGCTGCGCTGATGGAAAACTAAGCTTGAAACTAAGCTGCTGCTTAAATAATAATAACCATAAATGCAAAAAAAAAAAAATTGATTCACCACAATTTCGCCCCAAGTGAACTCAAAATAGCAAAACAAACCCTAATCATAAAGTGAAATAAAGTAAAAAAAGAGTGATAAATGAACAATCCACCAGTGATGTGATCACATAATCACTCCTTCCTAATACTGTGCATCAAATTAATATGATCAAAATTCACAAATATAGTGCGCAAAACCAATTACGTGAATAACATATCTGTGCACAAAAATATATAGAATTGAAAATATATATATATGTAAACCAGTGAAAATAAGTCCACAAATGTGTAAAAAGAGTCCAAAAAATGTTGTTCCGTGACGTGATACAGTGTAGATCTCCACTTTAAATAACTCTTCCACCGCACCTCTGTGACTGTGAATCCACTCCCCTTAGGTTAATAAACTCACCAGCTCCTTTCGCCCACAATCTTGTGTTAGGGCCACCAAGCTTTATCCCACACAGAAAGGGGGAATATATGATCTCCAATGGTTCACCTTTACATATCCAGAGTGTAATGCCAAAGAGCTCTCTCCACATGAAAAAAGAAAATGATCCAATAGTGCAACAACGTAATGATATTTATTAAAATAACACACTCCTCCACCATTAAACTCACATCTTTAAAATTCACTGCAAGCTCAAAACAGCACAGCACAGCAAGCTGTCACAGCATAAACTCCAATAAGTAAAACCAGTGTATGGTGGTCGCGGCAGACCCAGGTACTGCGCTCTCAAAATACCCGTCTCACCCGATCCCTGGTGTTAATAGGACCCACTTCCGCACTTCCTCGTATGGCGCTCCCTGTCACAGCGTCCTACGTCACAAGCGTTCGATTGCCGTGTAGCCACGCCCCTTTATGCTGAACCATTGGAGATCATATATTCCCCCTTTCTGTGTGGGATAAAGCTTGGTGGCCCAAACACGAGAGTGTGGGCGAAAGGAGCTGGTGAGTTTATTAACCTAAGGGGAGTGGATTCACAGTCACAGAGGTGCGGTGGAAGAGTTATTTAAAGTGGAGATCTACACTGTATCACGTCACGGAACAACATTTTTTGGACTTTTTTTTACACATTTGTGGACTTATTTTCACTGGTTTACATATACATATATATATATATATACACACATATACATATACACATACATATATATATATATATATATATATATATATATATATATATATATATATATATATATATATATATATATATATATATATTTATTTATTTATTTTCAATTCTATATATTTTTGTGCACAGATATGTTATTCACGTAATTGGTTTTGCGCACTATATTTGTGAATTTTGATCATAATATTAATTTGATGCACAGTATTAGGAAGGAGTGATTATGTGATCACATCACTGGTGGATTGTTCATTTATCACTCTTTTTTTACTTTATTTCACTTTATGATTAGGGTTTGTTTTAGCGCTGCTATTTTGAGTTCACTTGGGGCGAGATTGTGGTGAATCAATTTTTTTTTTGCATTTATAATCTTTATTTCAGATATACTTTAACTCCCAGAGGGTAAAACCTGGGAAAATTAGAGGCATGCACAAAAGAGGCCTTTTCTGGCTAACAAAACCAATAGCATGCCCTTGTGATGCTTTCTTTTTGGAAGGACAATTATATTTAAACACCTAAAATGGCTGATGTGTTTTTCAGGGGGTTTACAGAGAAAATAAGGTGGTTTAACCCTTAGATTAGGTGTCTTATAGTGAACATCTAGAAATGTTAATTCTGCCCAAGCAGTACTCCAAAAGATTTGCCTTTTATCTTCAATTTCTCCTTTAAAAATAAACAAACTATATGATTCCAGTTCTGTAGCTTTATAGGTATATAGCAGAAGTGTGAGGTCATCTAAAGCAGTGGTTCTCAACCCTGTCCTCAAGTGCCCCTAACAGGCCATGTTTGCAGGTTTTCCTTCATCTTGCACAGGTGCTTTAAATCAGAGTCAACGGCTTTGTATTTTGGACAGCTATTTTATCTAAGAGAATTTCCCAAAACACAGCCTGTTGGGGGTACTTGAGGACAGGGTTGAGAACAACTGTTCTAAAGCGCTGCTGACTCTGGCTGCTAGCCTCGCAAGATTCTAGGTGATATTTGGTGAAGTCACTACTGTACTGCTCTCTGTTCTCCTTGCTGGAGAGGAAGCTGTACCCGAGAATCTGCAGTGCAAGGATCTCCCCACTTCTGCTTAGTCAGTTCTGTTGTTCTATGCTTTCTGCGTTGCTCCTACTGCTTGTACAATAATCCTTTACCAGTCATCAGAACCCCAGTCATCAAAGGGACAGTTCTAACTTGAGAAAACAAAGCTCTGCCTCTACTAACATGGTTGCCTCCATGCAGAGACACTGTGCATGACAAATCAGTCATGGGAAAGACGTCTGTTTCAGGGAGACTACAGGCAATACAGGTGATTAGTCCTTTGCCCTCTGCTTGCTTTTTTCCTCAGCTTCAACAGTTCAGGTTACCATTAACTGTAGCATGACTATACACATCATCTACTTTTTTGATATCTTTTTCTGCCCACTCCAGTAACCCTCAAACTCAAAGGTAAACTTGTATGCATGTGTTGCCCTGAATCCCAAGTCTAGCATACTTTTGTCCTCCCCACCTATACAATGCCCTATTCAACCCTTTAGGCTGGATTCACACCTATGCAGTTTTAGTGCTTTTTGCAGATTTGCACTACAGTCCATTTAACATGGTTTCCTATGGAACATGTTCTGTAGTGCAAATCTACAAAAAGCACTAAAAATGCATAGGTGTGAATCCAGCCTTAGCGAGGAGCAGGCACTACACAGTAAGATGCAAATGTGTCCTACAGCTCTAACTTGGGGCAAACGCACACAAAATGAGGGAGAGCTACAAGGTTTAGGTCTGGCCACTGGCCTGCAATACAACAGATACAAGATATACCTGTGCTCAGATCCCAATAGCTTGTACATGCATATAACCTACCAGGTGCTAAAGGGGTGTGACCACATGTTAACACTAAAAATACTGGATGAACCCTCTGCACAAGACTATATACCCTCGCTAGCGAACTTACACATATTGCAATACATGTTTAAGCTGGCCAACTGCATCAAAAGTAATCCCTTTTTGGCCAAAACACTCTGGTTTGCCTTTGCAAATGCTACTGTGGACCAGTGGAGGCTGATGCTCAGTATTTTTGGAGGGGGGGCGGAAAACAACACCTGCCCCAATCGCATCGTCGCCACCAAAGTTGCAACACTCCCATTGCGCCTCTCCTCTCTCGGCCGCCGCCTTCTATACATAAAAATCCCCCCTATCAGACATGTCTCCCTCTAGTGCGATGTGTGCTCCGATCACAGCCAGTCCTACCTCCACCAATCAGATCCCAGGAGAAGTCTCAGCATACCCTGCACCGCACACCGCCGCTGAGCTTGCCACCGTCGTTCTAGCTCTGCTCGCAGCCATCCCCGTCTCCGCGGTGTGCTCTAAGACTCCCAGCCAATCAGGTTTTAGGAGCTGCTTCCTGATTCGCCAGAAGAAACAGTGCTTCAAAAAAAACCCCCATTGGAATCCATGCATCTGGCGCCCTGGATGTAGATTAGGGGCCAGGCACATGGATTAGGGGGGCGGTGCCCCTTATGAATGGGCCACCACTGCTGTGGACAAAGCGAACATGGGGCAAGCAGACACAAAATGGGGGAGAGCTACAAGGTTTAGGTCTGGCCACTAATCTGCAATACAACAGAAAAAAGATCACACCCCTTTAGCACCTGGTAGATTATATGCATGTACAAGCTATTGGGATCTGAGCACAGGTATATCTTGTTTCTACAGCTCTAACGTGGACATAAATACTGATACAAAAAAGCATGTTTACCTTTCCTATCCTCCACCATCATTATGTTAATTATTAAAGCACTGTAGTATTTTTAAAATCACAAAGTAGAAAGCCCTACATCATTACCTTTGGTTATAAACGAGCCTGTTCTGCTAAGGGCAGAGGAGCCACTGGAGGTGGAGTCACAGCGAAGGAGAGGTTCAGACTCGTCAGCGAAGAAGCCTTTACTCTTGTCGAGTGGGGAGGGGTCTGTAGGCGGTGCAGCTTGGTCAGGAGCCTTGAGGCAGGTATCAGGAGCTGGCATTGGCTGGGTGGAGCTCACCTGGAGAGTAAGCTTCTCATCTTCTATCTAAGGGGAGAAGAAAGAAATATCATGTAATTTTTTTTCTTTTTGAATTAGTCATACATGTCTATTTCAAATATTTCTCAGAAACGTTCTTTGAATATTTAGTACATTTGGACAAATGGATTTTAGTTAGGGGTCGACCGATTATCGGTGTGGCTGATATTCACTTTTTTTTTAAGTATCGGTCACAAACCTATGTTGCCGATATTGCTTCAAGGGGTTGTACCCGGGGCGATGCATGCAGCTTCACCCATCACCCCGGTACCGTTCTTTAGCGCAGACGGTCAGCTTTCTTGTAATAACTGACGCGGTTCAGCAGCTGCTTGGCTTTTATTACAAGCAGTGGAAGGGTATGTTCGCACCCCCCCCCCCCCCAACCGCCTTCCGTGGCTCTCCCGTCCCACCGGGAGCCCCGAGAGACCAGCCAGCACATCTGGCTGGCCAAAGACCCAAACAAAGCCAGATCTGCCCCATATCCCTCCATAAAAAGAGTACCTGTCACTGTCACAAGGGATGCTTACATTCCTTATGACAGCAAGAGATAGAAATTTTTTTTTAAAAAGACAGTGTAAAAATAAAAAGCTTAAATCTACAGGATATTAGCACCTGATACAGGACCCAGGAAGGTCATGCGGCTCTGCTTGAACCACAGATCTTGACTATTGGCAGTCATTGACTGCCCCTTCTTAGCTTTGTTCCAGGATTGGGAGCTGCTGTTAGGCATGCATTACAGAGTCCCCTTAGCTAGCTAGGAGGCTAAAATAAAAAGGAAAATAGGCACAATAGGAGGAGATAGGAAAAGAGGTAAGGTTAGAATAAACTTAATGTCAACTTTAGGGAAAGCAGCTGTGAAAATATGCATATGTCCAAAAAAAGCTGTAGTAGAACAAACCTTCACCTAGAGCCCTTGCACACTGGGGCGGTTTGCAGGCGCTATTGCGCTAATAATAGCGCCTGCAAACCGCCCCGAAAGTGCCGCTACTGTCATTCCAGTGTGAAAGCCCGAGGGCTTGCACACTGGAGCGATGCGCTGGCAGGACGGTAAGACCCCTTTCACACTGGAGCGGTTTTCAGGCGGTATTGCGCTAAAAATACCGCCTGAAAACTGCCCCTAAACAGCCTCCGCTGTTTGTTCAGTGTGAAAGCCCGAGGGCTTTCACACTGAAGCGGTGCGCAGGCAGGGCGGTGAAAAAAGTCCTGCAAACCGCTTTTTTGGAGCGGGGAAGGAGCGGTGTATTCACCGCTCCTTCCCCGCTCCTGCCCATTGAAATCAATGGGACAGCGCGGCTATACCGCGGCAATACCGCGGCTATAGCCGCGCTGTACGAGGGATTTTAACCCTTTTTCGGCCACCAGCGGGGGGTAAAACCGCACCGCTAGCGGCCGAATACCGCTGCAAGAACGACGGTACAGCAGCGCTAAAAATAGCGCTGTTGTACCGCCGACGCCCCCACCGCCCCAGTGTGAAAGGGGCCTAAAAAAAGTCCTGCTAGCCGCATCTTCGGAGCGGTGAAGGAGCGGTGTGTATACCGCTCCTTTACCGCTCCTGCCCATTGAAATCAATGGGACGGCGCGGCTATACCGCCGGCAAAGCGCCTCTGCAGAGGCGCTTTGCGGTGGTATTTAACCCTTTCTCGGCCGCTAGCGGGGGGTAAAACCGCCCCGCTAGCGGCCGAATACCGACGGTAAAACGCCGCTAATAATAGCGGCGTTTTACCGCCGACGCCGCCCCCCGCCCCAGTGTGCAAGGGCTCTGACATTAAAAAACCTCCATTAAATGAAAAACATTTTGTAAAAAAAAAAATTGTATTAGCTGAGCTGTTTATAACTTTAAATATTATCTGTGTACAGCTTGTCTCATTTTCTGATTAGCGGATTTCCTAAACCAGACTCCAGTAAGAACTTGCCCATCCCTACCTTTGCATTACCACTCTCTTTAATTAAAGTAAAAAGGAGGATCAGGAATTGTAAGTGGTGTGATATTGGTTGCCGTACAAATCAGACTGGTTATTGGAGATTGAGTTTAATAAGGGTTAGGTCAAGGTTAAGATCAGCATAGAGTAGTGTAATGCCATGGAACAATGTACTGAGCTGTTTTACTGCATACACCCTTTCAGTGCCGGTTCACACTGGTGCGATGCCAGACATCGCACAGACATCGCATGTAATTCGCAGCGCACTGCCGTTCACATTACATGCGATGTCTATGTGGTGCGATATCAGCCATAGAGATAGTATGGCTGATATCGCACCGCATTCGGTGCAAACACGCACAGGACCCTTTTTTCTGTTCGGACCAGAATCGGATCGCATGTGTGTTCACACATATGCGATACGATTCATGTCCGAACTGTCAGTTCGCAGTGCGATATGCGAGCTGAACTGGGGGCGTCGTTAACATGTATTGACACTCCCCAGCGATTCGCATATGGCAGTGTGAACTGACATGCGATGCGGAAACACGCAGTGGATTCGCAGTGTTCTCGCATCGCACCAGTGTGAACCGGCACTCAAACCTGAAGGTTGGAGGGTGCTTGGCAAGTATTGAAAACAAAAATAAAAATAAGAATAAATAACTGCTCTTAGCGCAAACACAATAAAATGAGTAAGAGTGGTTTCACACGGAGGTTCCATTTTTCTGTTCAGTTTTTTGTAAAAAACAGATTAAAAACGGATACGGATGTAAATTTTTACATCCGTTTTTATATCCGCTGACATTTTTTTTTTTTTTGGTAAAAAACAGAAGTGACTGAACTTCAAACACTATGTGTATAAGCCGGCCGGGTGTCCCTAACAACTGATAAGTCATCAGCTGTCAACGGGATTCCCTTCTGACAGCTGAATGTATAAAAAAAATAGAATAAATAAATTGTCGGACAAACAAAACCACGAAAAAAATGGTGTGGGGGTCCCCCCCAGGCCCTTCGTGTTTAGTATGGATCCAGAGGGAACCCTCACCCCCCCAAGCCAAAATGTAAAAAAAAAAAGAATCCATACCAGACCCTTATCTGAGCATGCAGCCCAGCAGGTCAGGAAACAGAGGGGACGAGTGAGCGCCCCCCCCCCCCTCCTGAACCATACCAGGCAGCATGCATTCAACATGGGGGGGTGGATGCTTTGGGGCAGGGGGGCTCTGCCCACCGCCATCTTCTCCTGCCGCCATACTCTCCGCCATAGTCTTCCCCCGATGCATTCTTTACAGCCGCCGGTTACCCGCTAAAATTTTTTTAAAAAAAGCTGTTCTGTTGCCGTCTTCCTCCGTTGTGTTGTCGTCTGCTGTCTGGCATCTGTTATATAGCCATGGGGCATGGCTATCCAAGGACGTCACCCGGAGAGCCCGCCCTTGTGACTACATGACAGCAAAATCCATATCAGACGCTTATCCGAGCATGCAGCTCGGCAGGTCAAAAAAGGGAGGGGACGAGCGAGCGTCCCCCTCCTAAATCATACCAGTCTGCATGCCCTCAATATGGGAGGGTGGGTGCTTTGGGGCAGGGGGGCTTTGCGCCCCCCACCCCATAGCACCTTGCCCTCATGTTAAAGGGCAAGTTGCTATGGGGCAAGGTGCTGTTTCATTTATCCAACTATACCCATTGCCTGGATTTTTTTTTGATCAACCAATTTAACCCCTTGGACTCAAGGAGGTGGGAGTCCATCTCTCGATATACCTGTGTACAATGTTTCAAACTTTAAGATAGAATTGTTTTATATTCTATGTTGGTGCTAAATACAGTTACTAATAGATATAGATATATATATATATATATATATATATATATATTTTTTTTTTTTTTTTCCTTTAGAAATATATCAAAACTGCTTTCTTGAAACTCCTGAAGAAGGAAACATACAGTATAGAGGGAACTGAGTCTTTCTATATTATTCAGAAACATGTCGAGTATCATGTGTTGCCGTATCCTCACCCCAGTGAGTTGTTCTCTGAATTTGCTGGGATGACTAATTACAACACTACAGCAGTTAGATTACAATTGTTCATTGTTTCTTCCACTCATTTGATTTTATATCATAGATATTTTTGTATACCTTGTAATTAATAAAACTTTTGTGCTAAATTATAATAATATTTGTGTATTTGATCTTTGCACCATCCACTCAGTTTCTGGTGATATACTGCCCATAATATCCCCTTTGGGGCACATTTCTCTCCTTGGTTTTTCTCCTTATATGGGATGTGGCAGTGATCCCCGGAAAAGCTCCTTCCCAAAGCCTTTTGATTCTATGTTAAAGGGGACAAGGGCCTCTTCCCGACAACCCTAGCCGGTGGTTGTCAGGGTCTGCGGGTGGGGGGGGGGCTCATCGGAATCTACAAGCCCCCTTTAACAAGGGGGCCTCCAGATCCCGGCCCCCGCCCACCCTGGTGAATGGGTATAGGGTACGCTGTACCCCTACACACTTACCAAACAAGCAGTGAAAAGTAAAAAAACACGAGAGCCAGTTTTTGACACGTACTTTAATAGCAGCTCTGAGCAGTCTTCTCCCTCACCTGCCGGTTACCAGCTAAAAAAAAAAAAAAAAAAAAGTCATGGGGCGTGGCTATCAGATGACGTCACCCGGAGAGCCCGCCCTTGTGACATCACAGGGGGTGAGCTCTCTGGGTGACGTCATCTGATGGCCACGCCCCATGGCTATATAACAGATGCTAGACAGCGGTCGACAACACAATGGAGTAAGACAGCCACAGAACAGCAACTTTTTTTTCTGCAGGTAACCGGTGGCGAGGAATGTACAGTGTACCCCTACCTATTCACATGGGGGTGCCCCGACAACTACCGGCCAGGGTTGTCGGTAAGAGGCCATTGTCCCCATCAACATAGTGGCAAGGTGCTTTGGAGCATGCGGACTGGTAAAGTTCAGGAAAGGGGGGCGCTCGCTCGTCCCCTCCCTTTCCTGACCTGCTGGGCTACATGCTCAGATAAGGGGCCCAGGTATAGATTTGAGGGGGACCCCACGCTTTTTTTAATTTTAATTTGGGGGGGGGCCCTCTGAATCCAAACTAGACGCGAAGGGCCTGGTATGGACCTGGGGGGGATCCCACACCGTTTTTTTTCGCAATTTTATTTTTGCTGCCAATTTTATTTTTGCTGCCAATTTTATTTTTTTTACATTCAGCTGTCAGCGAGGAGCTGTTCCCCGCTGACAGCTGATGACTCATCGGTTGTTCAGGATGCAGCAGCCAGCTTCCCAGCCCCCTCCTTAGCAACTAGCTATATATAAAGTGTTTGAAATTCAGTTCAGTCACTTTTTTTGTTGTAAAAATCGGATGTCAGCGGATGTAAAAATTCATATCCCTAATCTTTTTTTTTTTAACAAAAAAAAAAAAAAGTGACCAAACTGAACTAAAAAACAGAACGCCCGTGTAAAACCAGCCTAAATCAAGTGCTGAGAAATCTATAAATCCAACTGCTGAGCTCACAGATATCAGACTACTACCGGTATAATATCCTAAAAGTTTAAATTAAAAAATGGGTTCCACTGTTGTACATACAAAGATCCAAAAACAATTTCAATAAAAAGCATTAAGTCCACAAAACTGTCCCAAAATGATATTTCCAACTATGAACCACAAGTCACGAGAAGCCTCTGCCAGCCTCAGTGCTCCAACCGCCACCACATGGACATCCCCACCAGAGCCTGAGACCTCATAAGAAAGGAGGTCTAATAATGCTTTAAATGTCTTCAGGAAATAGAAGCCTTAAAAATACTTCCTACTAGAATAAAACACCAGCATCCACCAAATTGTCATATCCACCCCAGGCAGCCCCTGGCACACAGAGAAGAGGGAGACTTTATAGTATAGTACTTGCAAACATAATTTTATTATAAAGGATTAATAAACTCACAGGATAGAAAACAGCTAGTTATTCGCACAAACGTGAACGCTGCCTGCCTGGGTCAGCGTGATGTCATTGCTTGGCTCCGCCCTTATGCGTATCGTCCCATAGAACATTGCCAGAGGGTTCCCATTGAAGCTGAAAGCATTCTTCATTTACAGCATTTTTTTCACACCTTCCCTAAAACTTTTGAACAGTATGCAATAGATATTATCAGAGGGAAGGTCACTTGTGTTTGCATTAAAGTTTATGTTCTATGTGCTTGAAACCCTCAATGTGTTGGGTTTATGGTGCCAGAAGTATAGCACCATAAGGAAAGCCCCAGTTCATTCATGGAAGCGGAGGATTTTATTCTCGATTCAGAACTAGTCTGCTATGACATCTTCAGAAGAAGGAGTGGTTGCATAGCCCCAGTTTATTGAATTTTTAACCTATGTATTTAAGGGCCTGTGTTGACAAGCGTTGGGCTTAGGTCGATGCCATCAGTTAGTGAGATGCTCATACAGAACTCACTGACAGGTGCATTTCACTTGTAGTCTGCTTCCATCCGACCTGCATTTAACATGCTTCAAGCAGGTTTTGCATTTCCATACATTTGTTTTCAAATGCAAAAACCACCTAAAACAAACAAAAGCCTGTCTACATGGGGCCCCAACTATCATGAGAACCTCAGGAACACTAAGCAGTTATAGCTTTGTGGAAATTATAATGAAGCCATGTTAAGATGCAAACATTGCTTGGCTTCTCAACAGCTGTCTGATATATAAGCCAAGTTCATAGCAGTACATTCAATCTAGTTCAATGTTACCTGAAGGTTGCCATTATTGCTTGATGTGATGGCTGCCTGGTCACAGAATCAGAGGACACTGAAGGTAATGGTTAACCGGAGAGAAAGGAGGCAGAGCTGTCAATCATTGTCAATTAAAGGGAGTGGGCATGGTAGCAGGAGCGACTATCCTCGTATCAGAGAGGCTCAGCGTGTGCCCCGACAGAAGAGCCTGCTGGAACTCCATGTGAATACAAATATCAGCCATAGATGAAAATATAAACCATTTAAAGTGAACTTGTACCTGGACTACAGCTGGCAAAGTAATAGATTGACTTTGTAGCAGGCCAAGTACGCACCCTATATATACCTTTCCATCATTGCCCTGCAACCAGAGACTAAACGCTTATAAACCAAAGGCGCCAAATCTATAGTGAAACAAGCATTGTATTATTTAAACAAGCATTGTATTATATATTGAAATAAGTATTGTATCATCGTATATAATATTATACACTCACTGGCCAATTTTATTAGGTACACATGTTCAATCACTTGGTAACACAAATTGCTAATCAGGCAATCACATGGCAGCACCCCAATGCATTTAGGCAGCTAGACATGGTGAAGACAACTTGAAGTTCAAATCGAGCATCAGAATGGGGAAGAAAGGGAATTTAAGTGACTTTGAACGTGGCATGGTTGTTGGTGCCAGACGTGCTGGTCTGAGTATTTTAAAAACTGCTGATCTACTGGGATTTTCACGCACAACCATCTCTAGGGTTTACAGAGAATGGTCCGAAAAAGAGAAAATATCCAGTGAGCGGCAGTTGTGTGGGCAAAAAAAAGTCTTATTGATGACAGAGGAGAATGGGCAGACTGGTTCAAGACGATAGAAAGGCAATGGTAACTCAAATAACCACTCGTTACAACCAAAAGTATGCCGAATGCCATCTCTGAATGCACAACACATTGAACCTTGAAGCAGATACAGCAGAAGACCACATCGGATGCCACTCCTGTCAGCTACAAACAGGAAACTGAGGCTACAATTTGCACAGGCTCACCAAAATTGGATAATAGAGGATTGGAAAAACGTGGAATGGTGAGAGGAGTCTCAATTTCAGCTGCAACATTCAGATAGTAGGGTCAGAATTTGGCGTAAACAACATGAAAGCATGGATCCATCCGGTCTTATCAACGGTTCAGGCTGGTGGTGGTGTAATGGTGTGGGGAATATTTTAATGCCACACTTTGGGCCCCTTAGTACCAATTAAGCATTGTTTAAATGCCTCGGCCTACCTGAGTATTGTTGCTGACCATGTCCATCACTTTATGACTACAGTGTACCCATCTTCTGATGGCTCCTTCCAACAGGATAATACACCATGTCACAAAGCTCAAATCATCTCACCACTTGTTTCTTGAACATGACAATGAGGTCACTGCACTCCAATGGCCTCCACAATCACCAGATCTCAATCCAATAGAGTAAGGTTTCTCAACTCCAGTCCTCAAGTACCCCCAACAAGTCTTGTTTTTAGGCTTTCAATTATTTTGCACAGATGATTTGATCAGTTTCACTGCCTTAGTAATTACCACAGCCGTTTCATCTTAGGGAAACCTGAAAATATGACCTGTTGGGGGTACTTGAGGACTGGAGTTGAGTAACATTGCAATAGAGCACCTTTGGCATGTGGTGGAATTGGAGATTTGCATCATGGATGTGCAGCTGACAACGCTGCAGAAACTACGTGATGCCATCATGTCCCTATGGACCAAAATCTCTGAGGATTGTTTCCAACACCTTGTTGAATCTATGCCACGAAGAATTAAGGCAGTTCTCAAGGAAAAAGGAGGTCCAACCCGGTACTAGCAAGGTGTAGCTAATAGAGTGGCCGGGGAGTGTATATTATGTGTATGCTCCACAGTTTAAACCTTATTACACTCATACAGTCATGTATCCTTCTGCCAGTACCACAAACCACAGAGATAGTAAAAGGGAAGGGGGTTGACACTGCTGCAATATGCTGTAAGCTAAAACAATTTAAAAAAAAAATAAAGCCACCAAGGGAGATCACTGGCTTGGAAGACATTAAAGAAAGAGAGATATTCTAGATCACTTGTACATTTAGCCAGTCCACTTTAGTTTCTAATGGCAAAAAATGATAAGCTGGATGCTATGAACAGAACAACTCTTGAAGCAGTTTTTTTTTTTTTTTAAATTAGCTCAGCACATGACTTTCATATCAGAAGAGACAGCAGCAGGAAAATTGCATGTTGCTAGCCTGCAATTTCCCTAGAATGCCACTTTTGCACTGCGGGGCCGTGTGCACAAATACAGAGGAGCTTACAACACTCAGAGCCGATGAGACATTAAATGACACCAGCTATCAGCAAGAAGGAGTACGAGTCACATGACCAGGGAGGGTCAGCTCACCTCTAGATTTTCATTAATTTAATATCATACAGACTGTACTGTAATCAGATAAAAGGCTTAGTTGGGTGGCACTATCCCCCTAGCGCAATGTACAATCAAATATTCCTCAGCTGAAAAAAACAAAACAAAAAAACCACACCACCAAGGGCCTATTCACATGTCGTTACAGCGTGATTTACTGTTTTTTGTGTTGGTGCAATGTGGTGTCATTTTTACGGCATCTATTGCAAGGTGCGTTGGTATGCCATTTAGAATAACTGGCATCACATTAATGCAGTTAACATGTGCCGACATGCCTTACTGCAGCAACATGGTGTGAATGGGTCCCCATACCTCCCAACTTTTTGAGATAGGAATGAGGGACACCTATCAGCAAAAGTATGCAGGCATAGGACACACCCTTGCCACACCCCCTTAAAGGAGATTTGTACAAAAAAAAAAACCCCCCTCCCAAAAAAAAAGGATTTGTTAAACCCACGAGTGCCTTTTTTACCACTACTATTCCTTTATATTGGCTTTTGGAATTTACAAATGCAGCAATTTAGAATTTAGATGAAAGGTTTAGCACTGGGAAACACTTTTTGATAGATAAAAAGTACATTTTATATACATTTATATAGATCAGACCAAAATGAGGGACAAATGAGGAGGAATGAGGGACAGAGGGACATTGCTTCAAATCAGGGACAGTCCCTCAAAATCAGGGACAGTTGGGAGCTATGGGTCCCAGGGGCTCATGCACACCAGCCTTATTGGGCTGCAATGACCATTGCAATCGCAAATACAAGACTTGCTTTATAGGAGGCCTGTTCACACCAACGTGATGTATTGGTGTGCGCTGCAATAAAATGATGCCGGAACACATTTTAATGCAACACAGAGCCTTACGACACTTTGCAACACAACAGGCTGCCTTCGCATAGGGTCGAATGGAGTGAAAGAGTTTAAAAAAAAAAGTATGCAATGGCCCTGAGGGTCCACCAACAGACCAGAGCTTTGGTGAAGAGGAGTGGGCCAGAGATTGATAGACCAGAGAGGGTAAGTAATACTGCCTGTCCCCATATAAACATGGTGCGAGTGGGTATACCAAGCACCACATCCCTAAATTGTACTCCAACAATAAATTTGTTGAACGAAATATGGGACTCTCGATTCTACACATCTCAGGAAAGGACACACAGAATAAAAAATGTTTTTTGTAACATACAATTAAAAACAGATTCTGGTTATATCCAACAAGCCTTCATTAAAATATACCAGACACTTCCAGCCTCGGACCCACAATAAACATTTATGTATAGTGAATATACAAAAATTGTGACAATCCAAAACATGATGGATATCACAGATATAGTGGGATTGGGACATGGGATGTATTCTGCCATCTATCTTTATAGGTTTCTTTTTATACGCTGAGTATACAGGTTAATCTTTATATTACATTTCAAGACCTTGATCCTAGTTCAAGCCAGCATTAATTAAGTTGACTAAAATATTTCCGTTGACAAAATTAACACTATTTTAATCAACTAAAATACGAATAAAACAAACAATTCAGATGACTAAAATAGAACTAAAATGACATTTTAGTCAAAAGACTAGGACTAAAATTAAAATCGAAATTTGATGTCAAAATTAACACTTGTTAGAGCCCCCCCCCCCCATTTTATGCCTTCCTTTCGGGGATGACTGGACTAGAGACTTGTACTGCCTGTGGCCCCTTACCCCTGTCCTCATCCTTTATTTGGTTTAAAGCAGCACCACCTAAACTACTATACCAGTGGTGAGTAATATCTTTAATGTAATGATCACATAGGTGAATGTATTGAGAAGCATTATGTAACAATGCTTATCTTTGTCATTACCAGCACTATTCTATAACTCCTGAAGAAGCAACGGTAGCAAAACACGTTGAGATCCTACAGCCTTTCAATCCCACTATATCTGTGATATACATCAAGGTTGTATTGCCACATTTTTTGTATATTATTAAATGGTTATTGTGGGTCCGGGGCTGGAAGTGTCAGGTATATTTAATGATGAACTGTTGGATAAACTCAGGATCTGTTTTTCATTTTTTTTGCATGTGATAGAGCTTTTTATTCTACTAAGTGTTTGTCCTTTCCCGAGATGTGTCGCCCCGAGAAAGTCCCATATTTCGTTTAATACATTTCTTCTTTGAATACTGCCCGTTTCTCTACCCCCCCGAACCAAGCCGACATTAGAAATCACAGGACCCTGTACAGCCTACCAGGTAAGGCTCCTCTTGGGCAATCCGAGAATTATGAGTTAGCACATGGGTGTGACAAAATTGCACAACAGTAAAATCAGTCTGTATATGCAGCATAACATGCTTGTTATACTCACGGTGAAACTTAAGGAGTTAATCCTCTGCATTGTGTAAAAAGGCTGTTTTATCCTGTATGTATAGATCTTCCCTCTCCTGCACTGTCTATCTGGGGAAGGCCAGCTAACACAGGCAGAGCAGTTGACCTGCACATGCTCAGTTGTGGCTTTAATGCTGGAGAGAACAATTACTTGTTCTCAGAGCTAGCCAGGTCACACGCTATTGACCGCACACATGTCGGCGTGTATACAGGCTGTAGTGGAAATCTCCTCCTACCTGAACTCTCAGCACTGGAGAAACTGTGCAGTTTATCATATAACCGTGGTATACAGATCATCCAAAAAGGTATATAGTGGCAGTGTTTTAATGTAAAAAGAAGATTTAAAAGTTGTGGGCAGTGTGTGTGTGTGTGTGTGTGTGTGTGGGGGGGGGGGGGTGGCGGGTGAACTATTTTCATATTACTGTGTTTAGTAACACTTTAACACTTGAGGCCAGTGATCATGGGTACAGTATGTAACGAACAGAGTGCGGGTGTCGGGTGTATGTAATGTACAGAGTGCAGGGGTCAGGAGTATGTAGTTTACAAAGTGCAGGGATCAGGAGTACTGTACAATGAGAGAAAAGTATTTGATCCCTTGCTGATTTTGTACATTTGCCCACTGACAAAGAAATAATCAGTCTAATTTTAATGGTAGGTTTATTTTAACAGCGAGAGACAGAACAAAAAAAAAAAATCCGGAAAAAAACGCATTTCAAAAAAGTTATGAATTGATTTGCATTTTAATGGAGTGACCCCTTCGCAAAACATGACTGAGTACTTGGTAGCAAAAGCTGCTTGCTATGGGGGCACTCGACAGGAGGGAGGGGTCAGGAGCAGCAAAGAGGGACCTGAGAAGAGGAGGATCTGGGCTGTTCTGTGCAAAACCAACTGCATACAGCAGGTAAGTATAACATGTTTGTAATTTTGTTTTTTAAACGAGACTTTACAATCACTTTAAATAGTTTGTTTGGGTCAAGCTAGCCTAAACAAACTATTTACTGCGCCAAAAAAGGTACACTCGCTGGGCTCACTGTGTGAACTGTATGTAGCCTCAATTACACGATTTTACCCCACCCCCAAATGGCAAGCGAGAGGCCGATACCAAGTCAAATTCAAAATTACACTGCTTGCATTTAAAAAAATAAAATAAATGTAATGCTGTATTCATGCACACAAAATGGCATTTATTTGTGTCTTTTATATCTTGCTTGGAGTTCAGCTCTACAATCCTTGCGATATCCATTTTTTATTTGGAGAGGACCTTTCTTCATGTAGAATTGTGGCGATATACAACGTGAGATGCAAATGGGCATTGATTGGAGGTCTAAGCCGTTTTTGCTGCACAGTGGCCCATTATATATGTCAGCCATAAAACTGCTGGGGCTCTCATTACCGTGCCAGCATGAAAAAAAATAATAATTACACCTACCACAAAATTACTACAATTAAGCGTAAACGTGCAGGCTAATGAATGGTGCTGTGATTTTTTTTTATAGACAAAAATAAAATAAAAAATATACAGAAAATCTGGTAGCTTGATTTACAGCAAGCCTCAGCAAATACAAAGCACGCTTGTCTGCTTAAGATGAAAAACATGGCTGCAACTTTTTATGCTTTCAGGCTGCCAGAGGAAATGTCATTATTGACTCAATTATATACGGACTCACTGAGCACCTGATTTAATACAGGAGCCTTTGTGAGGGTGGCAGCCTGTGTGCCAAGCAGACACAATTCATTATGAATGTGCCCGGCAAAATGTAGCTGTAAGTCTGCTCCAGAAGTACAGAATGGCTCATTGTCAGATCTCCCTATGCCGTCTGTTTTATCTCTACATCCTAATGTAAGGCCAAGCTACATGGCTGATTTCACAGCAAAATCCAGTTGCTCAAGTTGTACAGCCAGAAAATGTCACTAAGTGGGTGGCCGCTAGACGTGCTGCTGTTATAAAAAACACAAAAGTCGCATTGCTCTGGACTGTTGTTACAACATGTGAATGTGACAATGGGGGAGATTAAATGAAACTGGGGAGCTGCAAAATCTGGTGCAGCTCTGCCTGAAAACCATTTACAGTGCCATGAAAAAGTATTCATACACCTTGAAATTTACCACATTTTGTCATGTCACAACCAAATACGTACAGTGCTTTGCAAAAGTATTCACCCCCTTGGCTTTTTACTTATTTTGTTACATTACAGCCTTTAGTTCAATTATTATATTATACAGGATTTATATAGCACCAACAGTTTACGTAGTGCTTTACAACTTGATAGACAGTACAAATACAATACACTTTAAAGAGGGAGTCCACCTAGAAAAAAAAATATTAAAAGCCAGCAGCTACAAACACTGCAGCTGCTGACTTTTAATAAATGGTCACTTACCTGTCCTGGAGTCCAGCGATGTCGGCAGCTGAGGCCGATCAATCGCTCGGCTCTCGGCTGCTGCCGCCGCCATTCCCTGTGAGGGAATCAGGAAGTGAAGCGTTGCGGCTTCAATTCCTGGTTCCCTACTGCGCATGAACGAGTCGCGCTGCACATTCTAAGTGGTCCCTGCTATCTCCTGGGACCTGTGTGTTTCCCAGGAGACAGCGGGGGGTGCGGAAGGGGGCGTGACTCCTGCCGGAGTCTGTTCCCGGAAGTGGGTGCAGATACCTGTATTATACAGGTATCTGCACCCCCCTCCCCCCTGAAAGGTGCCAATTGTGGCACCGGAGGGGTGGAGGAATCCGATGAGCGGAAGTTCCACTTTTGGGTGGAACTCCGCTTTAATACAGTAGGAATCAGAGGGCCCTGCTCCTTAGAGTCCAGTGTTTTCTTTTTTTATCTGAATTATATGTGATGGATCAGAACACAATAGTCTAAGTTGGTGAAGTAAAATTAGAAAAATATATACATAAAACTATTTTTCAGAAATAAAAAACTGATAATTGGCATGTGCGTATGTATTCACCCCCTTTGTTATGAAGCCCATAAAAAGCTCTGGTGCAACCAATCACCTTCAGAAGTCACATAATTAGTGAAATGATGTCCACCTGTGTGCAATCTAAGTGTCTCATGATCTGTCATTACATATACACACCTTTTTGAAAGGCACCAGAGGCTGCAACACCTAAGCAAGAGGCACCACAAACCAAACACTGCCATGAAGACCAAGGAACTCTCCAAACAAGTAAGGGACAATGTTGTTGAGAAGTACAAGTCGGGGTTAGGTTATTAAAAAAATATCCAAATCTTTGATGATCCCTAGGAGCACCATCAAATCTATCATAACCAAATGGAAAGAACATGGCACAACAGCAAACCTGCCAAGAGACGGCCGCACACCAAAACTCACAGACCGGGCAAGGAGGGCATTAATCAGAGAGGCAGCACAGAGACCTAGGGTAACCCTGGAGGAGCTGCAGAGTTCCACAGCAGAGACTGGAGTATCTGTACATAGGACGACAATAAGCCGTACGCTCCATAGAGTTGGGCTTTATGGCAGAGTGGCCAGAAGAAAGTCATTACTTTCAGCAAAAAACAAAATGGCACATTCTGAGTTTGCGAAAAGGCATGTGGGAGACTCCGAAAATGTATGGAGGAAGGTGCTCTGGTCTGATGAGACTAAAATTGAACTTTTTGTCCATCAAAGAAAACGCTATGTCTGGCGCAAACCCAACACATCACATCACCACCGATGTTTTTCAGCAGTCAGGACTGGGAAACTGGTCAGAGTTGAGGGAAAGATGGATGGTGCTAAATGCAGGAATATTCTTGAGCAAAACCTGTAGCACTCTGTGTGTGATTTGAGGCTAGGACGGAGGTTTACGAAATCGTCTGTCTGCACCTGCCAGCAGGAAACTGTCATATGATAGCAGTAGTCATACTGCAAATATACATGATGTTCAGCTGTCGCCGAATAGGTAAATATTTAGGAGTACTTTCAGTATAAACCTTAAGCTCATCCCTACTGGTCAGTACCATTCAACTTGCTTCTTCTGAGCTCAAGCTTTTCTGGGTCCACCGCACAGTGATAAGCTCATCTCCTTCACTCTGCTTTTGTGACTGCCTTCTTGTCCTGCTTCTCCTTCGCCCCAAGTTCTGTAGTACTGGGACTACAAGAGGCTGTTATGTCATGTTACTGGCTGCCATCATGGTAGATGTGGGGGACAGACCTGACTACACTTGTCTTATACATTTTTATTTTTTTTTTAGTCTATAAATAAGGATAAATTTGTTGCTATTATACCATATAGTGATCCTCTTGGAAGGTACTTTCGATGGACCACATTGTATAATGATGTTTTTTTTTCACTGAAAATGTCAAGAGCTGTATAGAAAAGACTATAATGTAAAATTTTTACGACACTGTTCAGATGTAGTTATTTATGAATATATGAAGACAAAACTTTCTAGATTTATCTTGATTGTACTCAGAACAAGACTCTGAGGTCTAATTGGAGTCATTCCACCTATGTACCCCGGCACGAAGACATGCTAATTATTAACTCCATTAACAAACCAGTAGCAAGAAAACAAGTTCTACAGCAGGCACCAGACGGCAATAGCAAACCCCTCAATCATATGGCTGGGTAATAATCGTAACAGCCAGCACTGCAGCCAATAGCTACAAAGTTAATACAGGGGAGCAACGTAAAATATTTAACCAAGGTAAAAAGGTCAATAGCCTTATTAAGAGCAGTTTAAAGCATAATTAAACTATTATTCGGGAGAAAACAGTTTTTACAAATTACTGTGGATTCATTATTGCAGATTAATGAGTAAACAAAACATTACCGATACATGGTCCAAATAACCAAAAAAGTTCTTTGTAGGAGAAAACTTTAAAAACCCATCTCCAGGCAAAGAATAACCCCCAAAATGGCACCTCGGCATATGTAGTGCAGCCAGTTCCAGGTCACATCGTGTCTGTTCAGCGTTTAGGATAATTGCCCCGAAAATTGGGATGCTCTGATATGCCACCAACTCCAATGAATTCCAGTGACGGGCAGCTTCAATAACCGATTGTAAGGTACAAGAGGCAGGCAGAGCTGGCAGTCAAACTATAGGCACCTCTATTTTCCAGGTTTCTGGGCACTCTTCTGAAAATCCAACAAGACTTGTGAACAAGTGCGTCTTGAGGTTTTATTTGCTTTAAAGTACAGGTTTTCCCAAGTAAAAATTGAACTTTCCAGTTCTATGCTACACAAGACACCAGCAAATGCCACCCTTTCCACATTCCCCTACAATCTAGAATATTAAAATATACCAGAATCTATAGGATTTGTGCATAAGTGTGTATGGTAATAAGGGGTCTGATCACCTAAAAATGGCTTTTCAATTATGGGTGCATCTAAACCATGGGTGCTCAACCTGTGGCCCTCCAGCTGTTTATTTATTTTGAGAACTTTTGCGGAAATACAAATTCCATGAGACATTGCAAGGTATGATGGGACTTGTAGTTCTGTGACAGCTGGAGGGCTGCCCATGATCTAAATCCAAGAACAAAAAAATTAAATAATGCAGCTTACCCATCCATGGATGTGATGGCTGTGGTTTTTCTTTTTAGACTTTTTTCCTTCGTTGTCACCTGGTGATTCTGCTAGTACACTTCCTATCCAAGGGTGTCAACACTCATTCACTGTATTGTAATTATGAAGCATTTTAAAATGTGTGACTTGAAATCTGCTTGAATGAGCAATCCCTGACTTCCTGCATCTCCCTAGGAATCAGATGACAAGATCCCCAATTTTCTAGCTCTATTGCCATCTTCCTTGGAGTGCTGGCTGTTCCTATTCACATATAAATATTCCTTTATTCAGATTTTAAAAACATATAACAGGGACAGCAGGACTCCATTGTAATGGCTACAGTAAAAGTGTAAATCTAGAAACCGAAGCTCAAAGATATTTTCAATGGAGCTCCCAAGAGTTATTGTACAGAAACTTTCCAGAGGGTTTTACGCTCTACTGTCTACCAAACCCTAAATAAATGTTTAGGTGGACTGGCAAATCCCAACTACTCCTGGGTTGGGCTGTCCAATGGTAACATATACAGAAAGTCTCAGGGCTCATACAGTTGAGCATTAAAATCGGGTGCTTGGTATGTGAAGCTAAAATCCCATGTATTAGATTATTACACACTGATATTAAATCACTGACTTTTTTTTTTTTACTTTAGAAATGTGTGCATATTATCAGTCCATCCCTGTTGCTGTTTAATACTTCTGGCTCTTCATCTCAGCCAGCAGGGGGTGGTTACATCAGCTTCCTGCTGTTTGTAAAACTACACCATGGTTCCTTGCAGTGCCCATAGTCACTGTACTGCTGCTCTGCCTGAGAGTGAAATAACACATCCTGAGGCACCATGTAGATGTGAATGTTCAGGGGAGAGCTAGTCACTGGATACTGTAGACTTTAGCTATGCAGTCTGCTCATAAACTTAGTCGATTACATTCTATCACACCTGCTTCTGAAGCAATAATCAAGCTACTGATCAGCACACCTAAAGTCTGCACTATCCAATGTGCAGAAGGGAGGAACATGATCGTATAAAGGGATGCCGGAGATGTGTTCTTTCATTTGGGCTTATCAATTCTTAATCACTTACACTTTCTACTCTTGGTGTATCTGAATGGGTGGCTACGAGGGGAGATAGATACTGAGAGAGCAGAATGAATTGTAGACACAGGCATAAAGAAAATTAATGCAGATGGGGATCTTTGGCGTGATTCTATGGTATTGATGGGGACTAAATGTACAAAGAATTTTAAAGACACAAGATCAAACAATTGAGAATTAAAACTAGAAATAGAATATGTAATTTTAGTTTTTTTGACTTGTTACATGTTAAAGAGTAAAGTTCACCTTTACAGAAAACCTGCAACCTGTGCACTGGACCCCTGCCCCATCTCCCAAGTCCTGCGATTCCCTGCTGTCGGGCATCAGGATGTCGCTTTACTGATGCGGGGGATTTTAAATCCTCCTGGCTTTCTCTCCTCTCCTCCAGCGCTGACAGGATGGGCTAGGCAGATTCTGATTGGTCAGTGCCGTCATGTGACGGTGCTGACCAATTAGAATGCCTCCTATCCGTACACGCTGAGAGGTACTGATAGGAGACTAAGCCACTGGAATTTCAAATCCCTTGACTGGAGGAGCGGCGTCCGGTGTCTAACAGTGGAGATCACGGGACTCCGGTACAGCGGGACCGGGGGGGGGGGGGGGGATGGGGTCCAGTGTAAGTTCACCTTACAGATTTTCTGTAAATGTGAACTTACACTTTAAAGTGGAACTACACTGCATCTGAGCATCACAAACCAAACCACTATTAATTTAAATCGAAATAGTTTTTAATATTTAAAGCAAACTCCCCCATATATTCATCTCTCCATAGTTTGCTATGAAATCACTTTTAAAAACACCCATCTAGCATTTCTGGCGACGACCAGAAATTAAGGGCAGATGAATTTACTTCCTGGAATCTGGAAGCCACCTGCCCTTAGCACAGGCAGGAGGGTGTGCTTAGCTGAGAAAGCCCCTCCTTCCCTCTTAAATACTGCTGGGATGTATGACATTCTTTGCCTAGGCATGGGAACCAGAAACTAAATGAAGAAATGTAAAAAAAAAAAGTTTAAAACACAAGTAAGTGTAATATACTTTCCTATCCATTTACGAATATTAGCAGCATAAAGATTTAAAAAAATAGTAGTTGTTGATCGAGAGAGAAGTTCTGCTTTAAGCAGTCTTTAAGCGTCTCATGCACATGCAGGGTGTAGTTTGACATCAAACAAGCCTGAACTTAGGAAGCATAATACATGGCTTCTCCCGGTGAGTGAGCACTGTAGAATCTTGTCTGAATGACAACAGTAGCTGGATAATCTTCTGTATCCCACAACCAACCTGTGTGAGCCCATCACAAGGAGGCACTCTGACCACAACCCTGTATCTTATAATACATGGAACACTTCCAATAAGTACCAGTTATGTAACCCTTGTAGCCAGACTGAGTTGTATTAATGAAGAGCTCTTAATACATGTCAAGGTGAAGGGTGATGAGGACAGAAGTTTCTAAAGTGGTTTATCAATTGCTCAGTCTTCCTCTTAGTGTTCCAGACAGTTGCAAAGATATGAATAAGTCATAAATTGTCCGCCTCTGACCTGCTGACCCGATAATCCGCTGACTGGCTTGAACAGCCCAAGCACATTATTGATTGCCTTTCATATTCCGTGAAGGTAAAAAAAAATTCAGTGTGCATCTACCCCCTCAGCACCCCTAAGCCTGAGAGACATTGGCAGCTGAAGGTTCTCTTGGGCCACAGTGCCTCCCAGCTCCAACAGTGCACCCCAACCTCCCACAGTGGCCCACAGTGCCCCTTCAGCCACCAATGTTTTTCAGGCTCCCACAGTGCCCCCAACCTGCTGCAAATCCTCCAGCCCTCCATAGTGCCTCCAACAGTGTCCCTCAACTTCCCATAATGCTCCCCCAGCCCCCTCCAGAAACCTAATCCCCTACAAGGCCACCACGTCCGCTGCAGAGTCCCCTAAATCACTCCAAAACCCCACCCAACTCTCCAGTGTGACACCCAACCACATCCAGAGCCTGCTAGAATGTCAATACATGTTTTGCATTCCCATACTTTTATTGTGCGAGTATAAACTGTATTCCTTACTGTTGGGGAACGGAAAGTTTTGGAAATTTAACCGTCTCTGGTCTCAAAAATGTTGAGAGCCATTGATCTAACTTTTTAAACAAAGGACCAGTTCATTGTCCTCCAGACTTTAGCAGGGCCGGACTGTGACAGGTTGGAGTAGAAAATGCTTTAGGATGGCTGGTTATTGGGAGTAAAAAAAGTACACAGCAACCCCCGTGGTTAGGAGGAATAGTGCCTCATCATTGGTATTAGTGGTTAGAATAGTGCCCCAATGTTGTTGCCAGTGGAATGAATTGTGCCCTTTCATTGGGGTCAGTGGGGAAAATAGACAAAACACAGCCCATATTCCCATTGCACACATTCTTGGAATGAGCTTTTAAGGTACCAGGTGCTGTAGCGACCGGCAGCTGGATACTGGAACATACACAATCTAATGTAGATATTGGCCAGCACACCAAGGATCTTCAATTATGTCCAAATGTTTGTTTTTTTTTAATCAAAGAAAGATCACATCACAAACCGTGTAGTGCATTGTTTTGGAGCCATGCAAAACCCCCTTTATCAGGCATGTGATAAGTGCATGCAGAGGTATTTATGTGAAAATCTGCCAATGAGAACCAGAGAGCAAATGGCTCCTCCCATCCCAAAACATCACATGACGTCATCAGTCCCACCAAAATACATACACAAAATGTTACATGTACATAAGCTGAATGCCACTGTTGAGGAGAAGTTTGTCTGCTGCAGCTGGGGAACCATGGCAATAAGAGCGTGATGGAGATCTCTTTGGCCCGTTTAAATAACCACACATATTAAAATGTATCAATAGGGTGCACCTGCCAGATGCTTCCGATCGGAGGAGTCAGGTCAGCGTTACTGGTTGCCGAGCAAGCCAATCCATTCCAGGGTTTCCGGCAGTGTATGCTCTGAGGAGCCCTGTCAACAGCATTGGTCGCCAAGCATCCAGCCAATCAGCCCGGGGGTCGGCTGTATCCCAGTAACAAGGGATGCTAGTCAGTGAGGGCTGCCAATGCAATGGAAACCAATGACGTCAGTGTGCCAAGCCGCTGTCAGTCCCAATGCACCAAGGCTCTGTTATGGAGAGAGCGTGGGGAAGATGGTGCCCCTTCTTTGGCGTTCATGGAAAGAATTGGGCCCCATCATTTGTGTCAGCGGAAGAATTTTTGCTCCATCATTAGTGTCAGTGGCAGGAATACCACCCCATTGTTGGTGTCAGGGGAAGGAATCGTGTCCCAAGGGCTGGATGGGGTCAAGCAAAGGGCCATGGGCCAGTTTGGTGATCACTAGTCTAGTGAATGGTCTAAGACTGATGAAGTGTTGGCTAGTATTGGACACAGGGGGAGTGGTGATGTCATTCCCTCTGGTCCTATGTTCTTCGATATCCAGAATTGCTGGGTATGAATAGGTAGGGTGACAACATCCCTTTAAATATCACTGCACTTGCCCCAGTATATCCAGCAAGCCAGCAGCAGCAACAAGACTAAAACAAAGGAAACCCTGTCCTGGTTTGTGTCCAGGGACCAGTCTATTTACCTGCTGTTGGCTGATTCTGAGCCACAGGAGTTTAAACGCACGTGCCCTCCGTTGACCCACAATAGAAGTATGGCCATAAAAGATTTGGCAATCGACAGGGAAACCCAAATGCATGGGTCTCAGTAACATTTCTCTTTTAACCACATGGCGCAAAATCACGTACCTGTAAGTCATTTTGCTTTAAGTGGTTGTACATGGGTTATGCCTGCAGCTGCAAGCATCACCCCGGTACCGTTTTTTTTTTGAGCTGGCAGTCGGCTTTCTTGCGGTAACAACTGATGTGGCTAATCAGCCGCTCAATTGTTATCACAAGCAGAGGGAGACACCCCCCCCCATGACAGCTTGAAGTCTTTTGTGGTATTTGTGGATGAGGTTCTTTATCTTCTCAGGTGGTAAAGCTGCCCATTCCTCTTGGCACAAAGCCTCCAGTTCCTGTAAATTCTTGGGCTGTCTTGCATGAACTGCACGTTTGAGATCTCCCCAGAGTGGCTCAATGATATTGAGGTCAGGAGACTGAGATGGCCACTCCAGAACCTTCACCTTATTCAGCTGTAGCCAACGACAGGTCGACTTGGCCTTGTGTTTTGGATCATTGTCATGTTAGAATGTCCAAGTACGTCCCATGTGCAGCTTCCCGGCTGATGAATGCAAATGTTCCTCCAGTATTTATTGATAACATACTGCATTTATCTTGCCATCAACCAAATTTCTTGTGCACATCAGCCATCCACCTCTGTGTTTCACAGTAGGAATGGTGTAGTTTCATCATAGGCCTTGTTGACTCCTCTCCTAATGTAGCGTTTATGGTTAAGGCCAAAAAGCTAAATTTTGGTCTCATCACTCCAAATGACTTTGTGCCAGAAGGTTTGAGGCTTGTTTCTGTGCTGTTTGGCGTATTGTAAGCGGGATACTTTGTGGCATTTACGTAGTAATGGCTTTCTTCTGGCGACTTGAGAATGCGGCCCATCTTTCTTCAAGTGCCTCCTTATTGTGCATCTTGAAACAGCTACACCAAATGTTTTGAGAGAATCCTGTATTTCACCTGAAGTTATTTGTGGGTACTTCTTTGCATCCCGAACAATTTTCCTGGCAGTTGTGGCTGAAATTTTAGTTGGTCTACCTGACCGTAGTTTGTTTTCAACAGAACCCCCTCAATTTCCACTTCTTGATTAGAGTTTGAACACTGCTGATTGGCATTCTCAATTCCTTTGATATCTTTTTATATCCCTTTCCCGTTTTATACAGTTCAACTACCTTTTCCTGCAGATCCTTTGACAATTCTTTTGCTTTATCCATGACTCAGAATTCAGAAACGTCAATGCAGCACTGGATGAAAGGTGCAAGAGTCTGTCAGGAGTCTAGAAACTCTTTGACTAACTAAATATATATATATATATATATATATATATATATATATATATATATACACACACACACACACACACACACACATACATACATATATACACACACACACACACTAATTACAAGCAAAAAGATCACAGGCGAGGATGGTTACCTCTAATAGCCATTAAAACCCCTTTGTGTCAATTTGTGTGCATGTTATCAGGCCAAAATCACCAGGGTATGTAAACTTTGGCCTGGTCTTCAAGAGGTTAAAGATTATATTATATATTATTTACCACTTTTTTTTTTTTTGGTAAATTATGATCTGTACACACGCAGAGCGCCTTCGCTTACAGAACACACCAGCTGCAATGCACCAATTCTGACTTGCTTAGTCTATTTTGCATTCATGATAGACAGGTACACTTTCATGTACATAATACATCTACAGGTAGAATATGTAATGTCAAAGCTCCACACAGAAAGAGTAGCTGTCTTTTGCATTGACGTGCATTTTTATAGGCAGGTGCTGTACCAGTTTAAACTGCAGACCTGTTACTCCCTGGGGAAATCAGTTTTTTTCCCCAACAGATCCATCAATTCAGAGAGGCAACACAGAAAGCTACAGAGCTCTGCAAAGTTATGCTGAGCAGCCAAGAATATTGTCTGTGAACAAAATGTAAATCCATTTACCCTAGACTTTCCAGCTGGATCAGGAGAGGAATAGAACAATAAAATGATCCAGGAGATACAGGTAAAATGACTGATCCTTGGGTTAGGTCACATGACCCAATTAAAGCGTTCGTTCACCTATATAATAAAATGTATAGTGCAATTAAAGGGCCCCAGTAGTTTCCCAATTGTGGTGTCATATAGAGAAATTGATCTTGGTTTAAATGAAATACCTGTAGGCCAAGTGAGTCTTCTTGACCTTCTCCACAGAAAACCGAAGTAACCTTCGGGACTGAATTACATCTATGTGATGTGATAATACACACATTACCACAACGCACGTTTGCAACACCATTCATTCTGAAAGCGCCTCAATGTATTAAAGCAACGCGTATAGTTTACCACTCACTGCAATGCAGCATAGCACAGTTCAGTAAAGATTCTGTGACTTGTACGATTTACTGGGACATCTGGTGCATTGATTTGGCTACCTTAAACTGAATGAACATTAACATGTGATATAGTGTACAAATGCAGTAAAGTGCACTTATCCTTTAAGTCAGGGATCTCCAAATTTTTCAGTACGAGGGCCACATGGTTTGGTTTACAAATTTTCAATGGCAAAAAAAAAAAAAAAATCAGTTTAACAAATGAATGGAAAAAAAAAAAAAAAAGGAAATTAAGTTTTGATCGCTTTTGTGCTTAACAGGTTTTCTACCTTCATGCATTCTGTGCATGAAGGTATAAAACCCTCCTGTATGTTGCTCCCCCTCCACAGCCCCCCGATAACTCACCTGAGCCCCCTCTCGATCCAGCGTTGTGTACAGGAGCCCCAGCTGTCCACGGTCTCTCTTACTCATTGGCTGTGTCAGTCACAGCCTGTGAGCAAATGAGGAGAGAGCAGGGGGTGGGGCCGAGCCACGGCACTGTGTGTCTTATGACCGCAAAGAGGCTCGGGAGCGAACATGCACCAGTGCCCCCATAGCAAGCGGCTTAGTATTGGGGGCACTGATGAAGCGGAAAGAGCCAGGAGCACCGGCAGGGGACCTGAGAAGAGAAGGATCCGGGCTGCTCTGTGCAAAACCACTGCACACAGCAAGTACACTATATTACCAAAAGTATTGGGACGCCTTTACACACACATGAACTTTAATGGAATCCCAGTCTTAGTCCGTAGGGTTCAATATTGAGTTGGCCCACCCTTTACAGCTACAACAGCTTCAAATCTTCTGGGAAGGCTGTCCACAAGGTTTAGGAGTGTGTCTATGGGAATGTTTGACCATTCTTCCAGAAGCGCATTTGTGAGGTCAGGCACTGATGTTGGACGAAAAAGTCTGGCTTGCAGTCTCCACTCAAATTTATCCCATAGGTGTTCTATCAGGTTGAGGTCAGGACTCTGTGCAGGCCAGTCAAGTTCCTCCACCCCAAACTCGCTCATCCATGTCTTTACGGACCTTGCTTTGTGCACTGGTCCAAATCATTTGGTGGAGGGGGGATTATGGTGTGGGGTTGTTTTTCAGGGGTTGGGCTTTGCCCCTTCGTTCCAGTGAAGGGAACTCTTAAGGCTTTAGCATACCAAGACATTTTGGACAATTTCATGCTCCCAACTTTGTGGGAACAGTTTGGGGATGGCCCCTTCCTGTGCCAACATGACTGAACACCAGTGCGCAAAGCAAGGTCCATAAAGACACGGATGAGCAAGTTTAGGATGGAGGAATTAGACTGGCCTGCACAGAGTTCCGACCTTAACCCGATAGAACACCTTTGGGGTGAATTAGAGTGGAGACTGCAAGCCAGGCCTTCTCGTCCAACATCAGCGCCTGACCTCACAAATGCACTTCTGGAAGAATGGTCAAACATTCCCATTTGACATACTCCTAAACCTTGTGGACAGCTTTCCTAGAAGAGTTGAAGCTGTTATAGCTGCAAAGGGTGGGCCAACTCAATATTGAACCCTACGGACTATGACTGGGGTGCCATAAAGTTTATGTGCGTGTAAAGGCAGGTGTCCCAATACTTTTGGTAATATAGTGTATAACAAAAAACATTAATATTACTTTAGGAACTTTTTTTTTTCTTAATTTTGGATAGATTAAGGGAGGGTTATAACCCCTGTAAGGTTTATTCTTGCCATCTGACATGCTGGAAGGTTAATTGGCACCTGTTTAAATTGGCCCTAGTATGTGTGTATGTATGAATGTGAGTTAGGGACCTTAGATTGTAAGCTCCTTGAGGGCAGGGACTGATGTGAATGTACAATAGACAGCACTATACAAGTACAGTACCTATAATAAATAAAAAAAAATCTCTCTCTCATTGTGGAGATTTTTTTTCATATAGTCAAAAACAAGAAGTGAGAGAAATTACTTCTAAAGTGAGGATATCCTTCTGGTCGCCAGGGTCACCAGAACTGGTATCCCCATTGGAAGATTTCCCCACTATTATTGTTCTGGGGACAACACAAAATTTGAGATTTTCATTCACTTTCAATGGGAATGGTAAACAGGACAAATAGGGTGAATCTCCCTAACATGGGTACAGAGGACAATAAATAAATACATGGCTGGCAGGTGATCTAATCCATCTCCACTCTTTATCAAAACTAAGAAAAGGTTTTGCCTTTAGTTATACTTTTAGTGAAACAAACCCTCTTTACATCAGAATCCTACATCAGCAGGGTACATCAGTGCTCTGACCAGAATCCTCCCTTACATCAGGGTCCGCCCTTACTACAGGGTGCCCATCAGGGTCCGCCCTTACATCAGGGGGTGCCCATCAGGGTCCGCCCTTACATCAGGGGGTGCCCATCAGGGTCCGCCCTTACATCAGGGGGTGCCCATCAGGGTCCGCCCTTGCATCAGGGGGTGCCCATCAGGGTCCGCCCTTGCATCAGGGGGTGCCCATCAGGGTCCGCCCTTGCATCAGGGGGTGCCCATCAGGGTCCGCCCTTGCATCAGGGGGTGCCCATCAGGGTCCGCCCTTGCATCAGGGGGTGCCCATCAGGGTCCGCCCTTGCATCAGGGGGTGCCCATCAGGGTCCGCCCTTGCATCAGGGTGCCCATCAGGGTCCGCCCTTGCATCAGGGTGCCCATCAGGGTCCGCCCTTGCATCAGGGTGCCCATCAGGGTCCGCCCTTGCATCAGGGTGCCCATCAGGGTCCGCCCTTGCATCAGGGTGCCCATCAGGGTCCGCCCTTGCATCAGGGTGCCCATCAGGGTCCGCCCTTGCATCAGGGTGCCCATCAGGGTCCGCCCTTGCATCAGGGTGCCCATCAGGGTCCGCCCTTGCATCAGGGTGCCCATCAGGGTCCGCCCTTGCATCAGGGTGCCCATCAGGGTCCGCCCTTGCATCAGGGTGCCCATCAGGGTCCGCCCTTACATCAGGGTGCCCATCAGGGTCCGCCCTTACATCAGGGTGCCCATCAGGGTCCGCCCTTACATCAGGGTGCCCATCAGGGTCCGCCCTTACATCAGGGTGCCCATCAGGGTCCGCCCTTACATCAGGGTGCCCATCAGGGTCCGCCCTTACATCAGGGTGCCCATCAGGGTCCGCCCTTACATCAGAGTGCCCATCAGGGTCCGCCCTTGCATCAGGGTGCCCATCAGGGTCCGCCCTTGCATCAGGGTGCCCATCAGGGTCCGCCCTTACATCAGGGTGCCCATCAGGGTCCGCCCTTACATCAGGGTGCCCATCAGGGTCCTGCATTCTTTTGGATACAAATGGAGGGCGACGAAGCAGCGGAGACAGCTTACATCAGGGTGCCCATCAGGGTCCGCCCTTACATCAGGGTGCCCATCAGGGTCCGCCCTTACATCAGGGTGCCCATCAGGGTCCGCCCTTACATCAGGGTGCCCATCAGGGTCTGCCCTTACATCAGGGTGCCCACCAGGGTCCTGCATTCTTTTGGATACAAATGGAGGGCGACGAAGCAGCGGAGACAGCACACATCAGCTGCGGGCCAAGTAAAATCTTGTAAAAAGTGCAAATCATTATTTTGACCTGAGGCTGCAAGTTTGCACATTTCAACCCCCCCCCCCCCCCCCTTTCCCTCTGACTCCACTATAGACCTTGTTTAACAATCATTTGAAGAAAATAAAAAAGCTTCCTTCTGCCAGCAGGCTCATCAGTAAACAAGGTGTGCCTGGCATCCAAGGTGTTCCTGGGTCACAAGTCCAGTTGAGCGTGGACATTGTTTAAACATGAGCACTGAACACACACAATAGATTCAATAACAGCAACTAGTACAATGTTCGTCATCACCAGACCCAACAGGTTAGGAGGACCTCAATGTACTATGTACTGTACATACCTGTATTTAGAGTTTTTGTACAGAAAAAAAGGAACAACTGCAACTAAACGCAACCATGGGGAGCAGTCTATCTGCCGACCACCTCTATGGCTACTTAGATATAAGAGAAAGCTCATCAATCCTTGGTGTGGAGGATTGTGTTATAAACAGTAAAGATTATTCCTCAATTCGGGGTAGCGTGCCCACTCCGTGGGCAACTATGCATCCAGAATCACTGTTTGTTGGCCATTATAAGTGGTTATGGTTTTGGTGATATAGGGGTTGTTGACCAGTGAGGCTGTATAAAAATAGTTACGATGATGTGGGCTAAAAGGGAGAAAAAAAAAAAATGGGGACCAATTCCTCATTTTAGAATAGAAGGAGCAGCATTGCAAATCATCCCATTATGCCCTGCAGCCTGCTGTGCATCCAGAAGTGCCGATTTACATCACAGATACAGCTTAACTTTATTGCATGCACCTATTTTAGGGTTGTTGGCGATCACCATTATGGCTTCTAAGCAGGGGCGTTGCTAGGTGGCAAAAAGACCAGGGGCTTCAGCCCGAAGTCCGATGTTGGCATACATACATACACCTACCTGCCATACACTGACCTGACATACATACACTGACCTGACATACATACATACACCTACCTGCCATACACTGACCTGACATACATACACTGACCTGACATACATACATACACCTACCTGCCATACACTGACCTGACATACATACACTGACCTGACATACATACATACACCTACCTGCCATACACTGACCTGACATACATACACTGACCTGACATACATACATACATACATACACCTACCTGCCATACACTGACCTGACATACATACACTGACCTGACATACATACATACACCTACCTGACATACACTGACCTGACATACATACACCTACCTGACATACACTGACCTGACATACATACACCGACCTAACATACACTGACCTGACATACATACACCTACCTAACATACACTGACCTGACATACATACACCTACCTAACATACACTGACCTGACATACATACACCTACCTAACATACACTGACCTGACATACATACACCTACCTAACATACACTGACCTGACATACATACACCTACCTAACATACACTGACCTGACATACATACATACACCTACATAACATACACTGACCTGCCATACATGCATACACCTACCTAACATACACTGACCTGACATACATACATACACCTACCTAACATACACTGACCTGACATACATACATACACCTAACATACACTGACCTGCCATACATACATACACCTACCTAACATACACTGACCTGACATACATACACCTACCTAACCTACACTGACCTGACATACATACATACATACATACATACATACATACACCTACCTAACATACACTGACCTGACATACATACATACATACATATACCTACCTAACATACACTGACCTGACATACATACATACATACACCTACCTAACATACACTGACCTGACATACATACATACACCTACCTAACATACACTGACCTGACATACATACATACATACACCTACCTAACATACACTGACCTGACATACATACACTGACATACACTGACCTGACATACATACACCTACCTAACATACACTGACCTGACATACATACATACACCTAACATACACTGACCTACCTAACATACACTGACCTGACATACACTGACCTACCTAACATACCGTGACATACATACACTGACCTCACCTACCTGACCAGGAGACAGACTTCATGTGTCCAGGTGTCCTGCAGTTCAGCTGTAGTGTGCGGTGTGCAGCCCACGCATCATGTGGCACAGCAGGCAGCCAGAGGAGGAGAGGAGCCTGCTTGTACTTCATCGCCTGGACCTTGGAGCTCCACTGCTTTGTCCTGCACATAGATATACAAAGTAGAGCCTGCCTCCCAGTCCCAGCACGGCCAGCAGGCACAAGGCAGTATGGAGAAGACTCTTCTGCCTCCTGCTGCACACTCCGGTGCCCATGATAAAGACACACCGAGATCCGGAGCTCTTCACTCTGCCATCCGCCCCCAGCACAGCTCCTCTTCAGGTTATCCTCATCCCCGCCGGCGCCTCCTCTACAATAATCGGTGCAGTCACTGGCACATCTCGCCAGATCGCTCCTCCGCTGCTCTGATCTATCTGAGCGGGAAGCGGGGATCTCAGTGATGTGGCGCGGCGGATTGTAATTCCCGCCTTCTGGAGCGTGCAGCGTCTATGATGGACGTCACACGTCCCGCGGTCCAGACATTGGACCAGTGGGATGTCCATCATAGCTCCAGAAGGCGGGACCTGTATCTCATTCGGCCACACTCGGCCGCACTCGGCGGATCAGATCGGTCCCCGCTCGTCAGCGGCCGGTGGCACTCGGGGCTAACAATTAAACGGTGCCTTCTTGACACTCGGGGCTTTTCGGGGACCAATTCGGGGCTTCAGCCCCCCCTAGCCACCCCCTCCCGACGCCCCTGCTTCTAAGGAGTATGACTTGTGGACCTCTAGGCCAGTATAATCAGACAGGTCAGGATGAGACTAGAAGAAAAGGAAAAACCCTCTACTATACCAGAGCAAAGCACAATTGTGCTTTGCTCTGGTGTAGGTATCTGCATGCTTCACTTGCATTGCAAATGCCAAAAATAATGCTTATTCATCATTCCTCTAGAAATAAAAGCACTCTATGGACACGTCGCCATGCATAAGGCTGCATTAAAAAAAAAAGAAAAAAAAGGGACATGAGAGAACACATGGTCTTGTTTAGGATCTGTCCACCCCAATATTGTGCTTTGCAGTGTGTTGCAATGTGTACGTGGCATGTCATGCGTGGACAAGGTGACAGGGTCTCTGTAGACAGCATCTCGCAACCCCCATATACACTATATTGCCAAAAGTATTGGGACGCGTGTGTATATTATATTATATATACACACACACTCTTTAATGGCATCCCAGTCTTAGTTCGTAGGGTTTAATATTGAGTTGGCCCACCCTTTGCAGCTATAACAGTTCCACAAGGTTTGGGAATTTTTGACCATTCTTCCAGAAGGACATATGTGAGGTCAGGCACTGATGTTGGACGAGAAGGCCTGGCTCGCAGTCTCCGCTTCAATTCATCCTAAAAGTGTTCTATCAGGTTGAGGTCAGGACGCTGTGCAGGCCAGTCAAGTTCCTCCACCCCAAACTCGCTCATCCATGTCTTTATGGACCTTGCTTTATGCATTGGTGCGCAGTGATGTTGGAACAGGAAGGGACCATCCCCAAACTCTTCCCACAAATTTGGGAGCATGAAATTGTCCAAAATGTCTTGGTATGCTGACGCCTTAAGAGTTCCCTTCACTGGAACTAAGGGGCCAAGCCCAACCCCCGAAAAAAAAAAAAGAAACTCCACACCATAACCCCCGTCCACCAAATGATTTGGACCAGTGCACAAAGCAAGGTCCATAAAAACGGTGCAGCAGGTCACATACCTGGTAAGGCTGGGGTGATCCCAGCCCAAGTAAACAGAAAGGTACCTGATGAGAAGAGTGTATAGCCACATTTCTCTATTAGGGTTCCTACATAGTATAAGCAATTACTGCCTTTAGAAAAGTTACCAATGGCTTTAAGGCTTCTGAAAGAAGGAGATTCTTCCCATCGACAACCAATGTAAAGTGGTCCTTTTCCTGCTGACTATCAGTGTAATGGGACCCTTCTCATTAACCATGGAAGGTGGTTCTTCGCCCATCAGCCATCATCGTAATGAGGCTACTCTCTCAATGATCAAAAAATGTAAGGCAGACCTTCTCCCTCTGACCATCATGGTAATTGGGCCCTTCTTTCAATGATCACCAATAGAAGGTGGCCCTTCTCCCACTGGCCATAATCATAATGAGGCTCCTCTCTCAATGACCAGCAACGTAAGGCGGACCTTCTCCCTCCGACCATCATGGTAATTGGGCCCTTCTTTCAATGATCACCAATAGAAGGTGGCCCTTCTCCCACTGGCCATAATCATAATGAGGCTCCTCTCTCAATGACCAGCAATGTAAGGCGGACCTTCTCCCTTCGACCATCATGGTAATTGGGCCCTTCTTTCAATGATCACCAATGTAAGGTGGGCCTTCTCCCATTAAACACCAAACTAAGGGGGCCCTTCTTCACTGACCACCAGCAAAGAGGGCACTTCATTAACCACCAGTGTAAGAAGCACCATTTTTGCTGAAATCAATTGTGTTATATAGAGCAGCCCCGGGTGTCAAATACTTAAAGTAGGTCACGTTTCTTACCCTTTTATTTATTCCTTCACCTAAACCTCCGTTCACGGCAATTTACCCTGGGCTGTTCATATAGTAATTGTCATCAGGCGTTCCTTGAGACCCCAAAGTGATTCAAGAGTTAAAGGGTGGAGAAAAGCTGGCTTCTAGAAAAAACTGTATGCTTTCCTCTTATATTACAGAGGGTGTATCTAGGTCACTACCTTGGTCTAGTTCTCTAGCGGTGCTTCTCTTGGCAGGCTGGATGAGGTGTGAATGTTATTGGCTCCCAGGGCAGAGTGACATCAGCCATGTAAACACTGGTTTTGCGATAATATTGTTATTATAACACTCCAAATACACATGCCTATGAGAGGTGTTGCTGGCGGGCTGTGCTGGCATTGGTAAGGGAGGCAATGTTCTCCTTAACTGACAATATTTCTCTACAGCATTTAATTAGAATGTTCAGAGCAGCAGAGGTGCGGTGTATGATTGCTGGAGGCGGCAGAGCCTACATTTTTTAGTTCTTAGTGCTAACACTTTAATGCAGCCTCCCTCAACCAATTTTACCCCAGAGGAAGTTTGAAAATAAATAACAGTTCCCGGGGAACCCTTATAAAGTGAATTGGGTGTCTGAAGGAAAAATGGCCCTTAACATTGCTGGTCAGTAGAAAGAGTGCCCGTCCTAGATTGGTGGTCAGGATGCCACTCTTGCATACATCTAAAACGGGGGTCTACAGTCTAATACAAAAGGGCCAGCTTACGGTCTTTCAAACTATAGGAGGGCCAGATTGTGGCCTCCGGGAGAAGAAAATGTCCTGGTATCAGTGGGACTAAACAATGCCCCATCTTTGGTGTCATTAGGAGGAGAATAGTGCCCTATCGGTGTCAAAGGAAGCAATTGTGCCCCATCGTTGGGGTCATTGGGAGAAATTGTGCCCCATCGTTGGGGTCATTGGGAGAAATTGTGCCCCATCGTTGGGGTCATTGGGAGAAATTGTGCCCCATCGTTGGGGTCATTGGGAGAAATTGTGCCCCATCGTTGGGGTCATTGGGAGAAATTGTGCCCCATCGGTGGGCAGAATAATATCCCATTGTTTGCGTCAGCGAGAGGAAGCGTGCCCTATTGTTGGGGTCAGCAGATGGAATAGTGCCCCATGGGCTGGATAGAAGCAGGCAAAAGGCTACATATGGCCTCTGGGTCGCAGTTTGGAGACCAGTTATCTGTTGTCACGCTGCTGGCCCCAGAACTATGCAGACACCATCAGATGGGAGGGCAATCAGCCACAGTTTAAGGAACCCCTAGAAAGCTGTGAAGATACCCTATGGTTCCACAGAACCATGCTTGAGAAAGGGTGCACAAGACCATACTTTCTCAATTATTTTACACCAGAGGAAGAACGCTGGTTAACAGCTGCTTTAATACATCAGAGCCTGTGTAAATACTAGAATTCAAAATAAGATGGTTGCATGTATGACAATCCCAGCCACTTCCCCAGCCTGGTAACATAATGCTGATGAAATCTCTCTATGACCCTGACACAAGCGATAAATCTATATCCTCTCTGCCTCTAAAATGGCGCATCGTCTCAATTTACCAGAAAGCCTATATCCGATACCGAATAATGACACTGTGCACTACTCTGACAGCTAGGGCACAGTTTGTGTACATAGAAAAAAAATACATATAGATAGCACTTCACATTCATCACAAGGTTATATTCCAGTTACACTGAACATTAAAGAGTCTCTTTAAAGCCCACTCCTGCAGCCCCTTCCCACAAATGCAACAGAATATGAAGGTGGTCAGTTATGAAGGAGTATAACTGGGTTGGGGTGGGCTTTAAAAGCACTTAATGACCACCCACTGTAGATGTACTGTGGCAGGGTGGTCGTTCTGCGCCAGATCATATGCTTAGTACGTGATCTGACATTTCCGGGTCTGGGGCGCGTGTCGCTGGCGACCTGCTCCTGCCGATTTCACACAGCGGGAGCCCAGCAGCAGTACCGCGGACTCCAAGTCCATGGCACCGCTCATTACACAAGACAAAGGCAGAGCGACAATCTGCCTATGTAAACAAGGCAGATTGTTGTTCTGTCAGAAGGGAAGGCATTGAACCTATGTTTCTGCACAGCATCTTCCCCACAGTGAGTAAGCACAACCTAGGCACACAGTTAACCCTTGGATCGCCCTTGATGTTAACCCCTTCCCAGCCAGTGTCATTAGTACAGTCACAGTGCATATTTTTAGCACTGATCACTGTATTGGTGTCACTGGTCCGCAAAAAGTGTCAAAAGCGTCAGGTGTCCGATTTGTTCACCGCAATATCGCAGTCCCGCTACAAGTCGTTGATCGCTGCCATTACTCACAAAATAAATAAATATATCCCATAGTTTGTAAACACTATAATATATACGCTTATTGGGATTTTATTTTTACCAAAAATATGTAGCAGAATACATATTGGCCTAAACTGATAAAGAAATTTGATTTTTAAAAATGTATTGGGTATGTTTTATAGCAGAAAGTAAAAAAAATGTTTTCAAAAATGCCTTTTTTGGTTTATAGTGCAAAAAATAAAACACGCAGAGGTGATCAAATACCACCAAAAGAAAGCTCAATTTGTGGGAAAAAAATGACAAATGTTTTATTTGTGTACAGCGCTGCATCACCATGCAATTGTCAGTTATAGTAAAGCAGTGGTTATGGGGGGAGGGGGAGGGGGGCAAGTGGCAGGAGCGACATCGCAGCTCAGCCAACCAAGAGGCCAAAAAGTTGAGAATGTGGAAGAAGACCTGGCAGCCGTGGACGCATAGGTGCGGCAGCAGGGCGTTAAAGCCCACTTTTCCTGCTGCATCATACATACGTTATGTGGTCAATAAGAGGTTAATGCTTCCAGTGGAGATTCTCTAAGGTGAATGCCCCGTAAACCAGGTCTATATAAAAACACATTATCCTGTATAACACTTTCCCCACATAAACACACCAATCAGCTGCTATTTCTGGACCTTTATGTGTTTACTATGATGTGAAAAGAAGAAGGATATTTATAGATCACAGATCGTTCAATCGGCCTGCTTTGTAAACATCACACCCCATGCAGAGAAATGTCCGTCCAGCTTCCTGGGGTAGCGGAAAATATTCTATTTATGTGTCCCACACACGCAGGCCACTGTAAGGGCGAGACTGTATATTATTATAACTGAAATAGCTATCGCTCCGAACACAGTCTACAAAGTTTATGAATAGTTACCAAATGATCACATCTAAAAAAGAGTGAGATATTGTTTAAAGCTAAACTCAGGGCACAAAAATGTCATTTAAATTACACTCATGCACAGCTACAAAGGATGAAAATCCACTTTGTGTGCTCCAGTCCCTGCTGCAGAGAAAAACCCCCAAAACAGATTGCCACCTCCATACTTTACTGTAGGAATGGTGTTTTTTGGATGGTGAACTATATTGGATTTCCGTCACACATATGGATTGGTGTTGAGGCCAAATAATTCAGTTTTAGTCTCATCTGATCATAACGCCTTTCTCCACGTGGCCACAGAATCTTTAAGGTGTCAGTGGGCAGAATAATATCCCATTGTTTGTGTCAGCGACAGAACGAGAACGAGAATCTACGTGTAAACACACAAATCCCGGTTCTGTCAGGAGAGTAGAGACAGATTGTGTGTTCCTACTACGTAGGAACGACGATCTGTCTCCTCCCCCCCCCATCAGTCCTAACCCCATACAGTTAGAAACACAGTTAACCCCTTCCCTGCCAGTGACATTTATACAGTACAGTAAAACCTTGGATTGCGAGCATAATTCGTTCCAGAAACATTCTTGTAATCCAAAGCACTTGCACTTTGCAAAAGCAAATTTCCCCATAAGAAATAATGGAAATTCAAATGATTTGTTCCACAACCATTTATTCATAAGTCCTTCAGTTTATAGTCCATATAAAAAGATTATAGCAATGTGATAGGTTGTGTAACCATAAAATGTCCATCCACAAATGACAGCCTCCACAAGGGAATTCGAAGCAAAATCCAGCAGGAGCTACAGAGTATAAAAGAAAAGAGAGGCGCCTCTAAGTGTAGCAATATGTTGCACCTTCATTAAATGTAACCATACTGCTACACTTAGAGGCGCCTCTCTTCTCTTTTATACTCAAGTTGTGACATAAGGCTACTTGTATATCAAGACATCGCTTGTACATCAAGTCAAAATGTATTAAAAAATGTTGCTCGTCTTGCAAAACGCTCTCAAACCAATTTTTTACTGTAATCAGTGGCTATTTTTAGGTCTGATCGCTGTATAAATGTCAATGGTCCCAAAAAAGTGTCAAAAGCGTCCGATCTGTCCGCGGCAATGTTGTAGTCCTTATAAAAAAAAAAACAAAAAAAAAAAAACAAAAAACGCAGATCGCCGCCATTACTAGTTAACCACTTCCCGCCTGCCCACCGTCAAATGACGTCCTGGGCTTTGGGCGGGTATATCTGAATGATGCCCGTAGTTACAGACATCATTCAGATATTGCCGGTTTCAGCCGGCGAATCTCTACACCATAGGAATGATCATAGCGGCCGTTCCGCCTCTGGATCGTTCCTATGGGAGGCGAGAGGGCACGTCCCCCCCCCCCCGCCGCCCTCCGGTGCTTGCTCCGACTCACCGTTACGATTGGTGAGGCGGATCCGCCGGCGCCGGATGTAGATCATAGAGATTTCCGGCGGACCAGATGGTCGCCGGAGTCTCTATGATCATCGGAGGCCGGGCGCGATGTTATGGCGTCACGCCCGGCCTCTCCATTAAAAAAAACGGCGCTGCTTCGGCTGGGAAGCGGTGATCGTTTTATTTTTATTTTTTTATTTCAGGCTTCCCAGCCTAGTGGTGAGATATGGGGTCTTATTGACCCCATATCTCACTATTAAGAGGACCTGTCATGTCATATTCCTATTACAAGGGATGTTTACATTCCTTGTAATTGGAATAAAAGTGATCAAAAATGTTTTTTTTTCAAAAAAGTGTCAAAATAAAAAAAAAAATATATAATTATCAATAAAAAAAAAAAATTTTTAAAGCGCCGCTGTCCCCGTGTGCTCACACGCAGAAGCGAACGCATACGCAAGTCCCGCCCACATATGAAAACGGTGTTCAAACCATACATGTGAGGTATCGCCGCGAACGTTGGAGCGAGAGCAATCACTTTGTCACTAGACCTCCTCTAACTCAAAACATGTAACCAGTAAAAAAATTTCAAGCGCCTATGGGGATTTTTGAGTACCGAACATTGGCGCCATTCCACGAGCGTGTGCAATTTTGAAGTGTGACATGTTAGGTATCTATTTACTCGGCGTAACTTCATCTTTCACAATATGCAAAAACATTGGGCTAACTTTACTGTTTTGTTTTTTTTTTTAAAACACAAAACGTTCGAAAAATTCCTGCGCAAATACAGTGTGAGATAAAAAGTTGCAACAACCGCCATTGTATTCTCTAGGGTCTTTGCTAAAAAAAATATATAATGTTTGGGGGTTCTATGTAATTTTCTAGCAAAAAATGATGATTATTACATGTAGGAGAGAAATGTCAGAATTGGCCTGGTAGGGAAGTGGTTAAAAAAATAAATAAATATAATAATAATAATAATAATAATGACATAAATCTATCCCCTATAACTTTTGCGCAAACCAATCAATATACGCTTATTGCATTTTTTTTTTTTACCAGAAATATGTAGAAGAATATATATCAGCTGAAACTGATAAAGAAATTTGTTTGTTTTATTATAGCAAAAAGTACAAAATTGTTTTTATACAAAAGTGTTTTTTTCAAAATTATCGCTCTTTTTTTGTTTATAGCGCAAAAAATAAAAACCGCAAAGGTGATCAAATACCACCAAAAGAAAGTTCCATTTGTAGGAAAAAAAGGACATCACTTTTGTTTGGGTACAGCGTCGTACGACCGCGCAAAGGTCAGTTAAAGCGACGCAGTGCCGTATCGCAAAAAATGCTCTGGTCAGGAAGGGGGGGCAAATCCTTCCGGGGTTGAAGTTCTTAAACCCCATTGAAAATCTGTGGAATGACTTGAAGACTGCAGTCCACAAACGGTCACCATCAAATTTAGGTGGACTTGAGCAGTTCTGCAAAGATGAGTGGACAAATATTGCAAAGTCTAAATGTGCAAAGTTAATAGAGACATATCCCAACAGACTAAAGGCTGGAATTAATAACTTCCCGCCCGCCATATAGCAAAATGACAGTGGGTAAGTGGTTTCATAATCCTGACTGGGCGTCATATGATGTCCGGCGGGATAAGCCACTGGGGGCACGCAGCGATCAGTGGTGTGTCAGTCTGAGACACCGCATCTCCGATCTAGGTTATGACACCCCCAGATGTTTTGGAACTACATTTCCCAGATGCAATAACAAAGGCAGACTGCATACAATGCAGGTGCCAGGGCCGGTCTGAACAAACCCTTAACATTACAAAGCAACATGTAAGAACTTTTAAGTAAAAAGCACTTACGGTAAATAGGTAACCAGAAATAGATTTTTTTTCCTAATGTTAAAGGGACAATGTAACAAATAAAAAAAAAGTGTTATTCCAATGTAGCTGCAAAAGTGGAATTACACTTTAAACTTCAGCTTTAAGTAATGCGGAAAACAAGAGCAACTTTTTCCTGCAGATAAAATACAGACTCATGAGATTTAAAGGCCTTGTTCACACAGGTGTACTTAAAGAATAGGTTAAACTAACATTTTACATTCCCGGTATGTGCCTGCTGTACCATTGCACCATGAAAAAAAAGAAAAGTATCCTTCTTTTTGTACTGCTTCCCTTGTGTGAAATCCCTGGTGTTTCCGCCAGTCCTTCTGCTTTCCTAATAAAAACTGACCATACTAGGCATAAGAGCACATCCATCCCAGAATGGTCAGCTTTGTAGCTGTGCTGGGAACTCAGCCTGCTCTCTTCCAGTGATCACACATGTGCTGATCAGTGATGTATCGCTGTAAAAAGCAATTGCAATGAAAAGAATCTATACAGCTCGAACAGACTCCATTTAAGAATGAAAAAAAAAAAATTTAAGTTAACTAAAACAGAGATGGTGTTTTGGGTGAAGATGGTTCTGTTGGGGACCCCATCGGTGACAACGTTCTCTGGAGATCAGTAAAGGACAGTGGGTAAAGCTGACAATTTCTTGTAAAAGGTCTTACAATCAGATCTGGGGCTGATAAAGACAATGGCACTACTGAGATAATTACCGATTCTGTGTGTCATTTCTGCTGTCCCGATCATTAGCTGCTTGAAGGACCGGGGGCAAAGCTGTCGGGATATTCTGGTTGTAAGGCGGTGAGGTTTGATTACAGTGTGCTGGGAACACGGAGTGCACAGCAGCCCCCATTCATTATTCAGAACACAGAGAGGAGCTGGGCTCAGCATATCTCCAGCACTCCCCGCTAATGTATTAAGAAAAACAAGCGCAGGGGTCAGCCCCGGGCAGGATGCACTGTGAGAACAAAATGAAAGGACACCAGCGGTCAAACAGCTAAATACACATACATAGCAACGGTTTTCCAATGTGTTCTATGTAGAATAATGCATGTAGGCCTGTGATCCAGCCCTGCTGTACAGTACGACTGAGAATAAATAGAGCGACAATATTCCACACATTTACAAGTTCTGTAGACTCAATAGCATGGCCTTGTTTCCTGCCTGTTCTGGTGGAGATCACCGTGAAATAGTTTTCAGGTATTTGCCTGGAGCGGTGTGGTACATCACTGGGCTGATTCAGTTAGGTAAAGTAGAAGATACAAATAGTGGTATTCTCTGGCTGCCAATCAGAATTCACTTTTCACTGATGTGACTACTACTATTGGTTACTCTGAGCTACTGCTCTCAGAAGATCTCTATTGATCTTGGAATTGTCCTATTGAATAATCCTTGGTGTTTTCCCTTAAAGGGAACTCGCCAATTACTTAACATTTTTAGAGGTAAAAGTCCTACACCTAGAGTGTCAAAAAAAAACCCAAAACAACCTGTTATTATTGTCTGAAAAAGCCTTTTCTGTGGGCCCCACTTATCTAGGTAACCCTTCCTGGATTTCGGGACTGGCCATGCATGCTGAGCTGAACGAGAGATCCAGAGATTTCCCCATGCATGCAAAACAGCATAGAGAGATGAATTGGATCTCCTGCTGCAGGGTATTGTATTCTGACAGCCAGCACCCCCCGGCTGCCAGAATGCCCAAACAGTGACTGAAACTGATTGGCTGCAGTCACAGTTCAGCTGACTTTTTTTTTCTGCCCAGTTCCCTCGATTAATTGAAATCGGTTTAGCCAGGTGGTAAGGGCAGGATCGCCTACAGATGGAATTTCAGCCAGTTCATAAGAATCATACATGTGTGCGACTCCGGGTACATTTTCAGCACAGTGCCTGAATGCCAGTATGGATGAGCTCCTACACGTTACGTCATTCAGCACGAGCTAATGGAGAGCCAACTGGAAAAAGCCATGAATAATAAGCCAATGCTGGACTTCCTGGGCGTTGGAGGGGAGTTTTTACAGAGTTTAGCTCAACTTTAAGTAATGTCCCCACCTATCCACCACCCAATGCCCTTACTTGCCATGAGTAAAGTCAATTAATGAATTGCTAATGCTAGTTGGGAAATACTGCCCCTGTACTACAGTCACCAAGTTCATGCAACGTACATTTTTAAAGGCAAAAGGCCTACCTAGGGTGCCATGAAACCTCTGATATTAGCTGCAACAGCCTTTTTTGTGGTCCCCACTTATTTAGGTGTCTTGCTGGATTTCTGGAGTAAAGCTGGCCATACATGCTGGACTGAATGAAAAAATGTAATAGATTCCCTCATTCATGCTCAACAGCATAGAATAGATGGATGAATCTCCTGCTGTTGGCTATTGTATTCTGACAGCCAACACCTGCAGCTGTCATAAGACCCAAAGTGTGACTGTAGCTTGTTGGCTGCAGTCACTTTCAGTCAAAATTTCTCAAGTCTGTCAAGCAAGCAGGGCCAGTCCCAGCTCAAATAGGATGGAGTTCCAGCCGTATATGGCCAGATCATTTATTACATAAAAACTTATATAGTGCCGTCAATTTACGCTGTGCTTTACACATATAGTATATATTGTACATTCGCATCAGTCCCTGCCCTCAAGGAGCTTACAATTCAAGGTCCCCAATCCATATTCATATATACACAATACTAGGGCCAATTTAGTCAGGAACCAATTAACCTACCAGCATGTCTTTGGGGTATGGGAGGAAAATCGGAGTACCCAGAGGAAACCCGCACAGGCACAGGAAGAACATGCAAACCCCATGCAGGTAATACCAGGCTTGGGATTCAAACCGACAACGCTGTCTGTCCATTATAGTAGATTATAGTAGCACTAAACCTAGGTAAAAACAATCAGAATTTTTATTGTAGAAGAAACACACTATGGAGGGGCAGTCACTAAAACTGGAGAAGGCAAAATCTGCTGCAGCTCATCATAGAAACCAATCAGCTTCCAGGTTTTATTGTCAAAGCATAACGGAACAAGCTGAAGTTAGAAGCTGATTGGCTACCATACCCAACTGCACCAGATTCTGTGTGCTCCAGTTTTCGTAAGGCCCCTTTCACACGGATGATCCGATCAGGTCCGCCTGTAAATTCTTCAGGCAGACCTGATTTGGCCCTCTAGTCTGTATGGAACGGTGGATGTCGCCGGACACCCTGCTGCCATCCCATCCGATCCGCCAAAAACAGACGGATGGTAGTCCTATTCCCCATGGATTTGGCGGATCAGATTCCATCCGATTGCCCCATAGGAGGAGGAGGAGAGCAAGCTGTCTGCATAGCGGAGAAGACACAGACCTGTCATCCGCCTGCTCAGCAGAGAGATCCCCTGCTGAGCAAGTGGATTCCACTTACCGGAGGTACCCATGTGAAAGAGGCCCAAATCTCCCTGCATCTCTTCTGCAATAAAATAAAAAAAAGCTTAGCTGCCTGTTCGCAATCTTCTTCCAAATGTACACTAAGTTGCGCATGCGAGGCTCAGGGTATATTCTCAGCACGCTGCCTGTGTGCCAGTATGAATTAACTCCTCCATATGTGCAGGAGTTACACAATTCCTTGTTAGCTGGTCAAAGCAGCCCAAGACTCGGCACCCAAAAATCTCCAGCGAGAAGATGCTGGCACCAAACCTCATGGATGTTGGAGGGAAGTATTTGCAGGGTTCATTTCTGCTTCAAGTCACGTCCCTGTAGGTACACCCCACCTACCCAACCATGCTCCTGTCTTATAAAAAAAAAAGCCCTCACTTGCCAAGAGACTCGCAATGTGTTTTAAGGAGAACCAGTTTGAACAGATTCCCCCCAACCTCGATTCAGCACCTTGTGGACCTCATCTACATGCAGGCAGCTGGGAATTTTTTTTTTTTTTTCCAAACAAAAGTGGCAATGAAAACAGAGAAGGCTATGGCTGATTACACAGCACACTAGACTAGGCTAGGAAGAACTTAAAGTGGAACTAAAGTCCACTCTACTCACCTTCCATCCAATGATGGGACATCCGCAAGGTTCCTCACTGGTGCCAACATGTCAAAGCAGCGCTATAGTCCACAAAGTGTTAAATATCAATAATAGGCGGTAAGGGGTGCTTTATTGCACTCATTGCACATTAAACTTTAACACATACTATGTAAGAAAATGTACTTTCTGCAATAGGAAGCTTTCCTGTAAGAATGTTTTTTTCTTTTGTAAAACTCAGCTTTAAAAACATGCAATCCGATACCTTTTGGATGCAGCCAAGGCATGCATTCCCCTACTGTGGAAGTCCACAAAATCTCCGACTGTGGGCATGTGGCTTAATAAGGTGGAGGACATCAGGAAAATGGAAGACCTAGTCCTCACGGCCCGCCATCAAAATGAACAGTATACCAAGGCATGGTCCATGTGGATTATGTTTATATTCTCGGATGAGGGTCGGGCCCTTCTGGGGGGGTGATGCTCTAGATTAAGGGCAGCTGCACCATCGAAGGACTGATGGCTGGAGTGGGCCATTGAGGTCAACTGGCCGTATTTACTAACTCCCGCGGCCCGAGTCATGTGCGTGCGCTGCCTCCCTGTGCCCCTCATTCCCCCCCCCCCCTCCTATCTCCCTACTTCTCCCTCCACCCCCCCCCCTCTTTATTCCTTCTTTTCTCTTTTCATCTCTAGCTATCTACTCCTGTTGTTTCTAGAAAGGAAAATATCAAAAAGGAAGGGTTGGCCATATCTGACTGAAGCACTGCAATGAAAATTCTCTCTGCTCTTTTGTAGAATATGCAACTCAAGAATGGAAGATATTGCCTTTTTCTCAGTCATCGAGTGTATAAGAGGCTGCGACCTCAAATGTTTGCATGTTTATGATGTTTTATTGGGGCCTTTCTTGAGCTTGAATAAAATTTATATTTGTAAAAACATGCAATCCGCTTACTTTTTCGCACTAGATAAATGCAGGTCATCGCTAGGGCTCACAGAAAACAATTCTGGTGTCATGTCATTGCTCAACAGTGTAATGGCATTAATAATAAAGTAAAAAAACAAAAACAAAAAACAAGCAGTGCAATGTGCTGAGCTGACACGGCACTAGCCTGTACAGTACAACACCGTGTTTTACCAAGCAGGCTAGTGTGAACGTCTCCTTAATGAGTTTTAATAACTTAACTTCCACTAGAACCAGCAAGCTTATCACATTTGTTCTGGAAGGGACTGCTGCCTCTTGTTATAGGATTCTCCACCCTCCTTTTCATGGTCTAATAAAAGGTAGTAACATTTTTCAAAAGGTATGATGTAATTATAGAAAACCCAAACCAACGTTCATTTTGTAACTTGGACTGGAGAGTTGGAATCTGGTAGCTCTGGCCAGTCATTTACCTATAAAGACCTCTACTGCATTGCGTGTTAGTTCCTTCAACTAAATGCACACTGGAAAACGCATCATAACAAATTAACACAGCCCGGCTGGCCAAAATCTTGTGTAGGCTGCAGTTTTAAGACTTGCTTCGTCCTTGGTGTCTACTAAAAGAAATAAGCCAGCGGCCCCTGTCATAGCCTATCAGTGAAACACGGCATGAAGAGGTCATCTGAGGGCACCTTCCTGCCTGCCACAGGAACCAACTGTTCAGGCTCCTGGAAGCAGTGCCCACATCATGGAAAGTAGATTGCAAGCTCTGTGGATTGGTTATACCTACACCTGCAGAACTCCGCTGAAGAGATTAATGGAGATTACAAAAAAAAAAAAAGTTATTCAGTGGATGTGACTAACGCCTTTCATATCTTATTATTTTCAGAAGACAGAACAAGCCTCACCTCTAGTTCTGTCAGTGAGTTCTCTACTTTTAAAACGTCTGTCAAGGTAAAATAAAATAAAAAAATGCAGTTCATCTCAGAAAGATGCACATTTGCCTGTTTTAGCTCTTTAAAGGACCTGCAAGTACAGAAAAATACCCGCTGATCTGCAAGAAATGCACTCAGTTCCCTGTTGTGGGCTAACACAGCTTTTTTTGAGGACTGAGCGGTGTCAGCCCTGTCCAGTTGTCTATTGCTATACTACTTTACCAGGCCGCTGCCTCCTCCTTACTCCACAGCATAAGCACTATCTGTAGTCCCAAGATAAGAACAAGGGCAGCTGATCAGACTTTAAAGTGTAACTCCACTTTTGTTGAGAAAAAAAAAACAAAAAAAAAAAAAACCACATTCCCCTCTGGGTGATCTCTGTACATTGCAAGGATTCTAACAATCTTCGTTGCAGATTCTTACTTTGTGTTATTCGGAAGACATCCATGTGGGTTTTACTGTACTGTGCTGAGTGGGTCTAATGGGAGTGGTTTCATAATTATCAGTCAGTTGTGGCAGCTGCAGAGCACTAATGAGGAAAGCTGCTGGGCCTGCATCCCTTTAGACGTGATTTCCTATTGAAAATATCTCACCAAAAATAGCATTTGTGTTGCAGGAAATCTGACTTGTATCTTAGTGCAGACTTGTGGGAAAATTGGTGAGCCAATCACACAAGCAGGAAATTATGTTTCTGGGGAGTGGTCAGTACACATTCTGTGTACAGAACAACTCCATGTAGCCATATTGCATTCCATTTATAGAAATTTACAGCAGTTGCAGATTAAAAAGGTAATTTTGAATAACATTCAATTATAATATGACTTGTATCGCAATTGTACACGCTATATTATGTTTTCTTTATTTGCTATTTTTTTTCCCCCCATGAAAGTAGAGTTACCCTTTAAGATAACACAGGAAGTGTGTACAGGACACAAGACAGCTCTGACTTTCTGGCAAGAACAACAAAAAAGGTTTTTTTCTTTAAAGCTATTAAACAAAATGCTTCCAGCTGTATATTTAAGCAGACTAACAGGGAGCAAATAGGGAAGTTCTTTGTAATGGGTTGCCTACACTTTAGCAGAACTATACTCCTCTCCACTCCACCACTGCTTTGTTCCAGAGCTCCCTCACTATCCGCTGACAACTTCAGACGGTCTTCCTCTGGGTTTCAATCTTTGGTCATTTTAAATGACTAGGCCAAGAGGATGTCACTCCATTGAATGTGTGCAAGTTTTATTATCTTGGCCGATGCTAAAATTGTACACCGAGCTGGGTGTACGCAAAGCTCAATGTACAGTAATACACCTGCGATAAGTGCTGTCCGCGGAGTCTTGCAGGGAAAAGCTGCAACTATTTAGCCTGTAACAGACGATAGGCCGACAAGAGCCATTGCTGTCCACGCACTTGAGTGTAGAAACAGACCATCACCCCTATACATAGGCATAGACATTAAAAAAAAAAGTATTTCTCACCTATTGAAGTGTCCTGCCTTCTCTAATTATGTAGTAAATCACACTTCAGTAAATGAAAAATACTATTGTTTATTCTCTTTAGAATCAAATCCTGAATACCATTGGTTGACATTACATGACTACGTAGAGGGTTCTTTACTGTAAGAGCAGCAAGGATGTGGAATTCCCTTCCACAGGCGGTGGTTTCAGCAAGGGGGGCATCGATAGTTTCAATAAACTATTAGATAAACACCTGAACGACCGCAACATACAGGGATATACAATGTAATACTGAAATATAATCACACACATAGGTTGGACTTGATGGACTTGTGTCTTTTTTCGACCTCACCTACTATGTACAGTGGGGATGGAAATTATTCAGACCCCCTTAAATTTTTCACTCTTTGTTATATTGCAGCCATTTGCTAAAATCATTTAAGTTCATTTTTTTTCCTCATTAATGTACACACAGCATCCCATAGTGACAGAAAAACACAGAATTGTTGACATTTTTGCAGATTTATTAAAAAAGAAAAACTGAAATATCACATGGTCCTAAGTATTCAGACCCTTTGCTCAGTATTTAGTAGAAGCACCCTTTTGATCTAATACAGCCATGAGTCTTTTTGGGAAAGATGCAACAAGTTTTTCACACCTGGATTTGGGGATCCTCTGCCATTCCTCCTTGCAGATCCTCTCCAGTTCTGTCAGGTTGGATGGTAAACGTTGGTGGACAGCCATTTTTAGGTCTCTCCAGAGATGCTCAATTGAGTTTAAGTCAAGGGTCTGGCTGGGCCATTCAAGAACAGTCACGGAGTTGTTGTGAAGCCACCCTTTCGTTATTTTAGCTGTGTGCTTAGGGTCATTGTCTTGTTGGAAGGTAAAACCTTCGGCCCAGTCTGAGGTCCTGAGCACTCTGGAGAAGGTTTTCATCCAAGATATCCCTGTACTTCGTCGCATTCATCTTTCCCTCGATTGCAACCAGTCGTCCTGTCCCTGCAGCTGAAGAACACCCCCACAGCATGATGCTGTCACCACCATGCTTCACTGTTGGGACTGTATTGGACAGGTGATGAGCAGTGCCTGGTTTTCTCCACACATATAGCTTAGAATTAAGGCCTAAAAGTTCTATCTTGGTCTCATCAGACCAAAGAATCTTATTTCTCACCATCTTGGAGTCCTTCAGGTGTTTTTTAGCAAACTCCATGCGGCTTTCATGCGTCTTGCACTGAGGAGAGGCTTCCGTCAAGCCACTCTGCCATAGAGCCCCAACTGGTGGAGGGCTGCAGTGATGGTTGACTTTCTACAACTTTCTCCCATCTCCCAACTGCATCTCTGTAGCTCAGCTACAGTGACCTTAGGGTTCTTCTTTACCTCTCTCACCAAGGCTCTTTCCCCTGATAGCTCAGTTTTGCTGGACGGCCAGCTCTAGGAAGGGTTCTGGTCGTCCCAAACGTCTTCCATTTAAGGATTATGGAGGCCACTGTGCTCTTAGTAACCTTAAGTGCAGCATTTTTTTTGTTACCTTGGCCAGATCTGTGCCTTGCCAAAATTCTGTCTCTGAGCTCTTAAGGCAGTTCCTTTGACCTCATGATTCTCACTTGCTCTGACATGCACTGTGAGCTATAAGGTCTTATATAGACAGGTGTGTGGCTTTCCTAATCAAGTCCAATCAGTATAATCAAACACAGCTGGACTCAAATGAAGGTGTAGAACCATTTCAAGGATGATCAGAAGAAATGGACAGCACCTGAGTTAAATATGAGTGTCACAGCAAAGGGTCTGAATACTTAGGACCATGTGATATTTCAGATTTTCTTTAATAAATCTGCAAAAATGTCAACAATTCTGTGTTTTTCTGTCAATATGGGGTGCTGTGTGTACATTAACGAGGGAATTTTTTTTTAAAAAAAAAACTTAAAGTGGAGTTCCCATTATAAAAAAAAATTAAAAGTCAGCAGCTACAAATACTGCAGCTGCTGACTTTTAATAATCGGACACTTACCTGTCCCAGGGTCCAGCGATGCGGGGGGGATCAAACCCCCCCTCGTCTCCCCTCTGCTCGGCAGTGCCGGCATTTTAACTGTGGGCGCCCAGCTGTGGGATCACAGCCAGGAACCCACTGCGCATGCGCGAGCCACGCGCTGTGACAATCATCTGGGACCGGTCACGTGTCCCAGATGATTGCCTAGAGGGAGGGGGGAGAGGTGATCTCCCTTCCTACGCCAAGGGAAGTAACGTCAGGTGAGCCCAGGCGCTGAAGGAGGCAGACTACGCGGGAAGTCGGGAACCCCTAGCAACAGGCAATTAGAGGTGAGTAAAAAAAAAAAAAAAAAAAATTCTACAAATGTTTTTTTTTATTTTATTTAATTTTTTTTCTTTTTATTTATTTATTTATTATTATTATTATTATTATTTTATTTATTCATCATTTTCTAAGCACATTATTTTTTTTTTTGGGGTGGAACTCCACTTTAAATGAATTTTAACAAATGGATGCAATATAACAAAGAGTGAAAAATTTAAGGGGTTCTGAATACTTTCCATCCCCACTATAACGATGACTGATTACAGCTCAGAATGGCGGCATATCTAGTGCAGCAACTTTTCCAAGCAATTAAGGTTTAATGAAGAACACCACACCCACACGCCAATACCAGTAATTAATAAAGTGAATAGCGGCTGCCATACACATGAACACGGTGTGCTCTTAAATGTTGTTTTGGAAGATTAATCTTCAGCCCTGTTCTAAGATCAATTACTCCCAGCCTGATGAAACAGACTGAAAAAGAACATTTTTGAAGCACACTGAGAGGGAGACATCCATAAAGACGTAGATGAGCCTTCGTTTTATTGCCTGCATTTAGAAACTGGGCCATTGCTTTTAGCATTGGAAAAAAAGAAAAAAGAAAAAAAAAAAAAAAGAGACATAACAAGAGACAGAAAAATAAAAGAGAAAGAGGTGGCAAACAAGTCCAATAACTGAAATCTTATATAAGCTTATTATTTCAAGAGATCTTTTCAATTTCTGCAGCTTTTTTTACTCCAATAGCAAACAATCCTGGCTTGAAGGTCCTTCTACAGTCACCTCCTCCTTTTATGGGGTGACAAAGTTCTGTTCCTGTCTCACCTATGCATTACCATATGCTCTGTTACGCACAGGGAACAATGTGAATTCAGCCTAGGCTTCACACCTACTTTAATAAAAGACTTGTCTAGCCTATTGAATATTATTATTCATCTGTATAACGTTATCAGTGACAAAAAAAAAAAAAAAAAAGAAGGTTCCAAAATGCCCCAAGGGTTTTTTTTTAATGCATTCTATAGTTAAGATTTTCTTTTTGTTTTCCAACAACTTTGGATATACAAAGTCCACATTGAGAACTACAAAAACCAAAGTGACTGTAATGGAGCCAAACGTGGAAACCAGTCAAGAAAGACAGATTACAATAAGGTGTCACGAGTGGTTCTCGAAGAATGACAACGGAATAGGAAGATCATTTATTAATAGTTCCAAGGGCAGTCTATTGGGTAAGGCATTGATCGAGTCTAGAACATTGGAGCAAAACATCCTGCTAGCCATTAATGACAAGACTAAGGCTGGCCATACACTATTCAATTTTCCTGTTCAACTTTCCTTTAGATTTACCAAAACCATATAATAGGAGGTCAAACCTAAACACTTTCAATTTGGATGCAATCAGGCAGGCCCTTGTACTACATAGTTGAAGGTAAATCTAAAGAAAATTGAACAGGAAAATTGTATGGTGTATGGCCAGCTTAAGGCCGGCCTGACACGGTTTGAATTTCCGGCCAGTTCAGCAGGAAGTTGATTGATCGAGTACAACCAGCCTGCGGGATTCTCTTACGATTATGGCTAGCGGCTGCTGTAGCTGCTACCAATAATTACTGTCTCCTCCTGGCAAGGGGGGGGGGGGGCAGGGGAAGCAGACAATAGCTCGACAGGAGGGATTCCCCTGTCAACACTATCCGTGTCGATGGGGGGAGCCGTGCAAATTTTCACTGTGTATGGCCAGCCTAACTCCATCTTTCATAGAGGTGGGTTGGGAGGTACTATATCTGGGTAAGGGAACACAAACTATTGTGAGTGGTTGTTATCGAGTGAGGACAGATAGAAGAGGGAGAATCTAGGGTTGGTGAGAGGCGAGAAAGTGCTAACTGGGGCATCGATTTTGGAGAGGAGGGTAGTATAGAGGTAGCATTTGTAATGTTATGCCCAGAGATTATTTTGATCGCTCAAAAAAATTAGAGAGAGATTTTCCCTGTTTGCTGTCAAGCATACGCTTCATAAAACACTGAAAATCATCCCAAGCCCCCACGCGGGGGTTGGCAAGCCATTGATTGTGATCTACCAGTCAATCGTGGAGAGCCGATAGATAGATCATGAACAGAGCTCTGCCTTCCCCCAGCCTCTGCCGCTCTCATGTTTACTGCAGAGTGGAGAGCGGGAGGCATAGAGCAGGAGCGGGGAAGAGAGCTGCCTCAGTTAACTTGTAGAATTAACCTGTTGTAATGAGAATGGGACTGCTTTGGGGGATGGAAGGCAAAGGACACTACAGTGGGGAGATGTGAATGGGGGCAGAGGTCACATTTTGGGGGAGGGGGGGGTGACACTACTGGGGAGAGGGGCAGGGGACACTACAGTGGGGGGGTGGGTGATGTGAAGGGGGGGCAGAGAACACTATAGTGGGAGGGTGACAGTGCATGGCTTAGGGTGCTACCTCCAACTGTCTGAGAATGGGTGGCCGCTGTTCATGCTGCCTTACCCTATAAGTGTTGTATGCTCATAGGGGGTGTCCTACTAAGAATGGTAAAATATAAGATAAATGGCTGGACCCTGCCTCCACCTGTGTTGAAGCTGAAAGTGCTGATGCGTAAATGTACAACTTTCTGACCAAAATATTATGCCCTCATTGGTTAGGGACTCTATTATATGTGGCACTCAATGTTCAGCTCTATGTACACTACATTGAAATTAGTATTGGGACGCCTGCCTTTACACGCACATGAACTTTAATGGCATCCCAGTCTTAGTCCGTAGGGTTCAATATTGAGTTGGCCCACCCTTTGCAGCTATAACAGCTTCAACTCTTCTGGGAAGGCTGTTCACAAGGTTTAGGAGTGCGTCTATGGGAATGTTTGACCATTCTTCAAGAAGCGCATTAGTGAGGTCAGGCACTGATGTGGACCAGAAGGCCTGGCAAGCAGTCTCCTTTCTAATACATCTCAAAGGTGTTCTATCGGGTTGAGGTGGAGAGACTTTGCAGGCCAGTCAAGCTCCTCCACCCCAAACTCACTCATCCATGTCTTTATGGACCTTGCTTTGTGCACTGGTACGCAGTCATGTTGGAACAAGAAGGGGCCATCCCCAAACTGTTCCCACAAAGTTGGGAGCATGAAATTGTCCAAACTGTCTTGGTATGCGGACGCCTTAAGAGTTCCCTTCACTGGAACGAAGGGGCCAAGCCCATTCCCCCCTCCACGAAATGATTTGGACCAGTACACAAAGCAAGGTCTGTAAAGACATGGATGAGCGGGTTATTTTTCTTTTTACGGACTGCTGTTTCTGCTGTATTCTTGACCGGTTGGTACAATTTCCTCATGATATTATGGAAAATGTCATCGCTTTACTGTGCAACTGCATAAACCTTGTTGTATAAAATGTCACTCTGTCCTATTTATGCTCTTCTCTAATAGAGTTTGTTTATTATTAATTTAAATGGGCTGCCTAAAGCACAGCACATAGTAACGCATGATATAACTTGCGTTAAGGCATGCGCCCAAACACCAAAGGAGTATAGTGATCTGAATGGCTAGAAAATTAGCTTTTAAGACCCTGAGTTAATTATTTGAATCTCCTATTACCTGACAATCCCCAATGCTTCTTTTGGTAACAAAATGCTTGCTGCTCTCTGTGCAGCCAACCAGTTTTGTTGGTAGCCTTATTTATGTGACATCATGACACCAACACTTTACTACTAGAAGACCTGTGAAGACCCTTTGGTGGACTTTCCTGAAAGCCGATGAACATGGTCCATGTCAACTGAAAGCAAATAGGATACTGCAAAAAGAACCCTACATACAAAAGAAGAAGGACCCAGCCTGTCACCTGGCCATGGTTTTAGCTAATAATAATTGTGTTTATTTAAAGAACTATAGATTCGCTGGAGATTGATGGAGTGGATTTTTTTTTTTGGTTATATAATGATCTTTGTTCTATAATTATTTAAACTTTGGGGGGTAAAAGCATGTATTATTCTTGTTTTTGTAAACACTTTGTTTCCCATTACCAGCACTTTTTCTAAGCAGTAGCACTTTTCAGACACAGCATATATTTGGCTATGGCACAGATCTTATTCATAAAAAACTATTTATGAATATTTAGAACATAAAGTGTATGTGGATCAAACAAATCAATTCAGGGCTGGATATAAGCCTCTGAGGAATATTTTTTTTTTGCAGGGGCAGAATTTTATTAAAGCCCAACTACAGTCAAAAAATTCTTTTTTGCAGAATAAAGAAATGAGATTATCTCTCATGTCATCACATATTGCGAACAGTGCTCATTCAACCAGAAAAAAAAAAAATCAAGATAAAACAAAAATAGAAGACAAGTCAAACATAAAATGCAATAAACAAATAAAAAAATAAACGTAAAAAAATCTCACCAAACTATGCATTTGTAAATATGAATGTGTAAATGACGCCATATGGGCCTACCTACTATGAAAAACACTTGCGTAAAGAAAAGAGTGTTTGGTTTGGCAATATGTCAACAGCTTCAGCAGGTAGTAAGATAACATATCACACGATATCGAATTCAATGTCAGCGTGCCATGAACGAGCTATGCTGAAATAAAACAATCCTTGGAAAAAGATATAGATATGTCACTGGTTACATAGAGATAGAGGTTTGATACAGTTCCAGAGAGCGGCAGTAATAATAGAAGGGGGAAACCCAGAATGAAAAGTCCTGTCTGTAGATAAAAGATCGTTACAGTGAAATAACTGAATATTTCACAATACCATGCAAGAGGCGGGTGAATCAAGAAACAAACTGCTTTTAATGAAATTTAAAAATGTATTTCGAATTCAGCAACATTCATCTTTTTTCTTGGTTAAACAAATATATTTTTATGATAATTAAATCATTATTTAAGGCCAGTATAAACTTCTTCACACATATTTGTAACACTAAAGTGATAGTAAAGTCAAAGTTTTTTTTTAAATAAAATAAAAAGAACTTAAACAAATTGCCTGCTCTGTGCAACGATATTGCAAAGAGCAGACCCTTACCTCTTCCTTGGTGGTCCCCTGCTGGTGCTTCTCTGCTCCTCGTCTCTTTAAGTGGCCCATAGCAAGAGGTGTGCTATGGGGGCACCCATGCAGGCGAGCTCGCCAAGCCGGGCTGTGTGCATCCATAGACAAAACACAGCATGGCTCAGCCACACACCCCCCCCACTCCTTCCTCACAGGGTTCGACTGACAGCAGTTTCAGCCTATGGCTCCTGCTGCTCTCCATGAAGCCAATGAATACAGCAAGAGAGGAGAGTGTGGCTGGTGTTGGGGACAGCGCTGGATAATAAGAGGAGTCAGGTAAGTGCTTGGGGCGGGGGGGTGGGGGAAAGTAGTAGGGTGCTGTTTAATGCATTCTCTGCATGAAGGTAATCAAAAATAAATAAACTACACAAAACACACTTAAACCTCTCTGTACACCTTATCTCCATTAATGACCTACAATGGTAACTCAGATCTTCAAGCTAATCCCTGATCAACAGGTGTGTGTTTGCTCATGCCCTGGATGGAGGTTTGTCTGACTGTTCCTTTGATCATTCTTTTTGGTCTGCTACTACTAGACCGCGTTCACATGGGGCAATGACATGCGTGTCCCACCATTTTTTCTTGGCATGGGGATGCACAGGTGTTGCATGCATCCCTGTGCCAGCGTCTTATTGTTGTCTACTGGGACACTCGGCTGCACGGACACAGTCGCTGTGTCCCAATATGACATACAGGTGCGGGTCTCTGAACTCACTCACACACGCATGTCATCGCCTTATGTGAACAGGGCATTAGCACAGCTGGATTCCATTCCTGCTGCTGGAATCTGGTGTATTTGGGTAAACACCTGTGCGAAGGAGGCCCAAAAGTAAATCTGGGCAAATAAACGGAGTATATGATGAGAATGTATAAACAGAGGTTGTTATCGGTGACAAACACATGAAAATAGTTCAGTAGATTCTGAGAACTAAGCAGCCAGAGTTGCATGGAAAGTTAGATTTCTCCTCCTAAAGTTGTCCCCCCACCATGACTCTCCATCAGTCAGTAAACAAATTAACATTATACAAAAACTGCAACCTTTTAGAGTACGCATTTAAAGAAGGGATCTTTTTACCCAGACCATTTGCAAATTTTGAAGTAACTAGTCAGCCAGTAAATGTTGTTACATGTGTAGCGGGTGCCCCGCGGCACCACACCTCCTGCCGCTGGATACACAGGATAGCATGTGCGAGCGGCGCTCCCAGAAGTGACGGCCGCCCAATCTACTCCCTCCCCTGCCACCTCATTGGCAAGGGGTCGGGGGCAATAAAGTTCAGCTGCTGCAGCACAGGATTGTGGGACACGTAGTCCCTGACAGACAGCTCCATAACCTTCTTTAGGGAAAGGACTACAAGGTCCAGCATGCTCTGCAGGAAAAAGAACTAGGGACACCATTTTGTCTGCGGGGAGCTAGACAGTCACCAGAAGGCTGGAGAAGATACTGGACCACCTAGGGGAGGGGTGTTGCCTCCCAGTCAGTCCACCGTTCTTTCCAGGCATCTGCGGCAGGTCGGGGACATAAAGCCTGAGAGGGGATCTCGGGGGAACCTCCAGAGACACCTGTACCAATGGCGTGAAGTGTTCCAGTGTGAAGTGGCCAGTCAGGTTACCTGAAGAGCCTGCCTGTTCCAGGACGTTCGTTTAGGCCTTCACCGCAGGATTGGTGAGCGGGCACTTGCCCATTTGCAGTAAACAAGGACACTGCATGCAGCCAACGTTACTTTACCTTTGCCCACACTTGTCGGAACCTGGGTCTTATTGATGCCCTGCTAAACAGTCACAGTGTCCGCCTTTCTCTTCGGATACTGTCCGCATACTGCAGTTATACTTTGCTTAGTAGGAGTTCTAATTACACAAACTAAAGAGGCTAGGAGAAGATTCAAGGTATCCTTCTTCCAAGGAATTGAAGTTGCTGGTGCCATACGGCACGCACACACACATACATACATACTCAGTGCTCTGTATATGTAGTGTACAAATGGGATAGTCTGACTTGGGAGTTACACCACTGCTCACAGAGTTGGTTGCAGTGTTTAGGGTTGGGCCTGTGGTGTCAGGGGACATAAGTGAAGGTTGTTTTCTTCTGCCTGGACTCATAGAGCCAATTGGGAGTAGAGGTAACCAATCAGGGAAAAAGCTGCCATTTGTGATTTGTTGCTATAAACCACTTAAGGACTGAGCCTCTTTCTGAGATTTGGTATTTACAAGTTAAAAACATTTTTTTTTTTTGCTATAAAATTACTTAGAACCCCCAAACACTATAATATATACACACACACACAATATATATATATATATATATATATATATATATATATATATATATATATATATATATATATATATATATATATATATATATATATATATATATATATATACACACATATATATATACACACACACACACACACATTATATATATACACACACATACACATACATATATTTTTTTTTTTTTTTCTAACATCCTAGAGAATAAAATGCAATACTTTATGTCACACCAAATTTGCGCAGCAGTCTTACTAGCGCACTTTTTTGGGAAAAAAAATACACTTTGATTTAAAAAAAAAAAAAAAAAAAAAAAGAAGAAGACAACAGTAAAGTTAGCCCAAATTTTTTTATATTGTGAAAGATAATGTTATGCTGAGTAAATTAATACCAACAATGTCACGCTTCAAAAATTGCGCCCGCTTGTGGAATAGCGACAAACTTTTACCCTTAAAAATCTCCATAGACGACGTTTAAAAAAAATTCTACAGGTTGTATGTTTTGAGTTACAGAGGGGGTCTAGAGCTAGAATTATTGCTCTCGGGCGCTACGGACGTATGCGTTTGCTTCTGCACGCAAGCTCTTTTTTCTTATTTACCTTTTATTTTTACACTGTTCTTTTAAAAGAAAAAAAAAAAAAAAACACTTATTTCCATTACAAGAAATGTAAACCTCCCCTGTAATAGAAAAAAAAAGCATGACAAGACCTCTTAAATATGAGATCTGGGGTCAAAAAGACCTCAGATCTCATATTTCCACTAAAATGCAAAAAAAAAAAAACAAAAAAAAAAAACACAAGGTCCCTTTAAGAGCTATGGGCGGAAGTGACGTTTTGACGTCACTTCCGCCCTGTAATGATGATATGGAGACGGGTGGGAGCCATTTTCCCCTCACTCGTCTCCATACCAAGGCAGCAAGAGAACGCAATCGCCTCCACGGCTGCCGACGGCTCCAGTAAGTGGCGGAGGGCACCGAAGCGCGGTGGGAGGGGCCCTCTCCTGCCACCGATAAATGTGATCTTGCGGCGAATCCGCCGCAGAGACCACTTTTATGTGAAAGCGGACCACTCACTGAAGAAGAGGATACCGGGGTTATGGCAGTTAGCTGCTGCCATAACAATGATATTCCTCTTCAAAGTAGCGACGTAAAACTACGACGGGCGGTCCGTAAGTGGGTAAAGTGTTTGCCTCTGCTCTTGGGGTATTTGCTGCTGTGGAATCCCCTGACTATACTCTTGAGTTATACTGCTTAATTCTCAGTTATTGCTCTCTAGTTAATTCACTTTAAAATCTACTTCTACTGTATTACTTTGCCACAGAAACTTTACAGTAAAGATAATTTCTGTGTTTTATCATAACGTGCGTTTCATTGGTGCTGCATTTACACTATTGCCAGGTGTGCCAGAGGGGCTGAGACTATTCTTGGGGTTGACAAGCAGAGTACAGAACCAAACATACTTAAGCGGCTCATCCGGGAGAAGCGCTACACATGCAAACATTGCAACCTGAGCACTTTGAATTTCTTATTAGCATGAAAAATGTATATTGGATTACAGGGCTGGACAATATAATGTTGGATTCAGGATCCAGACATTCTAATCTAGAAGAGAGAATGCACTGTTAGAATCTAAGGAATATACAATAAAAAAAGGAAAGAGAAAAAAGATCCAAAAGCTTGCCCAGTGTAACTATGAAATAGAAGTAAAACCCTACCTGTACAGTATCCTCCATGAGGCCACGGATCTTCTCCACCACGTCATTGCGCCGGTGTTGGCGTAAAGCACTGATGAGTTTTGCCAGGCTGGCTTCGGGGCCTCGGATTGTCCAGTGCTGTAAAGCTGCGTAGGCCCGCTCGTGATCTGCAGTGTAACCATTGGAAAAGGCTGCCACTTCGTTCTCATTGGCATTACACAAGAACTGGTAGATATCTTGCCACTGGCTGCCAACCTGAGCTGCGACCAGCTTCAGAATGTCAATTCCTGCAAAGGTAAGAGAACTTTGTTAGTGCCATCATACTTGGAAAGCTGAAACTTATTAACCACTTCCCTTCCGGGCCAATTCTGACACTTGTAAAAATCTACTTTTTTTGCTAGGAAGTTACTTAGAACCCCCAAACATTAGATAGATATATATTTAGATAGATATATATTTTTAGCAGAGGCCCTATAGAATAAAATGGTGGGTGTTGCAATTTTTTATGTCACACAGTATTTACGCTGCGGTTTTTCAAACAGAATTATTTAGGAAAGTACACTATTGAAAAAACAAAACAAAAAAAAAACCAAACAAAAAAAAACAAAACACAATATTAACACCAATTTATTTTGTAATGTGAAAGATGAAGCTACGCCGAGTAAATATATACCCAACATGTTGTGCATTTTTCAATTGCATCTGCCCGTGGAATGGCAGCAAACAACGCTGCTTAAAATTCTCCATAGGCATTGCTTTAAACAACTTTACAAGTTACCAGTTTAGAGATACACAGGAGGTCTGGTGTTAGATTTATTGCTCTTGCTCCGATGTTTGCAACAATATCTCTAGTGTGGTGCATTCGCTCTTTACAAAATGCATGCAGAAGTAACGTATGCATTTGCGTGCAAGAAAGAACAGGGGCTTTTAATAATTTTGTTTTTATTATAAAAATCCTATTTTTTGTATAAAATAAATAATAACAGCTTACCTGTAAAATCCTTTTTTCGATGGACATCACAGGACACAGAGCTTCAGTAATAACTGATGGGTTATATAGGTATCACAAGGTGATTGGACACTGGCACACCCTAACCAGGAAGTTCAACCCCCTATATAATCCCTCCCCTTGCAGGGATACCTCAGTTTTGTAGCCAAGCAATATAGTGTATTAGAAGAGGGGCGGGACCTCTGTGTCCCATGATGTCCATTGAAAGAAAAGGATTTTACAGGTAAGCTGTTATAAAAAATCCTATTTTCTTTCTCGAACATCACGGGACACAGAGCCTCAGTAATAACTGATGGGATGTCCCAGAGCAATGCTATCTGGGGGGGAACCACGACCAAGTAGGGTGCAATCAGACCTGAGGACCCTGTACCGCTGCCTGCAGCACACTACGCCCAAAGGCGATATCCTCATGCCTTCTCACATCCACCTGATAGAATCTGGTGAATGTATGGACTGAAGACCAGGTTGCGGCCTTGCAGATTTGAGCCATAGAGGCCGGTAATGCACTGCCCAAGAAGCACCAAGAGCCCTTGTGGAATGTGCCCTGATCTGAAACGGAGGAATCTTCTTTTTCAAACCGTAAGCCTGAATAATCAATTTCCATTTAGAAATAGTCGCTTTTGACGCTGCCTGTCCTCTACTGGGATCCTCTGGCAGCACGAACAAAACATCCGTTTTGCGAATCTGAGCAGTTGCTTCCAGATAGGCCTTGACTGCTCTTACTACATCCAAAGAATGTAGTGATCTTTCTTCCGGAGAACAGGGATCTGGAAAAAAGGAAGGCAGAACAATGTCTTGGTTTAGATGAAAATCTGAAACCACCTTCGGTAAAAAACTAGGATGAGGGCGCAGTACCACTCTATCCTTGTGTATAATCAAATAAGGCTCTTTACAGGAAAGAGCTGCTAATTCTGATACTCTTCTAGCAGAAGAAATGGCTACCAGAAAAATGAACTTCCTTGTCAACAAGACCAAAGGAATCTGATGTATTGGTTCAAAAGGCTGTTTCTGTAACACAGACAGAACCAAGTTCAAGTCCCAGGGGTTTAGGGGCGCCTTAACTGGAGGATTAAGATGCATCACCCCCTGCATAAAGTTTCGGACCAAAGAACGCGAAGCAAGTGGCCGTTGAATACTGATAAGGCCGAGACCTAGCCCTTGATGGTACTCAAGGTCAGCTTCATCTCTAATCCCAATTGTAAAAAATCAAGAATTCTACCTGTCACATATTTTATGGGATGCCAACCCCTGGATTCACACCAGGATACATAAGCTTTCCAGACTCTATGATAAATTACTCTGGAAGCTGGCTTCCTTGCATTGATCAAGGTAGATATCACAGGACCTGAAAGCCCACGACTCTTCAGAACGTGGGTCTCAATAGCCAAACCGTCAAATTTAGCGTTTGTAAGGCAGGATGGAACACTGGACCTTGAGATAACAGGTCTGGGCGTAACAGTAGGGTCCACGGGAAACCCACCGTCATCCTTACTATTTCCGTATTCCACGTCCTTCTGGGCCAATGAGGGGCCACCAGAAGCACTGACTTCCTTTCCTGCCTGATCCTGCGAAGGAGTCGTGGCAGCAGCAGAATAGGCGGGAATGCATAAATCCATGAGAACCGATGCCACGGAATCACCAACGCATCCGTCCCGCATGCAAGAGGATCTTTTGTCCTTGCCACAAATCTGTCTATCTTTTTGTTGAATCGGGATGCAAAGAGATCTACATCTGGAACCCCCCCATCTTTGGCATATGGCCAAAAAGACATTGGGATGCAGAGACCATTCCCCTGGGAGTAACTGCTGGCGACTTAAATAGTCCACCTGCCAGTTCTCTATCCCTGGAATGAAAACTGCCGATATGCATGGCCCATGCTTCTCTGCTCAGACTAAGATCTGGTTCACCTCTTATTGAGCAGCTCAGCTCCTGGTGCCTCCCTGATGATTGACATAAGCCACTGCTGTTGCATTGTTGGACTGGATCCTGACCGGGCGACCCTGTAGCCTGATAGTCCAGGCTTTTAGGGCTAGATATACCACACGGATCTCCAGAATGTTGATGGGTAAGGTCCTCTCGGTTTTGGACCATACCCCCTGAACCGCAGACTGTTCTAGAACTGCTCCCCAACCCGACAGACTGGCATCTGTTGTTAGCAGCGTCCAGGTAACTGGTAGAAAGGATTTCCCCTTCTGCAGGTTTTCGGGTATTAGCCACCAATTGAGGCTCTGACGCACCGCATGAGACAGGTGCATCGGAAAGTCTAATGCCTGAACCTTCTTGTTCCAGGCCGACAGAATACTGTGTTGCAGCAGTCTTGAATGAAACTGAGCATAGGGAACTATTTCGAATGAAGACACCATCTTTCCTAGCAGCCTCATATAAAGCCGGACAGAAGGACCCTTCTTGGTCCTGACTGCCAGAATCAGCTCCCTTAAAGCAGTGATCTTTGCCTGAGGTAGAAATATTTTCTCCTGACTTTTATCTATAATCAGACCCAAATACTTCAGTCTTCTTACTGGTTTTAGGAAAGATTTTTCTAGGTTGAGGATTCAACCTAGGTGTTCCAGATACTTGACTGTGGTCCTCAAGTTCCTGTTCAAGGAGGCTACCGACCGGTCTACCAAGAGCAGGTCGTCTAGGTATGCTATGACAGCTATACCCTGAGCCCTTAATCTGGCCAGAGGAGGAGCCAAGACCTTTGTGAACACTCGAGGTGCAGTGGCTATCCCAAAAGGCAGAGCCACAAACTGGAAATGGCGCCCTCCTATCTCGAAGCGCAGAAACATCTGATGAGCAGGAAAAATGGGCACATGCAGATATGCATCTCTGATGTCTATCGATGCCAGAAATTCTCCTCCCTGAAGGGTGGAGACTACTGTCCGAATTGATTCCATGCGGAAGGACTGAATCTTTAGGAATCGGTTCAGATCCCTTAAATCCAGAATGAGTCTGACACCCCCATTTGGTTTTTGGACCGTAAAAAGGTTTGAATAGAAGCCCAATCCCTGATCCTTCGCGGGAACCACCATAATGACCTCATGCGACAAAAGTCGCTCTAACGCTAGAAGGAGCGACTGCTTTTTCTCTGGATCTCTGGGGACACTTGATCTGAGGAAACAAGGAGAGGGAAACTCTTGAAACTCCAGCTTGTATCCTAAGGTTACCGTGGAGATTACCCATCTGTCCTGGAAGTCCTCCTGCCAGAGCCCTGAGAACTGTCGCAGTCTTCCCCCCACTCGAGCGAGCGGGGGCGCCCCTTCATAAAGAGGTCTTAGTGTTTTGCCTAGTAGGCTTCTTCCCCCAGGACTTCTTTTGTCCCTGGAGTTGACTCTTGTTTCTTCACCCAGACTGAGGAGGCCGTCGAGACTGCCTGGAGGCTGAAGCCCCTGGTGCTGGGGAAAGAGTCCGTTTGAAAGAGGGACGCTTACTCTTCTTAACAGCTAAGAGAGTGCTTTTCCCACAAGAGACCCTCTTGATATAGTTATCCAAGTCTTCTCCAAACAATCTTGCACCAAGAAATTGAAACCCAGCCAGCAGCTTCTTACATGGTGCTTCGGCTGACCAATTTTTCAACCATAGGATTCTACGCATATGCACCAACCCCAGTGAAAGACGAGAGTGAAAACTTTGATGACCTGCTTAACATGGTCTCTTAAGTATTGACAGACTCCAATCGCTGCTACTGCAGGTTGAGCCACTGAACCTGCCAAGGAGAAAACATCCTTCAATAGGGATTACATCTTTTTATCCACAGGATCCCTGAGCATCGTCTACAGGACAAGTCAGACTATTATTTACGGAGGAAATGGCGGCATCAATGGCCGGTATTCCCCACATTTTAATAAACTTTTCTTCCATAGGATAAAGTGTTGAAAACTTTTTCGGGGGAAAAAAAACGCTTACAGTATCTGGGTGATCCCACTCAGAATAAAGGAGCTTTTCAAGTAAATTATGAACAGGAAAACCATGTGCTGTTTGAGGAGGTTTCAGTGACCCTAAAGAAGAAGAGGATTCTTTAACTGATTCAGATATGGGCAACTTAAATGTGGAGCGGACCAATCCAGTAAGGATCTGCACTAAGACTTTCTCCTCCTGAGAAGCCGAAGAGGGCCCCTCTCCACCTGATTCCTCCGAAGAGGAATCATCCGTCCCATCCCGATCCTCTGAAAGGGATTCCTCTCCTTTATCCCAGAGCTCATCTGCCTGAGGGTCTTGGGGAACAGAGGAAGGCCTAGTGCGTTTTCTTACACTGAGTGAAGATGTAATCACGGCCATTAATCTTTCCTCTAAACCATTAATGGTTAAGGAAAAAACCTCCTGTGTAATGTATACAGGGGCTGAAGTGCCAAAAGCAGGTGTAGCCCCTGACCCCAATGGCTCTCCCTGGCTAGCTGTCCCTGGCTAGCTGTCTCTGGCCCCTCAGGGGGGGGGGGAGGATGCTGCAGAAAGGGGGTCCTCGGAACCTGAATGAGATCCCCTAGAGTCTCTGGTTCTTGGGGTATTTGAACCTCTTCTACCCATAGTGCAAAGCAACAAGGTGGAGGTATCACAAAATGAACACTGACTGCTGAGCGATGTAGTCTGGCAAAAGCCTTGCTACCAAATGCCCAGTCTGGTGTTACCATAGTAAATGCTGCCTAGGAGAATGTCCCACCTTACATGCGACCGTCAGCTCTGTGTCCCTCCAAAGGCTTAGTGCACCTGTAATCTGTGCCTTTAATAGCCTGCACCTGTGAGCGTCTGAGCACGCTGGACGCTGTGCTGACGCCCCACAGCCCCCTCTACCGCCCCCCCCTTCGTTTTACAAAACCGCGTGCTTCCAGCGCGAGCCGACCCTCCGGGATCTGCATGGAGGAAAGGCTGGGGGAGGAAGGAGAGAGGCCGGTAGTATGGGGCCTGCACGTGGCACATGGCGGCGGCGGTGAAAGTGCAGTGTATAACCGCCTCACAGACCACCTATGGCCTCCCCCTAGTCTGAGGGGAGATATCCCTAAGGAGAGCCCACCATCCCATCCTACCTGAGCCGGCTGGAGGAGCTTGTGCAGCGTCGAAACACGGAGACAGACATCAGCATGAGAAGGTAAGTGCTCTTGGCAGCCCCCAGGTGGCGACAATAGGCATAGCATGCATTTACCTTAAAGGAGAAAACCTACTAGAATTAAAAAATTCTGTGGAATCTCCCTTACCTTATCCAGCCGCAGGGTTCTGTTATACAGACCCAATCTTCATCTCTCACGGTGGGCTCCGTTTGAAAAAACCTTCAGAGACTGGGGCCCCCTACGAATAGGGGGATCCACAGTTCTGGGCCTGTAAAGCACCCGGCCAGAAATAAGGATAGAAAACAATTTTATGATATGCGGGGTCCAGCTCTCTAAAAAGAGGAAGCGTTACAGGTAAAACCTCGTTTCTTCGGACACGAGGCCCGGGTACCATCCAATTCGGCCTAGAAAAGACACTTTGAAATGGATCCGGTTCGTCTGGCTTGCCCCAGTATAGGAAAATCCCTTTGGAGCTCAGCACAGGACATCTTTACACGTCCATCACCTAAGACACTGGCATAAAAACTGAGGTATCCCTGCAAGGGGAGGGAATATATAGGGGGTTGAACTTCCTGGTTAGGGTGTGCCAGTGTCCAATCACCTAGCGATACCTATATAACCCATCATGTTATTACTGAGGCTCTGTGTCCCGTGATGTTCGAGAAAGAAATAATTGGGTTTTTTTTTACACTCTTTTTTTGGATTAACTTTATTGCTATCACAAGGGATGAACAACATTCCTTGTGACAGCATGGGATGTGACAGGTCGACACAGATCGGTCTCATCTGTGAAATAACGCTCAATCTTTTTTCCCAATCTGTGTTTGCCACCCACTAAATCGCCACATTTCAGGTATACTTTACCCTGGGCATGCCGCAAAGCGTGTAATCACCACAGCATGTAATCAACCCCCTATTGCAGCTTAAGGGGAGATGAAAAACAAAGTTTAACTGCACATTTCTGCCACCCCCAAACCACATCTAAATGAGGCCTAACTAAGCTGCTAGCGGCACTACTTAAAGCTTGTTTAAAGCCCGCTAGAAGCCTGTTTAACCACTTAAAGGGGTTGTAAACCCTCTTTTTTTTTTAAATAACAAACATATCATTATTTACCTCCACTGTGCATATCTTTTTGCACAGAGTGACCCCGAACCTCGTCTTCTGGGGTCGCCCGGTGGCGCTCGTGGCTCCTCATCGGTAAACCACCTAGGAGAAGCTCTCTCCCAGGGGGTTACCTTGCAGGCGCGCTTCCGAGTCCAGCATTTGCGTCCATAGACAGAATGTCAGACTCGACCCCACCCCCCGCATCATTGGAATTGACAGCAGTGGGAGCATAGGATGCATTAGGGTGAAAAAACATGAGGGTTCACAGCCCCTTTAAAGCGGTTGTAAACCCTTACAGACCACTTTCACCTACAGGTAAGCCTAGATTAGGTTTAGGAGATATTTACCATTTCCCCGAACGACGCCGTCTTCTGCGCATGCGCACTCTTGAAACTGCGATGCATAGTAGCCCATTATGCTTTACCTTTGCAGGGAAACAAAGAGGAAGTAAAACCCACCAGGGTTTACTTCCTCTTTAACCACTTGCCGTCCATCAGCCGTCATTATACTGCGTCTGGTCGGCACGATCGCGCGAGCCGCCGTAGTGGTACTTCGACACCAAGCGGAATAGCAGGCGCTGCACTGTGGGGGTGCCGATGACCGCCGGCCACACGCGATCTTGGGCAGGAGAGGCAGAACAGGGACACGTGTGTGTAAAAAAACACACATCCCTGTTCTGTGAGGAGAGGAGATGCAGATCGTGAGTTCCTAATAGCTAAGAACCACAATCTGTTATCTCCTATAGTCACTCCCCTCCCCCTACAGTTAGAACGCACACAGAGAACAGTTAACCCCTTGATCGCCCCTTAGTGTTAAACCCTTCCCTGTCAGTGACATTTATACAGTAACCAGTGCATTTTTATAGCTGTATAATGGTCAATCGTCCCAAAAATGTGTCAAAAGTGTCTGATCTGTCAGCCATAATGTCAGTCTCAATAAAAATCGCAGATTGCCGCCATTACTAGTAAAAAAAAAAATAATAAAAATGCCATAAATCTATCCCCAATTTTGTAAACGCTATGACCTTTGCGCAAACCAATCAATATGCGCTTATTACGATTTTTATTACCAAAAATATGTAGAATACATATCGGCCTAAACTAAGAAATAAATTAGCTTTTTTTTTTTTAAATGGGGATATTTATTATAGCAAAAAGTACAAAATATTGTGTTTTTTTCAAAATTTTCACTTTTTTGTTTATAGCGCAAAAAATTAAAACCGCAGAGATCAAATACCACCAAAAGAAAGCTCTATTTGTGGGGAAAAAAAGTCAATTTTGTTTGGGTACACTGTCGTACAACTGCGCAATTGTCAGTTAAAGCGACAGTGCCGTATCGCAAAAAATGGCCTGGTCATTGAACAGACAAGTCTTCCGAGCCTGAAGTGGTTAAGGACTGGAAGATTTGCCCCCTTAATGACCAGGCCATTTTTTGCGATAGGGCACTGCATCGCTTTAACTGACAATTTCGTGGTCGTGCGACCCTGTAACCAAACAAAATTTTTTTTTTTTCCCCACAAATAGAGCTTTCTTTTGGTGTCATTTGATCACCTCTGTGGTTTTTATTTTTTGCGTAAAAAAAAAAACAAAACACACACACATTTTTTTTTTACCAAAAAAGTAAAAAAAAAAAAAAATCTGTATCAGTTTAGGCCAATATGTATTCTTCTACATTTTTTTTTTTACTAAAAATAAGAAAAAAAAATCTCAATAAACCTATATTGGTTTGCACAAAAAGTTTATAGCGTCTACAAAATAGGGGATAGATTTATGGCATTTTAAATTTTTATTACTAGTAATGGCGGTAAATCAGCGATTTTTATCAGGACTGCGACATTGCGGCGCACAGATCGGGCATTTTTTGGGAACATTGACATTTATACAGCAATCAGTGCTATAAAAACACCCAGATTACTGTATAAATGTCACTGGCAGGGAAGGGGTTAACACTAGGGGGCAATCAAGGGGTTAAATGTTTCCTGGGAGGTGTTTCTAACTTTTGGGGGGAGGGGACTGACTGGGAGTACAGAGAGATAGCGGTTCCTAATAACAATTTACAGACTATCACTCTGAACTCCTGTCAGAATGGGAATCTGTTTGTTTACATTGACAGATCCTCGTTCTGGCTCTCTGAGGAGCGATCGCGGGTGGCTGGTGGACATCGCATCCGCTGGCCACGCGCATTGGCTCCCTGCCGCGCCGTGGGCGTGCGTGCTCACTGTAGCTGTTAAAAGGGACCGTCGTACAGCTACGGCGATTCACGGGAATGAGCCGACCTGGTTGGCAAGTGGTGAAAGTGGAGCCTAAAAAAAAAAAAAAAAAAAAAAAATGTAAAATTAAATACTGCAGCTGCTGACTTTTAAAATAAGGACACTTGCCTGTCCAGGGAGCCTGTGATGTCCTCACTCGAAGCCGACCCGTCCCCTGGCTCCAGGTGGAGGCTCCGGCATCTTAAGGGAATCAGGAAGTTAAGCCTTGCAGCTTCACAGCCTGGTTCCCTACTGTGCATGCGCCAGTCGCACTGCGCATTGAGTGATCCCTGCTGTCTCCTGGGACCGGAGTGTCTCCCAGAAGACAGCAGGGGGGACGGAGGAGGGGCTGGACATGGCGTAGATCACCACGGATACTGTGGCGATCTTTCGCTGGAAGTGGGAGCAAATACCTGTATTAGGCATCTGCTCCCCCCTGAAAGGTGCCAAATGTGACACCTGAGGGGGGGGGGGGGGAATCCAGACAGCGGAAGTTCCATTTTTGGGTGTAAGTGACAATCAGTACTCCGATTACAATCTATGTTGGACATTTCCAAACAGGAGCTAAAGGGAGCTTTAATAGCTTAGAGAAAGCTGCCCTAAGGCCCCTTCCACATGAGGACTCTGCTAGGAGTCCTCCTCTTGCACTGATCCCTGCTAAGCAGGCAGATGGCTGGACCGTGTCAACTCCACTTATGCAAAGACCCATCCTGTTCTCCTCCATGGGTAGCTGGATGTAAAACGGACCGCCTGTATATTTACACCTGCCCGCCAGCTCATCCAAAACGGATCCCCGGCCATCTGTTTTATACAGATCGGATTGGACATAGGCGGGTGCAAAAGGACACTTGTCGGTTAATACCTGCTTCTCCATAGGAGACTGGAGGGTCCGATCGGGTCCACCTGAAAAACTGACAAGCGGACTGGATTGGGCCGTTCGTCGTGTGAAAGGGGCCTTAGCTTGTTCAAAGCTTGCTGAAAGTTTCATAAAAGCTTACTGTTCACACTGCATTTATATATGCTGAAGCTCGTCTGAAATTGGACGAATATGGATGATGTTTCACCAAGTGGCTTTTCTCGATTCAAAATGAATACAGGTAACACAAACCCATATTTATAATCACACTGGCCATCTTAATCCAAAACTAAATCCAGAGATGATCTTTATTTGCTGATAATAATCCTGTTTATGCACACGGTAAATAAACAACATCTTATTCTTATTGTTTTACAGTAGCCTTGATGTGAGACTGGAACAAAAGAGCGCGACAGCGGGGTTGGCATTTTGTTTAATTATATTGATGTCAATAATGGAGGAACAACTTTTGCATTGTGCACACGCCACCTTTTTAATCCCCTAATTAGGATAATATTATGCCTCTAAACATTCCGGGATTCAAGAATAATCTTCACGATTTACCTAGCTTGATTATGTTCTGACTGGCCACCAATCCTAGACTATGCAGACAGAACAGCTGAATCTATACCGGTGGGCATCTCTGTACAGAACTGAAGCCCATTTCTTCCAGAGAGGCAGGAACGTGCCTTAGCGTCACTCTGAAACGTGGAAAGGACAGGCTGTACCGTGTTATAAAATAAAGTGCTGAGCACTGAAAAATCTGACTCCAAACCCTCCATCTATTCACTTTATGAATTTGCCATCTTGTGTTTTTCAGTGAGTAAAGAGCTTGGCTCAAGCTTCGCTAAACAATTGTTTTGGCAAAGCTTTGTCCTTTATTGGCTGCTGAGTTCAGCGCAACAAAGAAATGTCTGTAGAAAGGAAGAGGGTTATCCTAGCGGGGCAGGAACAGGTGTTTACTAGGAGCGGGGGAACTCAGTAAACATAACTCCGAAAGCAATCTGTCTAATTGTAAGCCGATGGCTCATTTGGAGCTCAGTTTGCATATCTGTCAAGGGAAAAAAATGCCCCTGTCCTGTAATGCACCTTTGTAGGCATTTCATGGTGGGTAGAGGGATTTAAAAAATATTTAGTAAACATATAAGATAATGGCTTGCCTAGACAGGCAACAATCAGTACCTTGCAGATGCAACTCCCACTAGTTTCATGGGCTATATCAGGGATCTCCAAACTACAGCCCTCCAGCTGTTGTGGAACTACACATCCCATGAGGCATTGTAAAAAACTCTGACATTCACAGACAAGACCAGGCATGGTGGGAATTGTAGTTCCTGAACAACTGGAGGGCCATAGTTTGGAGACTCCTGGGCTATATGATCAAAATACATGATATCTGGACACAGCATGGGTAAGCAAGTAAGGGACATCATCATACACTATGGGGGTGATTTACTAAAACTGGCGCATGCAAAATCTGGCGCAGCTCTGCAGAAATATCAATCACCTTCCAGGTTTTTTTTTTCAAAGCTTAAATGAACAAGCTGAAGTTAGAAGCAAATTGGTTACAATGCACAGCTGCACCAGATTTTGCACTCTCCAATTTTAGTAGGTCAACCCCTATATCGCCAAAAGATGTAGATACCCTTTCTAATTATCCGATGTAGGTGCAAAAAACATGGTGTGATAAGTTTGGTATGGAGGAACTCAAGTGGTCCAACAATTTTCTAATAGAATGTCCAACTAGGTGTGATGGTTATGTGTCCATGAACATTTGGGTGAATAGTACTTTCCTGTAATTGCTTTACAGTGGATGTTTGATATCTGCTTAAAAAGGTTTTCCAGCACAAAGCTACCATTATGAAAGTCTCAAATACAGAAATGCAATGCTATACCCTTACACCTTATAATTTGGTTGAATTAGCCATACCTTGCGCTCAGACCACAGCCAAAAACTAAAAGTCAGCAACACGGTATGCTGCGATGAAGTCAGGTGACGCAACGCGTAGGATCCGTGACCGAAGGTGATGCGATACACCATAATTTGCTGAGTATACAGATCAATACATGCGCTTTTGAGATTGTTTTAATGCAATAATCTTTCCTATTAAAGTTCTGTACATACGGTTTTACACTACGGGAGGCTTGTTATTCTTTATTCCAAAATGTTGCTGAGTGGATGAAGCGGAACTTGTTAAAGGACCATTGGCGTCTTAAAAAGGGACCAGCACATTATTACCCTGGTTATCTATATATATGAAAAGTGGAGATCACTGAAGTTCCTTGAAAACAGGTTTATCACTAAAAGCTTATATTTATCCTTTATGAGGTGAGAGTTCTGTGAGCACGATATCGCTGCACTGAGGTGGAAGTGCACTGTCCTGTCTATTACTACACATTTTAATTTTGTGGATATAAGAAGGTGGCTGGTATCTGTCACGTTGGAAGATTGGATTTTGTTTAGTCACTGAACTCACAATATATTTGGACTTTGCTTTATATACATTTTTATTCTTTACAATATTCTGTTATCGTTAATATACATGGTTTTCATTGCATTCAACTTGTTTGTTCATGTGAGGCTGCGCTACCCCACATTACACTTCAACAGGGTATGCTACACTCATATAATCTTTATTTCAGATCCATCAAGGTAAGGGGAAATCCAATACACAAGCGTTGACGGGTTTCAGCCCTGATGGGCTTTAGTCTTGTTATGAATAAAGCCCATCAGGGCTGAAACGTGTCAACACCTTACCAGTCCTTAGATGTGGTGGCTGCATTAGCTTTCATTTTGTGGGCCAATAACATTTTCAGAAAGTACAGAAAATACCTGTTGATCTTGCCAGAAATGCGATGTCCTTGTCACTTCCAGTGGGCTGAAAAAGCACAAACATCCTTATCTTTTAAGTGTAAACTACTAGTGTGACAGTCCACCATGTAATGGTGATGAACAAAAGGCAGACATATTGAAGTTAAGCCAAGGTGGCAATCAAAGTTCCTTCCATAGATACAGAGCAGAAGTGAGCATAGTCACCCAGGAAAAGGAAGTGTTATTCATAGGATCACCAGGTGAAAAAAAAAAAAAAAAACCTGACCTAATGCATGCCACTAAGAACCGGTAAACTGATTTACATTGCATTTTTGTTTTGGGTTTAGATGCCCAATGTAAAATTTAGTTTCACTCAATCTAAAGACAAAAGCAGTTGGTTTAATTTTCATTTCATGTGCAAAATCTGATAGAGTTGCGTCCCACCTGCATTTCTTTAAAAAGAGACCTAAATCATGTTGCTAATATAACCTGTTTTACAACCCCGTGCTCTAGGCTAACATTTGCCAAAAACCTTACACGATTGAAAAAACACACATAAAATAAATTACCACCTGTCAGGTTCCATTCAGATGCTAGTATTGAACGCAGCTGCACTGATTGGACATGTTCTATCCATCAAAAGCCTAGATCTGTGTTCTGATCCGATTGGCTGGCTCTGACTAAATGTCACACTTTGGCAGAAAGCATTTGACCTTCCACTATGGTTGTGCTCAGAAGCTGCCAGCCGGGGGAGGGGGGATCACATCGCTGATGACAGGTACGTGTTAGAACACTAAACTTAGATGTCAGCAAAGGTGGAAAATTGGTAATCTTCATAACAAGCTTTGGGTCCATTTTCTCTACTCAAACAATGCAATGCATAAAAGGAAATAAATGACCAGAGATGCTCAAGAAGCCAACAGGCAACCTTATTTTTGGATGCACCAGTTACCTGGCTCCTGGAATTTCTCTAGTTCAGTGTACTGTATATATACACATAGATAAATCGAACACAACACTGTTTTAAGTGCAAAGTAAAAGTAGAACTCCAGTCCATATAAATACACTCATATACTTCCGCTGCAATCCTTTTACGGAGCATGACTTGAGAAACGCACAGCGGTGACCATAGAAAAAATATTAAATCCCAGTTTTATTTCCTTGTGTCAATCAGCTAAGCTACGTGGCTTTCAGATAGTGTAGAGAAGTTGCCAAAAGAACGAAAGTGAGGAAATTTTTTTTTTTTTAAAGGTAGTGTAGATCTGGTAGATCATACAGAAGGAACCCTCATCCACCCATTTACACAGATGGTTAGGCTAGCGGGAAGTACAAGCGTTGCTTAACAGACTTGTGTAGTTTGGATGGCTTATTGGATCCCTCAGAGGAAAAACAAATAATTTCCTTATTTCTTTGAGATCTATAAACAGGAAAATCTTTTTTTTTCTTTTAACCGCTAACAGGATTTATTCAGGATGTGACCAATAACAAGCTGGAGGACTGCCATAAATTCTACCTTCTAAGGGTGAGCAGACAGCAGTAAAATCCTCCTTTCTACATAAAATACACAACTTGTCGGAGTATGTTGGGTAAATGCCCTATGACAGTCTATGAGGCAGCAACAGGAAGTGTTCCCATATATACCGTTTAGTATTCTAAACCCCAATAACCTCTCAGGGTATGGGCATTCTTTTCCCTGCCTGACAAATCCCAACCTATCCCCTGCCAAACAAATATTCAGCCACCCTCCCTCCTGCTTGGTACTGTACATAAAAATCTAAAAGGCACCCTCTGTCTTGAAATATGGAGGAGTCACCCTCCTGTTTGGCATAGAAGAATCTGAAGCAGCCTCCCTGCCTGGCATATAAAATCTGAGACATTCCTCTGCTTAGTATAAGAATCGGAGGTGCCCTCCTGCTTCGCATATGAGCTTTTGAAGCACCTTCCTGCTCGGCATAGTGGAAATTTGAAGCACCTTCCTGCTTGGCATAGTGGAAATTTGAAGCACCTTCCTGCTCGGCATAGTGGAAATATGAGGCACCTTCCAGCTCGGCATATGGGAATTTGAAGCACCTTCCTGCTCGGCATAGTGGAAATTTGAAGCACCTTCCTGCTCGGCATAGTGGAAATTTGAAGCACCTTCCTGCTCGGCATAGTGGAAATTTGAAGCACCTTCCTGCTCGGCATAGTGGAAATTTGAAGCACCTTCCTGCTCGGCATAGTGGAAATTTGAAGCACCTTCCTGCTCGGCATAGTGGAAATTTGAGGCACCTTCCAGCTCGGCATATGGGAATTTGAGGCACCTTCCTGCTCGGCACATGGGAATTTGAGGCACCTTCCTGCTCAGCACATGGGAATTTTAGGCACCTTCCTGCTCGGCACATGGGAATTTGAGGCACATGAGAATTTGAGGTACTTTTTTTACTTGATATATGAGAATTTGAAGCACTATCCTGCTTGGCATGTGAGAATTTGCAGCACCTTTCTGCTCAGCACATAGGAATTTGAGGCACTTTCTTGCCTGGCATTTGGGAATTTGAGGCACTTTCCCACTTGGAATGAGCATCTGGAATGAGCAACTCTTCTGCTTAACATTTAAGAATCCGAGCCATCCTCTTGCTTGTCATATGAGAATATGAGGTGCTGTTCTGCTTGGCATATATTAATTTGAGGCACTTGGCTATGAGAATTTGAGGCACCTTCCTGTTTGGCAATTGGCATATGAATCAGGGACACTCTCCTGCTTGGAATATGAGATGCTGAGATAACCTCCTGTTTAGCATTTAGGAATTCAAGGCACATTCTTGCTTGGCAAATGGTAATCTGAGGTACCCCTCTGCTTGGCATACGAGAATATATGAGGCACCCTTCTGCTTGGCAAGTGGTAGTCCGAGGCACCCGTCTGTTTGGCATAGAAGACTCTCTGGCACCTCTTGTTTGGCATGTGAACCTGAGGCACCTTCCAGCTTGACATACGAGACACCCTCATCCTTAACATATGAATCTGAGATACCCTCCTGCTTGGCTAATGCGAATCTGAGGTACACTTGTCCTTTACATGTGAATCTGAGGTAACCTCATGCCTGGCTTATGAGACAAATTGTATACATGTTCAGTACAAACAACCAGCCAGTACTCCCTCCCATTATTAACCCCCCCCCAAAAAAAAAAATACAATGCACAGGTATGAAAAGGTCTAAAGCTAGAAGAGGTAAAGCATTGCCTCCATATCTATATGTATCTAGACTTCATCGGCAGTAGAAGCAGTTTGGGAGCCGGCGAGTAGTATGGGTACTGGTGGTTTGTGAACAGGTCACTGTTGCCAGTGATGTATTATAGGTGCTGTCCCCAGTCTCCTGGAAGAAAAGGTAGACCAGCCTAAACCAAGCTTATTCTATAAAATTCCTTACGTCATCGGAGAGATAAAACCTGATTATGTGCCCTGGGTAATAGCTCTAAAATTTAATTTCTCTGTCCATCATCCCCAGTGCGATAACAATGCAGCTGAGCGGTTTAATAATGGGCGTCCTGGCCATGTATAGTTCTGGGACTTGTTCTGCCTTTCATTTTTGAGCTGGATTGGGGGCACATCACATCACTGCAAAAGTGTTACTATTTTTGAAGATGACAGAACCTGAACGAATGAAGTGGGCAATTTTAAAAGTATTATCCTATCTATAGTCTGTAGTTACTATGGGAACTGTAGCCAGTAGCCAATAATGCAGTACAGAGGCTTCAGGTATGATTCGGAAAAGCAACGCTGTGCTTTCAGAAATCTATATTTGTGTATGGACTGAAGACATAATTGGGTATTAACCCTTCACAAACTAGAAAGAACCATCACTGTGCCAATCCGATTGCGGTTTGATTTGGCATGCTATGTCAGCATGGTTACTGGCTACTAGGGATGAGCTTCGTGTTCGAGTCGAACCCATGTTCGACTCGAACATCGGCTGTTCGACCGTTCGTCGAATTGCGAACGATATGGGCCGTTCGCGCCAAATTCGTGTGGCGCGTCATGGCCCATAATTCACTGCGGCATCGCAGTGCATTGCTGGCTGATGATTGGCCAAGCATGCACTATGACCCGCATGCTTGGCCAATCACAGCGCCGCCTGAACAGAGAGCCGTAATTGGCCAAAGCCAAGGAGGCTTTGGCCAATTATGGCTCAGGGGATTTAGTACACGCCCCACACTAGATAAGGCCGCCTGCACGGCGGCCCTGTGTAGTGTGTGTTCTGGTGTGCTGAGAGATAGAGAGAGAGAGAGACAGACAGTGTCATTTGATTTGAGTTAGATAGATTAGGCAGAACAGTCAGTCAGTTAGCTGCACTTACAGTGTATTGTGTATATATATGCATCCCAGGTGTTGCATATATATATATATACACACTATTCAGTTTAGCTAGATCCGTTCCTGTTATCTTCTAGACTATTTACATTTAGTGCAGTGCGTCCTGCTCACAGTGTTCAGCTAGATCCGTTCCTGTTATCTTCTAGACTATTTACATTTAGTGCAGTGCGTCCTGCTCACAGTGTTCAGTTAGATCCGTTCCTGTTATCTTCCTACTGACAGGCAGGCTTGTCTGGTTACAGTATATAAAGCTACCTGAAGAAAATTACTGGTGTTCTATTTGATCCTATTAGTACCACGGTCAGGCAGCTAGACTATTTACATTTAGTACAGTGCGTCCTGCTCACAGTGTTCAGCTAGATCCGTTCCTGTTATCTTCCTACTGACAGGCAGGCTTGTCTGGTTACAGTATATAAAGCTACCTGAAGAAAATTACTAGTGTTCTATCCCAGCTTAGTGCAGCTACAGGCCATTAGTATGTCTGGAAGGCCAAGAAGGAGAGGCAGACAGTCACAAGCCAATAAGAGAGGGCAAGCAGGCTCTGTGTCTAGTGCTGGTCGTGGAGACGGTGCATACTCATCAGCACGTGGCCATGGGACACGCTTGGCCTTTTTTTCGGCAGCTGGCCGTGTTGAGCCGCAACATGCGGAAGACTTGGTCGAGTGGATGACCAAGCCGTCCTCATCCTCCTCATCCTCTCTCACCCATGCCCAGGGTGATTTGTCTGGCAAAGCAGCGGCCTCTTCCCTCAGCTCAATGTCATCAGTGACTCCTTCCCTAGCTCCACCATGTCCTCCTGAGGAGTCCCTCGAACTGTTTGACCACAGTGTTGGGTATATGCTCCAGGAGGATGCCCAGCGTTTGGAAGGCTCTGATGATGATACTGAGCTCGATGAAGGCAGTAACATGAGCACGGACAGAGGGGGTGCCCAAGAAGGACAGCAATCTGGCAGTCATGCTCCCCCTGCTGCAGCATACTGCCAGGTTTGCTCCAGTGATGAGGAGGGAGGGGATGATGAGGTCACTGACTCAACGTGGGTGCCTGATAGGAGAGAGGAGGAGGAGGAGGAGGAGGAGGAGGAGGAGGCGGCACATCACCGAGGCAGGATGCCCTCCAGGGGCCAGCCTAAGGGCAGCACATTGACTGCATCACACCCCAAAGCTCCACATGTGCAGGGCGCTGCAGTCTCTGCGCGTTATTCAAAAAGTTCTTTGGTGTGGGCCTTTTTTGAGACGAGTGCATCAGATCGCACCGCTGCTATTTGCAACATATGTCTCAAGCGTATCTCACGTGGCCAAAACATCTCCCGCTTGGGTACCAAATGCTTGACCAGACATATGTTGACCTGCCATGCAGTTCGTTGGCAAGCGTATCTAAAAGACCCACACCAAAGAACAAAGAGGATCTCTCCTTGCTCCTCATCAGCTGAGATTTCCAACCCCACTAGACCTCCAGTCCTCTCTGAGACCTGCAGTGAGAGGAATGAAGGTGTAGAATTAGGTGTGTCACAGCCAAGTACTTGTGGGCAATCTGCTTTTGGTACACCGACGTCAGATTGTACCAGGCAAATTTCCCTGCCCCAGCTGCTGCACCGCCGAAAGAAGCTTGCTCCCAGCCATCCACATGCCCAGCGGTTGAATGCTAGCTTGGCAAAATTGCTAGCACTTCAACTGCTGCCTTTTCAGTTGGTAGACTCTGCCCCCTTCCGTGAGTTTGTGGAATGTGCGGTTCCTCAGTGGCAGGTACCCAAACGCCACTTTTTCTCACGGAAGGCAATTCCGGCTCTCTACCGGCATGTGGAAGGCAATGTCCATGCCTCGCTGGACAGGGCGGTCAGCGGTAAGGTGCATATTACCGCTGACTCATGGTCCAGCAGGCATGGACAGGGACGTTACCTAAGTTTCACGGCGCATTGGGTGACTCTGCTGGCAGCTGGGAAGGATGCAGGACAAGGTGCAGTAGTGTTGGAGGTTGTTCCGCCACCACGCCTCCAAAATGCTGATTGTGACACACCTCTTTCCTCCACCCCCTCCTCTTCTTCTTCCTCCATGGCCTCTTCCTCAGAACCAGCGGTGCTCCGTAGTCGTTCAAGGGGCTACGCAAGTACGCAGGCCAAAAGATGCCATGCAGTGCTTGAGCTGGTGTGCTTGGGGGACAGGAGCCACACTGGGGCAGAGGTTCTGTCAGCTCTGCAGGGGCAGGTTCAGAGGTGGTTGACGCCACGCCAACTTAAGGCAGGAATGGTGGTTTGCGACAATGGCACCAACCTCCTCTCTGCCCTCCGACAGGGACAAATGACCCATGTGCCCTGTTTGGCTCACGTCCTTAACTTGGTGGTGCAGCGGTTCTTGGGCAGGTACCCGGGCTTACAGGATGTCCTGAGGCAGGCCAGGAAAGTCTGTGTGCATTTCCGCCGGTCATATAATGCCAGTGCTCGGCTGACGGACCTCCAAAAAGGAGTTTAACCTGCCCAAGAACCGCCTAATCTGTGACATGCCCACCAGGTGGAACTCAACGTTGGCCATGCTGCAGCGGCTGCACACGCAGCAGAGGGCCATCAATGAGTACCTGTGCGACTATGGCACCAGGACAGGGTCAGGGGAGCTTGGTTTTTTTTCCCCACGCCAGTGGGCCATGATCAGGGATGCATGCACTGTCCTGTCACCATTCGAGGAGGCCACGAGGATGGTGAGCAGTGACAGTGCATGCATCAGCGACACTGTCCCCCTTGTCCACCTGTTGGAGCACACGCTGCGTGGAATAATGGACAGGGCACTTGAGGCAGAACAGAGGCAGGAAGAGGAGGACTTCCTTAGCTCTCAAGGCCCCCTTTATCCAGACAGTGTTCCTGCGTGCCCGCCGATCACACAGGAAGAGGACGAGGAGGAGGAGGAGGAGGAGGAAGATTGTGTCAGTATGGAGGTGGAGCCTGGCACTCAGCAGCAGCCTTTAAGGGATCAGTCCCAAGAAACACATGGACTTGTACGTGGCTGGGAGGAGGTGGCTGCGGACGTCGTCGTCCTTAGTGACCCAGAGGACTCCGGACCGAATGCCTCAGCAAACCTACGCTGCATGGCCTCCCTGATCCTGCAAAGCCTGCGTAAAGATCCTCGTATTTGTGGTATCAAGGAGAAGGACCAATACTGGCTGGCAACCCTCCTTGATCCACGTTACAAGGGTAAGGTTGCGGACCTTATCTTGCCATCGCAGAGGGAGCAGAGGATGAAACATCTTCGGGAGGCCTTGCAGAAAGGTCTGTGCAATGCGTTCCCAGAGACTGGGAGGTTACAAACTCCTGTTTCTGGACAACGTGTTGCTGAAGCTTCGGTCAGTCAAAGAAGGAGCGGTGGAGAAGGTGGCCGTCTGACCGATGCGTTCAGACAATTTTTTGGTCCGCAGCCCCAAGGTATGATCGGTTCCAGCAACCATCGCCAGCGTCTGTTTTACATGGTGCAGGAATACCTAGGGGCAAGATCAGACTTGGACACCTTTCCCACCGAAAATCCTCTGGGTTACTGGGTCTTGAGGATGGATCACTGGCCAGAGCTTGCACAGTATGCAATTGAGCTACTGGCCTGTCCTGCATCCAGCGTTCTTTCGGAACGCACATTCAGTGCTGCTGGAGGCGTGGTAACCGATCACAGGGTGCGTCTGTCCACCGACTCGGTCGATCGGCTGACCTTCATAAAAATGAATCAGTCTTGGATCACCACCAGCTACCAAGCACCTGATGCTGATGTAACCGAATAATTTTTTTTGAAATCTCAGATCCCTTCAAAGACTGCCTATGCTGATGCTGAGTGACTATCCCTGAGTAATTATCCTCTTCCTCCTCAATCATCACGCTGATAGCTTGTAAGAACATTTTTGGTTCTGGGCGCCACCACCAGTGCCTAAGGCACAATTTTTCAGCCCCTGTTTAACAGGGGCGTGTAATTACAATTTTTGATGTAATACTTTGCAGCAGGGCTCGTTCCTGCATTCCAACTAGAGTGTCTGTGAGGGGTTGCAGTGTTGTGGCACCAGCACCAGTGCCTAAGGCCTAATTTTTCAGCTCCTGTTCAACAGGGGCATGTAATTACAATTCTTGATCTAATATTTCACAGCAGGGCCCTGTGAGGGCTTACAGTGTTGTGGTCACAGCAACACCTAAGGCCCAAATTTCTGCTGAGTATATAGGGCAGGACCCTAGTTTCAAACATCTAACTTACAAACGACTCCTACTTGCAAACGGAAGGAGACAACAGGAAAGGAGATGAAATCTACCCCTAGGAAGGGAAATTCTCTCCTGTAAGAGTTAATATGGGAAAACAATTTCTCCTTTCCACTGATGCTTTCCAATCCTTGTTCCACAAAAAAACCCAAATTTTCAAAAAACATTTTTCATTGGGACAAAAAGTGAGGTGAAATCTTCTGAAGAGGAGGAAAGACAGCAAAACAAATGTCACAGGGGTGATAACCCTTCCCTATGTTTTCCAAAAAGCTTAAAAAAGATTTTTTGGCTGGAGCTAAACACGTTAAAAATGTACCCGTTCAAAATTACAAAGAGATTCTACTTAACAACAAACCTACAGTCCCTGTCTTGTTTGCACCGCCTGTATACTGCTGTTCAGAGTATATAGGGCCTGGTGGCCCCACACCTTTCCTTATTTTAATTTGGGTGCGGGGTTCCCCTTAATATCCATACAAGACCCAAAGGGCCTGGTAATGGACTGGGGGGTACCCATGCCGTTTGTCTCACCGATTTTCATCCATATTGCCATGACCCGACATTACATTAAACCCGCAAGCAGTTTTAAATGAGATTTTTTCCTTTGAAAATGACATTTGGTGCAGGGACTGTTCTAAACACGGGAAACATGCGTCACTTTACAGGCATACTATAGACATCCCCCAGGTACGATATTTAAAGGAATATTTCACTTTTTTTTTTTTTACTTTAAGCATCATTAAAATCACTGCTCCCGAAAAAACGGCCGTTTTTAAAAGTTTTTTTTGCATTGATACATGTCCCCTGGGGTAGGACCCGGGTCACCAAACCCTTTTTAGGACAATACCATGCAAATTAGCCTTTAAAATGAGCACTTTTGATTTTGAACGTTCGAGTCCCATAGACGTCAATGGGGTTCTAACGTTCGTGCGAACTTTCGGTCCGTTCGCAGGTTCTGGTGCGAACCGAACCGGGGGGTGTTCGGCTCATCCCTACTGGCTACTAGTAATCCATAGCAGAATCACCAGATTATGAAGACTATTTAAAACATCTATGGGAACCCTAAACAGATCACCCAAAAGAAGACCGTAATGTTCTACAAGATGCATGAAGCCAGGAGGATACAATGCTGAAGAGCCATGAAAGGGTATGGGGAGAGTCAAAGCTCAACTCCAGGCTCACGTGGGCCTGCTCTGATCTTGATGGCACCAGTAGAATGCAAAGGTGCAGAAGCTGCAGGGAGGAGCAGAAAATCGTGCAAGTAGATTTCCCTTTATTGCTCCCCTAGAAGAGTTCAAGAATTTTTTTTTCTCCATCCCAGAATTGGACTTTAAAGTGTACCCAAACTAAAAAAAACAGAATTTTTTCATTTTCACCTTGTAAGCCTTCAAATAACACACTTCCTGTCCTAGGGTGACAATGTTTACTCACCGTACTGTAACTATGGAGTAACGACGTTGTCACCCCAGGACAGGAAGTAGGTTAGGACTGAAGACGACTTTCTCTAATTCTCTTCATAGCATAGGAAGAAAATATTCTGTAGCCCCCCCCCCCCACCCCAAGGAGAAATTTTCTGGCAGGACCAACAGGTAAAATGCCTTCAATTGTATAATTATATGTCTCCCTCTTTTTTTTTGGGTGGGGGGGGGGGGTACCTGCTTCCAACCAGAAGTTAGGCACTCCCCCTCTCCCTGCCCATAGTCTTCTACGATACGTCACAGGTCACAAAAGACTGTGGGACCATTCACACAGCAAAGCTCGTGCATGCACAATGGGAAGCCGGCTGTGAAGCTGCAAGGAGTCACAGTCGGTTTCCCACAAACATGCCAGCGTCAGGGGCCCAAATACTGATGAAGAACTGGCCTGGGTGAGGACAGCGCTGGATCCCTGGACAGGCAGGTGCCCCTTTTTCAAAAAGCCAGCAGCTACAGTATTTGTGCTGCTGACTTTTTTTTCCTTCACATGGGGTGTACTACAGTGTACATCTGTACGAGGGCCGCGTTTATCCGTATGGGGATGGTGTTCTGTGCAGGCTGTTCCATATGTGTCAATTGGGACACCGCAGCTGTTACTAATCTAACATCAGTGCGGGTGCACAGCCCTGAACATACACACAGATGCCAAACTGGGATTAGCGGCTGTATCTGTGAAGCTGCTGCGTCCCAAATGACATGGAACACCTGTGTACGCCCGTGTGAACAAGGCTCACTCACCGGCCACTTTATTATTAGGTACACCTGTTCAATTGCTTGGTAACACAAATTACTAATCAGGCAATCATATGGTAGCTACTCAATGCATTTAGGCATCTAGACGTGGTGAAGACTGCTTGTCGAAGTAAAAACTGAGCATCAGAATGGGGAAGAAAGGGGATTTATAGCGGTTGTATACTAAGTTTGGACATTTTTACCAAAAGGTAAGCCTATAATAAGGCTTGCCTGTAGGTAAACCTATAATAAGGCTTACCTGTAGGTAAAATGAATATTTCCCAAACCTACACGGTTTAGGAGATATTCAACCTGCATGCAGCCGCTGGTGTCAGCGATGCATGCGCAGTGAAGGTCCGGCGAAGGTCTGGCGTATTGTGCCGGGACGGAGTGATGTCATTGCGGCTCCATTGCCTGAGCCAGCGACCCCAGAAGAAAACGGCAAGGCAACATGTCAGCCCCCTCAGCACTGACCGGGTCGGGCTGCGGGTGCTTCATTCTAAAAGGTAATTATTTCATAATGTGCTAGTATGTGATGCATACTAGCACATTATGCTATTGTCTTGCAGGTTGTTTTTTTTTTTTTCCCTTCAGCGGTTTACTACCGCTTTAATTGACTTGAAATGGTTGTTGGTGCCGCATGGGCTGGTCTGAGCATTGCAAAAACTGCTGATCTACTGGGATTTTCACACACAACCATCTCTAGGGTTTACAGAGAATGATCCGAAAAAGAGAAAATATTCAGTGAGTGGCAGTTGTGTGGACAAAAATGCCTTATTGATGTCAGAGGAGAATGGGCAGACTGGTTTGAGATGATAGAAAGGCAACAGTAACTCAAATAACCACTCGTTACAACCAAGGTATGCAGAATACCTTCTCTGAATGCACAACACATCGAACCTTGAAGCAGATGGGCTACAGCAGGAGAAGACTACCAAGTGCCACTCCTGTCAGCTAAGAACAGGAAACTGAGGCTACAATTCGCACAGATCACCAAATTTGGACAATAGAAAATTGGCAAAACATTGCCTGGTCTGACGGATCTCATTTTCAGCTGCGACATTCAGATGGTAGGGTCAGAATTTGGTGTAAACATGAAAGCATGGTTCCATCCTGCCTTGTATGAACAGTTCATGCTGGTGGTAGTGTAATGGTGTGGGGGATATTTTCTTGGCACACTTTGAGCCCCTTCTTACCAATTGAGCATAGTTTAAACACCACAGCCTACCCAAGTATTGTTGCTGACCTTGTCCATCCCTTTATGACTACATTGTACCGATCTTCTGATGGCTCCTTCCAGCAGGATAATGCACCATGTCACAAAGCTCAAATCATCTCACCACTGGTTTCTTGAACATGACAATGGGATCACTGTACTCCAATGGCCTCCACAGTCACCAGATCTCATCCAATAGAGCACCTTTGGGATGTGCAGCCGACAACTCTGCAGAAACTGTGTGATGCCATCACGTCAATATGGAACGAAATCTCTGAGGAATGTTTCCAACACCTTGTTGAGTCTATGTCACAAAGAATTAAGGCAGTTCTGAAGGCAAAAGGGGGTCCAACCCGGTACTAGCAAGGTGTACCTAATAAAGCGGCCGGTGAGTGTAGATTTCCTACACGGTTTTTCTCTGCCTCATACCTCCACCCTTCTGTATACAGACACTTCAACATTAAGCCAATATGGAATTCTAATGTTCTCCCGTCTACTCATTAGCAGAGAGGTATGCTGCCTGGTCTGTCGCTCCCACAATTTATGATGTCTAATAGCTTTAGCATAATATTGCTGTTATCTCACAGTCCCCTGGGGGAAAGGGCTTTATGAGAGTCATTCGCAATGTTCTGCATTATGGCTGAATAGCTGGGATGAGCCACGCTGGGGTGAGGCAGGAATGAACCGGCGGTGCAAGCCTCTGGATGTGGGCGGCATGTTTTTTTCTATGGAGAGGTTATCAACACATGGCCTGTGCAAGAGTCATTCTGTTTTTTTCCCTTTCTGTGAAGGATTTCTCATGCTTAAATTGACAAGGAAACAATATCCTTATTCTTCAAAAAATTCTATACACATCCACTACTTAACTGCCCCGTAATTGATTTTTTTTTTATTAACTTCTTACCGTTTTTTTTTTGTCTCCTTGTAATATCCTCTGTGAGCTCCCTAACCTCCCCTTTTCCTTCCTCATTTTCATATCTTTGGAATTATTATTATTCAGGATTTATATAGCGCCAACAGTTTACGCAGCGCTTTACAATATAAAAGGGAGACAATACAGTTATAATACAATACAATAGGATTAAGAGGGCCCTGCTCAGAAGAGCTTACAATCTAATAGGGTGGGGCAGGTGGTACAAATGGTTGTAACTGTGGGGAATGAGCTGGTGGACATGGTAGGAGATTAATAAGCAGTTGCGATCATGTGCACTGGTCTATGCAGATTGTAAATCCCATAGTCCATTTTAGGAGCAAGTAAGAGAGGGTGGCTATGTTCTACACAAGTGTGGGACCATGGAGAACGAACGTAGCCATCATATAACAGGAAGTCAGTATGCAGGAGGAAAAAAATAAAAAACAAAAGAAGGAATTTGGATATACGGAGGAAGTGGAGAGCAATAGAAGGGACCTTACGTTAAAAGACATAGTTCACCTTTACCAAAAAAAAAAAAGAAAACTGAAAATGCAGATAAGGGGCGTCTAAATAAACACCAACTGTGCAGCTTTAACTATAGTTGAATAATACCCTTACTATAGGTGTAGGTAGGGTTGCCACCTGTCCAGGATTTACCTGGACAGTCCTGGTTTTGAATTATGTGTCTGGGTTTCAGGCAGACTGAAACCCGCACACATTTAGACCGGGCTGTGGTTCCCCAAGTACCCAAGATAGTCACGCAGAAATTTTGCCATCCGTGAGCTGCGGGCGGCTGTCTGGGGGCAGGTTTGTCATCACTAGGGGTGCAGATCTCAGCAAGAGCAATCTGGCCACACCCACCGTTTTGCGCACTGTATTACTACTCTCCCTGGGGAACACAAAGGTGTCCCAGGCCGCTAAAGTGTGTGGGTTTAGCTTGAAGAAAAGGTGGCAACCCTAGCGCCCACCCACATATATAATATAAATGGACAATGTCTGGGACAGAAATGGAACAATAAGAACAAAAACCCCTTTAGAACCAGAACTACCCTAACCCACCCGGCCCCCAAAAACACTTGAGAGCTTCTTCCCCAAAACAAAACCTGCATAGCATGGAGAACATGGTATAGTCGGTCAACGTCACCTGTAGAGGGTTCCAAGATTGCAGGAGATGCGTATACTGGAAGAGAAAAACTAAAAATATAGTTCCATCCAAGCCCACACGTTGATAGATAAAATGTTCTGAACCCTGTATGTAGGATGAGATCCAACAGGGTATTCACACGAAGACACAACAGGATCTTGGCCAGCTCATGAAACTGAAGTAGCGATATCCAGCAGATCCAGGTAGAAACCGAAACTCAGACCTCAGGTAATGCAGAAAACACAGAAGCAAAATATAGTATAAACTTTGTATTGCAAGACTATAAGGCTGCAGCTGCCATAAAAGCAGTAACAGGTGTCATCCTCAGACGGGTATACCAGGAGGTTATTCGAAAGATTGTCTCGAGGAGGAATAGATGAAAAGGGTCCACTCGATCGGGTACACTCAGTGGGGCGTGTATAGCGGTTGGACCGCGAGGGCACCTGCAACCCCAGGGTGTCCACCCAGCGCAACGCATCTTGTGGGGTCAGTAAAAAAAGTGAGCCTTTCCTTCATAGAGAACACGCAGCCTAGCTGGATAGAGCATGCTGTATGGAAGTTGAAGGTCGCGTAGGCGTTTCCTAATAGAGGGGGAAAGACGCCTGTTGCTTTTGTGTAGCAGCTGAGAAGTCTGGAAAAATAGTAATGGTATTGCCATTATACGATACATGACCCTTCTCCCGAGCAGCTCTCAGGACTCCGTCACAAAAATATAGCATTTTGATGAGCACTGGACGGGGGGGTGCACCTGTCATAGGGGCACCCTATATACCCTTTCAATAGCAAATAAGGGGGAGAATGTGGAAGGTCCAAAAGGTGGTAGTAAGCCAGTTCTCCATAAATGCCTCAGGATTCCTGCCCTCAGCACTCTCTGGGAACCCCAGAAAGTGTAAATTGTTGCGCCGCAGTTGATCTTCCACGTCAGTCAATTTATCTGTGGTGATTTTCTGACCTTTACGCAAATCATTGACTGTGGCTTGTAATGGACAACTTTCATCCTCCAAGTCACCAATGCATTGTTCTGCATTAGTGACCCTGTGACAGAGTTTATGCACATCCTGTTTAAGAAGTGACAAGTCCATCAGGACAGTCAATTTGTGTAGTGAGAGAAGCTTGATGGTGCTGAATGGCCTCCATTATTTGTGACAAAGTAGGCTTAGCAGCATTCCCCACAGGATTACTCTCATTACGGAGCACCTGTCTGTCAAGCTCTCAGGGGAGACAGGCTGGAAATTCAGCGAATCCACAGACTCTGCAGACCCACCCAGCGGAGATGCAGCCTGGAGAGCGTCTGTGTTCCTCCCACGCCACAAGGAGGGACGGCGCCATCTTGCAGCTTTACACAGGAGGAAAGAGAAGCCTTGTATCTAGGGTTGCCACCTGTCTGGGATTCACCCGGACAGTTCGGATTTTGAATCATGTGTCCGGCTTTCAGACCGCCTGAAACCCGGACACAATATTCAGACAGGAACGTGGTTCAGAACAGGGCCCGATAGGGGGGTGACGGGGCACTATTCACACTGCATTACTATTCTCTTTGGAGCGTCCAAAAAGGTGTCCCAGGTCTGTCAGAATCCTATAGTCCATGCTAAAAAAAAAAATAAATAAATACATTTTCCTGTGCGCCGCTAAAGCCTGACCGGAAAACTCCTAGGACATTGTTAAGTGGGGCCTAGTCATCACTGCTCACCTCCACCATCACAGGAGTGAGCTCTCCAATTCTGAGTTGAAAGCTACTGCGTCAGTGGAGAGAAATAGTATGTGAGGGGGTTTTAAACAGAGAAAGCTCACTCCTGTGATGGTGGAGGTGAGCAGGGATGACTAGACCTCACTTAACACTCTAGCAACGTCCTGGGAGTTTTCGGACCAGGCTTCATGATATACCTAAAATGGCCTACATCTATAGCAAGGGCATTATTTAACTTTAATAAAAGCTGCACAGTTTGTTTTTATTAACAGAGACCCCTCCCCTTATATGCATAGCTAGCTTTTTAGGAAAGGTGAACTCTTTAAGAACACATACTTCAGTAGGATTTTTTTAAGCAGCTTTTAGCGTCACATTTGTGTTTTTATGGAAATTTAAAGAAAAACATAAGGTTCTTTTAACATTTGCAACCATGGGGCGGTAAAAACAGGCATATAATTAACATTTTTGGCATCCCCCAACACCAACTACCCATCTAACATGGAGCTGCTCAGATGGGTACATATTGCTGTGACACTTTGCCTAATGGTGCGGCAACCTCAATGGTACATTCCAAGTCTGACACCCCCCCCCCCCCCCCCCCGTCAGGCTGTCCCAAATGAATGGAGCAGTGCAGCAACCGCATGCAGTTGTGGCATGTTCTAGCGAAGCAAAATTACCGCCTGGCAAAAAAAAAAAGGCATCAGCAGGCGGCATCACCACATCTTGGAACACCTGAAAAAATCACCTCACTGTCCTCTGAAAAGTGATCCACTGTGGAACAAAAAATATGTTGTGTAAAGGGGCTGCAAAACTTCCCCATGCTAAAGAAACTCAAGCTTTATGTGGGAATTCCCCCTGTGGAGCCATTGTGTTCTCCCGGCTTGGGGGGGGAGAACACAGTGATTGCTGCTAGCGGCTTAAGCCACTGGCAATAATCACATGCTAAAAATCCTACATACTGTTTGTACCCAAATTGATTGATGGATCAACTTGGGTAAAACCAGCCTGCCCCTAAATGGATTGAATCTCTGCCAGTCCCTGCTGAACCAGCTGAGATTTGATCTATGGCTGGCTTAAAGTGTTTGTTACCCCAACATTTCATATTCCTGATATGTGGCGGCTGTACCATGTACTTGTATGAGAATGTCTCCTGTTCTATTTGTATTGCTTCCTTTGTGTGAAATCCCTGGTGTTTCTGCCAGTCCCTCTGCTTTACCATTAAAAACTGACCGCACACCTTGGTCAATTCTCTAGCTATGCTGGGAACTCCGACTCCAATGATCAGACTTGTCCTGACATGCCTCCCCTGCGCAGCCATTCACTGGGAATCTCAGTGTGCTGTTGCTTCTCCTCCCCCAGCTCTTATGCAACTGAGAACAGAGGGAATGTGATAATTTACAAAATAAATAAAAAAAAAAAAAAAAAAATTTATGTTTTATATATCTATACACAAAATATGTTTTGCATTTCATTTCTGTTCTGAATGGATTGTTTTACAAGGTGATCGTTTACAATCACCAAGTTTCCTGTGGCATCTGCTCACATGATCTCAGCCCAATGATCAATGAATTGGCCAAAAAAATACCACTTTTGAAGCGATCGTACGACAAGCTGATCGTTAGTACACAGCTTTTGTCCGTTTTACCAGTACGGTTTTCGTCTGAAAATACAATACAAATACATTACAATACATTATATTATATTACTTAGCCCGATGTCTGCCGGCCACCTGCAATCGCTCCACAGAGGCAGAACGGGGCTCTGCCTATGGAAACAAGGCAGATCCCCATTCTGACAGAGAAGTACACAGATCTTCTGTTCCTAGTAATCTCTGTGTTCTTCCTGTCAGTCCATCCCCCACACAGTTGCAGGGAACACACTTAACCCTTTGATTGCCCCAGATGTTAAAGTGGAGTTCCACCCACTTTTACAACTCTTCAGCATCCCTCACTAAACTGTGCACTGTAAACGAATTGGGTATTTTTTAATTTTTTTTCTCAGCACCTACTGTATATCTGCTGTATTCATTTTTCACTTCCTCCTCCCTGGCCGCGGCCCATCGCATCATTTCCAGTTTGCAATGCCTTCTGGGAAGGGGCGGCAACTTCCTACTGACACTGCCATTGCTATGGAATCCTGACCTGAAACTTATTACACTGCTTGTGCTGCACTGAGCATGTGCAAGATCTGCAAGGATGAGATCCAGGAAGAAATACAGGCTGGCTTCAGATGCCCACACTTAAGATGGCCACGGCCTGCTGTAAGTTTTATAAGATAACAAACTACTGCTATAAACTAACAAAATAGACCTTAGTTTACAGACTAATTTTACTAGAATACATTAAGCTTGTGTATTATAGGGGTATTTTTATTTAAAAAGTATAATTTCGGCCGGAACACCCCTTCCCTGCCAGTGTCATTTATACAGTGATCAGTGAAATATTTTTTTTTTTTATAGCACCGATTGGCGTCACTGGTCCCCAAAAAGTGTCACTTAGGGTCAGATTTGTCCGCCGCAATGTTGCAGAGAAAAAAAAAAAAAGAAAAAAAAAAAAAAAAAAGAAAAATCGTTGATCGCCGCCAGTACCAGTAAAAACAATTAAAAAAAAAAAAAAAAAAGTCCATAAATCGATCCCATGGTTTAGACGCTATAGCTTTTGCGCAAACCAATCAATATTTAATTTTATTTATTTTATTTATCCCTAGTATGTATGAATGTGAGTTAGGGACCTTAGATTGTAAGCTCCTTGAGGGTTAGGGACTGATGTGAATGTACAATGTATATGTAAAGCGCTGCGTAAATTGACGGCGCTATATAAGTAGCTGAAATAATAAATAGATAAAAATATGCTTATTGGAATTTTGTTTTAATCAAAAATATGTAGAAGAATACATATTGGACTAAATGATGAAGAAATCTGTGTTTTTTTGTTTTTTTTTTGGAAGTGTATTATAGCAGAAAGTAAAAATATTTTCTTCAAAATTGTCAGTCTTTTTGTTTATAGCGCAAAAAATAAAACGCAGAGGTGATCAAATACCACCAAAAGAAAGCTCTATTTGTGGGGGGGGAAAAAAAAAAAAAAAAAAGACATCAATTTTAATTTGGGTACAACATGCTACATGTTTGCACAATTGTCACTTAAAAGTAACAGCGCCGTATCGCAAAAAAATGGCTTGGTCATTAAGGGGGTAAAAAAACCTTCCTGGGCTAAAGTGGTTAATTTTCAAGTTGTAGGTATTTATAGCCCTTTGTTTTTTTGTGCGTTTTGCCTTTTCTTTTCCCAGCACAATTGTTACCATAAATTCACATGTAAATGATTAATCGTAGATCTACCTTTAAAGATAAAGTGTCATACATTTTTTTTTAAAAAATCCTCTTTAACCTTGGTTAAGAAAAAGGTATAACATGATATATCCATTACTGTACGGGAGATTATTGGCAGCTGACGGAATTGCACAAAGGGAGTGTGTGGGTTGGAAAGTCACACCATTATCAGTGTTACACACAGAAGGTAATTTTCCCGTTACAATGTTACTCATACTGCTTGGTGATGTCATAATGTCCACAATTCCATTAGTATATATTAATTATAAAACAGTGAGATTTCTGCTGTGATCACACCATGCTAATTAATATTACACTGCAAATCTTATCAGAGGGGAGCTGACTCAGAATGGAGACTGCAGCGAAGACCAAGATGGGATTTACAATAAAAATTACATTTAGTAAATTGAAAATAAATCAAGGCTGGATAAGCTGATGCAGATTTCAGGAGGATGTTAAAGCAGTCCTCCACCTGTACCGGTGTAATATTGATTTAAAATCTTCTGCTCACATGTAATAGCAGATTAGTTGAAGCTTGCGTCTAATGCAGTGGTTCTCAACCTCTCTAGTGCCGTGACCCCTTGATAAAATTTCCCACGTTGTGGGGACCCCTAACCGTAAAATAATTTTTGTAGTGTGGGTTGTCAGCACCCAAGGCAAGACAAGTAATTTGCGCCCCTAACCCATGGACATTTAGCGCTCTCTGAGTCCCTTCCACTCGTACAGTATTAAAACCCCTTATGGTACATTTTGGGATGTACCACTCTTTCTCTTTGTTCTTCTTTCTTTCCCTTTTATCTCTCCCTATCCTAATTTCTGGGAGAGTGGTGCGGGCTTTAGGAACAGCCCAGGATTTGGTGACCCCTGGCAAATCATCATTCGACCCCCGAGGGGGTCCCGACCCCCAGGTTGAGAACCACTGGTCTAATGAGTCCTGAAATCTACAACTTTCTAATATTCATGTCTTGACTTTATCTAAAGCAGGGGTCTTCAAACTAAGGCCCTCCAGTTGTTCATGAACTACAATTCCCATCATGCCTTATCATGTCTGTGAATGTCAGAGTTTTACAATGCCTCATGGGATGTGTAGTTCTGTAACAGCTGGAGAGCCGTAGTTTGAGGATCCCTGATCTAAAGAGTCCCAAACTTCATTCTGTCCTCTCCATGTCACCTAACTGGTCCACAAAAATGTGATGATTTCTTCCAAAGAGAAACAGGAGGCACGGGAGGGTGCAGGCCAAGGACGACTAGTTAGATGAAGTTGCATTTCCAATAAAAGTGCTCTGGGTTTCAAAACTTCAAGAGGAAACTTTTGAACACCGACAGCTAGGTGTTCCCATATAGTAAGGGGATGAATATGCCTACAAAGTATTTATCATTTTTTTTAAAGCCAAGTGTCGCTGCTACAAATGAAAAGTAATGTAGAATGAATAAATGAATGAAAGACTTGTATAGCGCTGCAAATGCAAACTGAATCGCCCCAAGGCGCTTATCCGTCCTGTGTCATCCAGCTCCTTAGAAGAGGTAGGTCTTAAGTCTTTTTCTGAAGGCCTGATGGTTTTCTTCCAAGCAGATGTTAGTTGGTAGAGCGTGCCATAGCCGTGGTCCTTGGACTGCGAATCTTCGGTCTCTCTTCGATTTGTAGAGGGACTTCGGAATGAAGAGGAGGTTTTGGTTCGAAGACTGCGATTAGGTGTTTAATGTAGGGGCTTTTCTGAAGAAAACGATGCTTCAAGCTCCCCACAGTGCTGCTCACATGACCAAAAACCTAAATATTAGTTCAAATGATCTCTTGCTTAAAAGATGAGGATCGTAATTAGGGCCCTTTCACACTGCTCTGTTCAAAAAATGCATATGTGTTTTGGTGTGTTTTTCTGGTTACCCGAGTCCAATCATGCACCTGTGAAAAATAGACACACGACTCGAAAACTGCAACAGCGGTGCGTTTTTGATGAGTTTCCCATTCTTTTCAATAGGGAGGTTTGTTTTGGGGCTTTTGGTGAGCTTTTTAAACATGCGCCAAATATGCAGCATGCAGGACTTCTATAAAACGCAGTGCACCTGCAGAGCATTGGTGTGAAGAGTTCTACAGGATTTAAAGTGATACACTTTTCGTGCATTTTGTTCTGCTTTTTAGACATCAAAAACTGACCATTGTGAAAGGGACCTTAAGGTTGGCTAATCCTCCCTTCACCAGAGAATAAATCCTAGCCTTCTGGTCATCTGAAGAGCAGAGGAAGGGGTCTAAAGCAGCATTTTCCCCAGGAAACGTAAGAATTTCAACCCATTTTTCACTCTATTTGTCCATTTTAAATTCTTAAAAAAGGAGTTTGTCTGTAAAAAAAAAAAAAAAAAAAAAAAAAAAAAAAAGTATATAAAATACAGCAGCTACAAATACTGTAGCTGCTCACTTTAAAATTTAAGGACATTGTCTAGGGATCACGCAATGTCGGCACCCCTAGCTGATTCATCTATCGGCTGCAGATGCAGGCGCCAACATCTGTAGTAAGGGATACAGTAAAATAAAGCCTTGAGGCTTCACAGACCGTTTTCTACTGCACATGCGCGAGTTGCGCTGTGCTTTCTGAATGGTCCTGCTGTCTTCTGGGACCTCTGTGTCCCAGAAGGCAGCGGAAGGGAAAAGGAGGAGGGGCCGAAAATGTCGTAGATCGCCGTGCAGCAATCTTACCCAGAAGTGGGAGCGGGTACCTGTCAAAACCAAGTACCTGCTCCCCCCCCCCCCCCAAAAAAAAAAAGTGCCAAATGTGGCAGTGGAGGGGGGGCAGGATGCGAACAAGTGAAGCTTCCCCTTTTGGGTGGAGCTCCGCTTTCAATACTTGAACTAAAGATTCAAGGTACATCTAGCTACCTGCACCTAACATTTGAATATAGATCCACTTTAATGTTTAAAAAAAAAAAAAAAATGAGTTACAGTTTGTGATTAGAAATTTATAGAGACAGCCATATTTGCCAGTCAAATGCACAGGAGTTTATTAACAAAAGGCAAATAGACTATACACTTTGTAAGTGCAGTTGCACTCTGCAAAGGAATTTGCCCCAGAGCTTAGTAAATCAGATAAAGCTTCAATATGCAAAGAATACTCAAATCACGTGTGAGGAATATAAAAAACAGCATTTTTTCTTGCACATGATTGGATTGAAGTCAGATGGAAGTCAGCAGAGCTTCACCTCATTTACCAAGTTCTGGAGCAAATGTCCTTGCAGAGTGCAACTATACTTTGCAAAGTACAAAAATCCAGTTGCTTTTAGTAAATCAACCCAACAGTCTCTTTCTGCTTAAGTAAACATGTCTCAGGTCCTTACAACAGTCACCAGCAGATTACTTCCAAAGCAGTCTGGAATTCCCAGAACCGGATGCTCCAACAAAGGTTAGGTGAAAGATTAAGAGCGGAACTTCCCCTTTTGGGTGAATTTCCGCTTTAAGGTCGTCGCATGCCTGAACTGGAGGTGAGAACAGTGGATTTAGTTCTTCTTTAAGGGCTCAAAGGATTGCTGTTCAGAGGGCATCTCACAGGTGGCTGGGAGGTATTATGGCGCCTCCTCACTGCCCGTTTAAACCCCTAAAAGGCCACAACACAGCAGCTGTGTGCATTGCACATGGTTACAGGGCAGTTGTGGTACAGCCAAGCATCACTTGCTGCCACACTGTTAGGCAAAGCACCATAGCTCTTGCAAGTGTACAACCCCAGCTTAAGGGGGCAGTAAAACCATGGCTCAAGCTCCTGTTCAACTGCCCCCACCTATTGCAAGTGTAAACTTAGCTTAAGTGTGAATAAAGGTTGTTAAGGACTACGGCACTTTGTACATCACTGCTCTATGTACTGCCACAGCACATTCCAATGTGTTAATACATAACTGGATTTCATGGTGTTCCCTTTAAATATATAATATGTCTGGAGCTCATCTGAAGTTTCCATATACAATGTCACATATGGCTAGCAACTCTGTTACCCAAGGCAACCAGATTTCCTAAAAATGCAGTCAAGAAAAACAGCAGTTAGATTGCATGCTAACTGTGGAAGAAATAGGAAGCATAGTTTTACTGGTTTCCACTTACCGTGCCCATTGCAGTAGTAAATCCATTTCTCTCTGTTCTGGGTCAGAGCTGTGTTCTTCTTGAAGCCAGCTTTCTCCACGATAGAACTTGGATCTTGCTTTGGTCCTTTTTTGAGGGTGCGTGAGCTTTTCCTGACGCTACAAACCACAATGATCACAAGTACAAGCAGCAAAAAGAGTACAATCATCCAAGGCAAGTGCTCATTGATGTCAAAATGGTGTGGGACTTGCCGGGGAGGCCCCCGCTTGGTGGTCTTGAAGACTGTGTTCTTGAGTTCATCCCCTCTGTTTCTCTCCACTCCTGGCAGCTGGGACCCTTCTGTCAACTGTGGAGGCTTCCTATGAGGTCTTTGATGGTCTCCTGCTCCTGGGTCTACTGTCATGTTCAAGTAACTAGTTTCATTCTTCTCAGTTTCGTTGTAAACATCTGTAGGCTCTGAAAACACGAGCAGAGATGATGGATTAGTTAGAAGGGTAGGACTTGAGCGCATAGAAAAAAAAAAAAGTTGCAGACTGTGGGTCTAACGAACAACTAAACTCCAACCTCAGACTTCCTTGTATAAACTCAGGAGTGAGCCAAACATTCCTATTTTAGCACAAGCAAGCCTTCATATAGGCCGAGGCCGAGCTGCTTGATGATCTCACCTATTTATCTTGGCAAGTAACAGAGCCTTAGACCGGCCGGGAAAGCCGCACACCTGCCGTAAGGCAAATTTGGGAGATCAGAAGAACATGTCAGGTAAAGTATATGAAAAGGCTTCTCTGTGAGAACATAAAGAAAAGCATTTCTTTAAAGAGATAATCTTTTCCAGCACTTACAATGGTCAAAATCTGCCCGTAAAATCCCGAAAGCTAACCCTTACACTTAGAGGATCACTATAGTGAAAAATGGTGTATGCTGGTAACTGCCTGGGGTTACTTATAAAAAAGTCGTATTCATTTTTTTATGAATCTTTTTACCTTACATGCCTTTCCAGTAAAAATGGCAGTTCCAGGGTTAGTACAAACTATCAGGCAGGTCCTTTGGCCCCCAAGGTGAAGCTGCCAAGATGCTTTAATTTGTTTAACAATTTATTTAAAAGTGAGCCCTCACCCTAAATACACATGTACTTTCTCCTGCCTTCTCCTCCCTTCCTCACATTTGGACAAATGCGAAAATAATGCTCTCCCGCCGTGGATTCTGCGTGTGCACAGATGTGCCACAGAATCCTGTGGCACACATGAACACGCATGAGCTTACCATACATGCGCAAAGATGAAGCAGTATGGAAGTCCCAAACTTTGCTCTATGACTCCATGCACAATGAAGCTCAAAAAAGCTTTTTCTGGATGTCAGGTTGCTGGCAGAAAACTCCGGTTGAAAAACGTGCTTTTAACAGTGTTTTGTATTAGCGTTTATGAGCGTTTATGGGCGCTTTTAATAAAAATACACAGAGGACACTCCAAAAATCCCACAATGCATTCCAAACACCCACAATGCATTGAAACGCTGAACGCTAATTAACGCGCGTTTTTCTTTTTTTGGTGGTGAAAAACGGCACTTTGAACGCGAATTTCTGGCGTTCAGAAAAAAAACCCTTAAACTCCACTGCTCATTAAAGCTAAAAAACGTCCATGTGTGCATGGACACATAGGTTAACAGAGTGGAGTTAATGGGCTTTAAAAAAAAAAAACAAAAAAAAAAAAACGCCCAAACTCCAATAAATTGCAGTTTATGAGCTCCAGTGTGCATGGAGCCTATATGTGAAACAAGGGGAAATGTACATAAATTGTACAAGTAGATTTTCATTTTTCTCTGACTCCGAGACATAAACTCTGTAGCCTACAATAGATCAGTAGTCCCCAAACTGTGGCTTGCCTTTATCCAGCCCTTGGGGCACCATTCTTTACACCGACACTAACAGCGTGATACCATTCCTGATACTGACACGAATAATGGAACACTATCCCCTCCTTTGACACCAATGATTGGATACTATTTCTCCCACTAATTCTATTAACAGGGCATGGTTTCTCCCAATGATGGGGCACCAGTTCTCCCATTGATGGACATTACTTCTCCTACAGGTGCAATGTCATTTTTTTACTCCCATTGACCACCAAGCTGTGATATTATCTACTTATACTGGCCACAATCCAGCCCCCCTAAAGTCTGAAGGCCCATCAACTGGCTCTGTGTTTATAAAGTTGGGAGACCCTTGCTCTAGATGAAAACCACAATATCAAAGACTTCGTAAAACTATCACCCTCTGTCCTTTCAGTTTGTACCCCTGCCCCCCCTTCAAATTCAGCAAAACATCATGGTTACTTTTAAAGCACAATTCTATATTATTATATAATTGCAAGAGTCTCTAAATGTGAATCACAGCAAAGAACAGCCATAGCTACTGAGATTAGTTATTTATCTGCTCTCAAAGCATATCTGGCTAATGGTCATTCATTAGATTTCATCAGAAACTGTTGCACCATCATGTATTAACCCTCATCAGATACAGTTTCCTGTTTGCCATGCTCATAGGTTTCAATAACAGCTACCAACGAACATTACTAACCAGTTATTAGTGTGGCTTTTCATCTGTGCTATCGTATAACCAAGATATTACAGTAATTGCAAACACTGATCAGTGGCATGACATCAGCCATGTGTTCAAATAGAACATTCCTGCAATGTTCATATACTGAATTCTGAAAGGTGAAGAGAAGGTAGCACAGGAAATCCTCCATGGTCCAGGGGAGGGAGATTGGTATGGGGATTGGAAGGTGGTCTTAATAGCCCACATCAGTTATATATAATATAAAGAAGTGAGTGTACAGCTTGTATAACAGTGTAAATTTGCTGTCCCCTCAAAATAACTCAACACACAGCCATTAATGTCTAAACCGCTGGCAACAAAAGTGAGTACACCCCTAAGTGAAAATGTCTAAATTGGGCACAATTAGCCATTTTCCCTCTCCAGTGTCATGTGACTCATTAGTGTTACCAAGTCTCAGGTGTGAATGGGGAGCAGGTGTGTTAAATTTGGTGTTATCACTTTCACTTTCTTGTACTGGTTACTGGCAGTTCAACATGGCACCTCATGGCAAAGAACTCTGAGGATCCAAAAAAAATAAAAAAAATAAAATTGTTGCTCTACATAAAGATGGCCTAGGCTATAAGAATGCCAAGACCCTAAAACTGAGCTGCAGCACGGTGGCCAAGACCATACAGCGGTTTAACAGTACAGGTTCAACTCAGAACAGGCCTTGCCATGATCGACCAAAGAAGTTGAGTGCACATGCTCAACGTCATATCCAGAGGTGGTCTCTGGGAAATAGACGTATGAGTGCTGCCTGCATTGCTGCAGAGGTTGAAGGGGTGGGGGGGGGGGGGTCAGCCTGTCAGTGCTCAGACCATACGTCACACACACTACACCAAATTAGTCTGCATGGCTGTTTTCCCAGAAAAAAGCCACTTCTAAAGATGATGCACAAGAAAGCCCGCAAACAGTTTGCTGAAGACAAGCAGACTAAGGGCTTGGATTACTGGAACCATGTCCTGTGATCTGATAAGACCAAGATAAACGTATTTCATTCAGATGGTATCAAGCGTGTGTGGCGAAAACCAGGTGAGGAGTACAAAGACAAGTGTGCCTTGCCTACAGTCAAGCATGTAGGTGGGAGTGTCATGGCCTGGGGCTGCCGACACTGGGGAGCTACAGTTCATTGAGGGAACCATGAATGCCAACATGTACTGGGGCATACTGAAGCAGAGCATGATCCCCTCCCTTCGGAGACTGGGCCACAGGGCAGTATTCCAACTTAACGACTGCTCTCCTGCTCTCTAGCTTCCTTAGTTACCTCCTCTCATGCTCATTTTCAGGACTTTTCCAGAGCCTCTCCCATCCTCTGGAATTCCCCGCCCCGGTATATCTGATCAGCCCCTAACCTGTCCACCTTTAGGAGATCCCTGAAAACTCACTTATTCAGGGAAGCCTATCCCACACCCACCTAACAACCCCATGAAATCATTCCCCACATCTATTACCTTTTGTACCACCACCCCCTCCCTTTAGAATGTAAGCTCTACGAGAAGGGTCCTCCTGTCCCTACTGTATTGAACTGTCCCCCCTCTACATTGTAAAGCGCTGCGTAAACTGTTGGCGCTATATAAATCATGAATAATAATAATAATAATAATAATAATGACCCCAAACACACCTCTAAGATAACTACTGCCTTGATAAAGAAGTTGAGGGTAAAGGTGATGGACTGACCAAGCATGTCTCCAGACCTAAACCCTATTCAGCATCTGTGGGGCATCCTCAAAAAGGAAGGTGGAGGAGCTCAAGGTCTCTAACATCCAACAGCTCCATGATGTTGTCATGGAGGAGTGGAAGAGGACACCAGTGGCAACCTGTGAAGCTCTGGTGAAATCCATGCCCAAGAGGGTTAAAGCAGAGCTGGAAAAAAAAAAAAAAAATAGTACCACACAAAATATTGATACTGGACATTTTCACTTAGGGGTGTACTCCCTTTTGTTGCCAGCGGTTTAGACATTAAGGACTGTGTGTTGAGTTATTTTGAGGGGACAGCAAATTTTCACTGTTATACAAGCTGTACACTCACTACTTTACATTGTAGCAAAATGTCATTTCTTTAGTGTTGTCACATCAAAAGATATAATAAAATATTTCCAAAAATGTGAGGGGAGTACTCACACGTCTGTGTGTGTATGCATGTATGTATATCGCCTACGGGGGGCGGCGTCGGCAGTAAAACGCCGCTATTAGCGGCGTTTTACCGTCGGTATGCGGCCGCTAGCGGCGCGGTTTTACCCCCCGCTAGCGGCCGAGAAAAGGTTAAATACCACCGCAAAGCGCCGTTCCGAAGATGCTGCTGGCAGGACTTTTTTTACCGTCCTGCCAGCGCATCGCTCCAGTGTGCAAGCCCTCAGGGCTTGCACACTGGAATGAAAGCAGCGGCACTTTCTGGGCGGTTTGCAGGCGCTATTATTAGCGCAATAGCGCCTGCAAACCGCCCCAGTGTGCAAGGGCTCTTAGTGCAGACCTGCACAGATACATATCCTTTTGCTCCCTTGCCACTGTCTTCAGCTACCAGAAGTGAAAGGAAAGCCATGTGTAAGGCTGCTTTCACACTGGAGCGGTAGGGGGGCGTCGGCGGTAAAACAGCGCTATTTTTAGTGCTTTTTTACCGCGGTATTCGGCCACTAGCGGTGCGGTTTTAACCCCCCGCTGGCGGCCGAAAAAGGGTTAAAACCACTCGTACAGCGCGGTTATAGCCGCGGTATAGCCGCGCTGTCCCATTAATTTAAATGGGCAGGAGCGGTGAAGGAGCGGTGAACACACCGCTCCTTCACCGCTCCAAAGATGCGGCTTGCAGGAGATTTTTTCTTCTCCTGCCAGAGCACCGCATCAGTGTGAAAGCCCTCGGGAATGGAAGGATGGAAGAGCATTACATAGAAGGTTCTGCATTGGAGAGGGCAGTGTAAACCTTGTCATACAGTACAGCACATTAGTTAAATGCATGTTTTCTTGTGTGTTGGGGGGAGGAGTACATTTTTAATGCTGCTATTTACAGGGGAAGATGTTTTTACTTGAACAAGCACAAAAAACACTTGAGGTAGATCAAATGCAAATGTTTTCAACCAAAAGATAGATTATTACTATAAATAGTAAAAGCAGGAGGTCTTACCAAATTCAGAGGGCGAAGGGTAGAGGTCTGGAGCAGAAGAAGAAAGAGGTCCGCATACATTGTCTTGTTCTTTCGTACCGGTTTTGATGGTCACCAGGCCAAGCTCAGAGCAGTTGGTATGGGTCTTACATCTCATCGTACTAGAAGGCACATCAGAATAGGTACCATAGGAGCACATCCTACATTTGACATTTTCAGTTTCACTTCCTTTCTTCTTGACACCCCATCCTACCGGGCACATAGTGTGGTTGGCACAAGAACCATTCATGAGGTATGTGCCAGGTGGGCATGAGCATTCTCCATTAGTCAAGGCAGAACACACAGTTTTTGTGACCATAGGTGGCTCACATGGTGGACTGCAAGGGTGACACCGTTCATTCCCATTTTCATGTTTGGTGAAGGTGCTATTGGGGCAAGGGCTACACTCCCGGAGGTCAGACTCAGTACAGTGCTTGGACATATAGGTGCCTGCTGGGCATTTGTCACAGGATAAGATTTTTGTAGGTCCAAGATTGGTGTTGTTATATTTTCCAGACAGCTGAAATATTGTCTTCTTGTTAGACAACTGCACCGACTCAGCTCTCACCAATTCAAGATGACACAGCAGAATCTGAAAGAAGAGAAACATTATCTTTAAATTTCCACCATACTGAGAAGTCCCATTAATGAAAGACGATTGCTTGCTATGGATTGTATCGGAGCAGCTTGGTAAATTTGAAAGGTCTCACGTACACGCAGGGGGCTACATGTTCAGAGAAACTCAATTAAGACTACCAAAGCATCATCCACTCGTAAAGTCGAACGCCAAGGAAAACAGAACCTCCAACTGTTGTACACATTGTGGAATATATACATGGGAAAATATTTACCTGCCAAAAGGATTTGCAAGGGTTTATGCAGATGGACGCCAGTTTCTTGTATTTGACATGCATTTAATGCACATATTCAAAAGGTGGTGGAGTAGGGTTGGGGGGGGGGCGACTCCCAACTGGTGTGCCCCAAAAGCTTGCCAGTGTCCAATCACCTAAAAAAGGTACCAGCCTATAACCCAGGGTCTGAATACTCAGCCTGTGTCCTGCACCATACAATTAAGATATTACCATTTGCCTCAATGGTGCCATGTGGATGAAAGTTCTGAGGCTACAATTGACCTAATTTGTAGGTTTAGATACAGGAGGTCCTCTTAAGGTCCAGGTGCACTGCAGGCAAAGCAGGTCAAATGCAGACATGCTATCCCTGAAGGAGCGATTTGACTCTGAAGCACGTCGGATACCCATTTGTGATCTCTGCATGTATAAAATGAAAAATAAGCATATGTACACTATTTTGTGACTTTGTTATCACTTTATTATGTGAAACTTTTAATATTACTTATACACCATTTATGGAATCAAAATAAAAATGTATACATTTTAAGATAATATCACTTTTTGAGCATTTAAAGTCCCATTTAATGGGGGAATTTAACCCTTGGTAGGAATGCAGACATTTGAAGCATTCTGCATTTGAAATTTGATCTAAAAGCAAAAACCAGCATTTGCCTTTGACAACACGAGTGCACACAAATCCTATTTTTGTTTAGCCGTCTTGTGTTCTAGACATTCCTGCCAGACCGCACAGCCAGGTCCTTGACCTGCACTGCAGCAGCTCAGTCTGGTCGAGAAAACACACAGCCTGCTGACTGGACAGTGAATGAGCAGTACATATTGATCTACTCTGCCCTCTCCTTCGGTCAGCATATTCCAAATCAATATATGAAATTACAGCAGAGTCTAAACGGCAACTAGAGCTGTCCTTCCTTCCTGTCTGAATTCTGCTATGCAGGGGATTACAAGAGGCTTATATCAATACAAAGTCAGGTACAACAGTTGCATTTAAAACTATAGTAAATGAACACATAACTGCATGATTGCTGATTTTATTTAGTATCTGGAGTTCAGCAGTAGGTACTGGCCCATACTTGGAACAGGGCTTTCAGGTGAAAGTAGCAGTTATAGAACAAACCGAGAAAAATGCAAATAGAAGCACCTAGCTAAAGAAAAAAGGCTTTAGTATTAGCTATACACTGGCTCACACTTGGCATACAACGCTAAGGTCTGAGCAAACATGAGATCACTGCCACCCAAGCCAGCCAGTTTTAGCACCAACAGACACTTTCAGCCCCAAAAGAAAAAACTATGAAAGTCTTGTATAACTGATATGGTTGTCCTGGGATACACTTGCACCCCTCTTTCGTCTGTTCATTTACAAGGAGCATTTCCCCCAATCGAATTGATATTTCAGAAGTAATTACTGGTCACTCTGAATTTTTTTAAAACTGTGAATGATGAAGACAGTTTGAAAAATTACAAAGAACATACTAAGGATGCAAATATATGGATTGTCACTGGTGCTAGAGTGCTCACTGATGGCATGTGCTACCAATAATACCAGTAGCATCAATGTCACCATATGACCAAAAGCTTGCAGACATGCTTGTAAAATCGTATTAGACCAATCATTCCTAAAGCATAGGCATCAACATGAAATTGGCGTTCCGTGGCTACAATAGACTTCATTCTTCTTTAAAAAGGCTTTATGCAAGATTTTGGGGTATATTTGCTGAAATTTGTGCTCATTCGGACAAAAGAGCATTTGTGAGGTCAGGTACTAATAGAAGACCTGACACACAACTGACATTCCAATTCATCCCAATAGGTGTTCAGTAGGGTTGAGATGAGGTTCTGTGCAGAACACTCAAGTTCCTCCACCTCAAACTCATCAAACCAAGCCTTGATGGAGCTGGCTTTGTGCACAGTCAAGCTGGAAACAATAAGAATCTTCCAAATGGCACACAATTATCTAAAAGCCCCCATAAATGGTTTGACTTCTGTAGAATTCAGCCGAAATGCAAGCTGTGGGTGCCCTGCAAGCCTACCCAGCTTAACTTAACTAACTTGACTAAGCCAGGTGGAAAACTACTGGCAAAAAAGTGACTTCATACTACCCGATGCAGACGCTATTCGGCAACACCACAGGTTACTGTGACTGCCAAAATACAATAGCCAGCAGTGGAAATTTCTCCATCCGCATTGTTAACACCGATGGGAAATCATGTGATTTGCTCTTGTTCAGCCCATAAGCTAAATGAAAGAAAACTGAGATGTCTATGGCCAGCCTAAAATGCCTTTGAATGCTGTACTATAAACAGCAGCTTTCACTTGACACCTGAACTTATAATTTGAAGGGGTGTCCATATACTTTTGGCCATAATGTACAGGGTTTGGACAAAAAAATGGAAGGTGAGAAAGCAATGTCATGTTTTGCGTTGTAAGCGGAAGCGATGTACCATTCTTTGGCTTCCGTTGTGTGATGAGACACCTAGCTAACAGGTGGGAAGCTTCACTTTCATCTTTCACTGCATGCGCTGCTAGTAATACCGAGTCATGTCAGAGCTTACGGAGGAGTTTTAAAGAGGGCAATATTGTTGGTGCCCGCTTAGCTGGTAACGCTGTGACTGAAGTTGCCAATTAATTTTCAGTGTTGCGAGGTACAGTATCAAAGGTTATGACAGCATACAGTTTCTGGTAAAACTTGGTTTGATAAGCATAACCGTGGTCAACTTACTGAAAGACAAAAAAGCCATTGCGCAGGATTGTGACCCGGATTTGTGCATAAAGAGTGGCATCAGATTCCATTATCCTCCATTCAAGACTAATGCCGCGTACACATGACCGGACTTTACGGCAGACTTTGCCCGGCGGACTGACGGACTTTCTGAATGAACGGACTTGCCTACACACAATCAAAGTCCGTCGAATTCATACGTGATGACGTACGCTCGGACTAAAATAAGGAAGTTCATAGCCAGTAGCCAATAGCTGCCCTAGCGTGGCTTTTTGTCCGTCGAACTAGCATACAGACGAGCAGACTTTTCGAAACATGTTTCAAATCTAAGTCCATCCAACTTTTGAGAAAACAAAGTCTGCTGGAGCCCACACACGATCGAATTGTCCGACGAAATCCCGTCCGCCGAGCAAAGTCTGCCGTAAAGTCCGCTCATGTGTACGTGGCATTAGATTTGTCAATTCTAGTGGTGCAACGGATCATCCATGATCCGTACGGATCAACCTCTGCGGATCGGGACACCCGCGATCCGCGGAGCGCTCTGTGGCCTCGGCCATAGGAAAGGCCGCGGCTTCGGCCTAGCTCCGGAGCGGCAGCCATCTTGGTAAAATGAATAACAATTTATGGTCAATTTATGGTGGGATACCAATACTTTTGAGAGGTACTTAAGGGAGAATATAACTCCTAGGCGTTTGAGATGGGAGTTACCACCAAATGACGGATTAACTGATAGAGAAGCTACAGAGGAGTGGTTTGAATTCTTTAATAGTAGAAGTTTAGACTGTGTAAGACTGGTACTCAAAAGAAAACAAAGGAAAACCCAACTAGTAGAAACTCAAATTGAAGAAATAAGAAACAAGTTGGAACCATACAAAGAATCTGCAGACTTTAAGAAGCTGGCCTTACAACTGAATAAAGATTTAATCGCCAAGGATTTAGAGGTACAGCAAAGAAAGATGAAGAAATACTTACGGGACATTACTGATTATAAAGCAGGCCGTGTCTTCAAGTGGCAAATCAAATTAGAACCAACGCAACCCACCTCAACACCCTCTACACCTGAAAGAGAAGTGAGGATAGAGGACCCCACGGGTTCACACCCACCTGATGGATTGAGGTGGGAAAGGAACAATGAGCAATATCCAGCACCTAGACCCCCTTACGATCAACAGTATGCGGGTCAGATGAATACTCCAAGATCCCAGCATGATCCACGGGATGGAGCCCAATATATGCCACCAAAGCCTCATTACGATCAAAGAGGTACAGGCCATTATGTGCAACACACCCCCAAAAGGGGTTGGAAAAAAGGTTTTAAAAAGCCCTTCAGGAAACCATATAACAATGGGCATCACAATCAGAGGGATGACAGGAGTTATCCTCAACATTATGATTATTCAGCACGTTATGACAGGAGTCCTATACCTACATACAATCGGTTTGACCCTATCAGAAATCACCATGTTGACTATCGTGAAGAACAGAACTACTATAGCCAAAGAGAAAGGGATACTCAAAGACCTTTTTTAGACAGGGAGAGGAGGGACCCTTCCCCCAGAAAATATCCCCAAGAGCCCTATCGGTCTCCCAGAAGAAGACAGGAGGGAGACAGGGCAAGACACAGTCCAGACAAAAGAGAGGATGCAGAGCGGGGAAGAGAGTCCAAACGCAAAAGAGAGCAGTGGGAGAAGGAGTAGTCAATTTAAGTGGGATAGAAATTACTGCACAAGAACTAGCAGTACTAGACAAAGGACTTAAACATGCTCCAGTTAGAAATTTGAATAAATTTAAAACATACATAGGAATCCAGAAGTATATTAGGAAGATTAACATCAAGAAATATCTTGTTGGCAACCCCCCTAAATATACAAGTGAAGAGAGACGAGATCAAGAAGCACCTCAGTATAGTACACTGCGCAACAATTCCATTTTTAACCCTCAGGTTTTAAACAATCAACATGTTGAAGTTTTTAAGAAATTGGTTCTACAAGATTTGGAAATGCTGAAACCCAAGCGAGTATCTGATCCGATACATATAAAGGAAGGAATCAAAAAGCTGACTGAAAGGCAAGATATTGTGATACGCCCAGCCAAAAAGGGAGGAGCAGTAGTTATACAATCGAAGGAACAATACTTAAAAGAATTGGATCGGCAACTACAGGATGAGGAGACTTATATTAAATTGCCAAATAACCCTACGAGAATTTTTAAGAAACAATTGCAATCAGTAGTAGATTTAGGCCTCAAGAAAGAGATATTGAATGCTAAAGAATCTAAATATTTGGTACCAGAATCATGCAGGATACCAATAATATATACTATTCCGAAGATTCACAAAAATCGAGAAGAACCACCAGGCAGACCGATTGTAAACGGTATTGAGTCACTTACTTCCAGAATGGGGGAATATATCGATCATTTTATTCAACCTGCGGTTCAGAAAACAAAGGCATATATAAAGGATACCAAACACACTCTACAATTATTAGATACGGTATCAGTTTTAGAGGGTAGGACCTTACTTGCCACTGCAGATGTGTCCTCGTTGTGTCCCCACCATTGTTCAGCATCATGAAGCATGCACAGCAACGAAATGGCTTCTAAGGACGTTTAGTACATTGGCATGCAAACAAAGGAAATTTTTAATAAAATGTCTTGATTTCTGTTTAAAACACAACTATTTTTGGCATCATCATCTCTATTATAGACAAATTACCGGTATAGCCATGGGGGCTAAATTTGCCCCCAGCATAGCTAATGCTTTTATGGCATATTGGGAAGAGGAAGCAGTTTATAAAAATATGCCGGCAGAGTTGACCCTATATGGAAGGTATATAGACGACATTTTGATCGTCTGGAATGGAAGCAAGGATACATTAGAAATATTTTTAGAAGGACTCAATAAAAATGAAAAGAGGATCGATCTTGTATGGAGAATAGACGATAAATCGATCAACTTTCTGGATCTCAATATCTCTCTACAGAAAGATAGAGTTATCACCAAGACCCACTTCAAAAGTGTAGACACTAATAGCTATTTGTCCGTTAACAGTTGTCATTTTAAACCTTGGTTGTACAACATTCCCTAGGGACAACTGGTCAGGATTAGACGCAATTGCACGTACGAAGAAGATTTTGGAATGCAAGCTGAGATGATTGGTAAACGTTTTAAAGAAAAGGGTTATGACAGCACATGGATAGATGACCAGATACAACAGGTCAAGGAAATGGATAGAACTGTAATGTTACGAGACAATTTGAAAAAGAAGTCATATCAAAATGAAGCACCATGTCTCATATTGGACTATAATGTGCAACATAAGGAGGTGGCTAAACTTATTAAACGACACTGGCATATATTGAAAAATGATAGGGATTTAAAGGATATTTTGCCAGAGACGCCTAACATCGTATACAAAAGAGCCCCTACCTTGAGAGATATGGTTGTTAAATCCGTAGTTGAACCTCCCCTAAAGAACAGTTTTACATTTTTTTCTGGAAAAGGTTTCTACCCTTGTAGGAATTGTTACGCTTGTAGACTCACTAAAAAATTTCAACGCAAGAGATCAGAATTTACAGCAACCACTACTGGTCAGACCTATCAGATCAGGGACTTCATAGGGTGTCATACTGAAGGTGTAGTGTACTGCCTACAATGTAGCTGTAATTTACAGTATATAGGCAGGACCAAAAGAGCACTTAAAGTTAGGGTGAAAGAGCATGTACAGAACATTCTGAAGGGGTTCCCTAAGCATAATGTCTCAAAACATTTTGATATAGTACACAATAGAGATCCATCCCAGTTACAGTTCTGGGGTATAGAGAAGTACAATGCATCATGGAGAGGCAGCCATAAGATCAGAACGATAAGTCAGAAAGAGTCCAAATGGATACACACAATGAAGAGTTTAGTGCCGGGAGGCCTTAATGTAGAATTTGACCTTAATTGTTTTCTGAGTAATTTTTAAGCTATGTATTTTTATGTATGTTATTATTGGTCTGGGGTGCGGCTCTTGCCTGATTTCCGATGTGCAGCAACCACCCACATTTTATCCCCCATCTACTCGTTTATTTCAGGTAGTCATAAGTAGGGCATGATTTAATCTAGTTTTAATAAGTTTTACAATCAATTTTAACTACTATGGAATTTTCTGTTTGGCATGTAATTGGGTTTTAGGGATCCACTTTATAGTGCATTATTGTATCATTTTAATATTCTTTTTCGCTTATTTGTTTTACTTTTTTAAATTTTTTTATTTTTATTTTTATTTTTTTTGTTTATTTATTATTTTTTTCATTTTTTTCCATTTTTTATTTTTATTTTATTTTTATTTTTTTTCATTTTTTATTTTTATTTTTATTTTTTTTATTTCTACTTCAATTTAATTAAGGAGAGGTTTTAAATATAGATTTTATTGCTCTTTGTAGATATACACTTCTCTGGCCGTATAGATATGTTTTAGCCTTGTCTTTCTCTCTTCGCTGCACGGAAGAGGTTATTTTTCTAGATAAGGGGACAAGAGTTATAGAGTAGCCAGATTCCTTTGTTCCGTCCACTCAGCATTCAACCTCTTTAGAAGTGTCAGCAGAGGAGTACTAATTCGAACAATGGCCGCTGTACACACACCAAATTGGCTATAAGAAAATGGCCGCCGTTACCAAATGGAGCGGACCACAACAAAATGGCCGCTAATTGATTTCCGGTTTTATATGATATAAACACAATCGCCACAACCAATCAGCATCCCCTGATGAAGTCACGTGATGACGTAACGCGTAGGGAGTGGTCTTAGGTTGACAGTGCACCGGAAGTGACGTAAGAGTGGCGTTCGGACGCCTCGTGTGATGATTCTTGCCTGTTTTTAACTTTTATATTGTAAGAGTCCAGGATTACTTTTGAAATAAACCTTATTTGGATTTTACGTACTACACTATCTGGAATTTCTTCTCCCCCCACCTCTACCCACCCTCTCTCGTTCCCTTGTTCCCCCCGCCCTTTCCTCCCCCCCCCCCCCCCCCCCGAGCGGAGGTGACCGGTTCGGATGAGGACTTGGATGGGATGTCTATTGGAGGTCGTTTTGTGAGTGATGTAGAGGTCCCTCTAGTGGTGGATATTTGATTATACAACAGGATCATCGCCTTCCTTATGGGCCTAGAGTGACACTTGGCCGTGCATATAGTGGAACAAAGGGCCCCCTGGTGGCTGAAGTGGTAACTACACAACGGATCCCTGTTCATTATATGCCTGATTTTCAAGTTATGAAGGTGAGGGTTTTGTGAGCTCATTCCTGGATTCATACCTCTCCATGACCACTGTCTGTTTGGACCTTCCTGGCATTTTTTTGCACAGACACTTTTTTATGCACTTTGCTCTATTTATTATTATTTTTTATTTTTAAGAGACGATTATTATTCTTCGTGTTTTTGGATTCATCCATTTAATTTACACATTTTTTACCTTTAGAGGATTATCATCTGTTCACCTTTAGACACTGTAAGGTTATTTATATGTTTGGTTTTATTTAAGTTTTTGCTGTAGCGCGGGATCATTTTTAGCCTTCGTTTCGAGCCATCTTGGTACACCCGGCGGCCGGAGCGATCACTTGTAACAAACCGGCGTCATGTCATGACGCCGGTTTCTCTCTCCCCCCTGCCAAAACTCTGCAATGCCCTGGCAATACTCTGCAATGCCCTGGCAATACTCTGCAATGCCCTGGCAATACTCTGCAATGCCCTGGCAATACTCTGCAATGCCCTGGCAATACTCTGCAATGCCCTGGCAATACTCTGCAATGCCCTGGCAATACTGCCGCCAATACCCTGCTAATATATTATTACAGTGGGGGAGATTGTGGATATTACAGTGGGGGAGATTTTTTTTTGTTGATCCGAAAATGATCCGAACCATGACTCCTGATCCGAGGAACGATCCGAACCGTGAGTTTTTTGATCCGTTGCACCCCTAGTCAATTCCCAAGAGAATTCAGGTTGTCTTTGATACCAATGGTGGTCCAACACCATATTTGGTAACAATTTTGTTCTTTTACCATACTTGTTTCCATAATTTTGTCCAATCCCTGTAGGTGTGATGGTCAGGCGTTTACAATCTTTTGGAGGTTTGCTGCAAGTTCTAACATCCTCTCCTGTATGCCTGCACTGATAGGTCATTATTACAATGAACATACCTTTTGACAAAACAATGACGGCTACACAGAAGGCTATGTAGGATCAAATGTGGTCTCCAGCTGCCATTTGAGCATCACTGCTATAGACGATGTTCTCTAGCTTATTAAACAAAGGTCACAGTGCTCTGTTACAACGCAATCTGATCTGCTGTAAATAGACTTGCAGGTCATCTATTTTCTTTGGTCAGGCCTTTTGTTATTTGCAGAAACTAGTGACGATGTCATTGTCTGACTCCCAGTGAGCAGTATGAATGAGTAACTAGATGAATTCCTGCCTAATGACTGTACACTATGGAGAAATCCCTTTCTACTTTCACCTAACACGTTCCTGACTTGTTATAGATTACACGACTTTCCCGGAATGTGAGGAGCTAATGACATTGCTATCTTACAGGAAGTGTGCACATCAGGAAGCTGAACTCCCCAACCGACTGCTCGGTGACCAGGAACATTCCGTGACTGTAAATGATTGGTCACATACTGTGTTTCCCCGAAAATAAGACCAGGTCTTATATTATTTTTGGTTACAAAAAACCACTAGGGCTTATTTTCAGGAGATATCTTATTTATTTACTGTATGTACAAAAAAAAAAAAAAAAAGTTCCTCCCCCTGTCAGTTTAGGAGTCAGCATTGTGAAATTCTGTAATCCCAAAAATAAACCTTAAAAGCGGAGTTCCAACCATAAAATCAACTTTTAAATCAACAGCATTATGCATCAGAAAAACATTTGGAATTTATTTATTTTTTTACTCACGCCTTCAGCACTGTTGCTATGGGGTCCTTTGTATTCTGCCACTTCCTCGCCACGGTGCCTGATGTCCTTTCCCTTGGCGCCTGTACTCGCTAATGCTCCTGGGAGATGCTTGTCATCATTTCCCAGGAGTCAGTGGGCAGCGCCGAGGGCTTAGTTGCCATCCCAATGGGGCGGGCACTCCCGTGCGCAAGAACGGGCGATCCATGCTGGTCGCTCAGCTGCACCTGATCCCGGAAGATCGTGCTTGTGGGCTTCACATGCCCATAAGCACTATGGAAATTGCCAGGAAAGAGGAATACAAGATCTATTCATCTATGAAATCGGCAAATCGAATGGCGATTTAGCACAGAAACGTGAGCGCCCAGCGGCACTGTGAACAAGGTATTTTCCACAATGAGACACACTGCATATTATAAACGGTAACCTTTTTACAGACCGGAATACAAGATTTTACAAGGACTCAAACTAGGGCTCATTTTCGTGGGAAGGGCTTATTTTGTAACCATCCCAGAAACTCACGCTAGGTCTTATTTTCGGGGAAACAGGGTAGTACTCTAAAGCAAAGTCTGTAATAAATATAAAGGATTTGTACTGTAAAGTATACCCAAATCTAAAATCATGCATTTTCATTTTGACTAGAGTAGTTAAATATCCCTATAATTTTTGTGTCATATGTGTCCCATTATGACAACGCACACTGCTGATACCCCTTGGGACTTTAAGGGCAGTAACCAAACATCTTTAAAAGAATATAATTTTGTGTGTACATGGTTAAAAATAATTGACATGGGATATCCTAAAATATGCAGTTTCAGTACGATACATTCACTATACAATATACATCAATCCTTATAAAAGATTATTGATCATGGGTTTAGAACCATTTCTCATACAATATCCAGGTGAAAGTGCTGACGGGTTAGGATAAGAAATTTTTTAGAACTTCTTCAGGGGGCATGGTCTGATATCATAATCCACATAAATAATGAATCAACATGACCGGAACCCTTAAAAAGACAGACATTTTCTCTGGGCAACCAGGCGCCAAAGTGGACCAGAATACCCAACCAACAACCCTCAAGGAGTCAAGCAGACCCAAAATGCTAATGGGGGGGCTGGCGGAGGACAAAAAAGGGCCACAATTCCCATGCAAACAAATACAGAAGACAGGAACAGTGAAGGTACCAGGTAGGTAAACCTCTATGTTGAAAGGATTTATTCATCTTGGAAATCCCCCAATATACATTTGTCCAAAAGTGTCTGTATGTGCTCAGGTAGTGTGAATCCCAAGGAGAGAGAGGGATACCCAATGGCAGTGGCGGCCCGTCCATTAGGGGGCGCCTGGGTACCACCCTCTCTCCACTCCATCCCCATATATGTAATGGATAGATTCATGGATTGCATGAATCTATCCATGGCCGCCGCGGCCACCCCCTATGAATGCGTCCAGCCCCTTTCAGGGCACCGGGTGCATGAATTACAGCGGCTGGGTTTGTTTTTGAAGCACCCGATTAGAGCCAGAGGCTCTAATAGGCTTCAAAATAGAAGACTCATGATTGGCCGTCGGGGAGGAGGGAGGAAACGGAAGCTGCCACCGTGGTGATGACTCAGAGAAAGGGAGGCCGCCGGTGATGGGGTAGAGTGGCGACCGACCAATAGAGGGGGGGGGGTTATGACATACTGTTTGCGCACCCCCCCCCCCAAAAAAAACAATAAACTGGCCACCACCGCCCAGGGGGTATCAGTAGTGTGCTTCATCAGTTTAGGGATGTGGCAGTGCCATGCTCTTTCAGGGAGTTCTTTTTTCAGATGTGTCTCATTATGAAGGAGATTACCCTTCACTGCCTGCCCTATAGGTTCAACAGGAAGTGAGAGGACATCTTTCCAAAGTAAGGCCCCTTTCACACATACGGACCATTCGTTTCATCAGTTCAGTCACTTTTTTTTTCAAAGAAAAATGTGTGAAGTTTACGGATGTAAATGGATGGTCATCTATTACCTCAGATTTTTTTGAATGATATGCATTGTTGACCATTTCTCATCAATAGCTGGATGAAAAACGGACAAATGGTCCGCATTTCCACTTTGTTCCTGTTGTGGTGACAAAATTTCCCTTAAAGCGTGCGTTACCCCAACACTTCATATTCCTGATATGTGTCTGCTGTACCATATACTTGTAAGAGAAAGTTCTCTTTGTATTGCTTCCTTTGTGTGGAATCCCTGGTATTCCTGCCAGTCCCTCTGCTTTCCTTGGCAAACTTAGTGTGCTAATGCTTCTCCTCTCCCCAGGTCTTATACAGCTGAGAACAGAGGGAATGTGATCATTTTTGAAAAAGGGTATTTATAATGTTTTTCCTTTCATTTCTATTTAAACTGAATGTGTTGTTTTACAAGGTGATCGTTTACTATCATCTTGTAATTTTATTTTGGGTGATATTGTTGATCAGAACAAAACAGACAATAAAAATGTGCCAGTGGTTCTAAACCCCTCACCACTTTATCAAAAAAAAAAAAATTAAAAAAAAAAAAAAAAAAAAAAAACACACACACACAAGTTTGGAATGTTTTGTGCAGTTTTCAATTTACACAATGTCGATTTAAAAAAAAAAAAAAAAAAAAGAATTTGCCAATACATTGTAGAATAGACTCATGATTCTGAAGATGCAATGTTTGCTCGCCTTTCAGCTAGGCATAAGAATACTAAGCACTGCCTGTATGCAAGTACACATAAACACACTATATTTAGTGCATGAGAAGGAATTACCATTGCTCTTTCAAGTATGCAGTGTACAGCTAAACCAACACTTGGCTTTGGTAACCTGGTCAGTCGCTAACCTGGAACAAAGAAGCAGCTAATGAAGTCTGAAAAGTTCAACTCTCACACCTCATGCTTGTTCCAGGCCAGCAACTCACTAGGTCGTGAAATCAAAAATCAGAATGACATGCTTGAGTTGCTGTTCAAAAATCAGAATTGCACCTTTAAGAACCCAATCAACAAAACGACATCTCCATTTTTTCCTGTCCTCGTTAGAAAGTGGAAACTATTCCATGACCCTCCTACTACAACTGCTGATTGAAGGGGGTTCCCTCATGCTGAACCCCTGATCAGCTGTCCTGAAAGCGCTGCCAAATTATCACAGAGCTTCTCAGCTGTCTTAATCGCAGTGCAGCCTAGTCTTGGAAATCCATTGCTAAATCAACAAGTTTCTAAGGCTGTGCTGGCACATCTAGCCGTTTCCACATTCATAGACAATGGATTTCCTAAGCTGGGATTCATCGTGCCAAGAAACCAATACAGCTGTCTAAGCCTTGGTTGTCATGAAGAAGCTTGGCAGTTCTGCTAAAACAGCTGATTGGCAGGAGTGTTGAGCAAGGAGCCCTCCTAATCAGTAGCAAATTGGCATATGACACATCCTGGAAGTCTTATATAGTGACACATTCACTTATTAGAAATATGCACTTTATTTTTTTAAGCCACTATTTAGGCAAAAAGGAACCTCAGAAGCACCCCAGAAACATATACACCATATTGCTAAAATGTAGCCACCCATTCAAATGGACTTCAAGTGTTTCTAGCGAAGGACAATGTTAATACTTCAGAAAACAAAAACATTTTACAAAAATTGTGTACAGTACTTCCAACTTTGTGTTGGAAACGCTGTTTTCAGTTCAAACATGACTGTGCCTTTGTGTACAAAGCCAACTCCATCAAGACATGGTTTGAAGAGTCTGGTGTGGAGGAACTCAAGTGGCCTCAACTGAACCCTGACCTCAGCACAACTGAAGACCTTTAGGATGGGTTTGAGACACGGATTGTGTAGGGTTTTCTCATTTGACCTCACAAATAGACACGATTCCCCACAGAAAACTCCAAAACCTTGTGGAAAGCTTTCCAATAAGCTAGACAGTTATTAAAGCTATAAGGCACGGCAATTCCATATTGACCCAAGCTTATATTACCCCGTTTCCCCAAAAATAAGACCTAGCGTGATTGTCGGTGATGGCTGCATTATAAGCCCTACCATCCAAATTATCCCTAGTTAAAGTCCTTGTAGGTCTTATTTTCAGGGTAGGGCTTATTTTCGGGGAAACAGGGTAGGGCTTATTTGGGGGGTAGGTCTTATATTGCAGCCATCACTGACACTCACGCTAGGTATTATTTTCGGGGAAACAGGGTAGGTGCAATGCTCAGGTGTCCAGAGACACTTGTCCATATAGTATATAACTAGCAGTTTATTTATATTCCAATTATGATTCTTCAGAAAGATGCCAGGTTTTAAGACTTTGATGGCATAATTTAAATCAGAAAGAACAGATGGGACACAAACTGCAGAGAACTGAGGTAGTGGGAGGGAAACAAATGAACATAACCACAAATCTTCATGTTCTAGACCACATCCTGGAGGGGGGGGGGGGGGGGGGGGTCACTGTGAAAAATTTGCTTACATGAAACAGCAACGTGATCTGTTATAAATTGGAGTTTAAAAGAAGGAAATGAGAGTAGACTTATCTGACAAAACAGAAATTCAGTAGTGGGTGCCGACTTTAGTGGTGAACAGATGACAAATGCAAAGAGTCACAAGTCACAGATGTCTACTAGAAAATTCTGCTTTACACAAGACTTGCACAAATGGCCTATTCACCAGACAAAAACACCTTTCTATATCTTAATACTACGACCTTTGGTGAGGACAATATATTTACACTTTATTCAATGAAAGTATACTATATTTATTCTTGAATGCCCAGTCACCACACATATATACATCCACACTGGCCTGAGGTTGTGTGCTTCTAGCGAGCCCCCAGCAAACTGATCAAGCCTGTCAATGGCAGCTCTCAGTCAAAATGTCCAATCGGGAGCAAGGGGGGCTCACAATCATGTGACCAATGACTGGCTCTCACAGCAGACACCTGATAGAGAAGACATGCCCCCCTCCAGGGCATTAAAACCCACTTGAAGGGCCACTTGGAGAAGGAGTAAAGAGGTTAAAGTGACCAACATGAAAGCTACATCAAATAATGCCTTAATGCAGAGCTTAACTGTATCTGAGCACCACAATCCGAAAAGGCCATTTCATTTTTAAAATTCAAAGCAAACTCCACCATCCATCCATGTCTCCATGCTTTATTTGGTTGACTTTGAAAAACACCCTCCTAGCATTTCTACCTGCAGCCATCTTGAGTAAGGGCAGAAGATTCATGTAGGATTTACACGCTGGAATCCATCTTCCCTTAGCTTAGGTATGCAGGCAGGGGTGTGTGCTTAGCTGAGAAAGGCCCTCCTTCTGATTAAAGAAAAAAACCCATAAAGACTACAGGGATGTAGGACATCATTTTGGCCTAGGCCGTAAACCAGAAGCAAACTGAAGAAATGTAAAAAACTAAAAACTAAAAAAAACAAAAAAAAAAACAAAAACAAACCCAAAACTTTAAGTAAATATAATATACCTTCCTATCCATTTACTGAGGCTAGCAGCATAAGGATAAAAATAGTTAATATTGACTGAGTGTAAAGTTGTGCTTTAAAATAAGTCTAAAGCCAAAACTTATTTTCATTTTGAATAGAACAAGAAATGGTAAGAAAGTCGGTCAGTTTTCTACAGTCCGTCACATTGGAAAGATTTCCCTTAACTTTCTTTCCAGTAGAGAAACAGGAAGTGAGGAGATCTCTCTAAAGTGAGGGAAATCCTCGCTATTTCTGTTCTAATAACTCAAACCTTTGCATTATTCTTTACTTTCTGTCCTGGGGATCACAAATTGAGTGTCAACCCCGCAGCAGGGGCACACAGAATAAAAGCCTGACAGAAGTTCCAATCCCTCATAGCATTCTATTCACAACAAACAAAAAAATGACTTTAGATTTGTGTGAACATTACAATAATTCAAGATGTGTTTATTGTCCTTTAACACTATTCATGGGAATTAATGGGTGTTGTAAATTTCTATTCCTCCCACCGCTACCAAGGACGGGCCACTATTCCTCCCACCGCTACCAAGGACGGGCCACTATTCCTCCCACCGCTACCAAGGACGGGCCACTATTCCTCCCACCGCTACCAAGGACGGGCCACTATTCCTCCCACCGCTACCAAGGACGGGCCACTATTCCTCCCACCGCTACCAAGGACGGGCCACTATTTCTCCCACCGCTACCAAGGACGGGCCACTATTTCTCCCACCGCTACCAAGGACGGGCCACTATTCCTCCCACCGCTACCAAGGACGGGCCACTATTCCTCCCACCGCTACCAAGGACGGGCCACTATTCCTCCCACCGCTACCAAGGACGGGCCACTATTCCTCCCACCGCTACCAAGGACAGGTCACTATTCCTCCCACTGATGCCAATGATAGGGCACTATACCTCTTCTACTAACCACAAGCACCATGTAATTGTCTTACTCCCACCGACAACCACACCTGAGTTACCATTTAATCTTACTGACTCTGGGGCATTTTCTACTCTCACTGTCCATAGCACAGCACCCCCCTTAAGCCTGAAAGACCATAATCTGGCCCTTTGTTTATATATTTTGGAGGCCCTTGCAACAGAGCAATAGTCATTAAAAACAGATTTTCAATTGTTGAGTGAAAACCTAATTCTGATTGGCTTCCTTGAGTTAACATCCTGTACATGTTGTTCTACACAATTAAGTAGGGTATAGGACAGTGATAGTGAACCCTGGTACCCCTGATGTTTTGGAACTACATTTCCCATGATGCTCAACAACACTGCAGAGTGCATGAGCATCATGGGAAATGTAGTTCCAAAACATCTGGGGTGCCAAGGTTGGCCTGTCACTGGTATAGGGTCATCAAGGTAGAGGTGCTGGTGGTTTCTGACAGAGTAAACCATTACGGTAAGTCACAAGAACATCTGAAAAGGAAATCCTTGCATCATACACCAACTAGACTAGAGCAAGTTTCCTAAATAAAATTTAGATGAAAGGTCATCAGATTTTAGCACTCAATCATATTTTCAGCCTGACCACAGACATCTGCAGGAATCTTTCGAAAAACATGACTAATTTTACAGCAGCTGAGGAAATAGCACAGACTCACTGGGTGGATTTAGCAACATGTGAATTAAAATTGATACTAAAAGCCATTTTTTTAAAATTAAAAATATAAAAGATGTTACACTTATCTGCTCTGTGCAATAATATTGCATAGAGCGGTCGCTTACGTTTGCTAGAGCTGCACAATTCTGGCTAAAATGAGAATCACGATTTTTTTGCTTAGAAGATAGATCATGATTCTCTCAAATCTCGCGGCGTAGCATCATCTTTCACATTAAAACAAAAAAAATTGGGCTAACTTTAGAGCCCTTTCACACTGGGATGCTTTGCAGGCGCTACAGCGCTAAAAATAGCGCCAGCAAAGCACCCTGAAAGAGCCACTGCTGTCTATCCAGTGTGAAAGCCCGAGGGCTTTCACACTGGAGCGGTGCCCTGACAGGAGGCTCTAAAAATTCCTGCTGGCAGCATCGTTGGAGCGGTGAAGGAGCTGTGTGTATACCGCTCCTGCCCATTGAAATCAATGGGCTATATTGCCGGCAAAGCGCCGCTGCAGCAGCGCTTTGCGCGTGGTTTTAACTCTTTCTTGGCCGCTAGCGGGGGGTAAAAAAGCGGCGCTTTACCGCTGACACACCCACCACCCCAGTGTGAAAGGGGCCTTACTGTTTCTTTTTTTTTTATTCATTGGAGTTTTTTTTTTTTCCCAAAAAATTGCGTTTGAAAGACCGCTGGGCAAATACAGTGTGACATAAAATATTGCAGCAATTGACATTTTATTCCCTAGTGTCTCTGCTAAATTATATATAATGTTTGGGGGTTCCAAGTAATTTTCTAGCAAAAAAATATTGATTTTAACTTAAGAAACAAGTGTCAGAAAAAGATTTAGACTTGCATACCCCTTTTACACCGAGCCACCCCGGGCGTCAGCGGTAAAGCGGCGCTATTTTTAACACCGCTTTACAGTTGTTTCAGCGGTGCTATTCGGGTTGAAACCGCCCCGCTAGTGGCCGAAAAGGCGTTTTGCCGGCGGTATCGCAGCGCTGCCTTATTGATTTCAATGGGGAGCAGCGGTGGAGGAGCGGTGAGTTCACCGCGCCGAAGAAGCTGCTGCCAGGACTTTTTGGGATGTACTGCCAGCCAGCACACCGCTCCAGTGTGAAAGCCATGCAGGCGCCTGAAAAAAAAAAAAAAGCGCCTGAAAAACGCCGGCAGTGTGAAAGGGGTCTAAGTGGTTAAACTTCCTGCATTTACAAGTTGTTAAAAACTTGGCAGACTGCCTGGATTTTTTCTTTACACACAGAAGTGTATCCTTTTCATCTAAGGAAGAGTTAGTTACAATATTTCATGTTAAAAACTTGGCAGACTGCCCAGATGTTTTCTTTTGACAGCTGAGTGAGCAGATAAGTCTCTCCACTTGTTATATGAAAGAATCGGCAAACTCTTCAATAGAGATCGTCAGGGGGGTTGAATCGAGATCACAATTTTTTTAATGATTAATTGTGCAGCTCTACTTTGTATATCCCCCCACCGCTGCTCCTCTTTCATGCAGGGGCCTCCTGAGGGGCCTCCTCCTCAGCGCTGCGCAAACTGTTGGCGCTATATAAATCCTGTATAATAATAATAATAGTAATAATAATAATAATAATAATTCCCAAGCCAGGCTGTGTGCGTCCATAGACAGACAGCATGGTCCGGCCTCACCCTCTGATTGCCTATGGCTCTTGCTGCTGCCTTCTGTAAGACCAGGTGATCAGTGGAGCAGTGTTGCAGATGGCAAACCCAGCGTTTAACAAGAAAATGCTGCATTGGACTAACAGTTCAAACACACCTCAATAGGGCATGCTGCATCCAAATGCAGCCTCTGAACTGCCATGGTACTGCTCAATTAAAGTCAATGGGATTTTGCAAACCGATGTTCAAGGCTTGTTCCAAATGCATGTTAAAACACAGGAAAACAACCAAACATCTTTGAGGTCGCTTTGGGGCATATAAAACCCAATGGTGAGGGAAAAAGGAGGCTGAACTATTTGAATGAAATATTGTTCCAAAAGTATCTGCAACAAATAATGAAGCCTACCCTCGGACAACCTGTTTTCAACAAGTTCCTACCAGAAGATGGTTGTCATTTTAGTCACTTTGATGTATTGCATCACCTGAAAAAGAAACCTCCAGTACACCTAAACTCACATGATCCAGGTTTACTGAAAGTTTTTAACCTTTAAGTGTTTACTTGATCTTTCACAACGCCTTCTAGACTATTTGTTCCATGTGACTAGCAATTATCAGGCAAAAAACAAGAGATTTATTGTCAGCCATGGTTCAAAACAAACCCGACAAGCGCGCAGTTCTAGAATACCATTTAGGAGGAGGAATTAGGTCGTCTAGAAAATATTTTTTGTATTACTGCTGCCAAGAATTGGATCACTGCCCGTCTCCATAACCAAACTGAGAACAAGGGTTAGGGAAACAGCAATAAAAGAAAAAAAAAAAAAAAAAAGAAGAAGAGGTTATGCTTAAAGTGGTTGTAAACCCTCACATATACTTAGTGAAGTGACTGGCCTCAGATTATACACAGGGATGAAAAAACCTCCTACTTAAGTTGTACCTGTCTGTCTATCTACAGTCTTTCCCCTACATCCATTCAAAGTGCAGAATTCACAGAGAATCTCTCAGCTCTGGAAAGCAGGGGGTGGAGAACTAAAGTTACATCAGTGAGAGCTCTGAGAGCTGATTGGAGGGAAGGGACACACCCACCTCCACACAGCACACAGGAACAGAGCTGAGGCTGTCAATCTGCTGGAGGTCCCTCCCCTGTCACCATTTTTCTCTTGGTGTCAGGAAATTGTGTCAGAACTCGACTGGACCTGAGCTTGTTCTTACGGACGTCGAGAGGGGACGCGCCCCCCCCCCTCCGATGCTTCTCCAGACTCACCGCTGCCGTTGGTGATTCGGAGACCGGATCCGCCGGCCCCGGATGTTTACCGTAGAGATTTCCGGTGGATCAGATGGTTGCCGGAGTCTCTATGATCGTTCGGAGGTCGGGCGCGATGTTATGATGTCACGTCCGGCCTCCGCATTCAAACGGAGCTGCCCCAGCTGGGAAGCCAATCTCGTTTTTTTTTTCATTTGACTTCCCAGCCTAGAGGTGAGATGTGAGGTCTTATTGACCCCATATCTCACTGTAAAGAGGACCTGTCATGCTTATTCCTATTACAAGGGACATTTACATACCTTGTAATAGGAATAAAAGTGATAAATTTTTTTTCTTTTAAAGCGCCCCTGTACCCGTGTGCTCGCCCGCAGAAACAAACGCATACGCAAGTCCCACCTACATATGAAAACGGTGTTCAAACCACACGTGTGAGGTACCACTGCAAACGTTAGAGCGAGAGCAATAATTCTAGCCGTAGACCTCCTCTAACTCAAAACATGCAACTAGTAAATAAAATTGAAAGCATCGCCTATTGGGATTTTAGGTACTGAAGTTTGGCGCCATTCTACGAGCGTGTGCATTTTTGAAGCGTGACATGTTAGGTATCCATTTACTCAGCGTAAAATTCATCTTTCACATTTTGCAAAAAAATTGGGCTAACTTTACCGTTTTTTTTTTAAGCATGAAACTTTTTTTTCCCAAAAAAAGCGCGTTTGAAATAATTGCTGCACAAATATGCGAGATAAAATGTTGCAACTACCGCCATTGTATTCTCTAGGGTCTCGGCTAAAGAAGACATGTATATTGTGTTATGTTGTAATTTTCTAGAAAAAAAAAAATGATTTTTACATGTAGGAGAAAAATGTCAGAATTTAGTGGTTAACCTAAATTAGGCCAGTTTTTTTGTAGCTAGAATTCTTAGCTCTGCTGTGGTGAAGGAGTTAACCTCTATCACTAAGTAAACCACACTCATCCATTGAAAGGTATTGTGACCTGCTATGCTCATAAATAATGAAAGGTTCAGGACTTGCTCTAGATTCTGGAGGATATGCATGTTATTTAGTAAACAGCTTTCAGAGTTACTTTTCATTCTGTTCTCAGCCATAAGGACACTGCGAAGGACGGGTCATCTCCCCTCAAGGCAATAGATGGGGGATGAGAAGATCATGTACAGACAGATGGATGTGATAGGGAGATACAGAATGCTGACGATGGGTCAGTCAACGTCAATGAGAAATCTCTATTGTACAAGACAGAAGACCTTATACAACATATGTTGCACATCAGCTTAATGAGGGATTTTTTCTTAGTTTTTTTTTTATAATTTATTTAAGAAGGACGAACACGCGGAAATACAGAAACAGCCCCAATGGTAAGTATAAAAGGTAGAATTGGGCTCCCCCAAATATAGTCACTGGTACAGACATCGCATTATTGTAATAAGGGTCTTCTATCTGTAGGGAGTAGTGCCTATCCACATAGGATTAGGGAGGTTCTGCATCCCGCATGACCAATTTTCCACAGCAAACTCTGCTGTATTTTAACTAAGAAAAAAAAAAAAGTGGGAGAAGCGAGAACGAAAACCGCAGTGACCAAGGTCGTGACGACCCTGGAGATGTAGTATGTGAGTAGCATCTGAAGGAGAGAAGAAAAGTAGAGAAAGAAAGAAGAGGGGAAAAAAAAAAAAAAAGAAGAAGAGGGGAGAGAGGGGGTGAGAGGAAGGGGAAAAAAAAAGGGGGGGTATTGTCCCCTCCTTCCTTGGGGGCGTGGGGGGGTTTGGGCGGGTTGAGAAGATATATACCTCTGACCAGTCTCACCGTCACCATCCGAGGAACTTACAGATTCGCCGTACCACGGGGGAGCTAAGCCATCAGCTCCCCATATTCCTCAAGAGTAGACAAATTTGTGCCAATAAAACCATTTAGAGAATTGCTCATTGAGGCCTTTCCCCGCGGCCACCAAGTCCTCCATTGCTTTGATCTCTGTTACTTTTCTCAACCAGACGGCCACCGATGGGGGCTGTGTCTGCTTCCAGAGCAGGGGGATGCACATTTTTGCCGCTGTGAGCAGGAGAGGCAAAATTCATCTCCTGTTTACCTTGCTAGGAATCCCGTGGTGGTGTAGGAGGAAGAACTCAGGTGTTGCCAGCACCTCCCGGTCAGTGAATTTTTTCACTATGCATTTCTGTCCAAAAGGGCTGAAGGATGCGACAAGACCTTTTTCTTAGGTTTTAAAATTGATGTTTTATATGTCTACATAAACAAACTTTGTTTGCTCAGATCTTAAAGACCAAATCTAGGCAAAAAAAAAAAAAAAATCCCTTGCAGTGGGGCAGTGCCTGCGCTGCAAGGGTTAATTGCCCGTTTTGTCCAGGGAAGCCATTTTATTTACCTATTCCTCTGGCAGGCAGTGCTTCTCCATGATCCAGCAGTGGACTGTCCCTTAGCATTCTCATGTCCAGAGCAGGGCTATGGACCCTCTGTAAAGCTCTGTGTAACAAGTCAGCACTATAAAACAAGGAAAATAAAAAATAATACAATTGAAAATAAAATAAAAAATAAAAAAAGTATGTGAAGGGGAGGTTAATGGCTTCAAGCCTGTGAATGGGCAAAAACTGGTAGATTTTTTTTTTCAGTTATGAAAATTAATCAACCGTTTTTGCAGCAGAAAAAGAATAAAAAACTGATTTTGTTGGGCTGCTGGTTAGCGGATAACGCTTTAAAAAGGAGACAGGATGAGAAGTAAAAAAAAAAATAAAAAAAAAAAAAAAATGTGATTTTAGTGCATTTTCTCAACCACAAAGCACCATGGACTCAAACCCTTCTCCCGGGGCCTGTCTGAAGATTAAAGGATTTCAGTCACATTTTTCCTCAAATAGGTGTTAATGGAAGTCCAGTAGTCTCTACGGCCTAGTCTGTAAATCCGCAATATCAGAAAATCCCATCAACACATCTTCTGGAATCTAATTTGCAGCTCTAACTATTTGGCACACAGAGGCCAGGACAATTTAAGGTGTCCTCCACATAGGCTATAAGGAATAAGAACATCTGCACTGCAGTGTTCCTCCAGCTGAACAGGGACTACACGTACCAGCACCCGGCTTCTAATCCTTGTTCAAGGTTCAAAGCATGTGTAGCCAGAGCTCCAAAACTAGTATGAAAAAAAAAAAAGGACAGGAGGGTGAAATTTAATAAAAACTGGAGAGTGCAAAATCTGGTGCAGCTCTGCATAGAAACCAATCAGCTTGCACGTTTTATTGTCAAAACTTTATTTTTTTTTTTAACTTAAGCTGAAGCTGGAAGTGGATTGGCTACCCTGTACAGCTGCACCAGAGTCCGAGTGCTGCAGTTTTAGTGAATCTCCCCCAGAGTATACCAGCTTCGATCTGAGCCTTCTCGCCGGTACTTGTATGTTGTGATCGATTAGCATTTTAGTTTTAAGGAGGTTTAAAAGTACCAATATGGCAAGCCTTGAATTTACTACTCTGAAGTTTTACCTCCATCAAAAACTCAAGGACTCAAGAGCGTATTTCTTGTGTAGGACTGAAATCCTTAGGGGCCCATTAAGTTTCTTGTGGCGCACCCCAGCGTGTCCAAAACTGGACATGACCCATGTACAATACTTTGTGTCATGCTACCACAGAGTGCATTCCCGAATCGTTAGTACAGCGGCTCCGACCAGAGATCTGAGGTTTTTCTTTTTGTTACTAGTGGTGTGTACCAGGCCTTAGTCACTGACAAGTATGCAGCAACCGAAGACAGAGAAAAGACAGATCTACCCATTTCTGGTAAACAGCATGTGCATGATAGTCAGGCAAATATAATTTTCTGAAGAAAAAAAAAAAAAGGCAGCTTCCTCATTCATCTTCTGAAACTGTCCATTTGAGTTATCCAAGACTACGGTCTTACAGCACTGGGATCTCCAAAGTTCCTAAACATAGGGTCAGTTTATTGGCCTTCAGACTTTACGAGGGCCAGACCGCGGCCAGTGGCAGTAGAAAATGCCCTGGCATCACTGGGAGTAAACAATTCTTCAAGCTTGGTGGTCAGTAGGAGTGACCTGGTCAGGGGGAGGCAGAATAGTGTCCATCCTTGGTATTAGTGTTGGTATTTGTAAGAGAAAGAATGCCCCATCTTTGGTGTCATTGGAAGGAATTACTGTAGGTCAGGAATAGGGCAGCACAGTGGCTCAGTGGTTAGTACTTCCACTTGGCTGCACCAAGGTTGCCGGTTCGAAGCCCAACCAAGGCACTACTTGCCTGGAGTATGCACATGTTCTACCTGTGTCGGCATGGGTTTCCTCCGAGTACTTTGGTTTCCTTCCACACTCCAAAAAACATGCTAGTAGGTTAACTGGATCCTGTCTAAATTGGCCCTAGTGCACAAATGTGAGTTAGGAACCTCAGGAATTTAAGCTCCTTGAGGGCAGGGGCTGATGTAAATGTACAATATATAAAGCGCTGCATAAATTAACAGTGCTAGTTAAGAACCTGTAATAAATAAAATAAATAGTGCCCCAAAGGCCGAATAAAACCAAGCAAAGTTGCAATTTGGAGACTACCAATTTAGCACATACACAGATTAAATTCGAAGATGTTGCAGGTTCATGATCACCTATTGGTGCAAGATTTAAAACCTCTGAGTTCTACAAAATGGGGAATGTAAAGCCAAGAACACAGACAGATATCCAAAGACAAAAAGACATAACAGATTTTGGTGAAATGGCCAAAGGAACATGAGAGCCCTCCACTGAAATACCAGCACCAAATGAATAGAACTGGAAAATGGCCCTGGCCATTTACATTTATAAGGAAATTACGGACTTTCACCGACAGCTTTTTCAGAATTAGACTCAGCTATGGCTATCAATCAGATACCACCTTCTGATGTCAATAAAGTCCAACTTGATTGACTTGCACTGTAAAGATAACAGTATTTTGCCTTTACAGAACAAGTCATCTAGTCTAGCCCGCCTATGTTTGACAGGAGAGGACGTATAGGAACCTTGACTGCACTCTTCTTGTGCCAAGTAGTGTAAGGCTTCAATAAATGCAATTCTGCAACCTTCAATCAGAAGCAGAGCATCAGAATATCCTGATCCCCCTAATCACTGTCACAACATTTGTCATAAAAAATGCACAGACATTGTTGGATAGGAGACACATACCCATGATTCATCATCCAGCACTAGACTATGGGAATCCTGGTTTTTATCAGGGAAACTGACAGTCAATTTGCTATGCTGCACCAATGAGTGATGACTTCTAGATCTAGAAGCACGAAACCCTGCAGTCAATATCCCCTGGAGATCTGGCTTGCAAACCCCGGAGAAGCATCTCTTGACCGTTATTAACTCACACGCTGTACCTCATTTACAAGTGTTAAGAATTAAAATGTCACATCAATATAAAATGTATGCACTGGAGACGGAGGTACACTGCTCAGTAGAGATACAATCTGCTGTTTTCTTCCCATCAATATGTCAACCTCCTAAATTTAAAGTGTGTGTGTGGGCACAATTTTAAAAAACATATTCAGCACAGTTCTCTAATACATGCAGATTTCCCCACGTTATGTCTTATAAAAAACATGCTAAAGTGACAAAATAAGGAATGATTGTGTCAGATATGCAATCAGCTCCGAACGGAGGTGGGGAAGACGACAGGTCACTGTTATGTGAAGAGAGAGTACAGAGAATGTAAAAGGAGGCATTATAGAGCGGAGGACAGTAAGATGAGTGGATATAGTCCAACAGAGGAGAATTCTGGGACTAACCCTAGACACCATCTGAATATCGTACGACAGATCGTACTACTTTTTTTGCTTAATAGTCATAAGTAGAAATTGAATAGGTTACTAAAGTCATGAAAAAAAACGGAAGTGATGTCATGTGTTGTAATGTATTTGTATTGTATTTTCGGACGACAACTGTACGGACTAAATGAAAATTGTACGATCTGGTATCATACGGGGAACATTTTTGCACTTTTCTGATAGAATAATATAGTGGATGAATTGTCGTGATCGGCTCGCGAAAGGTCTGTACCAACGATCAGATTATCGTACGATCGCGTCAAAAGCGGTATTTTTCGTTCGATTTTCAGGTTTGTGTGTACGGGCCATGCATGGCTGACAACGCTACTCGGGATTTCAGTGCAGCAGTGGCAGTGTCTACACGTAATGAGGTACTCAGGGGATTTCTTGCAGAATCAAAAGAAAGAAGAAAAAAGAAGAAGAAAAAAGAAGAAGAAAAAAGAAGAAGAAAAAAGAAGAAGAAAAAAGAAGAAGAAAAAAGAAGAAGAAAAAAGAAGAAGAAAAAAGAAGAAGAAAAAAGAAGAAGAAAAAAGAAGAAGAAAAAAGAAGAAGAAAAAAGAAGATCCAGCAATAGACTATGGGAATCCTGGTCTAGGAACCCGAGAGCCCTCCACTGAAATACCAGCCCCAAATAAAGGACTACAGAGGGAGGGACTGAGATTTCCCTATGATGTCAGCTGGACAGTCATGTGACCGCACATCGGTTATGTGAAAAAGGGTATTTAGGTGCCAAATTTTAAAAAACACACACACACAGTGTTGTATATCTTATTATTACAGAGGGGCTGGCAGAAATAGGATCACTAACTTTACTGCCGCACGAAATAGCAGCAGGGCGCTTTTTTCTTTTATCAACTTACACACTAGGAAGTAGGAGGGAGAGAGGGAGGGGGGAAGGGAGAGCAGCGGGATGACATAGGCACGTAAACTGATCACGGTAGTCAGGGATCAGCAGCCATGCTTACTGTGGTCAGCAGACCAAGAGGGACACAGGAACAGACAGGATCAACCAGGTATATTACAACATAGAATGGGACAAATGACACTGCACAAGCACTATGTGGTTTAACATGCTTCAACCACTTCAGCTCCAGAAGGTTTTACCCCCTTCCTGACCAGACAATTTTTTTGCGATACTGCACTGTGTTGCTTTAACAATTGCGCGGTCGTGCAGCGCTGTACCAAATAAAATCGATGTCCTTTTTTCCCCACAAACAGAGCTTTCTTTTGGTGGCATTTGATCATCCCTGTGGTTTTTATTTTATTTTTTGTGCTATAAACAAAAGAAAAAAGACAATTTTGAAAAAAAAAAAAAAAAAGATTTTTTTTACTTTCTGCTATAAAACATACCCAAGGAAAAAAAAAATCTAAATTTCTTCATTAGTTTAGGCCAATTATGTATTCTTCTACATATTGGTAAAAAAAATTAAAAAAAATTAAAAAAATAAAAATCAATAAGCGTATATTGATTGGTTTGCACAAAAGTTATAGAGTTTACAAACTATGGGATAGTTTTATGGACTATTTTTCTTTTTTATAGAAATGGCAGCGATCAGCGATTTTTAGTGGTGGACAAATCTGACACTAAGTGGCACTTTTTGGGGACTAGTGACACCAATACAATGATCAGTGCTTAAAAAAAAAAAAATAAATAAATAAAAAAAGCACTATCACTGTATAAATGACAATAGCAGGGAAGGACGATAAAAGGGTTAAGTGTGCTCCAAGGGAGTGATTTATAACTGGGGGGTGGATGCACTGAAACACAAGATCGCTCTTTTCCTCCCTGACAGAACAGCAATTTTCCTTGTTTACACAGGCAGACTGCCATTCTGCCTTTTCTCCAAATGATCGGCAGGTCCGCTTATTGGATCAAGCTTTGATTACAGGAACGTGATTTCGCGCAGCCGGGTCGCCCTGCCGCAGTATAAATCCGGTGGGTGGCCCAGAAGCTCTTAAAAAGGAACAGGATTTTTTTTCTTTTTGGGTTACAACCTCCTTAAATTTGAAATTTAGGTATGACAGTTTTTATAGCTTGGACCAATATAAGAACATATGTGCCATACATGTGGAAGCTGGAAATCACTATAGTGAACAGCTCTGCTCCTAGTTACTGTGTGCTGTCCTGCTGTTTACTGAACCCAGGGAACTTGCTCAGTGGCACGATGTACCATTCTCTCAATAAATGCAAAGTGTTCTCTGATTGAATAAGGTGGAAATTGTGATGTCACTAACCTTCCTCTCCACCTTGTCCAATCAGAGAACACTTTGCATTCATTGAGAGAATGGCACCCGTACCAAGCGAAGACTTGGGCATTGTCACTATAGTGATTGCTGCAAGCTTCCACCAACTTCCAGGTACAGACAGTCCCCGAGTTACATACAGACCACTCATACTAACAAACGGAGGGAGACAACAGGAAGTGAACAGGGGCACAGACAGCAAAACAAATGTTACAGGGGTGATAACTAGGGCTGAAACAATTAATCGATTATGTAAATAGTTGTCAACTATTTACATAATCGATTAATCGGCCAGCATACAGAATACATTATTTGTTTACATATCAGGAAATACAGTGCAGCACACATACAGCTCAGTACACCATCCATACATGTCAGTAAGTGCCTGAGAACTTGTGAATGTGTGAGGAGCAATGTCTCATGGGACATGTAGTCCCGGGCAGGAAGTGAGTGGGTCTAAAAGGCAGAAGTGTTTTTTTACCTTGCTATAGGGGCACTCTATACTATAATTTGCAGCTTGCTATTGGGGCACTCTGAAGGCAGGGAGGAGCCAGAAGCATCAGTGGGGGACCCCAGAAGAGAAGAATCGGGGCTGCTCTGTGCAAAACCATTACACAGAGCAGGCAAGTATAACATGTTTGTTGATTTAAAAAAATAATTACTTTAAAGACTGTACAGGGAAGATCAGCATCTGAACCCAGAGAAGGTGGAGGCTGATAGACTGGAGGTAATAGAAGGCATTACAATTACATTTAAAGTAAACTTTTACATGGAGCCAGGGCACATTACGTAGGAGGCAGGGCACATGGGAACAGGGCACATTACAAGGAGCCAGGGCACATGGGACAGGGCACATTACGTGGGAGCAGGGCACATTACATGCACCCCAGTGTGAAAGGGGTCTAAATAAAAAATGTGATCTGAGTCTGATGATATTTACCAGATTCAACCTCCAATAGTATATACAGTAATATATATATAATATATATAGATATCCGGATTAGAGATTTTGCTCCCTAACCATATAGTTGGTTATTTAGATTTACCACTGCATATAACTTAAGAGTAAATTGCCTTTTTTTTTTTAAAAAAACTTTACATATTAAATTATACACCACACTTTTTTTAAGGTTATTATCCAATCATTCAAAACAATAATCGGCCAACTGATAATCCTTCCCTATGCTATAAAAAAAAAAAACAAACAAAAACTAAAAATTATTTTTGGCTGGAGTTACTAGCTGTCTAGTTCCATTGATCAGAAGAGGTTTTAAAACATCCCATGAAGCCTACGACCCCCCTTCACACTGGCACCGCTCCATGTAGCGGTAAAGATAGTTTTAGCGGCGATTTACCATCGCTTTTCGGCCACTAGCGGGACGTTTTTAACCCCCACTCGCGGCCGCAGAAAGGGTTAAATGCGCCCGAAAAGCGATGCCCATTAATTTCAATGGGCAGGGGTGGTGGAGGAGCGGTGTATTTACAGCTCCTAAACAGCTCCAAAGATGCTGCTTGCAGGACTTTTGCTAACATCCTGCAAGCGCACCACTCCAGTGTGAAAGCTTTTTTTTTTTTTTTTTTTTTTTTTATAAATCTGTTTTTTTTTTTTTTTTTATCCTTAGAACATTTGATCTCCAGCAGCCACATCCAGTCTACATGCACTAAAGCAGTGGTAGGCACTCTTAAAGAGGCGGAGATCTACCTGAACAACATAGAAGAAATTAAAGATCACCGGGCACAGGGACCTGTTATTCAGACCCTGTGCCCAAAAGTGCACCAAACCCAAAGGATATGATAGAAATCTATGTCCTAGCACAGCTAACCCACAGGAAAGCGCCAGGTGCATCAGTGTGAAAGCAGCTCTCTAGGGCGCTCAGGACAGTAAGGGCTCATTTACAATGTGTGCGGGGCAGTAAAACCCCAAAGTTGAGGCATATTTTTTTACCACCACTAAACTCTCCCCCCAACTGCAACCCCTTTAGCTGCAGTGGCCAGGGGTGTACAAACGTTGCGGTCGCAGCATGAGTTTTCCACAGGAAAGCTGCGGGTACACTGCGCTGCACTTGCACCAGTGTGCAAGCAAGTCAATAGGTGCGATTGTGGCCATACAAATGACATTGGAGGTCATTTACAAAAGGCAAATCCACTTTGCACTGCAAGTGCACTTGTAAGTGCAGTCGCTGTAAATCTGACAGGTAGATCTGAAACGAGGGGAAGCTCTGCTGATTTTATCATCCAATCATGTGCAAGCTAAATTGTTTTTATTTCCCTTGCATGTCCCCCTCGGATTTACAGCGACTGCACTTGTAGTGCAAAGTGGATTTGCCTTTTGTAAATAAAGCCCCATTGTGTCCATAAACACATAAATTTGCCATTATGCCCATAAACATGCCATTGTGCCCATACACAAGCCATTGTGCCCAAATGCCCATACACAAGCCACTGTGTCCATAAACATGCCATTGTGCTCATACACAAGCCACTGCGCCCAAACACATACCCATAAACATGCATTATGCTCAGTGCTCCTGAACTTAAGCTGCTGCAAGCTGCTGTGTGCTGAGTGCCATCGATATCATTCCGCCTCACTGCAGCTGATGCTACAGGCTAGTCATTGGCTTATGCAGCCAGCTAATGAACCGTGGCCGGCTCCTGCGTTCTCCGCGTCTGGCACCAGCTGGGCTGCAACTCTGCAAAAAGATCATCCTCTTCGTCCTGCACAGTGATGGATGCTCTGGGTTGGCAACCCCAGGGGCAATCCCCCAGTTACCTAGCCGCAATCGACTGGTAGATGGCGGTCCACTGGTTGCCGACCACCGCACTAAAGTGTTTGTTGCATAGCTCAGAGCAGGTTTTCTGTTGGTGACAACAGTGAACCTTGCCTACTTAAAGTGACAGTTGCAACGTGGCATTTCCATTGGAAAAACTCAGCATGCCTGTCAGAAATCTGTACTGCTCTCTGAAAAGCGATCCATCAGACTGCTTTTCATGGAACAACATGGCCTAACTAAGCCTAAAGGCTGGTACACACAGGCCGAATATCACATACAACATTCGACCCGTGTGTACGGCAGGCCAGTCTGGCTTCTGACGATGGGGCATGACCGATATAAGTCTGCCGATCGACATCCCATAAGTGCTGGCAGCAAATGACAGAGCGCTAACCAGCGTGTTCTGGCGGGGGGTGAAGAAGTCCCCCTTTCAGAACACAATAGGTCAGTGGGCAGCTTGCTGTACTAACATCAGATAGTTAGTACAGGCTCTACTCCCAAGAGTTTCCTTTTTTTTTTTCATTCAGTCTGGTTGGTTGAACCTAAAAAAAAAAAAAAACGGATAGTGTGTACTAGGCTTTACTCTGTAAACCTTCAACTGATTACTCATCCTGTTGCATGCCTATGCCAACAGGAACTCATCTCCAAGCAGTTGTCTGCTTAGGAGTTTTTGTGATGTTGTCATAGGGTGTAATAAAAACTGTTTCTCACTACAGGAACAAAGAAAAATAATCCTGGGACATGATCTGGAGGGAGGTATACACTTTAATTATTGCAATTAAAAAATATATTGCATGAACTGACACATCTAGGCCTCATGCACACAGGACGTTAAAAAAAAAAAAAGGGCCACTTTTTACAGGCGTTTGAGTTTTTTTTTTTTTTTTTTCAGCCTCTAAACCAGGAGTGTCCAAACTTTTTTCAAAGAGGGCCAGATTTGATGAAGTGAACATGCGTGAGGGCCGACCGTTTTGCCTGACATTCATTGAACCATTAAAATTTGGTCTATGTGTGTCCGTCCGAGCGCTAATACACTGCCCAACAAGAATTCTCCTGCCTTTGTGGCTGTGTGTGGTGAAGAGATGAGCTTGGGTGTGTTATTTGTGAGAGATATATAGATATATCTTATATGGCCCCCAACGAATCCCTGAGCGCCGTTCAGGACTAAGGACAAGCTTGCGCGTGTTTATTTGGATAAACCGTATTTAATCGGCGAATAACACGCGCCTTCACTTTAGGAGGGAAGTTTCAGGAAAAAAAAAAAAAAAAAACTTAAATTTTAAATAAAGAACCATGAAGAAAAATAATGGTCAATGCAGCCTAATCAGTGCCCATCTGCAGCCTCACCATTGCTATGAATGCAGCCTGATCCATGCCCATCTGCGAGCGCCGACAGATTACATACAGGAGAATCTCCTGTTTACTCGGCGGTCTCTTTAATACAAAGTCTCACCTCCGATAGGCAGAACAGTCGTCCAATGCCAGCCCAGGAGACGGGACTTCCTATTACAGACGCCACCGAGTAAACAGGAGATTCTCCTGTATGTACTCTGACAGCACTCATCCTGCCCCCTCCCTGTCCCCTCTGAGGCAGCGCCGATAAATTCGGCATATATCTTTTGTAGCTCTGGGGGGCCACAAAAGATATACCGGTATATATCCAAATTACCAGGGGGGGGGGGGGGCGTATTAAACCAGAACACAGGCTGCAATTGGCCCGCAGGCCAAACTTTGGATATGCCTGCTCTAAACACACTTGTGTTATGCATTTACAGGCGAATTAGAAGAGGAGCATTTAAAAAGGCGAAAAAAAAAAAAAAACACCCCACACTTGTATGTTCAGGAGAAGAGAGTTTAGGCAGAAAAAACAAACAAAACAAAAAACCTATTGGCGTACCTAAATGCTAGGCACGTTTAACGATTTAACGTTCATAGCCAGAAAAAATTTTTAAGCGTTTGCAGAGTCTAAATCAATGGTCACTCCCCGCACTTCTATTATAGGCAGGCATACCTATGCATGTCATTTCTAAAAACGAGGCTTGTAAATAACTATTTAGAGCCATTTTCAGGCCGGTCACGTGACTCGCGGCCTTTTTACAGCTCTGATACAGGGCTTCTGCAGGAGGGGCTGAAATCTCCCTCTGACGTCACGTGACCGCTCAGCCCCTCCTGCAGAAGCCCTGTCTCGAAGCGGCCGTGAATCACGTGACTGGCCTGAAGATACTGTAGCTCTAAGTAGGTATTTATAAGCCTAGTTTTTAGAAAGAAAAAAAAAAAATGTACACAGTGTGGTATGCCTGCCTATAATAAAAGGAGCTGGCAGTGACCATTGTACATTTTTTATTTTTAATAATAGCAGCGGGGGGGGGGGGGGGACAGGGCAGAGACACAGACACGGAGCTGATAGGCAGGGAGGAGGGGGTGAGGGGGAGAGAGGAGAGCAGACAGCTGTGGATGACGAAGGGACGTACTCTGACCACGGTGGTCAGGGCTCAGCAGCCCCAATTTTCGTGGTCAGCGCAGAGGGGGATAAAGGAAGTGGCAGGTTTAGCCGGGTTTTTTTACAGTTCCGAGGGGCAGATTGCACAGCACAAACACTGCCCTGTTTAATCTGCTTTAAAAGGACCAGGAGCTGAATTTTTTGGGTTAACACTATAATATTCTGGCCAATGGAATGAATGTCTTTGATGTGCCCAACCTGCAAAATGTGGCTTTAGGCATGTTTAAGCTGCTTCCTTCTTGCCAGGAGCAAAGGCCTCCAAGGGAAGAAAAAAATCCTGTGTGCATGAGGCCTTAATGTAGTGCTGTTCTAATGGCGAATACTTCTATGTATGCTCATATTTTATAAGTGTGGCTTTTTTTTTTTTTTTTTTTTTTTTTTTTTTTTACACAGCTAGAAACAGCACTGATTGGCAACCAGTGACCATGTGTCTTGATCTGCCTAGGCAAGAAATCATTTTTTAATCCTATGGCTTTATGCACACTGAGTGTCAAAAACTTGGCTTTTAAAAGGGCACCTGCCTTTTTTTGTGCTTCGAAATATCCCTCTATATTTGGCTATGTGCCCATCCATACATATAAGTTTAGAGGCAGGGGGAAAAAAAAAAAAAAAAAAAAACACAGTAAAAAAAAAAAACAAAAAAAAACAGTAAAAAAAACAAAAAAAAACAAAGAATTTCCAAGCTCAACTTACCAACCAGCCTGCGACCAACCAAATTAACCTGCCCAACAGTATGCGTTTAAAAACAGGGGCACACATTTGCAAATACATGCATAAGCTGCAGGCCACGGCAAGGCACCCTGTATCCTGCAGACCCTTAGTCTAACTTTGAAGAGTCTCCACAGTGGGAGCACATGTATTCTAATGGATAGATGAAGTGCAGATGACTGGAGGGTGCCCAACCCTCCTTAAAGGCGCAGAAGCACCTTTATTTTACATGCCTTTGCCCTTCCAGTGCTCCTTGCTGTGAAGACCAGTTATAGGTGGGGCCAGTGACCCCTTTTTTGTATTGGAAAAAATAAATAAATAAAATAAAATAATGAAACAATGCCAACATCAAAAACCAACACCACCACCACCAACAAAAACCAACCACACCGCCAGTGCATACAGGAGTTTTGTTAGAAAAAGCACTTGATGCGTGTAAACGTACATTAATGCTAGGCACGTCAAGCGCTTGACTCTCCTAAAAACATTTATATGTATCAAGCTTTTTTTTCTGCTGCCAGGAGGAAAGGCATTTAGGAGAGCCCTGTGTGCATGGGATCTAAATAATCATGGGATTTGGTTACCTTGACTTGTACACAACTGATTCATGCGAATGCCAATGACAGGTCCACTTAAGGAGAAGTTGTGTACACATGAAGAATGTGTCCTGTGTGCTGACCTGTCCATGTCCTTTGCTCAGCACTAAGCGTACTAAAACAATTTATTCTTTGGTGACCATCACGCGATGCCGGCCCAGCTGCAGATAGGAAACATGTGGCTTCCAGTAAAACGGTCTCTAGTGACTGAACACAGCACTATCTTAATAGGATAGAAGGCACGGGGGGGGGGGCTGCACCAGTCATGAATGACCACATCAATGTCGTATTAGTCACACTGCCGAGGACACCAGAGAAACACAAAAGTTTTCTTATATAGAACAGCTATAAATATCAGGAACAAATGTTCTACAGTAGATATGATCCAAGAAGCGAAGACAAATACATGAGCAATTATTTATGTAATGGAAAAGTACTTCACATGCTTGCATTCCCACCAATCTAAATGTTGCTCATACACTAGGAGATTTTCCACAGCAATACAACCCAAACCTAAAATCATTAGCAGAAACTATGTGCTGGTTCACTGACGGTGCCAAATACTGGTTGATTAGACAAAAAATGTATAACAGCATCTCTGTTCACACTAGTGCGACGTTACACACTCTGGCACTCAAGTGGTATCAAAGTGGCACAGGAACCTTTTCAAGGTTGCTGAGACTAAGTTGCATAGATCGGAACAGGTGCTATTAAAACCAATGGGCTGCACCTTGTCAGGCGACGGTGTCCAAAGTCGCAAGACAAGTTGCACTAGTGTGAACAGAGCCTGAAATCAGCCGCTACAGTAGATACCGGCCCCAGGTGTACATGTCTGTTTGACAGAAACCAATCTCACAGGCCGGCTTCTGTTGAACAAGCATGCTGGAAAACAAGCAGCTGATTGGCATCCAATCAGCGCTCTCAGCCAATGGCTGCGAGTGCTGACCGATGTCTTCAGGAAGGGAGCAGTCCCCCCTGTCAGGAACACAATAGCTCAGCAGGAAGATGGCTGTACTAATAACTCATCATTCATACAGCAACCTCTGTACCAGGCTTTAGGCTAGCCATACACCGGTATTTTGCCCGTAAGGGCATTTTGTATTAAAATTACTGCACTACAAGCCAAGCATTTGACACGAGGGTGCGACGCACTCCCATTGACCTCACTAGGCGAGTCTGACAGGTGCCTGTCACCTATCAAACGCTACAGCCTGCTTAAAAAATTGCCATGGCCATGAAGCAAAGCTTTGTGAGTGTAGCAGGTGTAGAGCCACGTACATCTGCAATGTTAGAATTTCAGTGGCTGGGGAGTGGTAAAACCACAACTCAGTCACCTGTTTTTAACGCCCCCCTCCCAGCGGCCCTTGTAAGAGCTGATGTTTTTTGAGCAAGGTGGTGACAATGCTCAAATTCTGGTCGATTACTGCTGAATTGGCCGAAAATCAAGCAGAGGTTGGCCCTGCAATCATCACCTGGCTTGACAAAAGTCGATTAAAAAACTGAGCAGGTGGGAAAGCATCAGCTGAACAGTGACTGCATCCAATTAAATGTCACCGTTCCGCAGAGCCGCTGCATTCAGGCAGCCACGGGTGCCGCAGCTCTCAGATTACAATAACTGGCAGCTGAGATATCTCCATCCTCGCTGCTTTTTGACCGATTTTCTCTTTCAACCCACAAGCTTAAAGTATTACTAAACCCAGGACCCTGCATTCACTATATCTGGTCTCCCACAGCAATGCAATTATTTTAGTAAATATAAACTGCTAAAAAACCTTTTCTTATCAGCAGTATATAGCAGTCTTGTGACTTCTATCAGTTCTTAGATAGAGCTCATAGGAGGAGTTGTCATACTGAACTGACTGTCCTATGAGGCTGCAGGACCCCTGACCCTCTGTCTGGACAGTGCCGATTGGTCCTGTGATGATCACATGCACTCTCCCAAGAAGAAAAAACTCTCTAGCAATACACGCCAAACTGAGCATGTGCAGCCTGACTCCAAAGGCTCTGTCTTATCCGGACAGGTTTTGGGGGCAATGCAAAAAGAGGATCTGTGCATAAAGGATCAAACAGCCTTCTTACACAATGCAGGGGGTTAACCCCTTAGGATCTACAGTGAGTATAACAAGCATTCTTTACTGCATAAACAGACTGATTTTACTGTTGTGTGGTGTTTTTTTTTGGTTTTTTTTATCAATAATAAAACACAAAATTGAGACATGTAGGACTAACCCAAAGTTGACCACACAAGTTACAAACTGATTGTAATGTGTAGGGTGATCATAAAAGGGGATTGTACAATCTCCTTTAAAATTTACAAACACTATTTCATGAGAACCTACCTAAACTACTCATTTATATGCAATCTAGAATTCCCTTGCACTTCATAGTTGATGGAAGATCTAAAAGGAAATTGAACCATCAGACTGTAATGTGTATTGTGGGGAGCCATAGGGTCTGTTCACAACTGTGCATTTCTCAGATTACGGTCACCGTTCCCTGGTTGGACAAATTGACAGATTCTTTTTAAATAAACACTTGCTTTAAGAAAAATGGACGACCTGCTTCTTTGGTCAGAGACTCAAGACATGGATCCCAGAGACACAGGCAGCTAGCATTTCCAAAAAAAAAAAAAAACAAAAACATCACAATGTTAACCAACATATTTCTTTTGAAAGTATGGAAGTATGGATGATGAACAATTTTAGCCAGGCCTAAAAACACATTTCAAATATATTCATCTGAGCAATGCCTAGGTTTTGTGATCGTATGTAAAAAGGCAAATTGATTCGTTATTTACGGCTCCCCATTTGGAAACATGATTGAAATGTAGTGTTGTGGACTGAATTATGTGACAGCTCATGAGCCTAAAGGAAATGAGTATATATATTGCATAGTAAAAGATTGGCATCATTGAACAAGAACACACAACACGGATTGCCGTGGGAGAGGCAAGACATAATTCAGGAGAGGACGAGCACATAACCAGCCTCGATGGATGGGAGTCATTTATATGAGGAGACACAGATCACAGATGCTGGCAGAGACATTCTGGAAATGGCGGATATGGCATCTGGATTTTATGGGCATCAAGGGACAGAAAAAACGTCATGCATCGTTAAAGTGAAACCGTGTTCAGATTATGAATGTTCAACTATTTCCACATTCTTAACAAGCCATAAACAAGCAAGTCTTAAAACAAGCCCTCACATAGCTCTGTAGCTACAGACAACTGTGGAACAATTAATCCTCAACGTTTACAGCAGAAGCATTGAAGTCCCTGTCTAAGCCAGCTCAGGTACCTCTCCCAGGAGTGATGCTGCAACATCATACTGCTCCCTCTTAGCAGTAATTCTGCAGCTAGGCTCCCCTGCAGGGACTCAGCAGCACTGCTCACCCTCCCAGCAGAGACTCAATAGCTTTACTCACCATTCTCGCTTACCAGGAGTGACTCAACAGCTCTGCCCCCCCCACCTCCCCACTCAGGAGGGACTTAATACCTTTACTCACCCTGCTCCCCCTCTCAGAAGGAACCCAGCAGCTCCGCTCACTCTGCTCCCTCTCCCAGCAAGGACTCAGCAGCCCTGCTTATCTTGCTCCCACTCCCAGCAGGAACTCTGCAGCTCCGCTCACCCATCTCCACCTCATAGCAGTGACTCAACAGCTCAGTGCCTCCTCCCAGCAGAACTCAATAGTTTTACACACCGTGTTCCTCCTTCCAGCAAGGACTCAGCAGCTCCGCTCTTCCTGGTCCCTCTCCCAGCAAGGACTCAGCAGCTCCGCTCATGCTGCCCCTCCTTCCAGCAAGGACTCAGCAGCTCCGCTCTTCCTGCTCCCTCTCCCAGCAAGGACTCAGCAGCTCCGCTCTTCCTGCTCCCTCTCCCAGCAAGGACTCAGCAGCTCCGCTCTTCCTGCTCCCTCTCCCAGCAAGGACTCAGCAGCTCCGCTCTTCCTGCTCCCTCTCCCAGCAAGGACTCAGCAGCTCCGCTCATCCTGCCCCTCCTTCCAGCAAGGACTCAGGAGCTCCGCTCTTCCTGCTCCCTCTCCCAGCAAGGACTCAGCAGCTCCGCTCTTCCTGCTCCCTCTCCCAGCAAGGACTCAGCAGCTCCGCTCTTCCTGCTCCCTCTCCCAGCAAGGACTCAGCAGCTCCGCTCTTCCTGCTCCCTCTCCCAGCAAGGACTCAGCAGCTCCGCTCATCCTGCCCCTCCTTCCAGCAAGGACTCAGCAGCCCCGCTCACTCTGCTACCCCTCCCAGCAGGGACAAAAGGGCTCTGCTCACCCTGCTCCCCCTCCCAGCAGTGACTTTATTGTCCCCTGCTATACCCTCCCAGCAGGGTCTCAGCAGTACAGATGAGCTTGGGTGTCCTCTAAACTCATTCCTAACCTGAACTCTCACTTTTTTTTTTTTTTTAATAGTCCAGTGAGCTGTAGATGGATCATTCCCCACCCTGTAGCTCACATACAAAAAAGGGAATTAAGAGTTCAGGTTAGAGATGGGTTCAGAGGACGCCAAAGCTCATTTCCACTCAGCAGCTCCGCTCATCCTTTTCCCCTTCCCAGCAATGACTCCATAGCTCAGCTCCCCCTGCTACCCCATTCCCAGCAGTCTTGAAGAAGAAAGGAGAAAGTAATCAGTAGATCTAACAATATAGACCTGATCGCGGATGTGGTAATATGGGGCAGTTTAGCAAACAGCGATCACAGGTCAATTGGCTTCAGTATAAATCGGACACATAAGGGGAATACTGAATTTCAAAAAAGCCAACTTCCGGGGGGACGGAGCCGGCGAGCAGGGAGAATGGCCATGTGAGATCTATGCTCCTTGCCACACAGACCTTCTAGACCGATTTATAGCGACACAGGGCACTAAATAGCGGCGGTTTTACTGGCCAGTAAGTCCGGAACAACTACAGAACATGTCGAGGAGAAGGAGGGAGAGAAAACCACCCGGTAAGATGACAGACTTCTAACCTCACACAGGCCGCCCGCACAGCCAAGATGGTGCCAGCGGCGGCATGCTGAGCTCTGCCAGCATTACACACCAGACTGCTAAAGCTAGCTGGGACACAGACAAAACATAATACAAACCGGCCGAAACAAATGCAGACGGCATCACAATCCTCATCTAATGCTGGCAGCCCTGTAAAAGGTGAAACAGAGGATGATACAATATGCATCCACAGACACTGAGGACAGGGACACAGGCACAACACTGGAGTTCCAGGACGCCATAGCTGCTTTCCCCCACAAACAACCAGCCTGTCATGGACTCAACACTAAAAGACATGCTGGTATCCCTCAGAAGTGCCATTTATACAGATATGCTGTAGCTTATGAGGCAATGTAAATCAGAGGTGGCAGAGGTCAGAGATAGAGTGAATCACATAGAAGGAAAAATGGGGGAATTTACTGAAACGTTTAACAGCATGGTCGATGCACATAATGAGCATGAAGATGACATAGTGTGGCTCAAGTCCAAGGTCGCTGACCTTGAGGACTGTTCCAGAAGGAACATCAAAATAAGAGGCATACCTGAAAGAAACAGTTAAACCTCCTGAGTTAATGACTCTCTTAACATAATGAAGGAAACCCTGCCTGATTTGCCTTTGGAGGAGCTGGTCATAGACCGCATACACAGACTTCCAAAACCGCAACACATTGCTTGCAAAGCTTCCTAGGGATACCATTGCTAGGATTCATTACTACAGGGTTAAGGAAAAATGAATGTATACCACGTGCCGAGCATCTCCCTGACAGCATGCAAGGGTTATCATTCTTCGCTGATCTCTCCGCCCACACTATGCAAAGAAGACGCAACCTTATGACCATAACAAAACCAATCAGAAACCACAATATTCCCTAATGCTGGAATTACCCCGCCACCCTTATAGTTATTAAAGGGGAGCGAGAATATTGAATTGCCATGATAGAGGAGGGACTAAGGCTGCTGGAAAAATGGAGAATGATCACCCAAGAACATGAGGAGAACACAAATGTACAGGAGCGACCTTTATCACCCGACACCTGATTGCAATCCAATCTAAAGAAATAATGCCCTATCATTGTTCAGAACATTTCTTTCTGGAGGATCCGTCCTGCATCCACACTGTTTACTACAAATCCCAAAATTAGCAGGCTAAACCCCTGCTCAGGATTTCAAAGAAATCGCAATTTTTTTTTAAAAAAGCGCGCTTAACTTTACGCAAGTTCTTTTTTGTCTTATTTTGTTATTTGTTCTTCAGACAGATAATCATATTTCTTACAGTTCCAACAGGTTCAAAAGTTTATTTGCCATAATCTAAGAATCTTACTCCCAAGCAACAGCGTTCCAAGAATCAACGTCATAGAAGCAAGAACCCGCAAGCTCACATCCACAGATCTTTTTCTCCAATAGAACATCAACAGCCCAAAAGTCCAACTACACTCATACTAAAAAAGGGACAAACCCACCTATTACAATGACATTCAAGATTACCTCCTTAAAAGTTAACGGCTTGAACAGCCCACAAAAAAGACATATGCTATGGAAGAAAGCACATACTCAAAGCGTGATGTCTTTTGTATTCAGGAGACACACTTCAAAGAAGGGAATCACCAGAGTTTATCCCATAGCCAATACCCCCACACTTATTTTGTCAATGCTCCAACTAAAAAACTGGGAGTTGCCATGCTAATCAAACATACAGTAGCAATCAAGCATATATCAAGCTATTGTGACAAAGATGGCAGATACCTTATACTAACCTGTGAGATTAACAATGTGGTGTACACTATAATCAATACATACGCCGCCAACACTAAACAGATAAGCTTTTTAAACAAGCTATGGAAAAAGGTGAAACAGCGAAAATCTGCACACACAATCCTACGTGGCGACCTGAATGCCATCTCTAACAAGCAAATGGACATATCCAATACAAACAAAAAAGGATGTAGACCAGATGCTTGCCTATACGATGTATGGAGATGTCATCATTCCACGGAGAGGGACTATTCATTATTCTCCCATACTCGAGAATAGACATGTTCTTACTGGACAAATTATTACTACAGCAAACCTCCAAATCTGAGATAGGAAGTATTACATGGACAGGCCACGCTCCAGTGTCCATAACTGTGGGGAGCCACAATTTCTCGACCCAAGCAAACAGATGGAAGATTGATGTGCAACTACTCTCGGACCCTGTTGAGTCAAAGGATATTGCAAAATCCTTACCTGAATACTTTAGCATTAATGATACCACAGATGTTTATGGAATACCCACAAGGCATTTATTAGGGGCCTTTTAATTTTAAAAAAAGTGCAATATTAAAGAGGAAAAGGAGGCAGCACATGGATACCATTCTAAAAATAATCACCAATTTTGAATTTTTTAAATAAAAAAACACCCTTAGTATCCACAAGTAACAAATTAGCAGGAGCACGAAACAATCTTCGCACTTTACTACTGTCCCAGTACTCGCGCAACATCCTCAAATTAAAGGCCAATTTTTACACACATGGCAACAAGGCAGGGAAATGACTGGCTAACCAGATTAAAAACAAATCATTTAAAAACAAAGAATCCCCTATTTATACCATCCTAAAAATAGATCTAAACTAACTAATCCAAAAGAAATAGCCGATGCATTCAGTAGTTACTATGAAAGCTTATATAATCTGAAAAAAGACAAAAGAACACCTCAACCAACACCAGAACTGATAGAGCAATTCCTCCATGATATATCTCTCTACCTACAATACAACCAGTAGATCAGGACATGTTAAACGCCCCATTTACAATCATAGAAATACAAAAAACTATAGCTAGTCTACCAATCAACATGTCACCAGGGCCTGATGGATCAGAATTACACAGTTATCCTAACTCCAATTTTACAAAGGGTGTTCCAAGCTGCTGCCTCCTCAGCCTCGTTTCCCTCTGAAATACTGTAAGCGACAGTAATTACACTGCCCAAACCAGGGAAGGAGCCGGACAAAGCAAACAATTTCAGACCAATATCACTTTTAAATGTGGATCTAAAAATATATGCCAAACTCTTAGCGAACAGAATAGCACAACTACCACCATCACTAGTAAAACTGGATCAAGTGGGATTTGTGGCAGGTAGGCAAGCCACAGATGCCACAAGGAGAATACTGAATTTGATCCACTTGGCGTCCGATGGCAGACGGCCCTTGGTTCTTCTGTCACAGGACGCCGAGAAAGCCTTTGATTAGGATACATTGGGGCTATCTCTTGAAGGTCCTTACGAAATTTGGCTTTGCTGGCCAAATCTTTTCGGACACTACTGCCCTTTACTTGGAACCCTCGGCACAAGTGTTCACTGAGGGCGTGTTCTCCGAACAATTCGCCATCAAGAATGGGACAAGGCAGGGGTGCCCACTATCACCCCTGATCTTCGCCCTCATGATGGAGCCTTTGGCGGAAAGGATTAGAACTCACCCCCGAATTAAAAGGAATTCAGATAGGAAAACAAAGGCACACTATAACCTTATTTGCTGATGTCATACTATCACTTGCTGATCCGGCTCAATCCCTGAAAGCGGTTCATGAGGAATTGGAAATATTTCATGCAGTTTCCTACTACAAGGTAAATGTTTTAAAATCCAGTATATTGAGTATATCGGTAGACTCCGAATTGAAAGCTCAGATTCAAAAATTACTTCCATACACGTGGGCTGAGGGATCTATCCAATACTTAGGGGTCGTACTGACAATTCCTCTATCACAACTTTTCAAACATAATTTTGAACCTCTGGTAATGAGTTTTGAGACAGAAATGAACAGGCTTAAGAAATACTATATCTCTCATGGTCGGGTAGATTGGCTGCCTACAAAATGTTCCTGCTCCAAAAACTCCTTTATCTATTTAAAACCCTTCCAATACAACTTCCAGTATCCTTCTACGACAATATGCAACGTTCTTCATCTAAGAGAGTAAAAAAGCAAGAAGCACACACACAACATTCTCACCAAACATAGGAAGGTGGGGGTATGGGAGTCCCAGACATTAGAGACTACCACATAGCGGCAATTTTTGGACCAACTTAAATTTTGGTTACATTCCCCAGAACTGAAACACTAGCGTGAAACTGAACAGGCCCAAGTGGACCAAGGTGACTTAAAAGACCTACTATTTTCCAAAGTTATAGCTGACCCAAGACAGCACAAACAGCATCCAAAAATTGCAGCTACACTACAGGCTTGGAAATACTTTGTCCAATATAGAAACACACATATTAAAAACACAAAAAATACCCATTACGATAACAGCACTATCATTCCTTACCCCTGACCTGAAAATAGAACACTGGAGGAAGTATGGCATTCAATTTGTACACGAATTGATAGACCAAGAACGAATAAAAACGTCCTCAAAGCTAAACATCATCAACTCACTACCTGAGACTGAATTTATTATTTATGCCAGAATATCCAGCATACTAGCCACTACAAAAATACATTATATTTTCATTCCAAAAGAGCCAACTTCCCTAAACTATGAACCTTGCTAGAAAGCAAATAAAATCTTAGGAACAAAGAACACGGAGGAGAGATGGGTTTGCTTTAAGAGCATATTAAATAAAGGGCATCAGCCAATGCATCCCATTGGGTAATAAATTTAAAAGAGCGAACAAAAGTCCTGGATGGCTTAACTCCAATGTAAAAAATGCATATAAAAGCAAAGGAGAAGGCCTTCAAAAAATACAAGGTTGAAAGATCATCATCAGCATTCAGACTTTATAAAGAATGCAACAAGAAATGTAAGGGTGCAATTAGGGCGGCTAAGATAGAACACTAGACACATAGCGGAAGAGAGAAAAAAAAAATCCCAAGAAATTCTTGAAGTATGTAAGAACAGTAAAAAAGTAAAGACAGACCATAATCGGGCCCATAAAGAATGAGGAAGGACATCTGGTTACAAAGGATGGGGAGATAGCAAAGGTATTGAATTTATTCTTCTCCTCAGTCTTCTAGAGGGAATCGGGGGGACTTCAGTAACTAAAACTGCCGTGTTTATCCTCATGACACATCACAGGAAGCACCTCCATGGTTAACAGAGAACAGAATTAAAACTAGACTTGGGAAACTTAATATTAATAAATCACCGGGACCAGATGGCTTGCATCCAAGGGTACTTAGGGAACTCAGTCAATTAATTGCCAGACCACTGTTCGTAATTTTTACTGACAGTCTACTGACTGGAATGGTACCAGCTGATTGGAGAAAAGCCAATGTAGCACCAATATTTAAAAAGGGCCCAAAATACATCCCTGGGAATTACAGACCAGTTAGCCTAACATCAATAGTATGCAAGCTCTTGGAGGGGATGATAAGGGACTATATACAAGATTTTAGTAATGAGAACGATATCTTTAGCAGTAATCAGCATGGATTCATGAAGAATCGTTCTTGCCAAACCAATCTATTAACCTTCTATGAGGAGGTGAGCTGCCATCTAGCTAAAGGAAGGCCCATAGACGTGGTGTATCGGGATTTTGCAAAAGCATTTGACACAGTTCCCCATAAACGTTTACTGTAGAAAATAAGGTCTGTTGGCATAGACCATAGGGTGAGTACATGGATTGAAAACTGGCTACAAGGGCGAGTTCAGAGGATGGTGATAAATGGGGAGTACTCAGAATGGTCAGGGGTGGGTAGTGATGTCCCCCATGGTTCTGTGCTGGGACCAATCCTATTTAATTTGTTCATAAAGGACCTGGAGGATAGGGTTAACAGTTCAATTTCTGTATTTGCGGACAATACTAAGCGGAAACCTTGCAAAAAGATCTGAATTAATGGGGTGGGTAACTATATGGCAAATGGTTTAATGTAGAAAAATTTTAAATAATGCATTTGGGTGGCAAAAATATGAATACAATCTATACACTAGGGGGAGAACCTCTGGGGGAATCTAGGATGGAAAATCCTGGGGGTCCTAGTAGATTATAGTCTCAGCAATGGCATGCAATGCCAAGCCGCTGCTAACCAAGCAAACAGAATATTGGCATGCATTAAAAAGGGGTTCAACACCAGGAGATAAAACAATAATTCTCCCCCTCTAAAAGACTCTGGTCCGGCCGCACCTGGAGTATACTGTCCAGTTCTGGGCACCAGTCCTCAGGAAGGATGTACTGGAAAAGGAGCGGGTACAAAGAAGGGCAACAAAGCTAATAGAGTCTGGAAAATATTAGTTATGAGGAAAGGTTGCGAGCACTGAACTTATTCTCTCTGGAGAAGGGATGCTTGAGAGGGGATATGATTTCATTTTACAAATACTGTACTGGTGACCCCACAATAGGGATAAAACTTTTTTGCGGAAGGAAGTTTAACAAGACGCGTGGCCACTCATTAAAATTAGAAGAAAAGAGGTTTAACCTTAAACTACATAGGAGGGTTCTTTACTGTAAGGGCCCTTTCACTCTGGGGCAGTTTGCAGGCGCTATTGTGCTAATAATAGCACCTGCAAACCGACCTGAAAGTGCCGCTGCTTTGTCTCCAGTGTGAAAGCGCCGGGGGCTTTCACACTGGAGCGGTGCGCTAGCAGGACAGGAAAAAAAGTCCTGCTAGCAGCATCTTTGGAGCGGAGTGTATACTGCTCCTTCACCACTCCTGCCCATTGAAATCAATGGGGCAACGCGGCTATACCGCCGGCAAAGCGCCTCTGCAGAGGCGCTTTGCGGTGGTTTTTAACCCTTTCTCGGCCGCTAGCGGGGGGTAAATACCCCCGCTAGGGACTGAATACCAACGGTAAAGCATCACTAACAGTAGCGACGCTTTACCGCCGATGCTGCCCCCGTGTGAAAGGGGCCTAAGAGCGGCAAGGATGTGGAATTCCCTTCCACAGGTGGTGGTCTCAGCGGGGAGCATCAATAGTTTCAAAAAGATGAGCACCTGAATGACCACAACATACAGGGATATACAATGTAATACTGACATATGATCACACACATAGGTTGAACTTGGACTTGTCTTTTCTCAGCCTCATCTACTATGTAACTATGACAGTAGCCAATCAGTCCCTATCGCTTTGCACAGTGCTGCAATTCTCTATTCCTGAACATGCTTCTAGGAGACAAATGAAGGACATGATCATCAATGTACTCCTGCTCCTCACTGTCCAAAAAAAAGGCCAGTGACCATGCTGTATCGTTTAACTGCAGCAGACAAAAGTAAGGGCTGAGCTAAGTATGCTATCCAGCAGGGGTGCCTAGATCACACAATTGGATGTACACAACTACAAATATTTGACAAGGCAGTTCACTTGTATAAATTTAAAGCGGAGTTTCACCCAAAAGTGGAACTTCCGCTTTAAGCACTCCGCGGCCCCCTTACATGTGGGTGTCTACTTTAGAGAGGGACTTCGTGTCCCACTTCCTTGTTCCGCTTCCCGGCCACCTAGGCGACCCCTCTTCTCCCCCTAGGCAATCTTCTGTCACATGTCACAGGTCCCAGAAGATAGCCTGTCCACTCGTAAAGCGCAGTGCGCGCCCAGCCCTAAAGCCACAAGCTGTCACGGCCTGGGTGCCCACAGTTCCAATGATGGCGCTGCAGAGAAGAGGGGCGAGAGGAGCTGGGGCTTCGGGCGCTGGCATGGCAAGTGTCTGTTTATTAGAAGTCTGTAGCTAAACTTTTTGTTATTGCTATGAGAATTCCCCAAAGTTAATGCAATTGGACAAAGCAGGTAGCCGATTCATAATTTGAGGAAGGTCAACATACACTATAATGTCAAAAGTATTATTATTAATATAATAATACAGGATTTATATAGCGCCAACAGTTTGTGCAGCACTTTACAACATGAGGGCAGACAGTACACTTACAATACAAATCAATACAGGAGGGATCAGAGGGCCCTGCTCGTTAGAGCTTACAATCTAGAAGGGAGGGTCAAGTGGAAACAAAAAGGTAATAACTGTGGGGGATGAGCTGATGGAGAAAATTAAAATACATTTATTAGGTGTGGGTAGGATAGGCTTCTCTGACGAGAGGGGTTTTCAGGGATCACCTAAAAGCTAATAAAGTAGGAGATAAGCGGACAGATTGGGGTAAGGAGTTCCATAGGATTGGAGAGGCTTTGGAAAAGTCCTGGAGGCGAGCATGGGAGGAGGTGACGATGGAGCTAGAGAGCAGGGGGTCTTGAGAGGAACGAAGAGAACGAGTAGGTTGGTATTTAGAGACTAAGCTAGTGATGTAGCTGGGGGCAAAATGGTGAATGGTTTTGTACGTAGTTGTTAGAATTTTGAATTTAATTCTTTGGGTGAGCGGAAGCCAGTGGAGGGATTGACAGAGAGGAGTAGCAGACACTGAGCGATTGGTAAGGTGGATGAGTCTGGCAGCAGCATTCATGATGGATTGAAGAGGTGATAGACTATGTAGAGGTAAGCCAATGAGAAGGGAGTTGCAGTAGTCGAGGCGAGAGATGACCAGCGAGTGAATTAAGAGCTTTGTTGTGTCATTGGTTAGAAAGGGGCGTATTTTGGAGATGTTGAGGAGGTTGAGGCGGCAGGAATTGGACAGCGATTGAAGGAGAGTCCAGGACTACACCTAGGACCTTGGCATGTGGGGATGGGCTTATAGTTGTGCCATCGATTTTGACAGAGAGACCAGGGGAAGGGAAAGGGTCATATGGGGGAGGAAAAATGATAAGTTTGGTTTTGGATAGATTGAGTTTGAGGAAGTGGTGTGACATCCAGACTGATATATCTGATACATAAATTAGTGATATGTGAGGAGATGGAGGGAGTGAGCTGAGGGGTAGAGAAATAGATTTTGGTGTCGTCAGCGTAAAGGTGGTATTGGAAGCCATGGAAGGCTATCAGCTGACCCAGGGAGGAGGTGTAGATTGAAAATAGGAGAGGTCCAAGAACTGAACCCTGGGGGACCCCAACAGAGAAAGGAAGAGGTCTGCAGGGTTCAATATTTAGTTGGCCCACCCTTTGCAGCAACAACATCAACTCTTCTGGGATGGCTGTCCCCAAGGTTTAGCAGTGTGTCTATGGGAATGTTTGACCATTCTTCCATAAGCACATTTGTGAGGTCAGGCACTGATGTTGGACAAGAAGGCCTGCCTCGCAGTCTCCACGCTAATTCATCCCAAAGGCGTTCTACTGGGTTGAGGCCAGGACTCTGTGCAGGCCAGTCAAGTTCCTCCACCCCAGACTCGCTTATCCATGTCTTTATGAACCTTTCTTTGTGCACTGATGCACAGTCATGTTGGAACGGGAAGGGGCCATCCCCAAACTGTTCCCACAAAGTTGGGAGCATGAAATTGTCCAAAATGTCTTGGTATGCTAACGCCTTGAAAGTTCCCTTCACTGGAACTAAAGGGCCAAGGCAAACCCCTGAAAAACAACCCCACACCATAATCCCCCCTCCACCAAATGATTTGGACCAGTTCACAAAGCAAGGTCCATAAAGACATGGATGAGCGAGTTTGGGGTGGTGGAACTTGACTGGCCTGCACAGAGTCCTGACCTCAACCCGATAGAACACCTTTTGGATGAATTAGAGCGGTGACTTTGCTCCAGGCCTTCTAGTCCACATCAGTGCCTCACAAATGTGCTTCTGAAAGAATGGTCAAACATTCCCATAGACACACTGCTAAACCTTGGGGACAGCCTTCCCGAAGAGTTGAAGCTGTTATTGCTGCAAAGGGTGGGCCAACTCAATATTAAACCCTACGGACTAAGACGCCATTAAAGTTCATATGCGTGTAAAGGCTGGTGTCCCAATATTTGACATTATAGTGTATGTTGGCATTCCCCAAATTATGAATCGGCGACTTGTTTTGTCCAATTGCATTAACTTTGGGGAATTCTCATAGAAATAACTCTATAGTTTTTCAGTTGCACAAAGTGATGACTAGAATTCCCCTTTCCTATAAAGCGCCCATCAAGCTTTGAATAAAAACCATCTGGCTGCGAAATTGTTTATTTCTGTACACGCTGAGAGCACAATAGAGAACAGAAAAAGCCTAAAGCCAATAAAAAATAAATGACATAGAACTGCACACATCATTTGCCAGATCCGGGACACCTTGTTTGTCCTGGAATCATTTCCCAAAGCTTCTATAGTAAAAGAAGGGAGGACCTCAAGGCAGCCATAGATGGGTAGATATCTCCAGGACCAGCAGAGGTGGAACCGTCAGACATCAGACCACCAGGACCCATCATAGAGCTCTCATGAAGACATCAGTACATGTGCAATGCTGTGATCCCTCATTCTAGTTGACCACTGCACATTAGTAGCATCACTAGTTATTTGCTGTGTCCACCTACAGACATGAACGTATAACGGAAGACTAAACTTTTTTTTTTTAAGTTTTGGATGGAATGATGAAGGATTAGAACATCTTAAAAGGTTTTTATGGATATCTCTACAAGGGGATTCACTCTCTCGATTTCTCCTGTTTATTATCACCAATAGTGAAAGTAAAATAAAATTCCAAATTTTGGGTTGTCACCAGTACAGGAATAGAGGGGATATCTTCCAATGGAGACACTAGTTTTGGTGACAACCAGGGATTCCCTTTACTTTGGAATGGGGTGGGGGTTATATATGTACTGGGGCATTTTTTGTTTACCTCATTGTTAATCTAATCCTTCAGTCCCACTTTAATGATAAATACAGATCTACAACAATTTGTGTCTCATGTCTGTCTGCTCAATCACAATATTCCCAACGCACACGTTCCTGAAGATGGCTGTTCAGTATTGGTGGGTGCTGCAGTGACCCCAGGCTGGGAAATGCAAAGAAATGTCACCAGCACACCAAGGATTCCTCAAACGGGTCCAAAGCTAGGTCACATGGTACATACAAAAGGCAATGAAGGGGCCCTGTGTGGCTCCAAAACGTTGCTTGTGTATGTACCATGTGATCACAAAGTATTGGAATCTTTGGGTTTATGGTGACATTTCTTTGCACTGAGTATTCATGTCTGTCTGTAGCTCGTTGCCTCCATTCAGAAAAGAGCTTATATCAATTTATGTAAATAAGGCTCCATGCACACTAGTGTTTTTTTTTTTATGCTCCTTGAAACGGTTTTTAGCTTCCAGGAGCAGAAAAAAAAAAATTCTTGGAGCGTTTTTCCAGCATAAACGCTGCTAAACTTTCCCGAAATGCTACGAATATCTTTTTTTTAGCTTTTTTCCCCCCCTTTTACAGCAAAAACGCTAAGGGCCCTTTCACACTGGGGCGGTTTGCAGGCGCTATTGCGCTAATAATAGCGCCTGCAAACTGACCCGAAAGTGCCGCTGCTTTGTCTCCAGTGTGAAAGCCCCAGAGCGGTGCGCTAGCAGGACGGGAAAAAAAGTCCTGCTAGCAGCATCTTCGGAGCGGTGAAGAAGCAGAGTATATACCGCTCCTTCACTGCTCCTGCCCATTGAAATTAATGGGACAGCGCGGTTATACCGCCGGCAAAGCGCCTCTGCAGAAGCGCTTTGCGGTGGTTTTTAACCCTTTCTTGGTCGCTAGCGGGGGGTAAAACCACCCCGCTAGCGGCCGAATACCAACGGTAAAGCGCCGTTTACAATAGCGGCGCTTTACCGCCGACGCCGTCCCCGCCCCAGTGTGAAAGGGCCCTAATAAAAACACCAACGCTCCAAAAAGCTGCTAAAAACACTGCTACAAAAAGCCATTACCAGCATTTAAGCTTTATTAAAAAGAAAAAAAAAAACACACACAACACCACACGCTAGTGTACATGGAGCCTAAATATGTATAAACAAATGCATTTACGTGTAAATTCATTCTAGAATAAATGAATATTTTATCCAATAGAATAGGTTTACGTGCATAATATACATCAGTGGTCTCCAAACTGAAGCCCGGGGGCCGAATGTGGCCCTTTTGTTTACCTTTATTCTGTCCTTGGGGCACTTTTCCTCCCAATGACACCAACAATGGGGCATAATTCCTGCTATTGACATTAACAGGACACCATTTCTCCCATTGACACCAACGATGGAGCACTATTCCTTCCACTGATGTCAATGATGGGGCACCATTCTTCCCACTGATACTAATGATGGGCACTATTCTTCCCCCTAGCACCATGCATTTGTTTACTCCCACTGACACCAGGACAATTTCTACTCCCAATGGCCACAGTCTGCCCCCCCTTAAAGTCTGAAGGACCGCAAAACTGGCCCTTTGTTTAGAAAGTTTGGAGACCCCCCACTTTAGATCAAAAGAATGAACTTTGATCTTTAAATGAGGTCAGTTTAACCACTTAGACTAAACCTTTTTTGGGCACTTGTTGCTTACAAGTTAAAAATCAGTATTTTTTGCTAAAACATTACCTAGAACCCCCAATACATACACATACATATATACACATACATACACACACTTTTTTTTTTTTTTTTTATTAGCAGAGACCCTAGAGAATAAAATGGAGCTTGTTGCAATATTGTGACAATGCGCTGCTGTCTTTCAAAAGCAATTTTTGTTTTTAGGAAAAAATATACACTTCAGAATCGTGATCTCTATTCTAAGCAAAAAAATTGTGATTCTCATTTTATCCATAATCGTGCAGCTCTAATCTGCACAGGAAGGCAGATTCGTAAAAAACCCAACTCTAGTGCATCCATTTTTACTGCCCCCCCCCCCCCTGCCAGCCTAAAGGGGCATTATAGAGATTCTTCTGTGATCACACATGGATTCTTGGCAGTGGTGTTTTAGATATGTGGAGATAGTTCACTGCCGATACGTTGTCTTTTGTCTTGCCCAGTGACAACAGAAGAGATGTAGACACTGTAAAAGTGTAAAAATTGTTTATGGATTATGGTAATCCTATTACCCCTGTACATAATCCCTGCACTTTAATCTGTTATGATGACTTCGGCTCCATCCAGGAACAGCAGGCGCAGCCTGCTTAGAACGTATGAAGTTTATGAGAACATCAGAGTGCAGCGTATGTCTGGACAATACGTCTCATTAGGTCTCAGTAGGTCTCATTGAACCCCTTCCTAGCCAAAGCACAGGACTCAACTGCTGACAATTCTTTTTCTATTCTTCTATATAGTATTTGTGTCATTCGCATCATGTGGTTGTACAATAAGCCCCAGCATTTCAGCCCCCTCGCACATAGGGAAAGGATCTACGCTGCAAAACCACCATATAAATCTGCAAAATGCATCCCAAATATTACAGCCAACATCCAAATACACCCATCAATGCGTTCGTCATCAGATGTGTATACAGAAAAATAAATGTTTTTCTGCAATTGTCCCTTGCAAATGGTGGTCGTCTGGGAGCAGCGCACCGCTCTTGGTGTTTTTTGCACCTGTACACACCAGAACACGGTGCTGGAAACCCACGTTCAGTTGGCATTTCCTGTACCACGCTCCTGTACGATCCAGCACTAAGTGCGCCCAGGAGAGACCGGTACAATGTTCAGCCCCATCATGCCACAACGGGCCATAGACTGACAGTCTGCCCCTCTGGTGCACTAAAAAAAGCAAGGAGGGATGCACAATCCCTCGTGGGGTCCCGTGTGTCAGGGGCCTAAGGTTTCATGCACACAAGTTCATTAAAACACTTCTATTAACGCTGGATCTCTGGCAGGAGCTGCCAGAAAAATATGGTGTAGAAAACGCTTGTTTTGGCACATTTTTGTGCATCATGTATACCAGGCGTAGTGAATTAACATTCAACGAGGTCCGGTCACTAAAAAAAAAAAAATATTTCAGGCCAAGGTCCGAATCACAAAGTCTGTGCCATGAAAGATTGTACGCATTTTTTTTTTTTTTTGGCGCAAGCTGCATTTTTTTTCTGTTTCCTCCACACACTTTGGTAATACTGTAAATGTAAATGTCCCCAAGAGTGTTCCCCCTTACAACAGTAATTCATTACATCAGGTGTCCCCATCAACAGAGTGCCCCCTTTACATCAGGTGTCCCCATCAGCAGAGTGCCCCCTTTATATAATAATGTTTGCCCATCAGTGTGCCCCTTAGTTTATGTTAAGGGGCACACTGATGGGTACATTTATGTTAAGGGGCATGCTGATGGGCACATCGCTCGACCGCAGGCAGCCATTTAACGATGGCTGATCTAAGGCATTTCCTTCCCAGCCTTACTGTTCCTGGCCTGCCCCTGCATTTTAGTCCTTTCAATCACAGCGAGCCCAGCATCACACATTAGCATTATCTAGAGCAGTCTGCATGCAAATACAGTCTGCTCAGCATACACCTGTGAGGCGTTTTGATATTTACTACATTCCTCCCGAGCTTCACTGCTGGTATCAGGGCTGAGAGCTCTTGAGACAAGTACTGAGGCTGTTTTCAGGAAGCTATGTACACACCAGCCATGATCTACTGTGCCTGCATTCAGTAGGAGAAGCACGGAGACCCAGTTAGGACTTAACCGCGTCTATAACAAAGATATATAATGAAAATATTTTAATAAAAAAAAAAAAAATTCATGATGAAGAAGAGGGAAGAAGGACCCAAAAATGGCAAAATAAAAGCAGTTTACACTCCATGTTCATAAAAAGTCACCAATGGCAGCTCTCTCTCTCTCCTTCAGTTTAACAGAAGACAGACAGTATCACCTCATGCAGATTAGACCCGGCTCATAGTTTCCAACACAAATAAAGCTCAATTAACCGAAGGAACACACCCAGTCCTCAGTGTCTGTCACCCTCGGCGTGTTGATGAATGGCGCTCTCAGAACATGACAAGGCACAACGCTCTCCATTACACGGCAGACAACCCGGGTGGGGGAATCCTGACATACAAAGGCTTTCCTTAGTGCTCTTACCACACGCCTTCTCTGATTGTACGAGATATGATGATAGACTCTTCCCAAGTCTGAATAAAGACACGTTCAGGATGACAGATATTAGGGGCCTCAGCATGGCCCATCTATAGATATTCTGGAAGGCAAACTCAGACAAGGCCTTGTTTACACATCGACTAAAAATACGACAAAACTAAAATAGCATTTAAGTCAAAAGACTAACTAAATCGAAATTTGATGTAAAAATGAACACTGCTGGTGACACATCTGCACATGCATGCCACCAGCTCCCTGTGGTGTTTGTGTGCATGTACAAATGCGCCCAGTCTTCCATTGTACTGCCTCCTGGGATAGCTGTGACATAGCAATCCTGGGGAGGGCAGCGGGGCCTGGCCTAGGCCAGAAACCAGGAAGTGCTGACCTGCAGAAAAAAAAAAAAAAAAAAAAAAAAAAAAAAGCAAAAAATGGTAATAGAACAGAAAAATATTCAACATTTTTGTAAGAGGGAAGGTGGAGGGACAATGTAGAAACTGTTAAGGTTCCACCTTAAGGGGGACAGGTTGGGGGATGGTAAACACGTTTTGACTGTCCCCTCAACCGCAAGCATATTGGAACTACTATTTTCCGAAAACGAAGAAAGAATCATTGACTGCCGAGATGGAAATCCAGCGTCGGCTCCTTTGAGGTTTTAGGGCTCATTCACATATGCAAACAACACAGGATCGATGCATGTGCACACAGAAAGCAGTTGTTTTCTAGGTGTCCTGTTCACACCATGATGCTGTGTTGAGGTGCAGTGCGCTGGATGAAAAATGCACCATGTCTACATTCACGCAGCACAATGTACGGCACCGCATTGCAGTGCGTTGTAACACACTGCATTGTTTAGGCTTGAATGCAATGTCATTTTACAAAATCAAACCTGTTGATTTACAGCAACACCGCACACAAAACTGGGCAGGGATCCATTCCAGAGACATTGTGTGTGCCATTGATTGCAGAGCGGATCACTTTCACTTCTTCTCTTCAGCCTCGACGGTTATTTGGCAATCGTGAGGAAAGTATTGACTCAACATTTTCATTTAATTTATTGCCATTAGGGCTCATTCAGAGGGACACAAGCCCGCGAGAATCTGGGATTTATACTGGCAGGAAAAGTAGGCCAATGTACACCTTGTACCCAGTAATAATCAATGACCACCTAAAGGACACGCATTCGCAGTTCATGCCACGTTCCACAGGCAGTACTGCTGCAACCCATTCAAGTGACCGCAGTGCCATGGTTTGGATTTTTCAGGAATAAAAAAAATAAATAATAATAATAATAATAATAATAATAATAATAATAATAATAATATATATTTAATATAAATAAAAAAGGGGGGTGCTCAGATGGTGACATATTGCCCTCAGCTGCCTGTAAACTGTCCTATGAAAAGCAATCCACCACTGATCCCTTTTCAGTGGGACGGCAAGGGCTGCCACAAATCGGATTTAGGCCTTTGCATCCAGGGACTGCGGTTCTGGCCGCACGCAAACTGCCGATGGTGAAAGTCTAGTTTATATGTGGCCATAGCAAAGAGTGCTGCTGCATCCATATTCAAAGTTAAGCCACATCGAACCGCTACAGACTAGCTGCCTGTCTGAATGAGTTCTTATAGTGTAAATACTTGACGAAGCAAGTAAGATGGGGTAGAACCTCTGTCAGGATTTTATTGCTGTTCGTGTCCCTATTTGGGAACATGATGGGTGTCCCCTAGAGCAGTGGTCATCAACTCCTGTCCTCAGGACCCACTAACAGGCCAGGTTTGCAGGTGATATCACTTGCTGCTCAGTGATTGCAGTATTCTAGTCTGCATCTCCCCAAGGTAATACATAAAACCTGGCCTGTTAGTGGGCCCTGAGGACAGGGTTGATGACCACTGCCACTGTCCCCACTAGAAGATTTCTCCTCCAATGATAACTCCAAATTTAGATTACATCTCACTTTCAGTGTTGGAGAGAGTGAATCTCTCCTGGGCAGGGACACCGACAGGAACAAAAATGCATTGGGGTTCTAATCCTTCACCACCCAATCAAAAACGTCTCTACATGCACTTTAAACAAAAGGTCAATATTCCTTTGCCTCTGAACCTTAAAGAGGAGTTCCGCACCTCCACGAAAAATTAAAAGCCAGCAGCTACAAATACTGCACCTGCTGACTTTTAATATATGGACACTAACCTGTCCATGGAGCCCGCGATGTCGGCACCCCAGCCGATCTTCGGATCAGCTGCAGCTGCTGCCCTTCCTGGTAAGGGAACCCGGCAGTGAAGCCATTCCCTGAAGCGTACTGCACTTTCTAATTGGTCCAGCGGCGGAAGGAAGGAGGATGGTGCCAAACTTCCAGGAGACCTGGCCACAGCCTCGTCTCCCAAAAGTGGGGATCTCTCTCTCTCTCAAAGTGTGAAATTTAAAAAATTTTGCCGCGTACACACGGGCAGACTTTGACCAGACTGGTCCAGCGGACAATTCGACTGTGTGGGCTTCATCGGACCCGTAGCGGATTTTTTTTCTGCTGAAAATCTGACGGACTTTAGATTTGGAACATGTTTCAAATCTTTACGTTGGAACTCCGCCAGACCCAGTTCCTAACGAAAAGTCCGCTCGTCTGTATACTAGTCCGACGGACGAAAACTGACGCTAGGGCAGCTATTGGCTATCAACTTCCTTATTTTAATCTGGTTGTATGTCATCAAGTACAAATCCGTCGGACTTTGGTGTGATCATGTGTAGGCAAGTCCGTTCGTTGGGAAAGTCCGTTGGAAGTCCGTCAGACCAGTCCGGTCGAAAAGTCCGCTCGTGTGTACGTGGCATTAGAGTTAAAAAAAAAAAAAACGGATAGCTGAAAGTTACACTCTGCAGAGTTCAGTGAAGAGAGCTCTGAGAGCTGATTGGAGGGAAGGCACACACCTGACACAACACACAGGACAGAGCAGAGGCGGTCAATCACAGGCTGTGTGCTGAAGCTCCCTCCCCTGTCACCTTTTTCTCTTGGTGTCAGAAGTACTTGTCAGAAGTGACTGATGACTGATAGCAGAGGAAGGAAGCAGCAGACAAAAATGACACTTTGTGCTATTTATTGAGACAGGTCCCCACTATATAGGAGGGATATACTTTGTTCATACAGTATTTCATGTCTGAGGCTTACAACCACTTTAAGCTAAACATATTGCTAAAACTGAAGCTAGACCATCAATTTCAAAATCTTCCCATACAATTACATTGACATTTAACAGATTATATTTATTTCCCTGTAAAAGCCTCCCTTGTGTAGACAAACGTCCTGAGACCACTGCTGGGTGTCACCATCTTGGATGTGATGTCAGCAGGCTCACAACTGTCACTCTAGTCTAGTCTATAGCAATGATGGTGAAACTTGGCACCCCAGATGTTTTGGAACTACATTTCCCATGATGCTCCACTACACTCCAGAGTGCATGAGCATCATGGGAAATGTAGTTCCAAAACATTTGGGGTGCCAAGGTTCACATCACTGCTCTAGCACAGACAGTAATTGGAGGCTTCCATAAAAGGACTATGATGTGCAATAAGGTATAAGACTGTGCTAGGGAATTTATTATCTTAGGGGAGTCAAAATGACTAGAAAGTTTAAAAGGCACATTGATAAAAAAAAAAACAAACACAATTATGGAAAGGGAAATGCTGGAAGCTTTTATCTGCAGTTTGAGATTAATGACATGACAGGGTCTCTAAAACTTACCACTACCCTTACCTTTTATGTAATATTTGCAGTCTGATTATGAAGTTATTTTTAGAAAAAATAATGGTTGACTCAAAACTAACTAACTATTTATAGGAAAGAGCTTTTGTGGCCACACGTAATCAGAACAAATCGATCGGGACGGAATTTTGTAGACGCATTGAGCACCCTTCTAATCAGGACATAATAAAAAGGGGGCTATGTTTAGAACTGGATCTGGGCAGTGAATAGAACAACAAAAATCTTAAAACACACACAAAAAAAAAAAAAAAAAAAAAAAAAAAAAGTGTTACATTTTCACTACATTTACAATATTTTCTGCGGCTGCATTCACACAAGAGGAGCGCGATTTTCAGGCCTTTCCAATCATTTTTATTTGAGCATTTTTCAGTGTTGTAGAAAAGCATTTAAATCGTTGTACTCAACCCTCAGCGTTTATGTTTCAGCCAATGGGAATCATTAGTGGGGAGGAGACCAGTTCTCACAAGCTCAAAATACCCAAAATACACGTGGTTTGATTGTTTACAGGCGCTTCCAGTCCATGGGGCCAAAAATGTCCAAACGTGCCTCAAAAAAGTAGCCCATGTAGCTTTTGGATCGCCAAGAAACAAGCTCAAGGCACCTAAGCGCACATATGTGAACAGCCACCATTTAATTACATTGGAATTGGTTTATTGAGAGTTTTGGAGGTTCGAGCCACAAAACTCAGCTGTGAATTGGACCCTGAATAATAAATGTAAAATTAAAATATAACTTTTCAACACACGCTACCTAAAAAGAGGGGGGGGGGGTACTGATTGCTGATTGGAGGGAAGGGACATACCCCCCCTTCACAGAACACACAGAAACAGTGCTGAGGCTGTCAATCTGCTGGAGGTCCCTCCAGTCAGCATTTTTCTCGGTGTCGGGAAAATATGTCAGAAGAAGGGCCGGACTTACCATTGGGCTTGACTGGGCTCAAGCCCATGGGCCCCAGCCAATAAGGGGGCCCCGTCCGTTTCAAAAGCCACCGAGATACACAGGATATCCGGCTCTGTATCTCAGGGGCGCCATTTTTAAACTGAAAGGCAACACTGACAAGTCTGCAAATGACACTGGGACAAGGCTGCAGGTGGACACCGACAAGGCTGCATTGATGGGCATTTAAATGTTTTTTTCCTTAAAATTCCCTCCTAAACTTGGGGTGCGTGTTATATGCCGATAAATGGTAATTATCATTTTATCCATTTTTATTGGTTTTATTCATCGTGGACCCAGGACGAATACCAGTACAGTATCCCCCACTTATACGCTTATATATTATCTACTTTTGTGAGTATCCATTTGGCTGTTTTGTCTTGTCCAATTAAACAGAAGTTCTTTAGTATTGCACTGAGTCTGGCACACCTTGTCCTTTTCTATTTCTGTTTTATAGAGCTGTGCACATGTATAGAAGGGTAGGGCCTGGAAATGACTCAAGTCCAGGGGCCCCCACCACCCCAAGTCCTGCCCTGGTCAGAAGTGATCCATGCTGACAAAAGTGACACTTTAATGACACTTAGTGCTCTGGATTGAGACAAGTACACACTGCAGAGGGATATGCTTCGCTCACATTTCATGTCTGAGGTTTACAATCACTAAGTTATGAGCAGTTGAATGGACATGCCAAAAAAAAAAAAAAAGAAAAAAAAGACCCATTTGAAAAGGGGTTAATAACAATGCAAAACCACATCAGCCAATCAGAAATGAGCCTTTACGTGGAAATTCATTGCATAGTCACCCAAGTAAAAAGACGAGCATCAAGTTATTCAGACAGGTGACAAAGATAACCAAACATTCAGTAGATCGATTTCTAGACTTATCTCTTTTTTTACAGCATGTGCTCTTGGAGATTGTGGTCATCTTTTCTTTATAATTACAAAACAGTAGAGGGGGGGGGGGATGTCACACGATGGATGGCAAAAGCTCCCACTGAAACAAATGCTCAGCACTAACAAATGTGCTTTGTCCATGAGCACTCATGTCACCTTACATCCCCTGATAATGCACCCATCACTAACAGAAATGCGCTGCTTAGTCCGTGAGCATGCACGGCTTCCATCCTTTTATGCCCCGATGCCATCAATCACAGGATGGGGTTAGCAAGAGGGTGCCCAAGCAACACCATCAGTTGCATGTTGTTGCCGACTATAGATGGCAGTTTCAAAGGCTGATTGCTGGACAACCCGAGGTCAGACAGAAATCAAACATGGTGCTTTTGCATTTATTAAGGTGGTATATGACCATTTAGCATTCAGAGTACTTCTAGGGTGAACTTCCATTTTTAGCAGCTATGCTTAACCTTGTAATTTGTATATTGTCATTACTGGTGAGCCATTGCGCTTTGCACGCTGCTACTAAATGAAGTTGAGCATTCCTGGCACTGCCTCATCATTTTTCCATAATCATGAAATATTTAATAATAATTTCAGAATTCTGTGAAAATACATTTACTGTATGTATTAGAAAGACATGCAGAGGACTCCAGAGCAGTGGTTCTCAACGTTTGAAAGCAGGGCCCAGTAAATTTTCCAAAAACCTTCCATATACCCCAACAGTAAAGTTTATATTCACAATGTAAAAGTACTGGAATGCAAAATGTGCCTTGAAATGCTGGATGTCGTGGTCATGGCAGAGATGAGGGATGTGGTGTGGATGAGGCTGCACCAGATTTGGTGGCCCTGTAGGGGATGAAGTATCTGGGGGGGTTGGGGAGCACTGTGGGAGGCTGGATGGCATAGAGGGACACGGCTGGAGGCACTATGGCGGGCTGAGGGTTCTGCAGCAAGTTGGGGGTGGGGGGGGGGGGGATTGTGGAAGGCTAGGCAGTACTGTGGGAGATTGGAGGGTACTGTGGAGCCTGAGGACTTTTAGGGGCCTGGGGGCGCTGTGGAGGGTTAGGGTCATTATGGAAGCTGGGAGCTACCATGAAAGGTTAAGAGATCTTTAAGTGGCTGGAGGCACAGCAGGAAGTCAACAACCCGATGGTTGAGAACCACTGTTCTAGACCAGCGTTCGCCAACCTTTCAGAAGTCTCTGACCACTAAACTCAGAACACTGAATTCTGTTGACCACCAACATGAATTTTACATGCCTTATACACACACGCTCTCTTGCTCCCTCCCCCTGGATCACACTGCTGCCTTATACATAAACACAATCCTCTGGCTCTCTGCTGCCTTACACAGACTAATCATTGGATCTCACTTCCTTATCCAGCCATGTGCTCGAGCCCTGAGCTCCCTCCCACAGTCTGTAATAAGCACTGCCATTGGAAATCACCTCCTGCTCTCTGCACTACTCCCGGCACCTCCCTCCGAGTTCACATGAACAGGATCTACAGAGGAGGTATCGGTATCAATGCACACTGATAGTATGGACTTTCAGCCCATTGAGAACACCAGAAACATTGGGCATTATACATCCACCACAATGCTGATTTTGCGACAGATCCTCTGGGGGACTACTAACATTTTCTCATGGTCCAGGGACCACTAGTTGGTGACCACTGTTCTAGACAACCAATTGTTTTCCATATACTAAAGCCTTGTACATGCGGTACAATTGCTGGCCAACCAAGCATCTGATTTTTGTCGAAAAGGCTTGTGTCAGGATCTTGTCTTGCATACTAACGGTACACAACTGTGCCACAAACGTAGTGACGTACTACGAGTAATTTCAGCTCTTGAGCGCCACCCTTTGGGCCCTCTCTGCTAATTTTGTGTTTGGTGAGCATTGATTCCCAGCATGCGCATTTGTACTTTCGACTTGTGTGGCGTATTTATGTACTGACCATATGAAAATCTGATGTCAAACGGTTGTCCGCCAAAAATTTACTAGCCTGCCATCCAGCATTTGTTGGCCGAAAATTGTCAAAAAGGAGCGTACGAACGTTAAGATTTTAGGACAACAGTCTGTCAACAATCGTACCGCGTGTACGAGGCTTTAGTCTCAAATCAAACTGCAATTTCAAACAAGCATGTAAAGAGTTATGATACACATTAAAGAAATATTATTTAAAGTATTTAGAACTTCAAATCGGATGCACACCCATTCCATTGTCATGATAACAGATAAAACCATTATCCAGTGGAGCAGCGAAGCAAAAACAGTGCGTCAACGAGATACTTTATGAGCCAATGTAACAGAACACATTGTGTAACAGAGCACCTGAGTAAACAACACCTACTACCGATCTTATTTACCAAGCAGAGTGCCAACTGAAACAAATATGTTCCCAAGCTGGTTGTAGCTTGTACATGCAAGAGTGTATGAAAACTAGTTGAATTCTAGTTTGATCTGTGTCACCAAAGACAAACACCCCACAAAACCATACAATTCACACACAGGAGTGGACTGATGACCTGGCACTGCAGTTTAGAGCTGGGACAATGCACCGTATAAGTCATGTTGATCCGTGCCCAACGTTGATAAGCACATTCTTATAAAGACCACCACCCGAGTCAGAAACACCTGCTGCCTATCATATTTACAGAGCACAGTGCCAACTGAGACATAGGTGTTCCCAAGCTGACCATAGCTTGTACAGACAAGGAGTGGAAACTCGTTGAATTTCTAAACTGTCACCAAGACAAATACCCCACAAAACCATACAATTCTCACAAAAGTGAGTACACCCCTCACATTTTTGTAAATATCTTATTATATCTTTTCATGTGACAACGCTGAAGAAATGACACTTTGCTACAATGTAAAGTAGTGAGTGTACAGCTTGTATAACAGTAAATTTGCTGTCCTCTCAAAATAACTCAATACACAGCCATTAATGTCTAAACCACTGGGAACAAAAGTTAGTACACCTCTAAGTGGAAATGTCCAATTGGGCCCAATTATGACTCGTTAGTGTTACAAGGTCTCAGGTGTGAATAGGGAGCAGGTGTGTTAAATTTGGTGTTATCGCTCTCCCTCTCTCATACTGGTCACTGGAAGGTCAACATGGCACCTCATGGCAAAGAACTCTCTGAGGATCAGAAAAAAAGAATTGTTGCTCTACATAAAGATGCCCCAGGCTACAAGAAGATTGCCAAGACCCTGAAACTGAGCTGCAGCACGGTGGCCAAGATTATACAGCGGTTTGACAGGACAGGTTCCACTCAGAACAGGCCTTGCCATGGTCTACCAAAGATGTTGAGCGCACGTGCTCAGCATCATATCCAGAGGTTGTCTTTGGAAAATAGACGTATGAGTGCTGCCAGCGTTGCTGCAGAGGTTGAAAGGGGGGGGGGGGGGTCAGCCTGTCAGTGTTCAGACTACACCACACACTGCATCAAATTGGTCTGCATGGCTGTCGTCCCAGAAGGAAGCCTCTTCTGAAGATGATGTACAAGAAAGTCAACAGTTTGCTGAAGATAAGCAGAAAAAGCACATGGATTACTGGAACCATGTCCTGTGGTCTGATGAGATCAAGATAAACTTATTTGGTTCAGAGGGTGTCAAGCGTGTGTGGCGGCAACCAGGTGAGGAGTACAAAGACAAGTGTGTCTTGCCTACAGTCAAGCATGGTGGTGGGAGTGTCATGATCTGGGGCTGCATGAGTGCTGCGGGCACTGGGGAGCTACATTTCAGTGAGGGAACCATGAATGCCAACTTGTACTGTGACATACTGAAGCAGAGCATGATCCCCTCCCTTCGGAGACTGGGCCGCAGGGCAGTATTCCAACATAACGACCCCAAACACACCTCAAGGCAACTACTGCCTTGCTAAGTAAGATCACATTACTGTATCAAATCACTTAACCCCCCTTTTGTCCCTAGTGCTTTGTCCAGTGCCCTGCTTGCAGTTTTATATTATATATACTGTTCTTTCTGCCTGGAAACGTGAGATTTCCATGGCATCTAAAAAGCGTCCCTTTACGTCAAAAGCGTTTTTGACCAGCTACAAAACAGCGATAGTAAATTAGAATCACTTGCAGAATTAAACAATAGTGATTAGTAGGAAAAATCGTCAGACACCGAAAGAGACGACAGCGACGATTCTGGGACTGAGCAAATGTCAGTGTTATTGATTACATTGATTAAAATGTATTATTTGTTAAAATTATTTATAGTTTATTATCTTAGAAATGTATTGTTTCGTGTTGATGTCTACTAGACTCTTGTTTAGACAGATTGTTTTATTACTAAGAATTACAGGCTTACAATATAAGACGCCACATTTCCATGCAAAACAATTTACCGTTTTGAGATTCAAAAATCTGACATAACCATAATGCCAGGGAGGTTAATGGCTGTGTGTTGAGTTATTTTGAGGGGACAGCAAATTTACACTGTTATACAAGCTGTACACTCACTACTTTACATTGTAGCAAAGTGTCATTTCTTCAGTGTTGTCACATGAAAAGATATAATAAAATATTTACAAACATGTGAGGGGTGTACTCACTTTTGTGTGAGATACTGTAGGAGTTGACTGATGACCTGAACTGACACTGCACTTAGGCTCCATTCACACTAGCGCGTTTGATGCATTTTGCAGAAATGCATGGGAATTTTTAAACATGGGTTCCTATGGAACATGTTCACATCAATGCCTTTTTGTATCTCTGCATTTTTGGAAAGGGTCAGGGACTTTTTTTCATGCAAAATGCAGCGTTTTGCATGTAATAGAATTCAATGGACAAGCATCAAAAACGCAAGTGCAGCGTTTTTACAGCGTTTTTGCCGTTTTTTTTAGACTGTATACAGTCTAAAAAAAAAAAAAAAAAAAAAAAAAAAAAAAACTTTTACAAAAAAAAAAAAACGCAGCAAGAACGCCACAAAAACGTGGCAAGCATCACAAAAAAAAAAACTCCAAAAACGCTCAAAAGCAACATGCATAGGTGTGAATCGAGCCTTAGACCCCTTTCACACTGGGGCGGTTTGCAGGCGGTATTGCGCTAAAAATACCGCCTGCAAACCGCCCCTAAACAGCCTCCGCTGTTTGTTCAGTGTGAAAGCCAGAGGGCTTTCACACTGAAGTGGTGCGCTGACAGGACGGTGAAAAAAAGTCCTGCAAACCGCTTCTTTGGAGCAGGGAAGGGGCGGTGTATTCACCGCTCCTTCCCCGCTTCTGCCCATTGAAATCAATGGGACAGCGCGGCTATACCGCGGCAATACCGTGGCTATAGCCGTGCTGTACGAGGGATTTTAACCCTTTTTCGACCGCCAGCGGGGGGTAAAACCGCACCGCTAGCGCCGAATACAGCTGCAAGAACGACAGTACAGCAGCGCTAAAAATAGCGCTGTTGTACCGCCGACGCCCCCACCGCCCCAGTGTGAAAGGGGCCTTAGAGTGGGGACAATGCAGTGTTTAAGTCCTGTTGCCCCTTGCTCACTGCTGACAAGTGCATTCTTATACAGACCACCACCTGAGCCAACATTTACTGCCCATCTTATTTATGGAGCAGAGTGCCAACTGAGACACATACGTTGTCAAGCTTATCATAGATTGCACATACAAGAGGGTGTGAAAACTGGCTGAACTACTAGTTTGTAATCTAGGTTACTGGTTGAACTACTTGTTTGTAAAGACAAATAACCCATAAAACCATAAGAGTTCTCACCAACAAGTTGGGTGATGAGCTAAGATAGCACCACACTTTAGAGCTGGGACAACGTACTGTATAAGTCATGTTGACCCATACCCAATGTTGAGAAGCACATTCTTATACAGACCACCACATGCCTATCATATTTACCGAGCAGAGTGCCAACTGAGATGTTCCCGAACTGGTCATAGCTTGTACAGACAAGGTGTGAAAACTCGTTGAATTTCTAAATTGTCACCAAGACAAATAACCCACAAAACCATAAAGCTCTCACCAATAAGTTGGACAATGACCTGAGCTAGCATAACACTTTCGAGCTGGTCTTGTTGGTCCTTTCCCATCGCTGATAAGTGCCAAGAGATTTACTAAAACCGGAAAGTGCGAAATCTGGTGCTGCTTTGTATACAAACAAAATTAGCTTCCAGGCTTTTTGTCAAAGCTTAATTAAAACAAGTTGAAGTTAGAAGCGGATTGGCTACCATGCACAGCTGCACCAGATTTTGCACTTTCCAGTTTTAGTATATCTACCCCTTACTGTCCATCTTACTTACAGAGCAGAATGCCAACTGACACAAATATGTTCTAAGCTGGTCATAGCTTATATATACACACACACACACACACACACACACACACACACACACACAAAGAGGGTGCGAAAACTAGTTGGACTACTAGTTTGTCACCAAGAAAAATACCCCTAAACCAAAAAGCTCTCTGATGACCTGAGCTGGCACCACACTTTAGAGCTAAAACAATGCACAATGTGTGTACAAGCAAGTCATACTGACCCGTGCCCATCGCTGGCAAAGGGTCTCTTTATACAGAGCATCACAACATCCATATAGCATAATGTAGGATCTCCGACTGTGTCCAGAGGGAGAGCTGCTCAAAACTTGATACTGAAGAGTTATGCCGCGTACACACGGTCGTACTTTTCGTCTACAAAAGTCGGACAGCCTGTCCGACAGACTTCCGGCAGACTTTCGGTGGACTTGCGGCGGACTTGCGGCCTACTTTCTAACGAACGGACTTGCCTACACACGACCACACAAAAGTCTAACGGATTCGTACGTGATGACGTACACCGGACTAAAATAAGGAAGTTCATAGCCAGTAGCCAATAGGTGCCCTAGCGTGGCTTTTTGTCCGTCGGACTAGCACACAGACGAGCGGATTTCGGGGTCCGTCGTAGTTACGAAGTAAAGTTTTAAAACATGTTTCAAATCTAAAGTACGTCGGATTTGAGGCTAAAAAAGTCAGTTGAAAGTCCGGAGAAGCCCACACACGATCGGATTACCAGCCAGCTTTAGTCCATCAGCGTCTGTTGGACTTTTGTAGACGAAAAGTAGGACCGTGTGTACGCGGCATAACACCGCCTAAGGCTGTATTTACAGGTTGCCAAATGGTATAAAGTAGAGCTGCATGATTCTGGCCAAAACGAGAATCACGTTTTTTTTTGCGTAGAATAAAAAGATCACGATTCTCTCAATGTAAAATCTTTCACAAAAAAAAAAAAAAAAAAAAAAAGGGGCTAACTTTACTGGTTAGTTTTTTTTCCTTCCTTTCTTTTGATGGCTGTGGCTTCAGAAGAGCAGAGAGAATTCTTTGCATAGAAAGTAACCGGGAAACACTTTAATCAAGATTAATCGTGCAGCTCTAGTATAAAGAGGTACTTTTTCAGTGATGAGCAATACGACTTATACACCACATTACATAGTAGGCGAGGTTGAAAAAAGACACAAGTCCATCAAGTCCAACCTATGTGTGTGATTATATGTCAGTATTACATTGCATATCCCTGTATGTTGCGTTGTTCAGGTGCTTCTCTAAATCGTATTTGAAACTATCGTTTCCCCCCCACTGAGACCACTACCTGTGGAAGGGAATTTCACATCCTTGACGCTCTTACAGTAAAGAGCCCTCTAAGTAGTTTAAGGTTAAACCTCTTTTCTTCTCATTTTAAGAAGTGGCCACGAGTCTTGTTAAACTCCCTTCCGCGAAAAAGTTTTATCCCTATTGTGGGGTCAACAGTACGGTATTTGTATATTGAAATCATATCCCCTCTCAAGCGTCTCTTCTCCAGAGACCAAGTTCAGTGCTCGCAACCTTTCTTCCTAACTAATGTCCTCCAGACCCTTTATTAGCTTTGTTGCCCTTCTTTGTACTCGCTCCATTTCCAGTACATCCTTCCTGAGGACTGGTGCCCAGAACTGGACAGCATACTCCAGGTGCGGTTGGACCAGAGTCTTGTAGAGTGGGAGAATTATCGTTTTCTCTCTGGAATTAATCCCCTTTTTAATGCATGCCAATATTCTGTTTGCTTTGTATTGGCATTGCATGCCATTGCTGAGCCTATCATCTACTAAGACCCCCAGGTCCTTTTCCATCCTACATTGTTTTATCTCTAAAGTGTGGTGCCAGCTCAGGTCATTGGTCAACACGTTGGTGAGAGCTTTATGGCTTTTTTGGGTTATTTGTCTTAGTGTCAAGAAATCAACTGCTACCAATTTCCTCCTAGAGGACAGGTCTGGCAGTTAGCATTGAACCCAAAAGGTTCAGTACCCACTCTTGCATTCACTGAGCTTCAAGTAACTTCTCCCTAGCCCAAGTCATGGCCACAACACAGATTCTTTGCTTTTACATCTACTGTTGCATCCCCGTAGACTCATGGATTCCTTGATGATTCTAGTGGCAAAATTTCTGCACATTTTCCAAAAAAAGACATACAAGTGCAATAAGGGGGAAAACACAGTGTATGTAAAGGAAACTGCTCAAAAGCTCCAAAAAAAAAAAAAAAAAAAAAAAAAAAACAAAAAAAAAAAAAAAAAAAAAAAACAAAAAAAAAAAAAAAAAAAAAAAGAGACTGGACAGTGCCAGGAAACTAAGAAAAATTTCTTCACTGGAGCTGCCGTGCCTTCATCAAATAAGTCATTACTAAACTGTATGGTGTGTATTGTATGGTCACTGCCTGCATGTTCCTTTTTAATAAATCATTACCAATCTGTCTGAGATTGTATGGTGTGTATTGTATCTAAGGCGCCACCTGTATACCTTACCCAGAGTTATATTCATTTTTCCCCCAAGATATTCTCTTTTTTGGAATTATGTGAACAATAATATATATATATATATATATATATATATATATATATATATATATATATATATATATATATATATATATATATATATATATATATATATATATATATATATTAAAAGGAACTCAGGCTAAGGTATATAATACACACTGGTGGGAAGTTCTCCTTTCTAAGCAGCTGTCACCAGAACAGGTTTGCCTCATGGAAGATTTTCTCTCACCTCCTCTCTTTACAACTCAAATAGTTTTAATTTCCCATTGCTTTCTGTATTTGAGCAAATGCTCACCAGGACCAATAGTGGGGTTGAGTCTCCTCAGCAGGAGACGGGAACAGACAGCAATAAAAACCTGGAAAAAGGTCCTAAAGCTTCATCACTTTATCCCCCAAAAAGTTTGGGCTTTACATATGTATTAGGTTCAGGCGTTTCTCTACACAAAAGTTCTCACAAGACAAAATACATCCTCAACTCAATTTAAACCTGGTAGATAATCCCCGAGTCTGACTGCAGTTCTCATTTTAAATCTGCATAGACTTGATCATCCTCAGCATAGCTTCCAACACGCTAAAATAGTTTCTACAGAGATTGTACAGCTGCAGCTATATAAAATGTATCCCATGTTCAATCTGGAGCAGACTTTTTTTTAGCCTTCTGACCCTTGAGGAACCCATTGAAAAGGTTTTCAGGTCTCAGGGAACACCTGCTAAATCTATAGCTCATAGCATAATATAAACATGATCAGTGAGTTATAGAAAGTTTTATATAGAAGAAAGATTGTGGCATACACTACAGTAGTTCACACCCAGGACTGATCATTTTTAAATAATCTCCTGCCCCTGCTTTGCATGACAAAAATATTTGCAGTACTAGTCATGAAATGAAAAAATAAAATTGCAAAATAAAAATACATCCTTGTACACTGTCCCCTTCCACCAAAAGGTCGGTTGAAAATTCATCCCATACATTGATGCTAATGCCGCGTACACATGGTCGGACTTTTCGTCTACAAAAGTCCAACGGACGCTGACGGACTAAAGCTGGCTGGTAATCCGATCGTGTGTGGGCTTCTCCGGACTTTCAACATACTTTTTTAGCCTCAAATCCGACGTACTTTAGATTTGAAACATGCTTCAAATCTTTACTTCGTAACTACGACGGACCCCGAAATCCGCTCGTCTGTGTGCTAGTCCGACGGACAAAAAGCCACGCTAGGGCACCTATTGGCTACTGGCTATGAACTTCCTTATTTTAGTCCGGTGTACGTCATCACGTAAGAATTCGACGGACTTTTGTGTGATCGTGTGTAGGCAAGTCTGTTCGTTAGAAAGTCCGCCGCAAGTCCGCCGCAAGTCCGTCGAAAGTCCGCCGAAAGTCTGCCGGAAGTCTGTCGGACAGGCTGTCTGACTTTTGTAGACGAAAAGTCCGACCGTGTGTACGCGGCATTAGTGTAGACAAGCAATCAATCCACAAATGCTCACTTGAAAAGGAACCCCCTCCTAGCAAACGCTGAAGGTACCCTAATGTTCCACTAAAGCCCGGGTGAGAAAGGATGATCTACAGCAGCCTTTTCCAATCTTTAACGTGGAAAAACCCTTGAATTTAACTTGAAGAAGATCTCAGGGAACCCCTGCTAATATTTACTATGTATACAGTGAGTTGTACATATAGGAATGAATAAAAGAAATTAGGAAGTAAAAGAAAAATAAGAATGTGTTTTTGATATTCAGGGCTATTATAATGTAATACAAACAATGTAATTCAATGTTATTATTGCTGAATTCAATGTTATCAAACAATGTAATTCAGCAATAATAATGAAGTAAAACAAACATTTATAAAAAACAAAAAAACAAATGGCAAGAAAAGAAGCCCAGACAATAAAAATGTTAGTGGTCAGTGAGATGCCCCCCTTATGCAAGTGATCAATGAGCCTGGTGTTCAGTAGGAGATGGACCCCATTAGAGATGTGGTGAATGGGAAGAATGCTCCTTATACTGGTGGTTATTGGGAACAATGTTCCTTACAGCATTGATCAACAGATTGTTAAAAAGCTAATTGGTGTCAATGGTTACAGAGGCAGAAATTTCTCATCAACCAAGGAACATCAAGCATTGAAGATACCTCAGGAGGAGGAAGGATGATCTGGTGCCTCCAAACTTTCAAAACACAAAAGGGCCAGTTTACTGCCTTTTAGACCATTGAGAGGCCGGACTGTGGCCTGTGGGAGTAGAAAATGGTACCGGTGAAAAGAATAATGCCCAATGTCAGTGAGAAGAATATTGTCCCATCTTTGGTGTCAGGAGGAATCGATCCTCACTGATGTCAGTGGAGAAATCGATTCTCATTGTGGTGCCAGTGAGAGGAATAGTGCTTCATATCAGTGGGAAAAAAATAGTTCCCCAAGGGCAGAATAAAGGGAAGCAAAGGGCCACATCTGGCCCCCGGGTTACACTTTGGAGACCACTGATCTAGAGTGGCCTTTCTAACCTTTTAACTTCTGAAAAACCTCAAGAATTGTTTTATGTCTTTAGGGAACCCTTACTTCTATCAATTTATCAGGAGACAATGGGTAAAACGCCCCTTGCCTTGGTGGTCAGTAGGAAGAATGCAACCCTTACAGTGGTGGTCAGAATGCCCCAAAGGATTACTAACCTGAGAGCCTGGAATTAATAATTTCCAAAGGAACCCCAAGAGGCCTTTGAAGATACCCTAGGGTTCTCTTTTTTGAATCAAACAGGTTTTTATTAAAAACACAACCAATTACAAAAGGCGATGACATTGAGGTAGAATGGACATCAACATATTCTGTAACAATTTCCAAAATCATAGGATAAAGTGTAGTAGATATTATTACATTAGCATTTACCTTGCCAATACAAACAGTGTAGTCGACACATTAGAAAACCATGCAGTATGTTGCAGTCAGATAAAAACACCCTAGGGTTCTTTGGAACCTTGGTTGAGGGCAGATTATCCAGAGCAGACATTCAAAACTTTTTTAAACCCCAGAGAGACCCTTAAAATATTTTTTAAGCCTCTGAGAACTTGCTAAAATCAATTTATCAGGAGTCAATGCGTAAAATTCCCCTTGCATTAGTGGTCTGAACACCCTAAAGGGTAACTAATCTGAGAGGGGAAAAAAAAAAAAATTGTTCATTGCCCAAGCGACATTTGAAAATACCTTAGGGCTCCACAGAACCGTGGTTGAGAGAAGCTGATCTAAAGCAGCCTTTCACAACTTTTTTACCCCAGAAGAGTCCCTAAAGTAATTTTCAGTTCTCTGGAACCCATTTCATGGAGCGCAGTAGGAAGAATGCAATCCGTACAGTTGTGGTCAGATGGCCGAAAAGGTTACAAATCTGCAAAAGGCATAACTTGCCCATTGCCCAAAGAACCCCAAAGAAGTGTGAAGAAACCCTAGGGTTCCATGGATCCCCGGTTAAGAAAGAATGATTTGAGCAGCCTTTCACAAATTTCATACCCTAGTTGAACCCTGAAAATAATTTTCACAATGCAGAAAACCCTTACTAAAGCCAATTTATCAGGGGTCAATAGGACAAATGCTCCTTGCATTAGTCAGTAGGAGGAAACCAACCCTTGCAGTGGTGACCACAATGCCCCAAAGGGTTACTAATCTGAGAGGCATAAACTGCTCATTGTACAAACAACCATTTACAATACCTTGGGGGTTATTTACTAAAGGCAAATCCACTTTGCACTACAAGTGCACTTGGAAGTGCAGTCGCTGTAGATCTGAGGGGGACATGCAAGAAAAATAAAAAACAGCATTTTTGCTTGCACATGATTGGATGATATAAATGACTGGAGCTTTCCCTCATTTTGATCTTCCCCTCAGATCTAGAACGACTGCACTTCCAAGTGCACTTGTAGTGCAAAGTGGATTTGCCTTTAGTAAATCAACCCCCTTGGGTTGCACAGAACCCTGAGATTGATGATCTAGAGCAGACTTTCCCAATTATTTTACCCAGAGAAAAACTTTAAAAAATAATTTTCTGGCCTCCAGGACCCCTAAGCAACCTCTGGAGGAACTCTAGGATTCCAAGGAACCCTGGCTTAGAAAGGATGATCTACAACAGCTCTTCCAAACCTTTTTACCCCTGGAAAGTACAGGAATTTGGTGATATGAACTCCTGAGACCCCAGTAAGTCATCTTCACTAATAACTTAGAATAACCTTTTTGGGGTTTTAAATCTGACTTTAGCAGATAGACCCCCTAAATTGTCAGGTCTCGTGGAACCCTTGCCCATTTATGAGGTGTCAATGAGACAGAAGCAACTAAAAATAGTGGGTTGTAGGAAGAACAAAACTATTACAGTGGGGCACAAAAGGCCATCTAAAAAAGATCATCTGTGTCAACCTCGGATTTATGTGGGCACCATGCCCATGGAGGTCAATCAGTCCCAGTTCAAGGAAGCAGCCCAGTAACCTCTGGAGGAACTCTGTCTGAGAAAGGTTTATCTGGAGAAGCCCACAAGGAAACGTGAAAATAATTCAGGTCCATGAGAAGCGGAACACCCAGCAACCTCTGGAGGAACTCTAGGATTCTAAAGAACACTGGCTTAGAAATTATGATCTAAAAAAGCCTTTCATCCTTTTAACTTAACAGAAACACCTAAAATAATAATATCTAGGTCTCTGGGAACCCCCAGCAACCTTTGGAGGAGCCCTGGTTGATAAAGGATGATCTAGAGAACCCTTTCTCAACCATTTCACCCCAGAGGAAATACTAACATCATTTTTAGCTCTCCTGGAAACCCTCAGCAAATTTTGGGAGAACTCTTCCACGGAGCAGGAATGGTCAAGAGAAGCCTTTCTCAACCTTTTTAACCCAGAGAAACCCCTAAAATAATTTTCAGGCCCTGGTAAACCTCAGCAACCTCTGAAGAAACCCTGGCTGAAAATGGATGATCTAGAGAAGCCTGTCTCAATTCATTTTACCCGCAGAGAAAACCCTAAAATAATTTTGGGTCTCCGAGAAGAGGAACACCCAGCAACCTCTGGAAAACGCCATGATTCCATAGAGACCTGGCGTTGCCAGGATGATCTAGAGCAGTGGTTCTCAACCTGGGGGGTCGAATGATGATTTGCCAGGGGTCACCGAATCCAGGGATGTTCCATCCCCCCCCCCACCAAGGAGTAAGAGAAGGAATGAAAATAGACAATACATGGAAGGGAGAGGAAAAGAGGGGGGAGGAACAAAAGAAAAAAGGGAGAGAAAGAATAAGAGAAAGAACAAGAGAGACGGCTATAGAGAGGGATGGGGGGGGGGGGGGGGGAATTAGGATAGAGGGAGATATAAGGGAAAGAAAGGAGAACAAAAAGAAAGGGTTACACTTTCTAAAATGTACCATAAGGGATTTTAATACTGTACGGGTGGAAGGGACTCGGGGAGCGCTAAATGTCCGTGGGTTAGGGGTGCAAATTACTACTCTTGCCTTGGGTGCTGACAACCCAGGCTACAAAAAATAATTTTACTGTTAGGGGTCCCCACAACTTGGGAAATTTTATCAAGGAGCCACGGCACTAGAGGGTTGAGAACCACTGATCTAGAGAAACCTTTTTCAACCTTTTCACCCCCCAGAGGAAACCCTAAAAATGTCCAGGTTTCCACCATTTTACCCCAGAGGAACACCTAAAACAAGACGACATTTTCCGATCTCCTTGAACCTGGAGGAACTCTAGGACTCCACAGAACCCTGGTTGAGAATGGTTGATCTTGAGAAGCCTCTCTCAAACCTCTCCACCCCTGTAGACTACATGAATTTCGGGTTGTGTACTCCTGGGACCCCAGCAGGTCATATTCACTTATAACCTGGACTTGGAATGACCCTTTTGGGGGTGTTAAATAGCAGATTATCAGATGGTACAAAGAACGAAATCTGGTAGATGACTTCTCTGAGGACCAGCAGACAACCAAAGGTATTTCCTTGGGGTCAGACCCATAGGTAGAGGGGAATTGTGGTACCCGATGAGGGGCACCTACCATCCTGGGCTGTGTGCTGATAGCACCAGTGTGATCCGGGGTGTTGGTGCCCTGGCACCTCCACCCATGATGAATGGAGTGCCACCATGGATTGTAGGGTGAGGCAGAGCAGCAAAGCAGCAGAGAGGGGGGTGTAAGCAGCACTGAGCACGGAGGGATCCTGGCACCGCAGGAGGAGGGTGGCACCGCAGGAGGAGGGTGGTACTTACAGCCAGAAGGCACATCGCCCGGGTGCCGCAGCCGTTCCTGCGCCGGGTAGCCGCCATGGCTAGGCTGTCAGGCGGTCCGGGAGCTGGCTCATGCCCTGGGCGCTTCTCATCAGCAGAAGCCCCGCTGGCACACAGGGGGCCGGAGCCTCGGCAGGGCGGGCTGGGTGCGGGGTGGGACGCCGGGCTGTGTCTGGAAGGAGCTCGGGCTACCGGCCATCGCTGAGCCGAAACACACAACACCACTACCTGCCACCGGCTCACTCTGCGGATGGAGGATGAGCTGACACTGACAGTCAGCCGGAGGGGAGGAGCCGGGGGACGGAGGTGCCGCCCACTCAGCCTGTACACTACGCGCAAGGCAACGCCCACCACGTGACGTCGCGGGCAGGGAGATGCGAGCGCGCCCGGGACTGTCATTCCCGTCATCACCGCCAGAGGGGGATCGGCCGCATGAAAGTGGCTATGTGTGTGTGTAGGTGTTACACATGTGGTGTCAGGTGTTATATTGTACGGAATGTGTCATAGAAGAACAGAATAGAGAGATTGATCGGTTTACTGGAGAGATAAAGTCGTACAGATAGCGATCTAATGCCCCATACACACCATGAGATTATCGGACGAATGATCGTCCGTTTTTTTTTTATTGCATGCTGATCTCAGATCGAATCTGATGAGTTTACTAAAGTCATGAAAATTCCCGCACAACAGAAAAAAAAATTCGGAAGTGATGTCATGTGTTGTAATGCATTCGCATTGCATTTTCAAAACGATAGCCGTACTGATTAAACGAAAATCGTATGATCTCGCATCGTACCAAAAAAAAATTTTTCCTGCATGTCCGATAGAATAATATCTGAGGAACTGCTCTCGAAAGCTCGGTACTTACCATCCGATTATCGAACGATCGCACCGAAAGCGGTATTTTCCGTACGATTTTCTGATGGTGTGTACGGGCCTTAAGGCTGACCATACACCGATGGAGATCGGTCGGGTTCAGCGGGGATGATCAGTGTCTGTGCCCCCCCCCCCCCCATCCCCATTATTTGAGCAACTTGTGGAAGGGACACGATCCGGGAAAATGTTATTGATCAGCCAATCAGCTTCCACCTCTGATCGGTGTGTGTGCTCAGATCCCAACAGGGGCCTGCTGTCCCAGTACAATGTCCTGGTTGGGGGAGGGGATTCCTCCATACACCTCACTTGTGTGGATGGAGAAATCTGTTCATTTTTTATTTTATTTTTTCTGAATAGCTGATATTTTAATTTTTGGCATTAAAAAAAAAAAAGAAAACTATGGCCAGCTTGAGGGCCGGCTCCCATCGGAAGCCCTGGTTCACATTTCAACGATTTGACATGTCAGATCACATGCCAAATCGGCAGCCAATGTCAGCAATGGCATTGTCCGAATCGGTGTGACGCCGCATTTTCAGCGCCGCACCGATTCCCAAAAGTAGTTCCTGCACTAGCTTTGGCGACTTCGGGGTGCGATTTCAATAGACATCCCTGTAGAAACCCGTACAGATGTCTCTGAAATCGCCCCCCCCCCCCCCCCGAAGTCAGGACTGACATGCGGGAATGAAATGCCGAACTCACACCAGTCCATTCCCGCTGTCAGCGTGAACCTGGGCGAAATGTGTTTTTTCTGTATGATTGACATGCGGTTCTGTGCGATTTGAGTTCTTTCGTTTTGAATGAGCTCAAATCACACCTCGCCGCAAAAAACAAAAGTCGTACGTGCGCTACTTCTGGAAATACACTGCTGCATGGCATGGTGCTTTGGTAGCATGCATTCCACTGCAGGCAAATGCATCCAATAGTGACACAATGCTACAGATCACAACTGCAGAGTGTGGAAAACGCGCACGGAAAACACTCGCTTTTGTGCACCATGTTCTGGTGTGAATGAGCCCTCAGAGAGAGGAATCTGAGAAAAAAATGGATTAGACTGCAGTCTCATATATATAGAGAGAGAGAAAATAAATACAGAGAACATTCTATATACTGTACTCTACAGAGAGGGGATTGAATACAGTTAGAGCAAACAAATAGGATCAATGGATAGATAGATTACAGATATATAACAGGCAGATAAATAGATGGGTAACAGATAGACGAGTGAGTAAGGGATACTAATAAATACAGTACAGAGAATGTTCTATAGACTGTACTGTACAGAGAGGGGATTCAATACACACAGAGCAACCAGATAAAAAGATAAACAGATAGATGGATAGATTACAATGTATTGTACAGAGATGTGTGTTAAAAAATAGATATATACAGAGATAGACTGTACAGTACAGAGATAGATAGTCATTAGATAAATATATAGTGGAGATAGATAGATAACAGGCAGATAAATAGATCGATAACAGATATATAGATAAATAGATTGATAACACACAAATAAATAGATTGATAACAGATAGATAGCTAACAGGCAGATAGATTGATAATTGATAGATAACAGATAGATAGATAACAGATAGATAGATAGATAACACACAGGTAAATAGATCGATAATTGATAGATAACAAATAGATAGATAACACGCAGATAAATAGATCGATAATTGATAGGTAACAGATAGATAACACACAGATAAAAAGATAGATAATTGATAGATTACAAATAGATAGATAACAGGCAGATAATTAGATCGATAATTGATAGATAACAGATAGATAAGACGCAGATAAATAGATTGATAATTGATAAACACACAGATAAATAGAACGATAATTGATAGATAACAAATAGATAGATAACAGGCAGATAAATAGATCGATAATTGATAGATAACAGATAGATAACAGGCAGATAAATAGATCGATAATTGATAGATAACAGATAGATAGATAACAGGCAGGTAAATAGATTGATAATTGATAGATAAAAGATAGATAACACGCAGATAAATAGATTGATAATTGATAGATAACAGATAGATAACACGCAGATAAATAGATTGATAATTGATAGATAACAGATAGATAACACGCAGATAAATAGATTGATAATTGATAGATAACAGATAGATAACACGCAGATAAATAGATTGATAATTGATAGATAACAGATAGATAACACGCAGATAAATAGATTGATAATTGATAGATAACAGATAGATAACACGCAGATAAATAGATCGATAATTGATAGATAATAGATAGATAGATAGGCAGATAAATAGATCGATAACGGAAAGATAACAAATGGATAGATAATGGATAGAGAGATAGATAACAGGCATGTCAATGACAGATAGATAAATGGATGGACAGATAAGAGGTCGATAGATTATTAAAGTATATTGTACAGAGAAAGATTAGATATTTAAAAAAAAAAAAAAAGATATATAAAAAAAAAATAGATAAACCGTCTGATGGATAGATAACAGGTAGATAGACAATACTGTGCAAATAGAAATGAGAGATCCTGTGAAAAGAGATAGAAAAATGAATAGACAGACATAGATTAGACAGATAGTACACAGCGAGTGAGATAAAGAGAGATATACAGATACAACCAGTTATATTGTATAAAGATAGAAAGATTGATTAGATAGATATAGTGGAGAGAGCTAGATAGAGATATGGGAGAGCCGGTTCACACAGGGGCAGCACGACTTGCAGCGCGACTCACAGACGCGACCTGCACACGACTTCAGCGGCAACTTGCAAAATGACTTCTGTATAGAAGTCAATGCAAGTCGCCTGAAGTCGCCCCAAAAGTAGTACAGGAACCTTTTTCTAAGTCGGAGTGACTTGAGTCGCTCCTATTAGAAAGGTTCCATTGTACAGAACGGAACACGACTTGTCAGGCGGCTAAGTCGCCTGACAAGTCGCCCCTGTGTGAACCGAGTCTTAGTGCCCGTTCACACTACCGCGACTTGGGATCCGACTTGTTAGACCTCAAGTCGCCCCAAGTCGCTTGACATCTGAAAGTCCATGTAAGTGAATGAGAGCCGTCTATATGTACGCTACTGAAGTCGCTCCGACTTCAGAAAAGGTCCCTGTACTACTTCAAGGCGACTTGTAGGCGACTTGTACCCATTGATTTCAATGGAAGTCGCCTACAAGTCGGATCATGGTCTATAGTGAAGCGACTTCACAGGAAGAGAAGATGGTTTTTTCAAGCAAACCCCTCCCTCCCCCAGAGCTGATTGTTGTTTGATTGGCCACTGGAAAGTTGCCTGTACTGGAGGCGACTTGAAGTCGCCTTGTAAGTCGCCCCAAGTCACCCCAAGTCGCGCTGTCGTGTCGCCCTCAGGTCGTGTCCAGGTCGCCTCGCAAAGTCGCAGCCAGAGTCGTGTTGCCCCTGTGTGAACCGGCGCTTAGATTTATCCTGTATACATAGATACAGATACACTGTGCTTTACATACAGATCAGTAAATATACAAAGAGATAGAGTTAAAGGAGTTGTAAACTCTCGAGGGTTTTCACATTCTATGCATTAAGGTGAAAAGCCTTTTTGGTCTGCAGCTCCCCCCCAGAGCCCCCCTTTTACTTACCTGAACCCGATCTTTCCAGCGACAGGGACGAGCCCAGCAGCTCCAGCCACTGTCTCAGGTCCTCACTGGATAGATTGATTAGGAGCAGGAGACATTGGCTCCCGCTGCTGTCAATCAAATGAAGTGAGTTGGGGGGGCGGGCCAAGTCCTGCTGTCTGTGTCAATGGATGCAGCAGCAGGACTTGGGAGCGTGCCCACATGAGTGCCTCCATGGAAAGCGGCTCTCCGTGGGGGGCACATGAGAAGAGGAGGAGCCAGGAGCGCTACCGGGGAACCCCAGAAGAGGAGGATCGGGGCTTCTCCTTGCAAAACCCTTGCACAGAGGAGGTAAGTATAACATGTTTGTTATTTAACCGCTTGCCGACCAGCCGCCATCATTATACTGCGGCAGGTCGGCACGATCCCGCGAACCATTGTAGCTGTACGTCGATCCCTTTAAGCAGGATAGCAGGCGCGTGTGTGCACCTGCTGCACTGGGGGGGTGCCGATGCGTGTGGCCGGCGGTCGCGGGCATTAGGGGCAGAATAGGGATGTGTGTGTGTAAACACACACACATCCCTGTTCTGTGAGGAGAGGAGAGGCAGAGCATGAGTTCCTACTAGCTAGGAACAACAATCTGTCATCTCCTATAGTCAGTCCCCTCCCCCAACAGTTAGAACACACCTAGGGAACACAGTTAACCCCTTGATCGCCCCCTAGTGTTAACCCCTTCCCTGCCAGTGACACACAGTAATCAGTGCATTTTTATAGCACTGATTGCTGTACAATTGTCAATGGTCCCAAAAATGTGTCAAAAGTGTCCGCCATAATGTCGCAGTCCCAATAAAAATCACCATTACTAGTAACAAAAAAAAATAATAATAAAAATGCCATAAATCTTTCCCCTATTTTGTAGACACTATAACTTTTGTGCAAACCAATCAATATACGCTTATTGCGATTTTTATTACCAAATATATGTAGAAGAATACATATCGGCCTAAACTGAGGAAAAAATTTGCTTTTTTTAAAAAAAAATTGGGGATATTTATTATAGCAAAAAGTACAAAATATTGTGTTTTTTTTTTTTTTAAATTGTCGCTCTTTTTTTGTTTATAGCGCAAAAAATAAAAACCGCAGAGATGATCAAATACCACCAAAAGAAAGCTCTATTTGTGGGAAAAAAAAGGACGTCAATTTTGTTTGGTTACAGCGTTGCACTACCGCGCAATTGTCAGTTAAAGCGACGCAGTGCAGAGTCGCAAAAAAATGGCCCGGTCATTGAGCAGCCAAATCTTCCGGGGCTGAAGTGGTTACGTTCATGGCTTGAAGGGGTTATACCAGGATGATGTCTGCAGCTGCAGGCATTACCCTGGTATCCTTTTTTTAGAGCGGGCGGTTGGCTCTTAAGACCCCATACACACTATTAGATTTTCTGCAGATTTTTGTCTTCAGATTTACCAAAACCATGTATTGGAAGGGTCTGCCTGATTGCATGTAAATTGAAACTCTTAAGGTTTGACCTCATATTATATGGTTTTGGTAAATCTGAAGACAAAAATCTGCAGAAAATCGAATAGTGTGTATGGGGTCTTAGTGATAACAACCGATGCGGCTTAAAGCTGCTTGGCTGTTATCCTAAAGGAGCAGGGGGGGGGCATCCCCCCACCCTCCTGCCACCTTCTGCCACTCTTCCCGGGCCTTCCGTCCCACCAGGAGACCCGAGCCACCAGCCGGCGCATCCGCTAGGCTAAGACCCCAACAAAGCCGAATTCGGCTCTGATCAGGTATCCGATGTAAAATCCCGGAAGTGACGTCACGACCATGGCACCAATTTTAAAAAAAATAACAGTGTTCAGAATCGCCAATCTTGGCGATCTGAATACTTTTAAGTGCAAAGGAGAGATTTGGTGTCTTTTAGACCCCCGATCCCTCCATAAAGAGTACCTGTCACCACCTATTACTGTCACAAGGGATGTTTACATTCCTTGTGACAGCAATAAAAGCGATCAGATTATTATTTTATTTTTTTTAAGGGACAATGTAAAAAAAAAAAAACATTTTTAAAGCGCCCCCATCCCCGCTTGCCCGTGCAACAAAGAAAACGCATACGTAAGTCGCGCCCGCAAATGCAAACGTTGTTCAAATTGCACATGTGAGGTATTGTCTGAGTGAGAGCAATAATTCTAGCAGTAAACCTCCTCTGTAAAGCTACTTTCACACTGGGGCGGGTGGCGGCAGTAAAGCGGCGCTTTTTTTAGCGCCGCTTTACTGCCTTTTTAGCGGCGCTATCCGGCCGCTAGTGGGGCAGTTTTAACCCCCGCTAGTGGCCGAAAAAGGGTTAAAACCACCCTCAAAGCGCTGCTGCAGTGGCGCTTTGCTGGCAGTTTAGCGGCGCTGCCCCATTGTTTTCAGTGGGCAGGGGGACTTTAGGAGCGGTGTGTACATCGCTCCTACAGCGCTGCAAAGATGCTGCTTGCAGGACTTTTTTTACTGTCCTGCAAGCGTATCGCTCCAGTGTGAAAGCACTCTGGCTTTCACATTGGAGTGACAGGAGAGGCACTTTACAGGCGCTATGCAGGCGCTATTTTTAGCCCTGTAGCGCCTGTAAAGCGTCTCAGTGTGAAAGTAGCCTTACTTACCTGGTAACCGTTACATTTTTTTTAAAGTGTCGCCTATGGAGATTTTTAGGTACCGTAGTTTGTCGCCATTCCACGAGTGTGCACAATTTCAAAGCATGACATGTTAGGTATCTATTTACTCGGCGTAATATCATCTTTCACATTATAAAAAAAAATTGGGCTAACTTTACTGTTTAGTGTTTTTTAATTCATGAAAGTGTCTTTTTTCCCCCCAAAAAAATGCATTTGAAAGACCACTGCGCAAATACCATGTAACATAAAATATTGCATCGATCACCATTTTATTCTCTAGGGTCTCTGCTAAAAAAAATATATATATATATATAATGTTTGCGGGTTCTAAGTAATTTTCAAGCAAAAAATACAGATTTTAACTTGTAAGCAACAAATGTCAGAAATAGGCTTAGGCGCGAAAAGCTGCCCATTGACAGATCGAAATTCAACCGGTTTAGCAGAAACCAGACAAATTATGATCCATCTATGGGCAGGCTGGTTGTACTGAAAGCGATCTATTGATCAACTTCAGTACAGCCTGCCTGTTGGGATTTTACACCTGATCACCGCCAGTGGCTATAGATCAGGGATATGCAATAGCAGAACTCCAGCTGTTGCCTAACTACAAGTCCCATCATGCCTCTGCCTCTGGGTGTCATGCTTGTGGCTATCAGTCTTGCTATGCCTCATGGGACTTGTAGTTCTGCAATAGCTTGAGGTCCGCTAATTGCATATTCCTGCTATAGATGATCATTATATTCTGTCGGAGGGGAAGGATCCCCGCCAGTAGAACACAATAGCATAGCGGGAGAGATTCCCCCATCAGCACTGACTGTGTTGATTGGGGAATTGAGCAATTTTCTTTCCTTCCACCTGTGGTTGCAGGAAGAAAATTGCACAACGTATGGCCTGCTTTACAGATTTGATATTGTTATTGTATCTAGGGAGATAGATGGATGGATGGATGGATAGATAGACGATTGTATACTGTGTACAGAAAGAGATTATTTATATATTGAGAGATAACTCGTATAGATCTATAAATATACACAGAGGGAGAAATAGAGAGCGATGGATTTGCTAATGTTTTTTTACGTAGGAAGATAAACATACAATCAGATAGATAAATGTGCAGTCCTGTTTTTATTGATGATATATGAAGTGTGATCTCATTGTTCGATCAGTAATTGATTCTTTTATCTGCTCTTTGATTCCAGCTGTTTGTAGGTGAAACAAAGATAAGTGCACGTCGTGTATATTTATCCAAACAATACTTTAGGCTGAGAACGCAGAGGGAGTCCGGTGTGTCTCCATTCGTCCTTTCAGGTCCGATTTCAGCCTGAATTTTTCGACTCCTGTGCAATTTGCTCCGGAGCCGCTGCTTAGATGTGTGAACGGCTCCATAGAAATCCGGTCACAATCTAATGACATGCGAATTGGATGTGATGAAACCCTCATCCAATTTGCAATAGTGTGAACCCAGCCTCAAAAGAGATGTATGTTTTTTTTTTTTGAGAATCATACTTACTTTGGTGGATGCAGCATCTGTCCCCCGGTGCCTCTGCACTGAGAACCGAGCGATCAAACACCGCTGATCACTCCGTTTTCAGAGATCCCCGAGCAGAGAGCTGTAGACTATCAGTAACAGCTCTCTGCTCTTCTCCCTCCTCGCTCATTGGAGCGCTGAGCTGTGGAGGGGCGGGGAGCGGCTGTCTCAGCGGCTCGCTGAGAGGCTGAGATGGACATTAGTCCAGGTACCTGGCGGATTCAGACTTTATTGTCGGGATGACGCGCTGCCTAGACTGAAATCCGTGACATCAGCAAAGAGCGGACTTCAGCCCGCTGTCAGCTGAAAACAGGTCACAGGAGTGCAAAACGAATTCTCCTATGACCCTTAGGAGAAGTACAGCCAAATGAGCTTTGGCTGTATTTCTCCTTTACATAGGTGTGCTGCATTTTAGACGCAGCGTGATTGTATGCACGACTTACACGCTGTTGTATGCACATTCCCATCAAATTATATAAGAACGTACGTTTTGTAAGAGCGCATCAAAGATGCAGCATGCAGGACTTTGATGATCTTTTATGAAAACGCACGGTCGCAGTCAATGGGAGCGTGCCTAAAAACGTGTGTAAAATGCTGCGGCCAAAATGCAGCACACCTACATGAACCAATCCTAAGGGCTCCTTCATACAGACGTTGATGAATGAGAAGCACTTTGTATAAGTGTGAAACGCGTCAGCTGTTGAGCTGTACCACTCCAGTGGTGTCCCATGTACCCTATGTTCCTGTTTTACTAATAAAAAGAAGAATTTAATCTATTTATCCCGGTGTGCGGCTGTCCAGATCTTCTCATTCATCAACGTCTATACCAGCAATTGCCAGCACCTGGGGCTCTCTCCTTTCTGTCTGGAGGACGAGGAATTTTAGTTTGGTTTGTCCGGAGCGGTGGTAACTATTTTTGTTTCATTCAAAATATCTGGACCTTTGGCTCCTTCATACAGGTGGCGGTAAAAGCAGGTGGTTAGGCCACGGTTTTACCACTCCCCATCTACCTACTGCTTACGGCATGTCACATTCAGCAGCCTGTACTGCCACCAAACACAACCCATTCAGGTGAATGGGGCTGCGCTGAAATTGTGTGCAATGCACGTGGTTGTGGCTCGGTGGGTCAGCAATTTAAAGTTTAAAGCATCTTATCCCCTCCTCACCACCTGTCCAACACCTCTGAACAGTGATCCACTGTAGATTTCAGAGGAGAAACAAGCACTGCCACACATATGAATGAGCCCTTTGGCTGGCTTCACACCTATGTGAATTGGATGTGGGTTTCCCTGCATCCAATTCACATGACATGAGAGTGTGACCGGCTCTCTATAGAGCCGGTTCACACATCTCCGTTGCGGCTGCGGAGCGGCTTGCACAGGGGTCCTGTGCGTCTTTGGCTCCGATTCAGGTCTGAATTCAGGCAAACATTTGGCCCTGGTTCGTCCCTGAAACGGAGATCAGGGACGCACCGGACCCCTGCTGTGAGCCGCATCCGTCGGAGGTGTGTACCCAGCCTTAATCAAAAATCAATTCAAATTTTTAGCATACACAACGCGTTACAATCTGATTGTATAACCTCCTTTAGGCCTACCAACAACTATGTAATGGAAGGACTTGCCTGATTGGATCTATTAGATAGGTCTTCATATTAACCAATACAATAATTGTCTGGTCAGACTGTAACATGTATGGTGACCCTAAAGCTGGTCATACACTATACAACCTGATTGTACAATCTCCTTTAGATTTACCAAAAGTGTGTAATAGGAGGACACATCTAAATAATCTATTACATTTGTATCAATGCAGGCAGGCCCTTGTACTACATAGCTGATGGTGGATCTAAAGAAGATTGTACAGTCGGATTGTATAGTGTATGGTCACCTAAACAGAGATTGCACAGTCAGATTGTATAGTGTATGGGCAGCTTTACACGCTTCCTGTCGTAGGGTAGCAACTCTGCTCCTCCATATATACAATGCAGTGAGTGAGCGTTGTCTCCCCAGGGCAGGAAGGGTGCTACCAACAGGATCATCGGGTGATAATAAATGGAAAAAGCTGCATTATATTTCATGTTCCAGACAAAACTTTTTTTTTTTTTTTTTTAGAAGGACTAATCAACCGAAGCATTATCCTGATTGTGAGTAGCTACTGGAATCTGTGTAGATGTTCCTATAAAGGGGTTCAAAGCACCCCATGGCACTCAAATAACATTCAGTTGATGAGGCCAAGAAAACTTCCTTTAAAGTAGAACTAAAGGCAAAGCATTTTTTTATATTTTTTTTTAGTTTGGATATTGTAAGGGTTATAGCCTTTGTCAGTTTTTGTTTGCTGTCTGTACCCCATTGGGGGGATTTCCCTTCACTTCCTGTCCCATAGCCACAACAGGAAGTGAGGGAATCCCTGGGTGTCACCAGAACTAGTGTCCCCATTGGAAGATATCTCCATCATTCCTGTTCTGGTGAGAACCCAAAATGTAGGATTTTCTTTCACTTCTGTTGATGACAGTAAACAGGACACATATAGAGGGTGAATCTCCCTAATGGGGACACAGACAGCAATTGCAATCTGACAGGTGTTCTCATCCCTCTCCACCCTATTTAAAACTAAAAACAAATGTTTTATCTTTAGTTATACTTTAGGCCATCATACCACAAGCCTGATGAGCAGGCACAGGACGGGGGGAATTATGCCATGTATGGCTAATGGTTTGCCAGTCTTCGGTCATATAGCCACTAAAGTCCCCTGTTTGCTTACAGAAGTCAGAGCCAGCGCAGCAGTTCTACAGAAGTCAGAGCCACCGCAGCAGTTCTACAGATGTCAGAGTCAGCGCAGCAGATCTACAGAAGTCAGATCCAGCGCAGCAGATCTACAGAAGTCAGATCCAGCGCAGCAGATCTACAGAAGTCAGAGCCAGCGCAGCAGATTTACAGAAGTCAGAGCCAGCACAGCAGATCTACAGAAGTCAGAGCCAGCACAGCAGATCTACAGATGTCAGAGCCAGCGCAGCAGATCTACAGATGTCAGAGCCAGCGCAGCAGATCTACAGGTGTCAGAGTCAGCGCAGCAGGTCTACAGATGTCAGAGCCAGCGCAGCAGATCTACAGAAGTCAGATCCAGCGCAGCAGATCTACAGAAGTCAGAGCCAGGGCAGCAGATCTACAGAAGTCAGAGTCAGCGCAGCAGATCTACAGAAGTCAGAGCCAGGGCAGCAGATCTACAGAAGTCAGAGCCAGCGCAGCAGATCTACAGAAGTCAGATCCAGCGCAGCAGATCTACAGAAGTCAGAGCCAGCGCAGCAGATTTACAGAAGTCAGAGCCAGCACAGCAGATCTACAGATGTCAGAGCCAGCGCAGCAGATCTACAGATGTCAGAGCCAGCGCAGCAGATCTACAGAAGTCAGAGCCAGCACAGCAGATCTACAGATGTCAGAGCCAGCGCAGCAGATCTACAGATGTCAGAGCCAGCACAGCAGATCTACAGAAGTCAGAGCCAGCGCAGCAGATCTACAGATGTCAGAGCCAGCGCAGCTGATCTACAGAAATCAGAGCCAGCGCAGCAGATCTACAGAAGTCAGAGCCAGCACAGCAGATCTACAGATGTCAGAGCCAGCACAGCAGATCTACAGAATTCAGTGCCAGCGCAGCAGATCTACAGATGTCAGAGCCAGCGCAGCAGATCTACAGAATTCAGTGCCAGCGCAGCAGATCTACAGATGTCAGAGCCAGCGCAGCAGATCTACAGAATTCAGTGCCAGCGCAGCAGATCTACAGATGTCAGAGGCAGCGCAGCAGATCTACAGCAGTCAGAACCAACGTAGCAGAGTAAGAGCAGCACATTATATCTAAAGACCGAGACCCAGCACAGTATGTCTAAATGAGTGAGAGCCAGATCAGTAGATCTACAGGACTGAGAGCCAGCAAAGCAGATCTACAGGGGTGAGAGCCAACACAGCACATCTACAGGACTGAGACCCAGTACAGTAGATCTATAGGAGTGGGTGCTAGCACAGTTCATCTACAGTACTGAGACCCAGCACAATATGTGTACAGGACTAAGAGCCAGCACAGTATATCCAAAGACTGAGAGCCATCACAGTATATATACAGGAGTGAAAGCCAGCAAAATATATATACAGGACTGAAAGCCAGCAAAATATATATACAGGACTGAAAGAGCAAAATATATATACAGGACTGAAAGCCACCACAATATATCTACAGAAGTGAGAACCAACACAGTATCCTGCTTCTACAGCCTGCCTTATTGAAGGATAGCCATATACCATCAGAAGTCCTCTTTTGTACATCATGGATGTGAAGGTAAGTTATATGAGCATTTGTGGATTCCCGGACAGCTAGAACAAGGCTTGAAATTCTCTTCTGAGATCTCCCAAATAACAAGGGGTCTTTAAAACTTTTTTTTTACATCGCTCTCTGTATGAAATTGTAGTGTGAAAATTCCAAGCAGGCAGCAGTTTCAGAATTACTGCAAAATCACTAAAATCATTCCATGGTCAAAGTCCCCTAAATCATTGCATCTCCCCCTTCTAGTTTTCAACAGAAGTTTTTGACTATGTCTCCATGCTTTTTGTTACAGCCTTGCGAATCGCTGTTGGGCTATTTGTGTTACTTACCGTAATAAAAATGATCAGTGATTGTTCATGTGAAAAAGATTGGCTTACTTTAAATAAACTTAAAGCAGAACTCTAGTAATTATCTTTATTACCAACTTGACATTGGGCAAGCTTGGCATGATATAATCATCCATATCTGGTATTTGGAGGGCACTGGAGATGCTGCCAACCACTGTAGTGGTCTGTGCTTCATAGAGTGACAACGGTGATCTGCTGGGTTCTGCTAGAGCGGGTTTTCCTCTACACACTGACCACAGGGGGTTGCTCACTTGGCACCACTGGCATTAATATTTAGAATGAATACAAGGCATTCTCTGATGGGACAAAGGTAGATCCTGATGATACTGACCTCCTTTCTACCTCATCTAATCTAAGTATGCCTTGTATTCACTTTAAAAAAAAAAGGTGTTCTTTGATGCGTGGCAGTGCTGAGCGAGCGACTCTCAGTGTGCCAAGGGGAAGCCACTTGAGCAGGACCTGGAGGATTGTTGCTATCACTGTATGTAGCATAGGCTGTTACAGTGGTTTTTAGCATCCACAGCAGCCCTCTAGACATAGGATAGACATAGGATATCGATAATTATACCATGCTGAGCTGGATCAATATAAATTGAAAATAAAGATAATTCATAGAGTTCCACTTTACCATGTGTTAGCATGAGAAAAATCTGCATTGTTATATTGTTTGTAATATGAACATGGGAGCAGCATATTTGTGCTAAAAGAGAACTTATCCTTTAAAGAAGCATTAAAGTAAGCATTTAAAATCTGCAATGAGCAAGAAGGTGTATGTTACCTCCTGGATCTTTCTATTTTGTTTACAATGTACTGGTTCAATGAGTGCTACTAGTATAGCTTTTGCTATACTCCAGTGTTCCAAGAGGTGGCAAATGGCTCTTCTACACAGCAGACTCTCTGCCTGTCCATCCTTTTCCCTGCCCATGCATCGAAAGCCTTGGATTTTGTGAGTAGGTTTACAGAATGTAAGTTGTTCTGGGATTAACCACTTCAGCCCCGGAAGAATTTACCCCATTTCTGACCAGAGCACTTTTTGCGATTCGGCACTGCGTCGCTTTAACTGACAATTGCGCGGTCGTTCGACGCGGCTCCCAAACAAAATTGACGTCCTTTTTTTCCCACAAATAGAGCTTTCTTTTGGTGGTATTTGATCACCTCTGCGGTTTTTATTTTTTGCGCTATAAACCAAAAAAATAGCGACAATTTTGAAAAAAATGCATTATTTTTTTACTTTTTGCTACAATAAATATCCCCAAAATATATTTAAAAAAACATTTTTTTTTCCTCAGTTTAGGCCGATACGTATTCTTCTACATATTTTTGGTAAAAAAAAAAAATCGCTATAAGGGTTTGATTGGAAAGTTATAGCGTCTACAAAATAGGGGATAGTTTTATGGCATTTTTATTGATAATTTTTTTTTTACTAGTAATGGCGGCGATCAGCGATTTTTACCATGACTGCGACATTATGGCGGACGAATCGGACAATTTTGACATATTTTTGGGACCACTGGCATTAATACAGCGATCAATGCTAAAAAATTGCATGGATTACTGTAAAAATGTCACTGGCAGTGAAGGGGTTAACCACTAGGTGGCGCTGTAGGGGTTACGTGTGTCCTAGGGAGTGTTTCTAAATGTGGGGGGGGGGCTGTGTGTGACACTACACTGCTCGCCGTTCCCGATAACAGGGAGCAGAGATCAGTGTCAGTGTCATTAGGCAGAACGGGGAGATGCTTGTTTACATTAGCATCTCCCCGTTCTTCCTCACCGTGAGACGATCGCGGGTATCCCCACGAACATCGGGTCCGCGAGACCCGCAATCACGGTCATGGAGCTCCCGGCAGGCGCGTGCCCGCGAGTCGCCTTTTAAAGGATAACGTACAGGTACATTAATCTGCCTGTATGTGCCCTTCTGCCGCAGTATATCTGCGTGAGCCGGTCAGGAAGCGGTTAATAAATTGCATTATGATCATATTCCTGTGGAGTGCCAACATCCAAACTAGTTAAACACAAAAAGGAAACCCCTAACTGGACTTTAAAGGCACTGGCATAGTAGATTATTGAAAAAGGTAGAATTTATTAAACATAACACAAAAAAATTAACAATAAAATGTATTGGAACGATTACAGTTGCTGTACACAAAATCACCACACAGATTGCATGAAATTCTCTGGGTTCAACTGACGCGTTTCAGAGTATCAAATGTCTCCTTCTTCAGGGGTGTTATGAGAAGGTCAATCGTGTATCTACAATATAGTGGTTACAAAAGGTCACAAAAATGATTGTATAACAATCAGTGGTACAATATAGGTCTATATTAAATGTATTTGAACAAAATCACATAGAAGTGATGGAATGGAAATTGAAAAAATGCCAGACTCCCCCAAGGGACAATGGACAGCTAAGGACGCTGAAGCCAAACAAGCGGGCGTCGCTCTGCGGGTAAAAATGATGTGATATATAGAGTAAACATAATAACTTAACAAGTTCTAATTATGTTTACTCAATACTATATATCTGGCTTCAGCATCCTTAGCTGTCCATTGTCCCTTGGGGGAGTCTGGCATTTTTTCAATTTCAATTCCATCACTTCTATGTGAGTTTGTTCAAATATCTATGCAATACTAAAGCATATCAACAAGACCAGCCCTTTTAAGCAGGAGGTGTATGGAGACACAGTTCTGTCTATGTTTGTTTTTAATAGTTCTATGGAATGTTTTCATTGGTGACACCACCACAATGTACGTGGGTTTGTTCAGATACATTTAATATAGACATATATTGTACCACTGATTGTTATACATTAATTTTTGTGACCTTTTGTAAGCGGTTGTAGATACACGATTGACCTTCTCATAACACCTCTGAAGAAAGAGATATTTGATCATCTGAAACGCGTCGGATAAACCCATAGTGCAATCTGTGTGGTGATTTTTTGTACAGCAACTGTAATCATTCCAATACATTTTATTGTTAATTTTTTTGTATTATGTTTAATAAATTCTACCTTTTTCAATAATCTATTATGCCAGTGCCTTTAAAGTCTAATTAGGGGTTTCCTTTTTGTGTTGTTCTATGATTGGGCAAAGGAAGAGGAAGGACGGTCAGTGCTACGGCTACAGTGTAGGAGACCCAAAGTTGGGGTGGCGGAAGTAGTAAAGAGAGTTGCAGGAGGTGGTGTATGTACACCTCATTATTTTTAACTTATTGTGTGCCAGCAGATATTAAAAACGTATCTCCTGGAGTACTTCTTTAAGCCTCCAGGCCCCTCCCGCATTTGCCCCTGCTGGGACTTCTTGTAAATTTGATGGCTAAGGTCCTGATCTGCACGCCGTTATTGATATTTTGCTTCTATATTTACAGTCATATATTTTTTTTGTGGAAAATCAGTTTCAGCACTATGGATAGCTCCAGACAGTACATACACTGGCAGGAGCGAATGTGCTGTCTGGTATTGGTTATATTGGTATTGGGCTAATGTTATTTAAAAAAAATATTAGACGTGATCTTTATATAAAATAAATGTTTAATACGGGGTAAGCTGATGACTCTCAAAGGCGTATGGTTTTTTTTTTTTTTTTGGTTTTTTTTAAAGTGAGACTCTATGCAGCCTGTGTGAACAATGCAGGCAGGGAGAGAGGAGCCACAGCTCACTTTTCTGATTTATTCATGTACTGTATGTCAGGGCTCAAAATTTCAAGTCCTCAGCTACTAGCCAGGCCTCAAGGGTTACTTGTCACCAGTTGCCCAACCCCTACCCTGCCCTGCCCCTAATTCCACCCCTATACACGTCCTCATAAATTATCTCATGAAATTACACTTAAATGTTTTATGCAGAATTAAGTTATAAAAATAAATATTAACAACAACTTTATCCGTGCCCAAAAATGCAGCCTGCCCGTGTCCACCAATGCAGCTTGTGCCCGCCAGTGCAGCCTGTGTCCGCCAGTGCAGTCTGTGTCACCAATGCAGTCTGTGTCACCAATGCAGCCTGTGTCCCCAGTGCAGCCTGTGTCCACCAGTGCAGCCTGTGTCCACCAGTGCAGCCTGTGTCCGCCAGTGCAGCCTGTGTCCACCAGTGCAGCCTGTGTCCGCCAGTGCAGCCTGTGTCCACCAGTGCAGCCTGTGTCCACCAGTGCAGCCTGTGTCCGCCAGTGCAGCCTGTGTCCCCAGTGCAGCCTGTGTCCCCAATGCAGCCTGTGTCCCCAGTGCAGCCTGTGTCCCCAGTGCAGCCTGTGTCACCAATGCAGCCTGTGTCCCCAATGCAGCCTGTGTCTCCAATGCACATGTCTATCAAAGTGCCCGGACAAAGAGGCGGCTCCCATAACCCAGGCTGTGCTCACGCTGCCCCCCGCTCCCAGGCAGCCCACACTTGCCAGTCCTCAAAATCCACTCGCAAAATGCGAGCAGGTGAGTGGAATTTTTGAGGGCTGCTGTATGTAATTGTGTAATTGTCAGCTTGGGATATTGAGCTCTATAAACAGCATTTTTTTTTTTTTTTACTGATTGTAAATGCTTTTTTTTTTAAATAACAGAGATTTATACTTACCTGCTCTGCTCAATTGCACAGAGCAGCCCTGAACCTTTTCTCCTTGGGTCTCCCGCCGGTGCTCCTGGCTTTCTTTAGGGGCATTCCTATGAGCTTGTTCCTGAGCTGCGCTGCCTGCATTTATATACACAGACAGAGAGACTCGAATGTGCCCCCTCCCCGGTTCCCTTATCACTGGCTTTGATTGACAGCAGCAGAAGTCAATGGCTTCCGCTGCCTCAGCAAAGCCTGTGGGACCCAAAAGTGAGGGAATAGAAGAGCTGCAGACATGCACAGCACTGGATCGATTGAGAGCTCAGGTAAGTATAAGGGGTTAAGTGGAGATCTGATACATAAACATTTTTTTTCCTTAAAAGAGAAGTAAAGGTTTTCTTTTTATTTTCAGATTTATACTTACCTAGGTGGATGCAGCATGGGTCAGATGCTGCATCTGTCCCGTGGCGCCTCTGCACTGAGAACAGTTGCTCAGTTTTCAGAGCTCCGTGAGCAGAGAGCTGTAGACTGTCAGTCACAGCTCTCTGCCCTTCTCCCTCCTCGCTCAATGGAGCACTGGGCTGTGGTGGGACAGGGAGCGGCCATGTCAAGCTCATAGCGGCTCGCTGAGAGGCTGAGCCAGGTGTCAGTCCAGGCACCTGGTGAATCCAGACTCCGTGGTGCCTGGACTGATATTGGTGACATCAGCAGAGAGCAGACTTCACTCCGTTCTCTGCTGAAAACGGGTCATGAGAGTGCAAAACAGATTGCACTCCTGTGATCCATAAGAGAAGTACAGCCAAACGAGCTTTGACTATATTTCTCCTTTAACGTATAGAATGCATTAAAGGATAAGTTCACCTTTCGACATGTCACGAACAGACCGCCCCCCTGCTCCCCCCTGATCCCCCGCTCTGACAGCTAGTGGGGATCCCCCCCGTACGATGTACGGGCATGAAGATACAGTGACAGGTCTGCAGGAGACCTGGATGGCACCAGCGACCAGAAACTAAAAATAATAAATGCAAATTTTTTTACCTACAAAAATTTATTATTTTTTGTTAAAAGGTTAACTTCTCTTTTAAAGGTAAAAATAGTTATTCGGCGTACACACGAGTGGACTTTTCGACCGGACTGGTCCGACGGTCTATCCGACGGACTTTCGGCGGACTTCCAACGGACTTTCCCAACGAACGGACTTGCCTACACACAATCACACCAAAGTCCGACGGATTCATACGTGATGACGTACGACCGGACTAAAATAAGGAAGTTGATAGCCAGTAGCCAATAGCTGCCCTAGCGTCGGTTTTCGTCCGTCGGACTAGCATACAGACGAGCGGACTTTTCGATAGGAACTGGGTCCGGCGGAGTTCCGACATAAAGATTTTAAACATGTTCCAAATCTAAAGTCCGTCAGATTTTCGACCGAAAAAGGCCGCTGCAGGTCCGATGAAGCCCACACACGGTCGAATTGTCCGCCGGACTTGGTCGAAAAGTCCGCTTGTGTGTGCGCGGCATTAGTCTTTAGAACCACTTTAACAGACCATCTAATAATATTTAGGTAAACCTGAGAAAAAGAATTCCACCGCTTGCTGGTAGTTAAAATACAAAATATGTAAAGCAATTTTTCATATTTATTTCATATTTCCCTGACTATAATGTTTTTTTTTGTTTTTTTAATATTATTTTAGCCCTTACTATATTGAATGTGTTATAAAAAATGCTTTATAAATCTGCCCCATAATCCAAACTTCCTTATAGTCTCATTCTAAGACTTGTGTGCTGTGAATTCTTTATTTATGTGTTATAGTCACTTCTCGTAGGTTACATTACCTTAATGAAGAGATACAGCTTGTGCACTTAAAAACCATGTAATTCTGCTCAAAAGGCTTTAGCTGATGTTTAATCACAGCTGCCGGCACTGTGCATGAGTGCATATCACTTTGACTGCAAGGGGTGGAGAAAGAACTCTTTTTTTCTTTTTTTATTATACTTTTTTACATTTTTTAAAAATTGCAATATTATCACTGTCTGCTGCTGGCAATATAATGTACTGTATTTATTGTTGTATAACACACACTTTTTCACCCTGTAAATCGGGTGCAAGTAGTGTGTGCGTGTTATACGCCGATACTGCAATTTGGGCTGCCTAGGAGGGAACGGAGTGGGGGGGGGGTACGAGCGCCGTCAGATTACATACAGCGGGAATCTCCTGTTTACTCAGCGGCCTCTTTAATATGAAGTCCTGTCTCCTGGGCCGGCATTGGAGCAGTGTTCTGTCTATCATAGAAGCCGGTCCAGGAGGCGGGACTTTGTATTAAAGAGAAGATTCTCGCTGTATGTAATCTGATGGCGCTCGTCCCGCCCTCCTCCCTGTTCCCTCCGAGGCAGCAGTAATCTGAGGGGTGGCTGCAGATGGGCACTGATCAGGCTGCATTCATGGCAATGGTGAGGCTGCATATGGGCATTGATCAGGCTGCATTGATGGGCAATTGTGAGGCTGCAGATGACATTGATCAGGCTGCAGATGGGCAATGGTGAGGCTGCATTGATGGGCATGCCGATAAATACGGTAATTCAACTAAAGAGCACAGACTATTATAACAATTAGGGGGAAAAAAGGGACAGATTAGAAAAAAAAATATTAATGATAAGGAGAGCCCAAAAAAACTACTAAGGTTGGGGGGGGGGGGGCATATGATGTATTCTCCCCCACTGTCTACTAATGGCAATATCATGTAACCCCATTCACCTAAAGATCAGAGGTTGGGGGAGCATACAAACTATGCTCCCCACTGTCTCCTACCGGCAATATAATCATAATGTAATTACTTTCACCTAAAAAGCATCGTAAAAATAAGAGAAAAACAGGAAAAGATTTTAAAAATGTTTATAATAAGGAGATCCTGGCACTTCTAGATATGGGGACGCATATGACCTATGGTCTCCCACTACCTACTAATGACAATATCATATAATCGATCCTTTTTACCTAAAAAACACATATTATGAAAAAAATAGAAAAAAAAAGTAAAAAAAAAAAATGTTTATGATAAGGAGATCCTGGCCCTTCAGAGGTTGGGCTAGCATACAAACTATGCTCCCCCACTGTCTACTACCGGCAATATCATGTAATTATGTTCACCTAAATACCATCATAAAAATAAGACAAAAACAGGAAAAGATTTAAAAAATGTTTAAGATAAGGAGATCCTGGCACTTCAGAAATTGGGGGAGCATATAACCTGTGCTCCCCCACTGTCTCCTACCAGCAATATCATGTAATTTCTTTCACCTAAAGAGCACATACTATCATAAAAATAGGAGAAAAACAGGAAAAGATAAAAAAAAATTATAATAAGGATACCCTGGTGTAACGACACCCCGAGTATGAAAGGGGTTAAAGCCGTTTAGGTCATTCCATTTCCGAACACAAAGGCAGCTACCGAACACTCCGATCAGCCGAACAAGAAACCCATACGAATAATTCTTCCCCCCAAGTACGAGACGAGGCTCTGTATTGAGGGTCAAACAGGAATGAATCTTTATTTTGAGATCTCACACAAAAATATATAGCAGGATGAAAATACAACCTCTAACCAGAAACCTAATTAACATGAGCTAATTATCTAATCCTTTAGACAGCCTAGGTGACTCAGAGACATGACCTTTAGAACAGACTTCACGTCTCCTAGCTCACCGACTATACAATACACATTATCATACATCTCAACACAACTCCTTCATACAATTGCAGGGTAATTAGCACAATGAGTGAAAGACTCTTAGAAGCTGTGACAAGTCATACTAGACTAATTTACATTATAGCAGACACAGACAGAGACAGGTGGCTGGAATTGACGTCAGCATCTCCTAACAATATTTGTGCCAGCATTATGAATCAGCCACTATTTCTAATATGGCAGATACAGTGTGTATTATTTTCTTGGTCACCCTGCACCCAAAAGTGACTCCTGTCACACCTGGCACTTCTAGGTATGGGGGAGCATATGAGATATGCTCCCCTACTGTCTACTAATGGCAATATCATATAATTCCTTTCACCTAAACAGCACAGACTATCATAAAAATAAGGAAAAATCTGCGCTTAGTCGTATATTGGAAATAAGAAAAAGTGGAAACTGTTGGCAGCCGCTTATTTAACTGTGATACCAGCCAATATGATGAAAAGGACTATGTAAGCAGTGCTCAAAAAATCATATAAAGTGCAAAAAGACACCACCTAAAATGGCGTCATAAGTGAAATAAATCAATCCATCCAGAAAGTGGATTGTGCATGAGTAAAGTGGGTAAAGGGTAAAGGGTAAAGTAGGTCCCAGGTAAAGGGATCTGTCTCCAGCAGCACCCTCCTAGGCAAGCCGCTTACCAGATTTGCAGGACCGTAAGCTATAAAGGTCAAACAGGCAAAAGCAGCTGAACATCCAAGGGGAAGAGTGGCCGTCAATGGATTCTGATCCTATAAAGTGACTCGAAAGTATTAGAGAGAAAAAACTTCCATAGTGAAGCCCATCAAAGATTCGAAGGATGGCCCATTCTGCGAAGACGTCATTGATGACGAAACACATCAGTGAGTGGCCGTGAGTTGATGACACCACGCACGCCTAGCCCCTACCCAGCGGTATCGCTCGAGCCGACAGCCTGCTGCTTCTCTTATCAGCATTGTATATGCTGTTTATTTGCTGTATTAAGGTAATTGTTGCCATTGTTTTAACCACTTCAGCCCCGGAAGATTTTACCCCTCTTCCTGACCAGAGCACTTTTTACAATTTGGCACTGCGTCGCTGTAACTGACAATTACGTGGTTGTTCGACACTCTACCCAAACTAAATCCTTTTTAGAGCTTTCTTTTGGTGGTATTTGATCACCTCTGTGGTTTTTATTTTTTGCGCTATAAACAAAAAAAGAGCGACAATTTTGAAAAAAAAAACAATATTTTTTACTTTTTGCTATAATAAATATCCCCAAAATTAAAAAAAAAAAATTCTTCATCAGTTTAGGCCGATATGTACTACATATTTTTGGTAAAAAAAATCGCAATAAGAGTATATTGATTGGTTTATAGTGTCTGCAAACTATGGGAAAGATTTATGGCATTTTTATTATTATTATTTTTTTTTTACTAGTAATGGCGGTGATGTGCGATTTTTAGCGGTACTGCGACATTGATTGGAGACCTTTGACACTTTTTTGTGACCATTGGCATTTATACAGCAATCAGTGCTATAAAAAAGCACTGATTACTGTGTAAATGACACTGGCAGGGAAGGGGTTAACACTAGGGGGCGATCAAGGAGTTAATTGTGTGTTCCATCAGTGTGTTCTAAATGTATGGGGATAGGATTGACTAGTAGGAACAAACGATATGACTCCCCTCCTCTGACAGCACAGGAATTTGTGTGTTTACACACACAAATCCCTGTGTTGGCACTCGTGCATGCGATCGTGCGTGGCTGGCGGCGATCGTGCCCGCCGACCATGCGTATCGGGTCCCCCGCCGAGCGACAGCGCGCGCCCTCTGGTGGCCGAAAAAGGCTAGGACATACCCGTACAGGATTTCGCCCAGGAGAGCCATTGTGCCGCAGTATATCTGCATGACATGGCCTGGAAGCAGTTAAATAAATACTTTGAATCCTTGATGGGCTTCACTATGAAAATTTTTTGTAAAATTGTGGAAACATCACGGTGTGGGGCTGTTTTGCCGCATATGGTACTGGCAAACTTCATATCATTGAAGAAAGGATGAAAGGAAAAATGTACCAAGACATTCTTGATAAAAATCTGCTGCCATCTACCAGGGTGATGAAGATGAAATGAGGGTGGACATTTCAGCAAGACAATGATCCCAAACACAAAGCCAAGGAAACTCTCAATTGGTTTCAAATAAAGAAATTAAAGCTGCTAGAATGGCCCAGCCAATCACCTGGCTTGAATCCAATAGAAAATCTATGAAAAGAACTAAAGATCAGAGTTCATAGAAGAGGTCCACTGAACCATTCAAGATTTGAAGACTGTTTGTGTGGAAGAATGGGCCAAAATCACACCTGAGAAACGCATGCAAATAGTTTCTCCATACAGGAGGCGTCCTGAAGCTGTCATTACCAACAAAGGATTTTGTACGAAGTATTAAATACATTTCAGTGAGCGTGTTCTATACTTTTTCTCTGTATCATTCCACTTTATTACACATAACTTCATTTCTGTACTTATTAGTTTTGGTTTCTTTGTATGTATGGATGGCATGGGTTGTTACCAGTGGCGGCTGGTGCTCAACATTTTTGGGGGGCGCAAACAAGCTGAAAAATACTGAAAAAAAAACATCAATTGCAGCCTCACTGTGCCCATCAAATGCAGCCACTGTGCCATCAAATGCAGCCACTGTGCCATCAATTGCAGCCATTGTGCCCATCATATGCAGCCACTGTTCCCATCATATGCAGCCAATTGTGCCCATCAAATGCAGCCACTTGTAGTCATCAAATGCAGCCATTTGTGCCCATCATTTGCAGCCACTTGTGCCCATCAAATGCAGCCACGTGTACCCATCATATGCAGCCACTTGTGTCCATCAAATACCGCCACTTCTGTCCATCAAATGCTGCCACTTGTGTCCATCAAATGCTGCCACTTGTGTCCATCAAATGCTGCCACTTGTGCCCATCATATGCAGCCACTTGTGCCCAACAAATGCCACCACTGTGCCTGCCCGCTGTCTGCCCGGCACTTACCCCATCTTGGTGGTGGGTCAGGCAGCGGGTGATGGCAGCGAGCTGTGGGACGGCTCCTGTGTCCTCCATGCTGTCCTCCATGTGTCTCTTCTCATTCTGCTAGGCCTCCAATAGGGGTACCTGTGCCTTCAGCCAGTCAGGTGACTGGTATTAGACCCGCGTTCCCTGATTGGCAGAGAGGCGGTTCAGTGTTAGAAAAGCAAATATTCATTTGCTTTTCTAACAAATCTGGGTGGGCTCCGAGCGCAATGCTCTGCACTCGCAATCCACCTTTTTTGAAGCCTATTAGAGAATATGGCTTTAATCAGGAGCTTAAAAAAAACCACCTCCGCCATGGATAGATTCACGCAATGCATGAAACTATCCATTATTCATAGAGGGGGTGGCGTGACAGAGAGGGCGTCGCCCAGGTGCCCTTAATGGACTCACCGCCACTGGTTGTTACTGGCGTGGTGAAAATTTCATGTTAATAGCACATTTAGAAATAGATTTACCTAAAAAAACCTGTGACGTGTTCAATACTTATTTTACCAGGTGTACATAGGGGGGATTTACTAGAACTGGATCACTCAGAATCTGGTGCAGCTGTGTATGGTAGCCAATCAGATTCTAACTTCAGCTTGTTCAATTAAGCTTTCACAATAAAAACTGGAAGCTGATTGGCTTCTATGCAGCGCCGCACCAGATTTTGCACTCTCCAGTTTTAGTAAATCCCCCCCCCATAGTTATGTTAGTCTAATGCAGCGTACACACGGGTGGACTTTTTGACTGGACTGGTCCGACGGACCGAGTCCGGCGGACAATCCGATCATGTGTGGGCTTCATCGGACCTTCAGCGGACTTTTCCAGTCGAAAATCTGACGGACTTTAGATTTGGAACATGCTTCAAATCTTTATGTCGGAACTCCGCCGGACCCAGAAATCCGCTCGTCTGTATGCTAGTCTAATGGACGAAAACCGACGCTAGGGCAGCTATTGGCTACTGGCTATCAACTTCCTTATTTTATTCTGGTGTACGTCATCACGTACGAATCCGTCGGACTTTGGTGTGATCGTGTGTAGGCAAGTCTGTTCGTTAAAAAGTCTGCCAGAAGTACATCAAAAGTCCGTCGAAAGTCCGCCGGAAAGTCCGTCATGCCAGTCCGGTCAAAAAGTCCTCCCGTGTGTACTCGGCCTTAGATGGACCATGTAACTATGTAAAATCCCCACACTTGGAATTCCTCTGTAGATTAAGCTGTAGCCACAAAACACCAGAATCAGAGCTGTTACTATAGATAAAATCGCACATAAGGATAATACTATAAGATTATGAAATAAGACATATATCTAAATACAAAGATTTAGCAGGAGGAAGCTTCTCTGTGATTTCATATATTTATCTGGAGAAAATTGGAAGTCTCATTTTAATTGCTTAGCGTAGTTGTCCTTTCAGTATATCCCGATCTTTTTTTATCATTACTACGGCTAAAAATAGACAGCGTTTTATTCTGTGGAATACACGAGTCAGCTCTTAATTCAGGCAAAATGGTTGTTGATCCAATACTCCCAATGGGAAACAGATCTTACATATGATTTACTGCTGAAGCCACATTCTGTCCTCATTGTGGAAACCTTAGAGCTTCTAGAGTGAAACACTGGAAGACATTTAGGGGTAGATTTACTAAAACTGGAGCATACAGAATCTAGTGCAGGTGTGCATAGCAACCAATCAGCTTCTAACTTTCAATCAGCTTGTTCAATTAAGCTTTGACAATAAAACCTAGAAGCTGATTGGTTACTTGGCACTGCAACAGATTCTGTGTACACCAGTTTTAGTAAATCCCCCCTTAGAGTTGTGAAAAATCTGTGTTATTTGCTAAATTTTGTACATAATTTGCAAAAATCTAATATATGTAGGTGAAATAAAGACTAATGCCGCGTACACACGGTCGGACTTTCCGGCATACTTGGTCCGGCGGACCAGAGTGTGCCGGACAATCCGCCCGTGTGTAGGCTCTGGCGGACTTTTCCGGCAGACTTTTTCCCAAAAGCCCGCCGGACCTAGATTTGAAACATGTTTTAAATCTTTCCGTCGGACTCAGTTTCGGGCGGAAAGTCCGCTCGTCTGTGTGCTGGTCCGACGGAAAGCCCGCTCGTGTGTATGCTGGTCCGACGGACCAGATACAACACGAGGGCAGGGTATTGCATCTCGCGCTCGCTGCAATAGGAAAAACAAATTTTCCTATTGCGGCGAGCGCGGGGCATACCAGGCCCTTAGGTCTGGTATGGATTATAAAGGGAACCCCCTACGCCGAAAAAACGGCGTGGGGTCCCCCCTAGAATCCATACCAGACCCCGATCCGAGCACGCAGCCTGGCCGGTCAGGAGAGGGGGTGGGGACGAGCGAGCGCCCCCTCCTGAACCGTACCAGGCCGCATGCCCTCAACATGGGGGGTGGGTGCTTTGGGGGAGGGGGGCGCCCTGCGGGGGCCCCCCCCACCCCAAAGCACCTTGTCCCCATGTTGATGAGGACAAGGGCCTCTTCCCGACAACCCTGACCATTGGTTGTCGGGGTCTGCGGGCGGGGGGATTATCGGAATCTGGGAGCCCCCTTTAATAAGGGGGCCCCCAGATCCCGGCCCCCCACCCTATGTGAATGACTATGGGGTACATGATACCCCTACCCATTCACCTAGGGAAAAAGTGTAAGTAATAAAACACACTACACAGGTTTTTAAAATATTTTATTAAACAGCTCGGGGGGGGGGATCTTCCTCCGGCTTCGGGGGTCTTCTTCCGGCTTCGGGGGTCCCTCCGCTTCATCTTCTCCCGGCGTCCGGTTGGTTCTTCTCCGCTCTCTTCTCCCGGTGTTCCAGTTCTTCGGCCGGCTCCTCTGCTGTCTTCAGGTAGCTCTCTTGCCAGCAGAGGTCCGGACTTCTGGGCTTCTGGGCTTCTTGTCTTCTCTTCTCTTCCCCAGATGTTGACACGACGCTCTCTCCGGCTGGACTGCTCTCCGAGGGCTGCGTTGTGACTTATATAGGTGGAGACCCCGCCCCCTTTTGATGTCACAGTCCCTGGACATGATGGGACTGTGACGTTTTAGGGGGCGTGTTTTTTTTGTTGCAATTTTTATTAGTTTTCATTGATTTTCAACAAAGGCAAAAAATGTAATATGTGAACGTACAAGAGCAAAAGCAAAATGTACACAATAGAAGTCCATTTAAGGTAGGCGCAAAATACAACAACCATAGTCATTGATACTACCGAAAATTTTAACGCACATGAACTGTAATGGCATCCCAGTCTTATGCCGCGTACACACGAGCGGACTTTTCATGGTCCTGACCGGCCAGGCTGCGTGCTCGGATCGGGGTCTGGTATGGATTTTAGGGGGGACCCCACGCCGTTTTTTCGGCGTAGGGGGTTCCCTTTATAATCCATACCAGACCTAAGGGCCTGGCATGCACCGCGACGGGGCTCGCAAGGTGTCAATCTCGCCGATAAAAGCGGCAAGATTGACATCCTTTTCTAGTCCCGTCGCACCTGAGTCACGTTCAAAATGAACGGACATGTCCGTGTGTGGGCAAGTCCGTTCATTCTGAAAGTCCGCCGTAACTCCGGCGAAAGTCCGTCGGAAAGACGGGCGGACTTAGCCCGCCGCAAACTCCGGGCGTGTGTGGGCAAGTCCGTCCGTTTTAAAGTCCGGCGCACCTGGCGGACAAAGTCCGTCAGAAAGTGTGCCGGACCAAGTAGGATAGAAAGTCCGACCGTGTGTACGCGGCAATACAGTCTGCACTGAAACAATTTACTGTGATCTAAGGGATGTATTAAAGGATAACATTCCCAAAACAAAAATCACATGCTTTAGCAAGGAACATTCAACATACATTCCACATTAATAATTATACCAAATTTCTACCAAAGTTATTGTGTGCACAGCATCACTCCTGTTTCTTTTTTGTTGGAGGCTGCCATTTTGCTGAAGCCCAGAGCCCCTGAACAGCAGTAAATCATTAATGTGATACTAAAGTCATGTTTCTTTTTTTTTTAAGATGCAGCAGCAGCCCCTCAGCCCCCCTAATACTTACCCGAGTCCCATCTCTATCCAGCGTAGAGCTGAGCAATTTTCTCAAAAAAAAAAAAAAAAAAGCGATTTTTTAAATAAAAACCTTGATCCACCATTCAAATCGAGTTTTTTTTTTTTTTGGACACCGCGTCGGTCATGAGGAGCTGCGGGCAGGAGTTTTTAGGCGAGGCCGCAAGGCCGGACGCCGCGGACTAGGCCGAAACCGCGGCCTCACCTAAAAACTCCTGCCCGCAGCTCCTCAGGACTGGCGCGGTGTCAGCGCCGGTCCTGGTGAAAAAAAAAAATCGATTTGCTGAAATTTTGAATCGATTTGACCTCTCAACTCGATTTAAGATTCAAATCGATTTTTTTTCCCCAGCCCTAATCCAGCGATGTTGCACGAGAGACTCAGCTGTCCAGGACTCTCCCTCCTCATTGGCTGAGACAGCAGCTAAGTGCCATTGGCTCCCGTTGCTGTCAATCAAAGTCAGTGAGCCAATAAGGAGAGAGAGAGGGCGAGGCCGGGCTGGGCCACAGCTTCGTGGCTGAATGGACACAGGGAGCTGTGGCTTGGCTCGGTGCCCCCATAGCAAGGGAAGCTGTTCGGGAACCAAAAATATGCAAAAATACTCAAAGCACTTTTAAAGGAACTCCCCTTGAAGTCTAGGGGGCCAAGAATGTGCAACAAAAAAACCTCATATACCTTTTTGAGCTTCAAGCATAGAGATGTGAACAGTCTGTATTGAAAAGAATAGGATTGCTATAGCAGGTACTGAGGAATGTAGGCTTCGGCATGTACAAAAATGCTCAGGTGTTTAGGAGGGCTTCTTGAGCCCCTGGGCATGTCTGCAGATGCACTATAATAACTGCACCGGGGGGGAGGGGGGCGTAACCAGTACAGAGCGGGACTCAAGTTCTGCTTTAACAGTATTGTGTACCCAAGGCTGGAAATGGGTTTAAAGTTAACCCAAACATTCTGTAAAGTGTAAAACGGTTTTAAAACACTCTTATCTGCTTGTTAGCAACATTTTTTGAATGTACACTGAAGAGCGCATGCGCAGCTCAGCATGTATTCTCAGCACAGTGGTAGAGTGCCAGGATAGGTGACTCCTGAGTCATGTCACTCTCAATGGTCATGAGGCCAAAACCCGGCACCTGGCAGAAGCCTGGGGAGATGGTGTCCTTTTCCAACAAGGATCCAATGGCCCCATTATTGGTATTGCGGTGAATATTCTGTGGACTTTAGTTCTGCAAAGATTGTGGTTCCCGGTCATCTCTATGACTCTCAAAAGCCAGGCGTGACGTTATGACGTCAAATTCGGTCAAGGCAGCTGGAGGTGTGCCTCTGTGTAAATCCAGGAAGTGAACAGGCAGCAGCTTGAGTTGCCCACAGTTAAAATGCTTGCAGCCAGACTCAGTGGAGGGAGATTTCTGCAGCATATTTGGCAAGTACAGAATCACAGTATATAATAAATAATATGCATAGTGGTTGGAGGGAAGCTTCAGAATGGCAAAGATGTTTTTATTACAAATTATGTGAGGAGACTGCAGTTCCTCTTTAATACATTCTCAGCATTAAGGTAAAAAACTCTGCTTTACCCATTCTACCCACTTCCATCCCTACACACTTACCTAGCTCATGTCACACTTTTAGCGATGTCTTGACTGCAGCACCGCTCTCCTCTCTTCCTGGTCTCACAGGAGACACTGAGGGTGGTGTAAGCCATATGGTCCTGCTGCTGTCAGTCATATTCCTATGAGGAGGGATCAGGGGGGCATGCCCATAGACGCACACAGCCCAGCTCTAAAGTACACGTGCACAGACCATCAAAGAGGAAGCAAGGGACCGCTCTCTGCAATATTGTTGCACAGAGCAGGTAAATATAACATCTTTACTATAGTAAAAAAACAGCCTTTAATATCACTTTTAAGCTGGCCATACACTGCTGGAATTTTGTTCAATCCCTGCTGAGTCGGACAAAATTTGAGATATGAGTGGCTCTGTTGGCACCATCTAGCACAACGAGGAATTTGAGAGGATGGGACTTTAAAAGGTACATCATATACAAGGCAAGACTAATATGATAATATAAAAATATAAATCATTTATTTAGGAAAGGCAAGATAAAAGTAAGGACGGAAGTTACAATCATAGTCCTGGGTATACACACATATCCTAACCCTGACCAGTGAGAGAACTGGAGTCACATACAAAATATTTCCACGTCCTCAAATTTCGACATGTTTCGCCGTGACGGCTTCATCAGGAAAAGGACGAGGGTATTCAATTAATAAATATAAAACCGTGAAATATGCACAACTTTAGGTGTGTAAAAGGAAAAAGAAAACACAAAAATTAATACATTGCAATACAAGAAGGTTAACGCAATATAACACTGCACATGCATAACCACACATCGTCCACAAAACAGAACAAAAGAAATGCCCCCACCCACCATTCGGGAGGGAAAAAACAAAAAACAAACCCACCCCGGTCCCACACAACCCCAAAAGAAGCCCAAACTCCATGCCTCAAATGTCCAAAAATGTCAGATCTCCCTGCAATCCCATTTGAAGAAGTCTTTTCGACGAAACATGTCTTGGGCATGGTTACACGGCATTCCATCGCACTGACATTAGATGCCGCTGTCTGAGGAGGACTATACCGATCGGATGGCTGGGCCTTAGAAGGTTGGGTGAGAGATACACCAGTTTACACTTCAGGTCCACTGTGACCGCGGTGCACCGTTGGATCACTGGTGCTGTTGCTTGCTGTGCTTGCTGTGGATTTTTTTAAAGGCTTTTATGTTTCAGTTTAAAAGTGAGTGTAACCATTGAAGTGTGTTTGAAGTGATTTTAATAAATCTGTCAAAATGGTATCACGCTATGTGGAGCACTTTATTCATTTTTTCACATATGGAGCTGGCTTGATTGGATTCACGGTTCATCACATGCAACCCAGGTGTGGTTCAATTGCTGTTTTGCCGAAGACGAGAGTGGGAGGCTATACAATCTGGTCAGTGCGCTCTTCAGAGGGAGTGGTGTCACTATCACGGTGGTGTGGTGGAAGAGTAGAAGATTTTTCACACAAGAAGATTGAAAAACAACTGTTGAGCTTGATCATTCATTTCTTGTAATTTATTATTTATAGTGAAACTTTTCACTGGGTGTTAAAGAAATTTCTTTTCATGATAAAAATAATATTTTTCATGACACTATTATTATTATTATTTTTATGTATAAGTAGAGGGTCATAGGCATTATACTGCTCTGACCCATTATTTTACACAATTTATTTTAGCGCCGCTATCTCTATCTGTACACGTGTGAGAGGTATAGTTTTGTGATTCTGATCAGTTTACGTATTTATTTAAGTGGCAGCTTTTTTCACTGTACACTGTGTATGTACACACATTTTGTATTCATTTACACATCTTTTATATAGCTTTGCACTTTTCTTTGGCGCAGTGGAGTAAGAGAGATTCAGGGGCGGTTTATTTGTATATCTCTTGCTACAAACCAATACCTGCAATATATTAGAATAAGATTACACCATTTTAAGGATGGAGGGGGCACAAGTCCATATAGAGCTCATAAATGAACTGTACTCACCTCAAACCTATTTCTTTATTGGTATAGTAATTACTATACTGGGAGCTGGACGACAAAGCCAAGCAAAGCAATGGTGTATCCTTTATGTATAAACCAGACACACCCATCTAAGGAATCTAGAAAGACATGTAAATATCTATCAAGTACTCTGTAATGTGAGAAAATTCTCAAACCCAACCCAAACGGGGGGGAGGGAGGAGCTTGGTGAACGTGAATGTGGTCAAGTTTCGATAAACATTAAAGTGGTGTTCCAATGGGGAAAAAAAAAGGCATGAATGTTCCTAAAAAATAAAAATAAAAAAAAAATTTGGAAAAATTTTTTTTTTTACTCACCTCTAAATGGCTGTTGCTAGGGGGTCCCTCGTAGTCTGCCTCCTTCAGTGCCTGGGCTGGTGACATCACTTCCCCTTGGCGCAGGAAGGGCTCAGCTCTGCCCCCTCCCTCTTGTCAATCATCTGGGACACATTACAGGTCCCAGATGACTGAGCGGCCAATCACGGCGTGCGGTGCCGCTCGCGCATGCGCAGTGGGTGCCCGGCTGTGAAGTTGCAATTGCAATGCCGGCGCCGCCGAACGGGGTGGAGACGAGCGGAGCCTCTATCCCCTGCATCGCTGGACCATGGGACAGGTAAGTGTCCGATTATTAAAAGTCAGCAGCTGCAGTATTTGTAGCTGCTGACTTTTAATTTTGCTTTTAAAATGGGAACTCCTCTTTAATAATAAATTATCATGAGTACCAAATATAAATTAGATATAGTACTTACTATACAATTTCTTCCCTTATTGGGAGGTCATGCAGCTGGCAACACCCACCCAAAGACAGCCACTAGACACAGACCAAAATGCACACATAGATGGTCACTGGATGACTCCGAGGGGCAAAGAGAGTGGTATGAAAAATGACGGTGAGAAAATAAATTAAAAAATCAATAATAAAAAAAGTCTGATATATCAGAACAACTGCCCACAGGTAAAGTAAACACTCATCAATGAGGGGTACCAATCACAAAAAGGGCTTGTAGCTGATCCCCTCATTAAGGCCCGGAAAACGGGTCGCCTGTAGCGTATAAATCCATCTTGTCTCTAACTGGAGAAGAGGAGTCACAACCAAGTTGTTACAACTCGGCCTGACATTTTGTCTGGATGAAGAAGCGGACAAATTTGAGCTGATTTAAGATTTGCACCTATTTGCCAGATGGCTAATGTTCAAAGTTCTCTATGACAAGGAACCCAACACCATCCAAGATTTGGGACCACACAACCCAAATATGGAGGGTGTGACTTTTGAAGATCTAAGAGTCCTACAGGACTTGATGGATTTGTGGGACGAAAGCAATCCCGAGGAGGAGGGTTGGATTTTCAACCCCCCGGTGTCACTTTTGGTACACCAAAGTCATACAAACCTAAGTCAAGGTCATTTCCGGTACTGCAAGGTAACTTCAGTATATGGGCCTTCGTCATTCAGGTCACTAAAGAAATTGAATCTACCAACTGGCAGACGGGACCTCCGTCCAACCTGCCTAAAGTTTTGAAAAAGGAACTACGTAATTTAAGCTCAAATAAAAATATTGTACTTAAACCATCTGACAAAGGTGGTAATCTTGTCATAATGGATGTAGAGCAATACGAGAAAATGTGCCTTGATATCATTAAGAACACCAACTGGTACAGACCAGTCCCGAGGGCTCACATTAATTATTATATAAAGCAGTACAGAGATATCTTGACTAAGGCCTACCATAGGGGCATCATAGATTTGAGCACGTTTAAATTCCTTGATACCACCAACTTCACCACTCCAACCATTTATGCGCTACCCAGGGTGCACAAAAGTCTGGTTAGCCCCCCCGGCCAACCAATAATCTCAGGCTGTGAATCATTTACTGAAAAGGCAAGCCAATTGGTCGATGAGTATTTATACCCTCACGTGAAGGGGCTCTTTTCTTATGTCAAGGATACCATCGAATTGTTGAAAATTCTGGATGGGCTACAACCGCCCCAGGGATCTTGGTTGGTTGTGATCGACATAGAAGCCCTGTATAACTCCATACCACATGGAAGGGGTGTTGGTGTTTTACGGGATTTCCTGAGCGAACGTGATCTTGACTCATGGAAATATAACAAGTTTGTTATCGAAATGTTAGACTTCATACTAACACACAATATCTTTGTATTCAAAGGTTCCCACTACCTCCAGGCAGGGTATTGCTATGGGGGCCATGTGTGCCCCCTCTTATGCAAACCTGTACCGGGGGGGGTGGGAACAAGATCTTTTTTCTGATGAGTCAAGATCAATGGATATTGGTCAGATTGTATCATGGCATCGTTCTATAGATGATGTTTTCATGGTGTGGGCGGGATTAAAAGAAAACTTGATAAAGTTCTTAGATGGTTTACAGGTGAATACATACAATCTAAAATTTACATACACCTTTGACCAATCAAGGATAACTTTTTTGGACGTAGAAATTTTTACCAATGAAACAGGGATAATCTGCTCTACTTTATACAGAAAACCCTCGGCGGGAAACAGCTTGCTACATGCCAGCAGTTCGCACCCGGAAAAGTTGATCAAAAGTATTCCTTACAGTCAATTTTTTTTTTTTTTTTTTTAACAGAAGGAATTTTTATTGAAATATTCAATCAGTTACATGTATGCATATCAAGCGTTACAATATACAGTAGTGTACATTAGACAGAATAGGTATTCAAGACAATCATATCATAGAGTATAGGGAAACGTCATAGTTTGTTCATATAGTATGCCATTTCATTATTATGTATGAGGAAACTCCACTTTAACATGGAATTCCATCATTTGGTACTTTATAACATGAGCATATAGACAAGGTATATATACAGACATAGTCTAGCCATTTTAACTAATAGTCCTGGGTTATAGGAGTAGAGAGTACACTTGGTGAGGGGAGAAGGGATCAGGGGGGGCAAAATACTGGAGGGAGATCCCAAGGGGAAAAAAGGAAGAAGGGGGAGGAGCGGGGGGGGGGGGGGGGGCGACAACAACCGCAATGTCATCTTGAGTGTGGGGGACCAGGAAACCCGGGGAAGAAAAAAAAACCCCACTTGGCCAATGGGAGAGTGGTGGATTTGGATTTGTAGCTATTTCTACACAGTGAGGCCTCTGGCCTCGACCCAGGCTGACCATATTTAATATATAATGGTCATTTTATAATGGGCTTTATTATATAAGCCTAGGCAGGACAAATCATCTACATCGACACGCATCATTACTAAATATAGCCGACAACATGACAAAGTACGAAACATCTATAACAAATTCTGGTATTTATTGGCAGCCGACCAAAGAGTTTGTAAATTCATCAATGGTAAACAAGTGATTCCGCGCTACAGTAAAATTCAGATAAAAATTGAAAGGTAATCACAAAGTGCATCAATCAATAAAGCATTGAAACCTCACATGAGGAATAAATTAGTGTAAATAATATAACAATTCATAAATTAGACTGGGCGAATGGTTTAAGAAAATGTGTAGTCTCTAAAACATCCTCAGCAAGAAGGAAAATGAACTGGAGTTGTGTCCTAAAATAATCTTTAAAATGGTGTTAAGCAAGTGGTATGCATTATAGGCACTTTAAGGTTTGATCACTTTATATATCACTTGTATTTTTGCACATATTTATCATAGTAGCGCGAGGGCTTTACATCCATACTGTAAATTCATCAAACCCTATCCAGAGATTACTTATAAAAGATCCCGCTCACTTAGAGACACTCTGGTCACTAGCCATCATAGGAGCATGGATATAACCAAAACCAAGTCACCGGGCACTTACCGATGTGGTAAATGCAGCTTTTGTCCCTTCATTATTGCGGGAAAAAGTATTGAGCTTCCCAACAATAACATTTGAACTCCTAAGCATAGGACCAACTGTCAGTCAGTTGGTTCCGTGTATCTAATGAAATGTTGCTGTGGAGCGCTTTATGTGGGGAAGACGAAGCGCCTACTGTTCTGTAGAATCAGAGATCATGTATCTCTGATCTCTAAACATAGGATGCAAACACCCATAAGCCGACACGTCGGGTTGTATCATAACTTTCATCTCAAGTCTATTGGCTTCTTTAGCCTTGAACACCTACCCCAACGCGAACTTTGGGGGGACATTGATAACAGGCTTCTTCAGTTAGAGACAAGTTGGATTTATACGCTACAGGCCACCCGGTTTCCGGACCTTAATGAGGGGATCAGCTACAAGCCTTTCTTGTGATTGGTACCCCTAATTGATGAGTGTTTACTTTACCTGTGGGCAGTTGTTCTGATATACTGTATCAGACTTTTTCACTATTGATTTTTTGATTTATTTTCTCACCGTCATTTTTCATACCACTCTCTTTGCCCCTCGGAGTCATCCAGTGACCATCTATGTGTGCATTTTGGTCTGTGTCTGGTGGCTGTCTTTGGGTAGGTGTTGCCAGCTGCATGACCTCCCAATAAGGGAAGAAATTCCGGTTGTCAGTCCGTGCTGCGGGGACCTCCCCCTTTGCGTCCGCGGGGCGTCATTGCGGCGTGACGTCACATGCCGTATTTTGCCGCCACGGGGAGGGATATTTAAATACCACATGGTGCAGATGCTTTTCAACAAGCTGGGAGCTCATGAGTCACATGAACGAGGTTTAAGGTATTTATTTATTTGAAGTAAGACTGGCTATAGTCCTGTTTGGGACTTTGATGGACTTATGAATGATGATGCCCTGTATATATATATTTTTTTGTTGTATAGATCAATCCCAGCCATCTTTCCCCCTCTGGGAATTTGGCTCTTTGGCCCTCTGCTACTCCTACGTATCTTCTTAGCCTTGGCGTCTGGGGGAGACTGGAGTAGTCTAATAGTAAGACATACCGAGGTGAGAAGTTTACTTTGAAACTATAAGGATGGGTTTGAGAATTTTCTCACATTACAGAGTACTTGATAGGTATTTACATGTCTTTCTAGATTCCTTAGATGGGTGTGTCTGGTTTATACATAAAGGATACACCATTGCTTTGCTTGGCTTTCTTGTCCATATGAGCTCCCAGTATAGATATTACTATACCAATAAAGAAATAGGTTTGAGGTGAGTACAGTTCATTTATGAGCTCTATATGGACTTGTGCCCCCTCCATCCTTAAAATGATGTAATCTTATTCTAATATATTGCAGGTATTGCTGCACTCTCATTTGACTGTCTTAACCACAAAAATCACATCCCTCTCTACGGGAGATCTGACATTTTTGGACTGGTTTTGGGGCCGTTTGGGATCTTCCCAATTGAGCTCACTCCAAGACTTCCATTTGAGGTTTGGAGTTTGGGCTTCTTTTGGGGCTGTGTGGGACCGGGGTGGATTTGTTTTTTTCCCCTCCCGAGTGGTGGGTGGGGGCATTTCTTTTGTTCTGTTTTGTGAACGATGTGTGGTCATGCATGTGCAGTGTTATATTGCGATAACCTTCTTGTATTGCAATGTATTAATTTTTGTGTTTTCTTTTTCCCTTTACACACCTAAGGTTGTGCATATTTTGCTGTTTTATATTTATTAATTGAATACCCTCGTCCTTTTTCTGATGAAGCCGTCACGGCGAAACATGTCGAAATTCGAGGGCGTGGAAATATTTTGTATGTGACTCCAGTTCTCTCACTGGTTCAGGGTTAGGATATGTGTGTATACCCAGGACTATGATTGTAACTGCAGTCCCTACTTTTATCTTGCCTTTCCTAAATAAATTATTTATATTTTTATATTATCATATTTGTCTTGCCTTGTATATTATGTACCTTTAAAGTCCCATCCTCTCAATTTCCTCGTTTCACTACTTACAGGGATGTTGGTACTTTTGTATGTTGTGTCTCCTTTTTGGAGCTAACCTCCCCCCTCATTTTTTTGAACTTACCATCTTGCACAACCAAAATATTTTTGTGTTTTTAAATTGACTTTTGTTGAAGCAAGGTGGAAAACTGTAGGCCCAACAGTGACTGCATCCAATCAGGTGAATCCATCGATCCTGCATCCAGCCATCAGGATCTATGGATCCTGGTGGCTGCTATATACAATGGCCGGCAAGGCATATTCCTACATACACGCTGTTTAGCATGGATTGTGGAATCTGTTAGATTGATTAGCCCACAAGCAAGCTTTACACTAGAAAGAAAAAAAAGACAAGAAGTTGATGTCAATTTTAGACAAGAAGACGATGCCAATTTTAAATTACTCAGAAATTGCTAATAGGCAGGAAATTGGGGACTATGTACAGAATTCATGCCAATCAATTACTCCTTTCACTGGCATTGTGAGATGTAAAGCTGTCCATTTCACCTGATGCTGATGTGCTACAGTCTTTAAGGCTCCATTCACACTAGCGCGTTTTTTGATGCATTTTGCATTTTGCAGAAATGCACGGGAATTTTTTAACATGGGTTCCTATGGAACATGCTCACATCAATGCCTTTTTGTTTCTCTGCATTTTTGGAAAGGGTCGGGGACTTTTTTTCATGCAAAATGCAGCGTTTTGCATGTAATGGATTTCAATGGACAAGCATCAAAAACGCAAGTGCACCGTTTTTGCAGCGTTTTTGATGCGTTTTTGGTGCGTTTTAGCCGTTATTTTTTTTTTTAATTTTTTTTTTTTAATTTTTTTTTTTTTGTAATTTTCTTTAAGACTAAAAAAAATGTAAAAAAAAAAAAAAAAAAAAACGCAAAACGCAAATCGCGGCAAAATCGCGGCAAAATCGCGGCAAAAACGCGGCTCAAAAACGTGGCAAGCATGAAAAAAAAACCTCCAAAAACGCTCAAAAGCAACATGCATAGGTGTGAATCGAGCCTTATGCCGCATACACACGAGCGGACATTACGGCGGACTTTGCCCGGCGGACTGGATTTCGTCGGACAATTCGATGTGTGTGGGCTCCAGCGGACTTTGTTTTCTCAAAAGTTGGACGGAATTAGATTTAAAACTTGTTTTAAATTTATCCGTTGAAATCGAGTCCGGTCGAAAAGTCCGCCGTCTGTATGCTAGTTCGACGGACAAAAAGCCACGCTAGGGCAGCTATTGGCTACTGGCTATGAACTTCCTTGTTTTAGTCCGGTCGTACGTCATCACGTACAAATTCGACGGACTTTGGTGGATTGTGTGTAGGCAAGTCCGTTCATTCACAAAGTCCGTCGGAAAGTACGTCGAAAAGTCCGCCGGGCAAAGTCCGCCGTAATGTCCGCTCGTGTGTACGCTGCATTAGGCCTGGATCACACCTATGCATTTTTTAGTGCATTTTCAGTTTTGCAGAAACACACTACAGTCCATTTAACTTGGTTTCCTATGTTCACATCTGTGCATTTTACGGAAAGGGCCAGGGACTTTTTTCTGGTTTTTGGTTCCATAGACTTCAATGGATCAAAAGCATGTATTGAAAAAGGAAAAATGCACCTGCAATATGCAAACTGCAACCTGCAAAGATGTGAATCAGACAGAGACGTTCAGCACTGGGAAAATGAAATGCCACCTAGATGAAAGAGTTTTGTTGTCAAAATAGAACTAAAGGCAAAAAAAAAAAATAATAAGAAAGGGTTATTAAAAAAAAAAGTTTTGCATTTTTTATACTTTCAGGGCCAGTTCACACCACATGCAGCCCAGTGCATTTTTTCTGCATCAAACGAGCATGAATAGTAGGTTAAATGGTCTCCAATGGAATAGTTCACACCAGTGCAATCAGTAGAACATGCTGCATTTTTCCTGCACAGGACTGTACTGGAACGCAGTAAAACGCATCAAAAACGCACATGAATGCACTGGAACAAATCGAAAATGCATCGAAAACACACGGGCCCCCAGTACAATGAAAAAAAAAGAAGAAAAAAGCATCTCGAATGCATCCGGAAAGCAGAAACACATAAAAAACGCACTAGAATGCACCAAAAACACGTTAAAAAACGCGCGCAATGGATCTGGAGTGCGTTTTTGTGGTGTGAACCAGCCCTAATACCTGTAATGATGGTATTCAGTATTTGAATTCCTATTTTTTATTTCACATGCTGTACTTCTATTTTTCTCCAGATTTCCATGTATGTCAAACAAACAATATAACACTGGCAGGGTGCATACGGCAGTCAGCTTTAATTCATGTGGTTTAAACACATTTTTCTAAAGTATTAAAAACTGACGAAAAGTGTTAGCTGGCATTAATTGTAAAGCCCTATTCTTGGATTCCCTCTCCTCCCTCAGAGCACCCCTGTACCCTTATTAAAAAAAAAAAAAAAATATATATATATATATATATATATATATATATATATATATATATATATATATATATATATATATATATTTATTTATTTATTTATTAAACACATGCCCTCTGGAAGATTTACTCCCCTTCATGACCAGACCATGTTTTGCGATAAGGCACTGCGTTATTTTAACTGACAATTGCGCGGTCGTACAACGCTGTACGCAAAAAAATAAAATGTATGTCCTTTTTTCGCCACAAATAGAGCTTTATTTTGGTGGGATTTGATCACCTCTGCAGTTTTTATTTTTTATGCTATAAAAAAAAAAGAGATTAAATGAAAGAAATCAGCAGAGCATCCTCTCATTTCAGAGCTTCCCCTCAGATCTAGAGCAAGTGGACTTGCAGTGCATATTAACCCTTTCATGACAGCCTATTTTTGAAATTTGGTGTTTACAAGTTAAAATCCGTATTTTTTGCTAGAAAATTACTTAGAGTTCCCAAACATTATATATATTTTTTTAGCAGAGAATCTAGAGAATAAAATGGCGATTGTTGCAATATTTTTTATCACACGGTATTTGTGCAGCGGTGTTTTAAACGCAAATTTTTGGAAAAGGGACACTTTCATGAATTTTAAAAAATCCAAACAGTAAAGTTACCCCAATTTTTTTGTATAACTTGAAAGATGATGTTACGCCGAGTAAATAGATACCAAACATGTCACCCTTTATAATTGCACGCACTCGTGGAATGGCGACAAACTACGGTACGGTGAATTTCCATAGGCAATGCTTTAAATTTTTTTCACGGTTACCAGGTTAGAGTTACAGAGGAGGTCTAGGGCTAGAATTATTGCTCTCGCTCTGACGATCGCGGCGATACCTCACATGTGTGATTTGAACACCGTTTACATATGCGGGCGCGACTTCCGTATGCGTTTTCTTCGCTGCGCGAGCTCGTGGGTACAGGGGCACTTAAAAAAAATTTTTTTTTTAATTTATTTTATTTATTTTTTTACTTTATAAATTGTGTTTAAAAAAAAAATTTTTTTTTTACTTTTATTGCTGTCACAAGGAATGTAAACATCCCTTGTGACACTAATAGGTGGTGACAGGTACACTTTATGGAGGGATCGGGGGTCTAAAAGACCCGCCCCCATCCCTCCTTTGCACTTCAAAGTATTCAGATCGCTGAAAACGGCGATTCTGAATACTGTATATTTTTTTAAAACCGGCGCCATTGGCAGCCGAGTAAGCGGGAAGTGGCGTCATGACGTCGCTTCAGCGTTTACAAGGAGAAGGCTGGAACGAAGCCGCCCACAGCCTCGTTCCAGCCCGCCCCCAGCCACCGAAGGCACACGATTGGACACCGGGCCTCCCGATCGCACGGGAGGCCCGGTAAGAGCGGCGGGAGGGGGGGGGATGTCCCCTCCCGCTCCTCTGGTATAACAGCTGAGCGGCTTTTAGCCGCATCAGTTGTTATACTCGGGTAGCCGATCGCCCGCTGTAAACAACGGTACCGGGATGATGCCTGCAGCTGCGGCCATCATCCCGGTATAACTCTGGAAAGCCGAGTACGCATATCTGCGTGCGGTCGGCGGGAAGGGGTTAATAAATGAACCTCATTGTGTGTGTCTGCAATAAAAATTCGGCCTGCTCATATTTTTTTTTAAAAGAGGAGTTCCAGCTTGTGGTGTGAACAAGCAGAGCTTCCACTTTTGCGTGGAGCTCCACTTTAATTGAGACTTCAGTTCCAGTTTTAATTTGAGTATCACTTAGGCTGACTTCACATTTGCGTGTCTGTGGTTTTCTGTGTTCTTTTGTTATTACCGTATATATAAGCCGACCCGAATATAAGCCGAGGCACCTAATTTTACCACAAAAACTGGGAAAACTTATTGACTCGAGTATAAGCCTAGGGTGAGAAATGCGCAGCTACTGTAAGTGGAAAAGAGGGTCCACAATGCCCATGTGCAGTCTCACTGTGCCCATTTGCATGCCTCACTCTGCCCATTTGCAGCCATAGGTCCCCCGAACTTCAAACTCGGTAGTTAAGGGTTCCTAGATGCCCCCTAGCTGCAGCCAAAATTTGGGGTCTCTAGACCCAAAGGGTCCCGAAATGACGTTGCTGCAGATGGACACAGTTGACCGACTTTGGGGCCCCGTATCTGGGGGACACTTGGTGCTAACCCCTAATTTAGTGGACAAACCCAGTGGAACTAGCACTACAACATATCCAACGGTTCCTAGCACCACGTGGCCCCGAGATACGGGGCCCCAAAGTCGGTTCGGAAAATGTCAAGCACTTTTCTGCAGCAGAGAATGACATTTTCCAAACCGACTTTGGGGCCCCGTATCTCGGGGCCACTTGGTGCTAGGAACCCCAGCTTTGGATATGTTGTAGTGCTAGTTCCACTTGCACACCAAATTTGGGGTTCCTAGCACCAAGTGGCCCAGGGGGGCATTTTCAGCACAAAAAAAGTGCTGAAAAACTCGTCTTATACTCGAGTATATACGGTACTTTGGACAGGTATGTTTGTCATGCATTGACGTGTGCTGAAACTCCCATGAAAAGCTCATCAAAAGAATCAAAAGCAAGCATCAGTGGATTCAAAACTCTGAACGTTTTCAGCCAATGCATGTCAAGGCACTGCACAGATCTGAACTAGCAGAATCAGGGCTTGTTTACACTTGTGTTGCTCTCTGAAGAGCGATCAGTATTGGATTGATCTTTGGAGGGTGTTTAACAGGTGTTGAGGAGGCATTATGTTGCCTGTTTTACCCCCTAAAACCCCCACCACCCCATTCAGTTGGTTGAGTCGCATTTGGCAGGCGCTATTGGCCCAGTGGGGATAAATTTGGTCGCACCGCAGTGGAAAGCATTGTGGCCACAGCATATGTACACCCCAATCCATTGCCTTTGCAGGTAATTGGGGGCGGTAGAGACGCTGCTCCGTTGTGTGTTTTTACAGTCCCCTAAATTGAAAGTGTAAATTTGCATTGAAAGCAGGGGTGAATAGGCCCCATCAACTCAAAACGACATGTCCATCTAATGTCTAGTACACACTACTCGTTTTTTTTTTTCTTTCAGGACTGAAGAAAAAAAAACTGACAGCTTCAGAGGAGCCGTTGTACTAACTATGAGATGTTAGTACAGCGATATCCCCTGCTGTGCTATTGTGTTCTGACAGGGGGGCTGCCTCCTCCCCCAGGACACCCTGGTCAATGGCTGAGAGCGCTGATCGGCAGACCTGTTTTGGTCGTGTCCCTTCAACAGAAGCTGGCCGCCTTCTGCTGGACCGGCTGCAGTACAGGGCTGCAATATATTGTCAAAAGTATTGTGACACCTGCCTTTACACACACATGAACTTTTTTTTTTTTTTCAAATAGCAATTTTTATTAGTTTTCATTGATTTTCAACAAAGGCAAAAAACTTAATATGTGAACGTACAAGAGCAAAAGCAAAATGTACACAATAGAAGTCCATTTAAGGTAGGAGCAAAATACAACAACCATAGTCATTGATACTACCGAAAATTTTAACGCACATGAACTGTAATGGCATCCCAGTCTTATGCCGCATACACACGAGCGGACTTTTCGACCGGACTGGTCCGATGGACCGAGTCCGGCAGACAATCCGACCGTGTGTGGATTTCATCGGACTTTTCCAGTCGAAAATCTGACGGACTTTAGATTTGAAACATGCTTCAAATCTTTACTTCGTAACTCCCCCGGACCCAGTGCCTATCGAGAAATCCCCTCGTCTGTGTGCTAGTCTGACGGACGAAAACTGACCCTAGGGCAGCTATTGGCTACAGGCTATCAACTTCCTTATTTTAGTCCGGTCGTACGTCATCACGTACAAATCCGTCGGACTTTGGTGTGAACGTGTGTAGGCAAGTCCGTTCGTTCAAAAGTCCGTCGGACCAGTCTGGTCGAAAAGCCTGCCGGTTTGTACGCAGCATAAGTCCGTAGGGTTCAATATTGAGTTCACCCTTTGCACCAATAACAACTTCAACTCTTCTGGGAAGGCTGTCCACAAGGTTTAGGAGTGTGTCTATGGGAATGTTTGACCATTATTCCTGAAGAGCATTTGTGAGGTCAGGCACTGATGTTGGACAAGAAGGCCTGGCAAGCAGTCTTAACTCTAATACATCTCAAAGGTGTTCTATCTGGTTGAGGTCAGGCCAGTCAAGTTTCTCCACCCCAAACTCGCTCATCCTTGTCTTTATGGACCTTGCTTTGTGCACTGGTACAAATCATTTGGTGGAGGGAGGATTATGGTGTGGGGTTGTTTTTTAGGGGTTGGGTTTGGCCCCTTAGTTCCAGTGAAGGGAACTCTTAAGGCATCAGCATACCAAGACATTTTGTACAATTTCATGCTCCCAACTTTGTGGGAACAGTTTGAGGATGGCCCCTTCCTGTTCTAACATGACTGTACACCAGTGCACAAACTTGACTGGCCTGCACAGAGTCCTGACCTCAACCCGATAGAACACCTTTGGGATGAATTAGAGTGGAGACTGGGAGCCAGGCCTTCTCATCTACATCAGTGCCTGACCTCACTAATGCGCTTCTGGAAGAATGGTCAAACAATCCCATAGACACACTCCTAAACCTTGTGGACAGCCTTCCCAGAAGAGTTGAAGCTATTATTGGTGCAAAGGGTGAACTCAATATTGAACCCTACGGACTAAGACTGGGATGCCATTAAAGTTCATGTGTGTGTAAAGCCAGGTGTCACAATACTTTTACACACAGTTTATTCTGGGAACTCAGAAAAAACTGCTGTTAATTCTGGAAACAGACTGTATCATATTTAGAATTTTTTTTATCTCAGTCATAGTTTCATTCATAGCTTTTACAAGGAAAACATTCTGACTGGGTTCTCTCTCCCTTATAAGCATACATCTCATCACTCCATTAATTCCTATAGATGATCTGTACAGTACTCTTGGTAGCCCCCAGTCATCCAGCATAGTAGGAATCAGGGTGGATATAAATCAATGATTTTTTTAGTTAAATCAGATTTTTTTTATTTAAATCGATTTTTTTTTTTTTTATCAAATTTATTTTAATAAAATGCTTTTGGGGTAAAAATCTAAAGATGGTTTTCTATTTAGGATACATTATTAATTTAGTTTATTCAGCATGAAATGGAGCTTAGTTATGTAGCATGAAGCTGTATATTCTGCAATCTTTACATTTTTGGTAAACTCATTCAATGAATCCAAGCTCTGCACGCTGAGATAACATGCACTGCATTTATGCATTCACACAATTTCACATTAACCATGAGATAAAACAAAGTTCAGGAATATTCCTTTATCCCATTGTTTTGCAAATCTATGTACACTACAAACTGTATGATTGAATAGGTTCAGATATCGCTGTTTTACTAACCTGACAGCTTATTATTCTAAATAAGAAACCTTTATTCTGTTTGCAAATATTAAAGATTCTAACTACCCGTAAGAATAAGTCCTTACATTTAAAGAGCACCTGTCATTTCAGATCCATCATGGCAACGCTTGTTAGCGGGCATCCACTCACCTGCTGCCACCACGTCCCTCACCTTTTTGTGTCACTGCCGCATCACCAGCGACCCATTAACGTGAATGGGACTGTCGGTGAGTCAACATCGGGTCAGAAGAGGAGCCACTGCGGGATAGAGATGACAGTTGCTCTTTAAAAATTATGATTTAAGTCGAGTTGATTTAAACCAAGCCTTTTTACTAGTGATTTAAATCATGATTTAATTCGACTTGATTTAATTCAAAGCCACCCTGGTAGGAATCATCCATAGTAATGAATAGGACCCCTGGGTGCATGCACGGTAGAAAGAGGACCTGGCTGAGACACTTTCTTTGCAAAGGCTCTGTAGTGCCAATCAGGGCTTACCAATGAGGATCATGGAAGTCGGAAGAATGGAAATTTACTAGGAAGACTGCACTTAAAGAGGAGGGCCAGTCAAAAAAAAAAAAAAATATATAAAAGTCAGCAGCTACAAATACTGCAGCTGCTGACTTTTAATTGGACACTTACCTGTCCCTGCACCGGCATTGCAACTGTGGGCCCTGGGCTGTGGCTTCACAACCTGGCACCCACTGCGCATGCGCGAGCTGCGCCGAGCGCCGTGATTGGCCGCTCAGTCACCTGGGACCTGTAATGGGTCCCAGATGATTGACAGGAGGGAGGGAGCAGAGCTGAGCCCTTCCTGTGCCGAGACGGAAGTGATGTCACCAGCCCAGGCACTGAAAGAGGCAGACTACGAGGGACCCCCTAGCAACAGGCATTTAGAGGTGAGTAAAAAAAAAAAAAAAAAAATATCCAAATGTTTTTTTGTATTTTTTTTTAGGATTTTTCATGTTGTTTTTTTTTTTTTTTGGGTGGAACCCCACTTTAATGAGGTGGTTCTAAAGTTGTCCTTTAACCAGGAAGTCTGAACAACAAATTGTTTTCTGTGCTCTTTTTTTTTTTTTTTTTTTGTATTCTTTATTAAGGCCCCAATCAAATCTGAGCAAGTAGATTCATGCAGATTTAGCCTATTAGAATTCAATGGGTGTGTCTGAATATGCGCGACACAAGTATTTATGTGCATTTTTCAAGCATTTCTCTCCCAAATAACTAGGCTTCTTCTCCTCCTCCTGAAGCTTATAAAACACATAAAAAACGCTTAAAAAAAACATGTGACAAAACATGCTAAAAAAAACAATGGTAAATCACTTAAAATACGCTCTGCTCAGGTGTGAATACAGCCTTGATGTATAATTAAAGGCTTTTTTTGTTTTTGTTTTGGATAGTGTGGAGAGGGATCACATCTGTGACCCCGTTAGGGAGATTCACCCTCTACTCTTTCATTTTTAACCGTTATCATCGAAAGTGAAGGTAAAAGGAAATCACAAATTTTGGGTTGACACCAAAACAGGAAGAGTGGAGAAATCTTTCAATGGGGGCACTAGTTCGGATGACACCCAGGGATTCCCTCACTTAGGAGGGATTTCCTCTCACTTCCTGTATTTGGCTATGGGATAGGATGTGAAAGGAAGTCTCAATAACGAGCACAAATGCGAAAAAAAAAAACTGACAGGAGTGGTTTTAACCCTACTACAAATCAACAATAAGGGTTGATTTACTTGGGCACCATACATCATTAAGACCTCTTTCACACTGGCACGTTAGCGCTAAAGCGCCAATCATTTTAGAGGCGCTTTAGCGCTGTTTAAGCGGCCCTTTTCGCCCGCTAGCGGGGAGCTTTTAATCCCCGCTAGCGGGGTGCTTTTTATTCCCGCTAGAGGGGCACTTTTAACCCCCGCTAGCGGTCGAAGAAGGGGTTAAAAGCGCCCGTGTTGTGGCCCTTCCGAAGTGCTTTTCAGGCGCTTTGGAAGCACTGCCAATTCATTTCAATGGGCAGGGTGTTTTGGGAGCTCTGTATACAGCGCTCCCAAACCACTTCAAAGATGCTGCTTGCAGGACCCTTCCTAACGTCCCACAAGCGCACCGCCCCAGTGTGAAAAGACACACTGAAATGAATGGGAGGCGGTTTTCAGGTGCTATTTAGAGGCTATTTCTAGCACTAAAATGCCTGAAAACTGCCTCAGTGCGAAAGGGGTCTAAGAGCCATTGTTTAGTTTTCTGCCCTAATGCTGAGCTGCGTGCAGGCACTCTATATAAAGTGAATGGACACACATTTATCTGTATGGACTCACCAGCAGGGGCAGGTGCAGCGCTGTGCGTCAAACTTAGCTGTGCGGGTGAGTCCGTACAGCAAACGCATGTCCATTCACTTTGTATAGGCTGCTTCCATGCCGCTCAGCCCTAGTACAAAAAGTAAACAAATGTCACTTCATGCGTGCCTGTATGAATGAGCCCCAAGGTTTACAATCTTTTTCTACTATACAATGATTCATCATAATGTATGTTGTTATGAAGGAAGTACAGAATGCACTCAGTGGCCTGCATTATATGCAGTAAAAAGCATCTGGGGGGATAAAGGCCAATAAGAGTTTCCTCCGACCCAGGTTAGGCTTTCGAGGACATCTGGTAAAATGGAGGGTCTTCGTTCAGTTTTCATAAATAGATTTAGGAGATGTTCTGGAGGTCAGGTAAACATTCACTGCATGGTTAATATTTGCGGTGACATGCATTATACATCCTGGTTTGAAGTATAACCTTCCCATCATTTACCTTTACAAAAGAACTGCCTATGCAGATAAGGGGCGCCTGTAGATAAAAACAAACTGTGCAGCTCTGAATATTGCCCTTGCTATAGGTTTAGGCCATCTATGTACCTCATGAAATCTGGCTGGAATACTCCCAGAACATTGCTAGCCATTACTGCTCAAAATCACAGGAGTGATGGTGAACCTCCTCACATGCAGTTTCTCTCCTCTGCCGCAGTAGCTCTGAGCTCAGCATTCGAGAGCTCACTCCTGTGGTGGTGGAGGTGAAAAGTAATGTCTAGGCCTCACTTAGCAACATCCTAGTAACGTCCTGGGAATATTCCAGTCAGGCTTTATAAGGTACATAAATGGCCTACACCTATAGCAAGGCATTATTCAACTTTGGTCAAAGCTGCAAAGTTTGTTTTCATCTGCAGGCACTCTTTATCTGCATAGGCAGTTTTTTGGTAAAGGTGAATTGACCTTTCATGACTTAGAATATGCTGGATATACAGTATATGTAGGTTGCCATTTGACCCTAGGCCAGGCATGGTGTGGTATGGGCTGGTTACCTTTTCCAAAAAATAGCCAGTGAAGTTAGCGGGCTTTAGTAGATATTAAAAAAACTACAGCTATGTAAAATGTTAATTGATTTTATTGTCATACTGGTAGGCCATTTGGGCTCCCTCAGAAGCCTTTGCTGAAAAACGGCTGGGTTCACACCTATGAATCCTGGAGAAGCCGCAACCAATTCGCAATAGCAGGAGATATTGGTCGGCTCTCTATTGAGCCGGATCACATATCTCCGCTGCGGCTCCGGTGTGAATTTGCACAGGAGTCCTGTGCGTCTTTTGGTTCATTTCAGGTCTGAATTCAGCCAAAAATTTGGTCTGAAATCGGACCTGAAACGGTGAACCAGGACGCACCGGACTGTTGCTGTGAGCCACATGCGGCAATAGTGTGAACCCAGCCTCAGTTAGCAACCCCTATGTCCTGTCTGTTGCTGGGATGTGAAAACTGTTGGATGATAACTGCCACAGCAGTAAAGGAGCAAAGACCAACAGTTTTCATGAATGTGGGGGCTGCTAACAGGGTTTTGTCTCAGCCATGCCTCTGAGGGGCCCCAGTGAGCTCAGCAATGTTGTGAGAGAGCGCAGTGTACACTCAGGGGTTTCAGTGAGGAGAACGCGCTCTCCTGTGATTCTGGGGGCGAGCATTTATTGGTCAGAGCGTCCTAGCAACAGGACAGCATGGGGCACAGCTGAGGCCTACAGGTAAGGCTTTATAACTAATCACAATAGGTGAAAGCTGCACAGTGTTTTTGAACACACTGGGGGTCACGCTTTGCCTGTATTTCATTGAACTAACTACATAATGTGGCCCCTGGAAGATGTTGTTGTCTCAGTGGGGCCCACTGTTTTATCTGAGCTATTATATTCAACTTTTTAATTAATATTATGAATTGAAATGAATAACACCTCCCCGTTGACATGCATTGAAAAGGCAGGAAGAACGCATTTAAAAATGCACACGTGTTTAGTTTTTGATGCATTTTTTCAGTCACATAACCTATGAAAAACACACCATAAGCAAGGTAAAATCGCAGGCATTTTAGGCAGCCATTTTCGGCACCTTTTTTTTTCTTTCACACAACGCTGAAAACCCTATTTTCGGTCAATAATTTTAAGCACCCGATATTTCAGCGCATCACTTATATTAACACCACAATACTGGCGTATTTCCCTTTGACCCCTTTCACACTGGGGCTGTCTGTGTGTTAGCGGTAAAGCGCCGCTCGTTTTAGTGGCCCTTTACCACTGTTTAAGCTGCGCTTTTCGGCCGCTAGCAGGGCGCTTTTAACCACAAAGAAGGGATTGAAAATTCCCGTGTTGTGGCGCTTCCGAACCGCTTTTCAGGCACTTTCGAAGCGCTGCCCATTCATTGCAATGAATATACAGCACACCCAAACCGCCCCAAAGATGCTGCTTGCAGGACTTTTTCTAATGTCCCCACAAGCGCACGTGTGAAAGCACCCATTGCAATGAATGGGAGGCAGTTTTCAGGCGCTATTTCTAGCGCTAAAACTCCTAAAAATGGCCTCAGTGTAAAAGGGGTCATTGTTAGTTCCCCAGTGTGCCCCCCTTGAAGATGTTATTGTCTCAGTTGGGCCCACTGTTTTATCTGAGTGTGACATAATATTAATCCACTGTTATGTACTGAGCCTATCCCTTTATTTATGTGACATTCTTCTAATGTATATATATAAAATGATAGATTTCATTGTGTACATATGTATATATTTATTATATTGGGATCTCAGAGGAGATATTTTGGCTGCACTGGGCCTCTGAGGAAATGGTGGCTGGTAACCTAGCAACAGGAGTATTCTGAGATCTGTGTATAAGTGGAGGGCTTAGGGGGAACAGGGGGTACAGTACAGTGACCCTATGGGGCTCAAAGATCGGGGTGTGAGGGGAGAACTCTGCGGGTACAGGGGTGTACAGTACAGTGACCCTATGGGAGCTCAGAGATTGGGGTGTGAGGGGAGAACTCTAGAGGTACAAGGGGTATAATACAGTGACCCTATCAGGGTTCAGAGATTGGCGTGTGACAGGAGAACTCTGGGGGTACAGGGGTGTACAGTACAGTGACCCTATCAGGGTTCAGAGATTGGGGTGTGAGGGAAGAACTCTGGGGGTACAGGGGTGTACAGTACAGTGACCCTATTAGGGTTCAGAGATTGGGGTGTGAGGGGGGAGAACTCTGGGGGTACAGGGATGTACAGTACAATGACCTTATCAGGGCTCAGATATTGGGTTGTGAGGGGGGAGAGCTCTGGGGGTACAGGTGTGTACAGTGCAGTGTCCCTGTGGGGGCTCAGAGATTGGGGTGTGAGGGGAAAACTCTAGAGGTACAAGGGGAATAATACAGTGATCCTATCAGCGTTCAGAGATTGGAGTGTGAGGGGAGAACTCTGGGGGTACAGTACAGTGACCCTATCAGGGTTCAGAGATTGGGGTGTGAGGGGAGAACTCTGGGGGTACAGAGGTGTACAGTACAGTGACCCTATTAGGGTTCAGAGATTAGGGTGTGAGGGGGGAGAACTCTGGGGGTACAGGGATGTACATTACAATGACCTTATCAGGGCTCAGAGATTGGGGTGTGAGGGGGGAGAGCTCTGGGGGTACAGTGGTGTACAGTGCAGTGACCCTGTGGGGGCTCAGAGATTGGGGTGTGAGGGTAGAACTCTAGAGGTACAAGGGGTATAATACAGTGACCCTATCAGGGTTCAGAGATTGGGGTGTGAGGGGGGAGAACTCTGGGGGTACAGGGATGTACAGTACAATTACCTTATCAGGGCTCAGAGATTGGGGTGTGAGGGGGGAGAGCTCTGGGGGTACAGGGGTGTACAGTACAGTGACCCTATCAGGGTTCAGAGATTGGGGTGTGAGGGGAGAACTCTGGGGGTACAGGGGTGTACAGTGACCCTATCAGGGTTCAGAGATTGGGGTGTGAGGGGAGAACTCTGGGGGTACAGGGGTGTACAGTGACCCTATCAGGGTTCAGAGATTGGGGTGTGAGGGGAGAACTCTGGGGGTACAGGGGTGTACAGTGACCCTATCAGGGTTCAGAGATTGGGGTGTGAGGGGGAGAACTTTGGGGGTACAGGGATGTAGAGTACAGTGACCTTATCAGGGTTCAGAGATTGGGGTGTGAGCGGGGAGAACTTTGGGGGTACATGGATGTACAGTACAGTGATCTTATCAGGGCTCAGAGATTGGGGTGTGAGGGGGAGAGCTCTGGGGGTACAGGGGTGTACAGTGCAGTGACCCCTATGGGGGCTCAGAGACCCAGCGGCACTCGACAAGCCCCTCCCTGCTCAGTGAGCGGAGATGGACCTGTCATCCGGCTCAGCGGAGATCAACGGAGAGATCTCCCGCTGAGCTGGCGGACTCCGTGGCAGCGAATGCGCCTCCTGAGAATGAAGCCTAAGCAGAGGGACTACTTTTGTAACTTCAGCTGTGCTATGGAGCGAGCTGGTGGCCGCATCTGCTCATATCTCTTCTGTAGTTCCAGCTGTAGTATAAGGCAGAGTGATATCAACTGCACTCCGCCTCTTATCCCTGCTAGTATTATCCAGAGCGGTTACTACCCCATAACTGCACCCTCTTTAGCTGTAGTGGCCAGGGGTGTACACCTGTTGTGGCTGCTGCAGGAATTATATGCCCTGCCACGCTTGGCAGGTATAGCAAGCCAAGCGTATGAGGCAACTCTGCAAGCGCCCTGCAATCTTGTACAGTCCAGTGACCAAGGGGTTAAAGTGGGAGGTGAGAAGGTGTTGCATCACCTCCTCACAACCTGCTTTAACCCCTTGGACCCTGAACAAGTATGCAGTTGCAGGGCGCTTGCAGAGTGGCCTTATTTACTTGAATGGGTTGCTTTTTTGCGGGCGGTAGTGCCCACTGAAAGAGACAGGGGGTATAATTCCTGCTGTAGCATGTGTACACCCTAGGCTTTTGCCTGTGCAGCCGAAGGGGGTAGAGATTGAGGCAGTAAAACTGCAGCTCAAATGCAGGATTTTACTGCCCTCCGACCGCACATGTGACGTGGCCGCCACCGAATACAACTAAGGGTTCATTCACAAGTGCAGCAGGCACTGTTGCTCCTCTGAAAAGCAATCTGAGTATGTTTTACAGCTACTGAGGTGGCAAAAGTGATCGGTGATTGCGATGCGATAGTACAACAGTTCTAGGTTTAAATTAGGCGGTGAAGGGGCGACATTGCACCCTGTGATCTCTGATTTCTCCCATGTTGTTGAGGTAGATCTCCTTGCCTCTAAGCTTGTCTACCCCTGCCGTACAGGTATTCACATCAAAGTAATCCAATAAATTCCACAATACCGGACAGCAGAGTTTATTTACACCCGGCTGCCTATAGAGCTGACAGGGGTCCTCTCCTGTGCTCCTTCAGTTTCTGCCCTGTGGACAGATTGCAAAACACTGCCGACTTCACACCATGTAAAAAGGGGCAAAAAACATACATCATCGTGTTTTCCATAACAAACAAGTTTATTACAATAAAAGATTAGAAATGCTCATAGGCAAATGGATCGCTCATCAGGTCTCCATATATCACTCTCTATACGACTAATACAGATTGATTCTACTTCCTCAAACGCCTGGGAATGCTTCAACAGCTGCCAAAACCTGGGATTGAACCAGGGACCTTTAGATCTTCAATCTAACGTTCTCCCAACTGAGCTATTTTGGCAAGTTAAAGGGCATATATTTTAATAATTAGACATTGAGTTTGCTTAGAGGTGGGGTATGGTGGATTTTGGAGCGCTGCACTTTATTAATTTGTTTCATGAACTTGGCAATACATTTCTAGGCGCTTTGCTGTGCCGAAGGAGCTGCAGGTGCTGCATACATTGAAGGAAAAACGTATTTGATCCCCTGCTGATTTTGTATGTTTGCTCACTGACAAAAAAGTGATCAGTCTATAATTTTAATGGTAGATTTATGTTAACAATGAGAGACAGAACAACAACAAAAATATCCAAAAAAAACGCATTAAAAAAAAAGTTATACATAGATTTGCATTTTAATGAGTGAAATAAGTATTTGATCCCCTATCAATCAGCAAGATTTCTGGCTCCCAGGTGTCTTCTTTACAGGTAACAAGCTGAGATATAGGAGCACTCTCTTAAATGGAGTGCTCCTAATCTCAGCTTGTTACTTGTATAAAAGACACCTGTCCACAGAAGTAATCAAACAGATTCCAATCTCTTCACCGTGGCCAAGACCAAAGAGCTGTCCAAGGATGTCAGGGACAAAATTGCAGAGCTACACAAGGCAGGAACAGGCTACAAGACCATCGCCAAGCAGCTTGGTGAGAGGGTGACAACAGCTGGTGCAATTATTCGCAAATGGAAGAAACACAAAATAACTGTCGATCTCCCTCGATTTGGGGCTCCATGCAAGATCTCACCAATGATAATGAGAACGGCGAGGAATCAGCCCAGGACTACACAGAAGAATCTTGTCAATGATCTCAAGGCAGCTGGGACCATAGTCCCCAAGAAAACAGTTTCATAACACACTATGCCGTGAAGGACTGAAATCCTGCAGAGCCCGCAAGAGCCCCCTGCTCAAGAAAGCAAATGTACAGGCCAGTCTGTCATTTGCTAATGAACATCTGAATGATTCTGAGTGAACTGGGTGAAAGTGTTGTGGTCAGGTGAGACCAAAATCTAGCTCTTTGTCATCAACTCACCGTGTATGGAGGAGGAGGAATGCTGCCTATGACCCCAAGAACACCATTCCCACCGTCAAACATGGAGGTGGAATTAATATGCTTTGGGGGTTAGGAAAACTTCACTGCATCAATGGGACAATTGACGGGGCCATGTACCGTCAAATCTTGGGCGAAAGCCTCCTTCCCTCAGCCAGGGCATGGATGGGTATTTCAGCATGACAATGACCCAAGGCAAGAAAGGAGTGGCTCAAGAAGAAGCACATTAAGGTCCTGGAGTGGCCTAGCCAATCTCCAAACCTTAATCCCATAGAAAATAAATAGGATTGAGCTGAAAGTTTGAGTTAGCCAACGTCAGCCTTGAAACCTTACATACTTGGAGAGGATCTGCAAAGGGGATTGGGCTAAAATCCCTCCTGGATCCTGCAAACCTGATGGCCAACTACAAGAAACGTCTGACCTCTGTGATTGCCAACAAGGGTTTTGCCACCAAGTACTAAGTCAAGTTTTGCAAAGGGGTCAAATACTTATTTCACTCATAACCTCTTCCTGCCCGCGCTATAGCCGAAAGACGGCTACAGCACAGGCCTAAATTGCCGGGAGGGCGTCCATGTACGTTCTCCCATGCATGAGCTGCCACCTATGAAAACTGTTTTGTTTTTGGGTCTTTTTTTTGTTTGTTTAGCAAAAAATAAAAAAAGTCAGTAGTGATTAAATACCACCGAAAGAAAGCTCAATTTGTGTGAAAAAAAAAAGATAAAAATGTCATATAGGTACAGTGTAGCATGACCACGCAATTGTCAGTTAACCTCCCTGGCGTTATGATTATTTCAGATTTTAGGTACTGAAAGCGGTACAATTATTTTGCATGGAAATTTGGCGTTTTATATTGTAGGCCTGTAATTCTTAGGAATAATTCACTTAAATCTGTCCAAACCAGATTCTAGTCTAGTAGACATCCTGGGTATGATAAAGTTTGAAAAACGAAATCATAAATTATAATATAATAAATAACTTTAAATAATTATACCAAAAAATAATATAATATTAATAATAAATTATTCAATAATGTAATCAAATCAAAAACACTGAAATTTGCTCAGTTGCAGAATTGTCGCTGTCATTACTTTCAGTGTTTGATGACAGATCTCCCCACAAATCACTATCGCTCAATTCTGCGAGTGATTCTAATTTATTATCGCTGTTTTCTAGCTGGTCTAAAACCACTTTTGATGTAAAGGGACAGTTAGTTTTGGTTGCTATGGACAATCTCCAGTTTCCAGGCAAAAAGAACAGTTTTTATAATATAAAACTGCATGCAGGACACTGGACAGACCACTAGGGATAAAGGGGATGTGTAATTATTTGATACAGTACTGTAATCTGTAAGATTAGAGTATACTGTATCTGTACTGTGTGTTTTACTTTTTGAATTTGGCGCCGAAGTCCATCCCCGTGAGTCGAAACGCTCGCAGGGAACGGAGCTCGGCACTGTGAATCGAGCGAGACACGGCAGCTCGCAGATCACAGCGGGGAGATATCGTAGGATCCAGGGGACAAGGTAAGTAACCTCTACATGGATCCTGCGATGCGATCCCAAGTCTGGCTCGAGGTTACCGCTTTTGGTACTGAAAATCCACCCCGAGCCAGACTCGGGAATACCGCCAGGGGGGTTAAAGTGCGACAGCGCTGAGAGCTGAAAATTGGCCTGGGCAGGAAGGGGGCAAGTGGTTAAAATGCAGATCAATTTATAACTTTTTTGAAATGTGTTTTTCTGCATATTTTTGTTGTTATTCTGTCTCTCACTGTTAAAATAAACCTAACATTAAAATTATACGCAGATCATTTCTTTGTCAGTGGGCAAATGTACATAATCAGCAGGGGATCAAATACTTTTTCCCTCACTGTATAACCTGACATATGAGTGAATACATTTTTAACTACTTCCCACCCGGCCAATGTACATAAACGGCCGGGTGGGCGCTCTCTCCTTCTGAGTGGACGTTCAGGAACGTCCCTCAGAAGGAGCGGGATCGCGCGCGCGCGTGCCCGCGCAGCGGCGCGATCCCGATGCGCTCGTGTCCCCCGGACACGGCGCATCTCGGATCAGCAGGAGGGCTCTGTGATTGGCCTCCTGATCACATGACGGCCGTGTCCAATCACAGCTGTCATGTGATGTAAACACAGCCGGTTGCTAGGCGATCAGCTCTCCTCTCCTCACACGGAAGTTGTCGCTGAGGAGGAGAGGAGGGGGGATCGCTGCAGCCGGCTGATGATCAGTGAGTATGAGCTGTTTTTACAGCTTTTTACTCACTGATCACCAGTCTAGTGTCAACACACATGTAAATACATACATGTAAAACACACACATGTCCCCACATAATGTAAAACACAAACATGTCCCCACATAATGTAAAACACACATGTCCCCAAAACACATGTCCCCAAATAATAAAAAAAGCTGTCCCCCACATATGTCACACTAAAATCACATGTCCCAATGGTAATCTGCACACATATGTACGTGATCACCTGCACACATCTGTACATGATCATTTGCGTACATATGTCCGTGATCACACAAACCAATTATTATACACTTAACAGGATTTTTTTTATCAAAAACATGTAGCAGAATACATTTTGGCTTAAATTTATGACAAAATTCGATTTTACTGGATCTCTTTTAAAACAGAAAAAAGAAAATATTGTTTTTTTTCCAAATTTCCACTATTTTTGCGCTTATATCGCAAAAAAAAAAAAATGGAGTCGTGAATAAATACCACCAAAAGAAAGCTCTATTTGTGCGAACAAAATGATAAAAATTTCATTTGGGTACAGTGTAGCATGACCGAGTAATTGTCATTAAAAGTGCGAGAGCGCTGAAAGCTGAAAATTGGTCTGGGAAGGAAGGGGGCGAAAGTGCCCAGTATTGAGGTGGTTAAATGATAATAATTCTTTGCATCAATGCTTATCCACGCATGCATGTCCGACGTGTTTTCCCAACACTAGGAGGCATTGGTGTTTACATGAGTGTGGCTGCATACAGCCAATTACTTGTATGACTGGCTGCATGGTGCACGGAAGGAAAGCACCCAGAAATTTACATTAGGTACATAAAACACCTATAAAAAGGTGTGAATGAACCCTAAAATGTACGTATAGTATAGTATAGTATGCATAGTTTTCTTTTTTCATTTTAGAGGGGTCGGAACCTCAGTCTGTTTTTTTACTTCTATCCAGGCAGAGCTCTATTAAAGAAGTTACTTCACACCGGAGACTACTGATATGCACTGCCAAGGGAGTGATGCTGATACATCATAAATGATGCATCGCACTGTTCACATTTTTCTTTTTTTAACTTGATTGAAATGTCACAAAGCTCGATGCATGTGGTGTGAACAGTTTATGCCCCTGGTGTCCAAAAAGTGGCCCTCCATCCATCTGTGTGCGGCCCGCAGGCTATTGGGCACCATAAAGAAAGTAAAGTGTCAGCGTAAAATAATAGAATAAGTAAAGTGTACTATATTCCAGTACCCAAGACTGAATGAGAGAGAGACTATACTGTGGGTTATCTCTGCTTACAGTACAAGCAAAATCCCTACCTGGGGAGAGAGAGAGGTGCGGAAGCTTGTGATGGGGAGGGGGGGGTAAGTTTCACTGCCAATCCATAAACCAGGGGGAGGAGGGGGGTTAACATTTACTGCTAATCCACAATGCAGAAGGGGGGGTTAAACATTACTGCCACTGACCACCAGTGCAGGGAAGGTTACGTTGCACTGCCAATAACTAACAATGTGGGTGGGGGAGTGTATTGTATTGACACCTGGGGCATATTATTGCACTCATTCACACCAATGCTGGGGGTGCTGAGGTACAAAAATGCGCTGCTATTGTGCGGCCCTCTGAAGGTGTCGGGGCGACACATGAGGCCCTCTGTAATTTTCTGGTTGTCCACGACTGGTCTGTGCCCTTAAATAATGTTGCAGTGACAATGTGTTCCCCAGACAGGAAGTGAGAATAAACATGTAAGAGGGACAAGGATAGGCAGACATACCTGATCAGAATAGAGTTTCACCCGCTGTATTGTGACCATCAACACCAGGACAGAAAAGTGAAAGAAAGTCCAAACTTTTACAGAAGTCCCCATAACACTAATGCCGCGTACACACGGTCGGACTTTTCGTCTACAAAAGTCCAACGGACGCTGACGGACTAAAGCTGGCTGGTAATCCGATCGTGTGTGGGCTTCTCCGGACTTTCAACTGACTTTTTTAGCCTCAAATCCGACGGACTTTAGATTTGAAACATGCTTCAAATCTTTCCGACGGACTCGAGTCCGGTCGAAAAATCCGCTCGTCTGTATGCTAGTCCGACGGACAAAAACCCACGCTAGGGCAGCTATTGGCTACTGGCTATGAACTTCCTTATTTTAGTCCGGTGTACGTCATCACGTAAGAATTCGACGGACTTTTGTGTAATCGTGTGTAGGCAAGTCTGTTCGTTAGAAAGTCCGCCGCAAGTCCGTCGAAAGTCCGCCAAAAGTCCGTCGAAAGTCTGTCGGACAGGCTGTCGGACTTTTGTAGCTGAAAAGTCCGACCGTGTGTACGCCCCATAAGAGAAGGGGAAGTGTTGGCTTTATCACTACTTTAATCTTTTCCTCTAAAACCTGTTGTAAAAATGCATCTTTAAAACACAGTGTCTCCTGTTGCGTTGATTTGACAGAATCTCCATCATTCTGAGGATCTCCATAGTCTGTGACGAGGTGCTCCATCTATAGAAGACTGCACAGGAGGGCGAAATAGAAGGCTGCATACAGGTACAGCACACATCTCCATTTACTGATATCATATGTAGTACAAGAAGTACTGCATAGGATACTTTATGGTGACTTTTTTTTTTGTTTTAATGTCCGATTTATAAAAGTCTGATCAATGATTTTCTTCACCAGGGAATTTGCCAGGTCATCCCTTTTCCAGTTGGGCTTTTGTTAAAGAAGAAGTCCAGCCTGAGGTTTTTAGGCTGCGCTTTCCGCTGACGTCACTGCAATCACTCGAGGCAGCGCGTCATCCCGACTTAGCAGGTTTGGATACGTCAGCTGCCTTGACTGATGCCAGTCTCAGCGGCTCAGCGAGCCGCTGAGCTGGCCGCTTCCCGCCCCTCCACAGCTCAGCGCTCCAGTGAGCATGGAGAAACAGAATAGGAGAGATGCTGACTGGCAGTCAGCAGCTCTCCGCTCGGGGAGCAGTGCGAACCGAGCCATCGGCGGCCTGATGCTGCATCCACCTAGGTAAGTATGAATCTCAAAAAAAAAAAAAAAAAACCATACTTCTCTTTTAACTGTTTTCTGATGTTTAGCTTTTTTGAGTTATTGTAGAAACTGGAGTAACCATTGCAACTAGCGCCCCCTAGTGCCACAGGAGGGAATTGTCCTGTTTTTCGGGCCACACATGTGTAGTGTGTACTCTCTCCTGTTGCCTATGATGAGCTCAGCAGCTGTGGCAGAAGAGAGTACACACTACGTATGTGCAGCCCAAGAGATAAGGACATTGTTCAGTTCCATGGTACTAGGGGGCGCTGGTCCCAATGGCTGCTCATTATAACTACAAATCAGCTATTAGGTTGTACGATCTTGGAAAGTTTTGTGTGTTTAATAGGTTGAATGCCGGGGTGATGAAAATTGGTGACATTTCTATGTGGAAAATTAAAGCGTGATTGAAGCCTTCTTTTATACTGTAATGACAGGCTGCATAAACTGTAATAGATGTGGGCATTTTTTTCATCTTGTTTTTTAACGTACTATTGTGCTGCAGCGAGGGTTAAAGTGGAATTAAAGTCAAATATGAAATGCTAACGATTGTGCGGGCTTTTTATTGCAGCAGAGACATCCAATGACTAGTCTGAAATAAAATAAACGTATCTGGATGTTTACAGTGTTCTCTAGAAAGTATACATACTGTAGCTGTGCTTGCAGACTTCCATGTCTGTGACTGTTTATACAGTCTGACTGCATTACAATAATAAGCAAAGGAGACTTCCATTGTGCTTTACATAAATGCACTTCTATCCTGACAGGATATATACAGGGCCCAGGTTCAATGCAGTATGTGACTTATTCATCTAGGTTGCTGTAGAGCTTTGTGCTGGGTCTTAGTTCTGTATTCTACTGCCCTCTTCTGGCCAAACTCATCAATGGAAAGCAATCTATATTGTGTGTTGATTGCTGTTTCCTTTCTTCTCTTCTCTTGTATTTTGTGTGCAGCTCCACTACTTGGGCACACAAAAATCGGTGGATTCCTGCAGCTTGAATTGACAGATGTATGTGAATAGCTGCTAAGTCCGTACAATGCAATGACAAGCTGTCGCCGGCTGTAGCTATCGATAGTGATTACCAGGGCCGGATTAAGAGCATCATGGGTCTGGTGGTGTAAATTCTGGTGGGCCTTTTTATGGAAACAAAATGAAAATGCAAACATTTTTTGCTAAAGCAAATTAAATATACTTTTACCAGTAATACCAGCCGTGCAACCTCTGAGCAGCAGCAACACCACCAATATCACCTGCTATGTGGTCTCTCACTAGCAGCAACATAGGGAGACCACATTTCCAAACTGCCATTCAGGGACAACCCCCCCCCCCCCTTTCCCAACAAAAGATGAGGGTGGGGGATGTAGTCTCAGGGTTGATGGGGAAATTGGCGGCGGGGGTGATTTGTCGGGCAAATGGCTGGTGTTAGCACTTAAAATCATCCTGACACCATGCTTGATATGGTGTAAGGATGATCAAATTCCATTACTTCTATTACTACAGTGCCTTGCAAAAGTATTCACCCCCTTTGTTACATTACAGCCTTTAGTTCAATGTTGTTTTTTTAATCTGAATTATATGTGATGGATCAAAACACAATAGTCTAAGTTGGTGAAGTAAAATTAGAAAAATATATACATAATATTTTTTCAGAAATAAAAAACTGATAATTGGCATGTGCGTATGTATTCACCCCCTTTGTTATGAAGACCATAAAAAAGATCTGGTGCAACCAGTTACCTTCAGAAGTCACATAATTAGTGAAATGATGTCCACCTGTGTGCAATCTAAGTATCACATGATCTGTCATTACATATACACACCTTTTTGAAAGGCCCCAGAGGCTGAAACACCTAAACAAGAGGCACCACTAACCAAACACTGTCATGAAGACCAAGGAACTCTCCAAACAAGTAAGGGACAATGTTGTTGGGAAGTACAAGTCAGGGTTAGGCTATAAAAAAATATCCAAATCTTTGATGATCCCTAGAAGCACCATCAAATCTATCATAATCAAATGGAAAGAACATGGCACAACAGCAAACCTGCCAAGAGACGGGCGCACACAAAAACGCACGGACCAGGCAAGGAGGGCATTATTCAGAGAGGCAGCACAGAGACCTAAGGTAACCCTGGAGGAGCTGCAGAGTTCCACAGCAGAGACTGGAGTATCTGTACATAGGATGGCAATAAGCCGTACTCTCCATAGAGTTGGGCATTATGGCAGAGTGGCCAGAAGAAAGCCATTACTTTCAGCAAAAAACAAAATGGCACGTTTTGAGTTTGCGAAAAGGCATGTGGGAGACTCCCAAAATATATGGAGGAAGGTGCTCTGGTCTGATGAGACTAAAATTGAACTTTTTGGCCATCAAAGAAAACGCTATGTCTGGCGCAAACCCAACACATCACTTCACCAAAAGAACACCATCCCCACAGTGAGACATGGTGGTGGAAGCATCATGCTGTGGGGATGTTTTTCAGCAGTTGGGACTGGGAAAGTGGTCAGAGTTGAGGGAAAGATCGATGGTGCTAAACACAGGGATATTCTTGAGCAAAACCTGTACCACTCTGTGTGTGATTTGAGGCTAGGACGGAGGTTCACCTTCCAGCAGGACAATGACCCCAAACACACTACTAAAGCAACACTTGAGTGGTTTAAGGGGAAACATGTAAATGTGTTGGAATGGCCTAGTCAAAGCCTAGACCTCAATCCAATAGAAAATCTGTTCACAAGCGCAAACCATCCAACTTGAAGGAGCTGGAGCAGTTTTGCTAAGAGGAATGGGCAAAAATCCTGGTGGTTAGATGTGACAAGCTCATAGAGACTTATCCAAAGTGACTTGGAGCTGTGATAGCCGCAAAAGGTGGCTCTACAAAGTATTGACTTATTGAGGGGGTGAATAGCACATTGACTTTTTCTGTTATTTTGTCATATTTGTTGTTTGCATTACGAAAAAAAACAAAAAAACTTCAAAGTTGTGGGCATGTTCTGTAAATTAAATGATGCAAATCCTCTAACAATCCATGTTAATTCCTGGTTGTGAGGCAACAAAACACGAAAAATGGCAAGGGGGTGAATACTTTTGCAAGGCACTGTACATTGTAATATATAGTGAAATAGTTAAACTCACCATAATGCAGAATTAGTTGGAACCTGAGCTTGTCACTTGCCACCAGACGCAGCTTATTACTTGCCACCGTCACTTGCCACCAGATGCAGCTTGTTACTTGCCATAGTCGCTTGCCACCAGATGCAGCATGTCACTTGCCACCCATAGCCTGCCACCAGATGCAACGTATCACTTGCCACCAGCAGCCTGCCACCAGATACAGTGTGCCACTTGCCACCAGCAGCCTGCCACCAGATAGCTTGCCACTTGCCACCAGCAGCCTGCCAACAGATACAATGTGCCACTTGCCACCAGCACAGTGTGCCACTTGCCACCATATAGTGTGCCACTTGCCACAAGCAGCCTGCCACCAGATACAGTGTGCCACTTTCCACCCACAGCCTGCCACTAGATACAGTGTGCCACTTGCCACCAGCAGCCTGCCACCAAATACAGTGTGCCACTTTCCACCAGGAGCCTGCCACCAGATACAGTGTGTCACTTGCCACCATATCGTGTGCCACTTGCCACCAGCAGCCTGCCACCAGATACAGTGTGCCACTTGCCACCAGCAGCCTGCCACCAGATACAGTGTGCCACTTGCCACCAGCAGCCTGCCACCAGATACAGTGTGCCACTTGCCACCAGCAGCCTGCCACCAGATACAGTGTGCCACTTGCCACCAGCAGCCTGTCACCGGATACAGTGTGCCACTTGCCACCATATAGTGTGCCACTTGCCACTGCAAGCCTGCCACCAGATACAGTGTGCCACTTGCCACCAGTAGCCTTCCACCAGATAGTGTGCCACTTGCCACCAGCAGCCTGCCACTCCCGCTAGGACTCTGTCCGGATGGGTAGAAGGGACAGGGCCTGCATAGTCAAACAAATCCCTGGAGCCCCCACCCCTCCTGAGCTGGGATGGTATGGCTGTGTGTAAAATGAATGCCAGCAGTATTGATCAGACCAAGTTGTACAGAGGGGGGTGTTACAAGCCTTTGAGCTCACACTGCTGTGCTGCAGTTTGGGCGCTCTGCTTGTGTATCTGCAGTTTTAGCTGCAGTCCTATTGATTTATATCAGGTTGCAGGTTTTTGACGCATTTTCTGACAGTGGGCCAAAGATAAGATGCAGCATGCAGGAATTTTGGTGCGCTTTCAGAAAAAAAACATGCAACCTAATAGAAATTAATAGGACTGTGGTTAAAACGCAGGAAAACTGCAGATACACCAGCAATGGGCCAAAAAAAAGCAAACCAGTGTGAACCCACCTAAAAGCACAAGGAACCAAGTCTAAACATATTGGCTGCACTTATAACAGCTATTTCTGAAGGAAAAGGTAAAAAAAAGAGGGATTGAGAAGGGAGGTAAGAGTCCAGTCACTGAGCTCACACTTGGATGGTTGGAAGGAAGCTTATCACTCAGATATCCTGTTCACCTTCTTTGCCAGCTGCTCTGTTCATAATTTCCCACCCACAGGGCTCCTTCACTGCACAGACTTCACAGAGGGAGAGGGGAGAGAGAGGGGAGGGAGAAGGGCAGACCCAGGCTCTCTCCTCTCCCATTTGTGCAGGGGGGAACTGTACACTGTGACATTGTAATAACCACAGTGAGTCAACACAGATGCAGCCAGACACCCCTACATTTATACACAGCTTCTTTTGTCCCATAGATGTTTATGGACAGTAGAAACTGGGCTTGTACTGCTGGCTGGGCGGGCCGATTTTAAGGCAGGGGCCTGGAGCTGCAGCTCCAATAGCCCCTATGTTAATCCGGCACTGCTCGCTTGCTATACAAATGGTCAATGCAGCTAAAATGTGCATTCGACACACTGCAGATATAAGACGGTACCATCTATTAGAGAGTAGTTGACAAAACTGGACAGTGTCTCAGAGATGGAGGAGTTAATCTATATCTCTCAACATATGACAACATATGTTAAAATCTAAGCTTGTTGGTTTCATTTTAAATCAATGTCACGGCATACTGCCTTGACAGACGTTTAATATAGTTGGCATGACATCACCCGGTGACCACGCCCCATGCCTATATAAGTCGTTACGCACCGCGCACACGGCATTACAGCGGGAGAGAGCGTCGTGTCAACATCGGAAGAAGAGAAGAGGGAAGAAGACGACGGTGAAGACTGGGCCAACGCTAGCAAAAGAGCAGAAGATAGCGGAGGAGCCCGGCAGAAGGCACCGGAGAGCGGGAGAAGAACCGGAGAGCGCTGAGAAGAGGCCGGAGAGCGGGAGAAGAACCGGAGAGCACGGAGAAGAGGCCGGAGAGCGCGGAGAAGAAGGAAGAGACCCCCGAAGTCAGAAGAAGAAGCTGCCTAAAAAATTACTTTAAAAACCTGTCTAGTGTGTTTTTTATTGACACTTTTTTCCTAGGTGAATGAGTAGGGGTACGATGTACCCCATACTCATCCACATAGGGTGGGGGGCCAGGATCTGTGAGCCCCCTTATTAAAGGGGGCTCCCGGGTTCCGATAAGCCCCCCGTCCGCAGACCCCGACAACCAACGGCCAGGGTTGTCGGGAAGAGGCCCTTGTCCTCATCAACATGGGGACAAGGTGCTTTGGGGTGGGGGGGGCTTTTATGGTTCAGGAGGGGGGGAGCGCTCGCTCGTCCCCACCTCTTTTCCTGATTGGCCGGGCTGCATGCTCGGATAAGGGTCTGGTATGGATCTGGGGGGGGCCCACACCGTTTTTTCGGTGTAGGGGGTTCCCCTTAAAATCCATACCAGGCCCTTGGCTCTTGAAGGGGAAACCCATGCTGGTTTTTTATTTAAAATTTGGTGCGGAGTTCCCCCTCAAGATCATCTGAGCACAAGTCACATGCCAAAGTCGGATCATGCAAGACGGCGATCCGACTTTGATCCGACTTTAATGATAGTCAATGGACTGAAGGATCAAAGTTGAACCAAAGTAGTACAGGGAGCATTTTCAAAGTCGGACCGACTTGTGTCGGACCAGTTAGGAAGGCTCCCATAGGGAAACATTGATTTTCACACGTCATGCGACATGAGCTCCCAATGTCGGAGCGTTTGTCGCACTAGTGTGAACCCGGCCTTATCCTGCAAGGCTAGTTAAAAAAACCTAAACATATTTAAAAAAATGGGCTGGGCTGGGCTGGAGAACTCCTCCCCCTCCTCATTACTTCTTTATTAGTGGTCACCAGTGCATAGTGCATAGGAGGAATCCCTTCAGTTCTCCCACATAGAGGAGTTTGGCCCCCATGGTTGAGACGCAGGATCTTTCATTCTATTACTAGGGTAGGACCCACTTATTCATGGTACTTTGTCGCAGTAAGTGGGCTTAGCACTATATGACCATATAGTGTGACCAAACCTCCGTATTTTTGTGAATATGTTCAGGTGTTTTTAACTTGCCTTGCAGGATAAATGTCATTCTTGAATGTGTGCGCTGTAAACTGTTTTGTACTATTTGTTGGTCTTATAAAAGCACCATCTTGAATTTAAACCTATTTTAGGGTGTGCCCCCCAAATATGTTTTTGTTTTTTACACCTTACAGGGTCCCAATAGTATTTTCTGATACTGACTCCTGGGGATATGACCACGGGGTCATTGCAGTCCTACAAAATACATGCAAAGTGCAGCGAATTTTCGCCCCATCAGCAACTAGAAAATACACCCTGATTAGTTGGCATGACTGCAGTAACTTGGCTCCTATTTGCCCCACGTTGCATTTCTGGTTTACAGTACAGTTGGCACCCGTTGCGCTACTGTGGATCTTGCACCATCAACTTCTCCTGAACATGCCAACTATTTTACATCCTTTTCTTTACAGCAGGGTGCTCTGTTTTTTTCAAGTTGACACTAACAACATGTTTTGGGTATATGCCCACATCAGTTGGGAAAGGTGCAGGGTGGGGAGGGGGGAGGGAGTTGTTATCACCATGATGAGATGTAATACGATTGAATTTATGTTGATACAGAAGTCACAGAGATGGAGGTATCTTGACTCTTGATGTAAATTATCTCTAGGCTTGCTGCTAATACTAAAACATGGATATTATAGCTTAGCTTTAACTACATATGATGAGTGGGGTTCGGGTTTTTACTGTGCTAATCCATGAAATGTTTCTTGCACTATGGCCTCGATAAAACTTCTTACCTGGAATGTCCGTGGCCTGGGTGACAGGGTGAAAAGATCAGCTGTCTTTTCATTCCTTAAGAAACAACATGCCGACATTGTGGTACTGGTAGAAACGCACGTGGAGGGCCGGCTGCAGCTGTCACTCCGACGTCTGTGGATCGGGTGGGCCCTTCATTCGACCCACACTTCCCATGCACGCGGAGTCTCGGTTCTTGTTGCCAAGTCCATGCATTTTGAGCTGTGTGACATTACATCTGACCCGCAGGGACGGTATATTTTACTGTATGTTAAACTATATGGAGAGCCCTTTTTGCTGTTAGCCTTTTATGTACCTCCTCCATTTTGCTCTACTATTATTACGGAGGGATTCATGTTCATGGCTCGTCATCCCTTGATGCAGGCCATATGGCTAGGGGATTTTAACGCCACACTGAATCCCAGCTTAGATAGACCCCAGCCGTTACAACCACCCGCAGCGGCCATAACCACTACCAGATTCTCTAGACTCATTTCCAATTTGACTGCCACATGGCGGTATAAGTTCCCATTCACATACTAATAACTCAAACGCTTACACCACTGTTAATGGTATCCGCTTTCTCCCCCAGACTTCTTTCGGATCAAAGCCCTTATTGGATTACCCTGAGCATCCTGATTGAAAAACCGCCCCGCACTTGGCGATTGAACCCATTCTGGCTCTCACTGTTACCGGAGGATGACGAGCTCATGAATAAGTGGAAACTTTTTTTTTAGAAAATAATAGTTCTGTCTCCCCAACCATAGTCTGGGAATCCTTCAAATTGTATGTTCGTTCATAAGACCCTGACCTCACGCATCAACAGACTTAAGGCTGATTTGGCTACTGCACTTGACAGGGCAGTACGTGAACTATCCTCCTCTGAAATACTTTATACATCTGACCCCTCTCCTGCTCGAGCTGACCTACTCAAATTGCAAACCAGAGTGGTGAATCAGCTGCAGTACAAGATGGCCAGACGAAAGCTTGCTTTCTCTAGGCAAAAGATGTTCGAGCATGGAGAGAGTGTGGGTAAACTGCTGGTGTACTTGGTCCACAGTGAGGATAGGCCCAATTGTTATCTCATTATACGGTCCCAAAAGGGAACAGATTGCAGAACATTCTGCCGTCACCGCCAGATTTAGGGATTTCTTTGCAAAGTTATACACATCACAGGTCTCTACCGATGAAGAACTGTTAAAACATCTGTTGAAGGGAATCACTTTCCCACAACTAAAGGAGGACCAAGTAGACATGCTAGAGGCACGCCTTACGACTGATGAATTAACAACGGCGATTGCTAGTTTCGCCAGATCTAATTCTCCGGGCTCAGATGGGTTACCCGTAGAATTTTACTCACAAATTAGGGGTACTCACCCCTAAATTGTTAACACTATATAACCATCTCTTTGAGACTTTCACATTGCCCCCTTCCATGAGCGAGGCAATCATAGTCCTTATACCTAAGCCAGGAAAAGATCCAGGTTATCCAGAATCATACCAAACTATTTCACTATTACAATTCGATATTATGATATTAGCCAAGGTTCTCGCCCTTCGTCTCAACCAGGTGATACTAAGCCTAATTCATGCAGATCAAGCAGGTTTTATGCCGGCTCGTAATTCCTCCTTTCATCTCAGAAAGTTATATATCAACCTGCAAGCTATACACGAAAATGTTGGTTCGTGAGTTGTGGTGACTTTAGATACGGCCAAGCATTTGACTCGGTGGAGTGGCGGTATCTTTGGAAATGTCTGACAGGGTTTGGATTCGGTCCTAACTTCATTAAATGGATTTAATTGCTGTATCTGTCACTGACGGTTAAAGTGGTGGCTAACAGCTGGCCCTCTCAGATGTTTGGCCTAACCAGAGGCACGAGACAGGGCTGCCCACTATCCCCGCTGCTGTATGCTCTGGCAGCTGAACCTCTCGCCATATCCATCAGGGAAAACCCTGAGATTCACGGTCTTTGCCTTTGATCTCTAACAGAAAAAATTAGTCTATATGCAGACGACACATTGTTTTACCTAGCTGACTCTGACACCTCTCTCCAAGCTGCACTGCAAACGATAGAGCGATTCGGTTCCCTCTCTGGACTCAAAGTTAATTGGGAAAAATCCCAAATCCTACCCATTGATAGCTTTCCCCCTCCCAAAATACAGGAACAGCTACCGTTACAGCGAGTAAACACTATAAAATATTTAGGAATATCTGTGTCTCAGGAACTGGCTGATTATATATCCCTTAACATAGAACCTCTATTTGCCCTAATCAAATCCAAAATTCAAGTATAGGCCCGACTTCCACTAGGTGTATGGGGACGCATTAATCTAATAAAAATGGTAGAATCAGCCTTGAGACCGTAGATTAATGCAACCTAACGACCCAACCCAAAACAGATGCTCATCAACCTATAGGAATTGTTGTCTCTATCTTTTTGCTAGAAGGTCCCCCCCCCCTTTTGAAATGTGTTGACTGTGAGCCAAGATACCAGTCTGTGTTTATAAGATATCCAAAGCTTTAATGCATAATTGCTGTATTGCCTTATAACATGCAAAATTATGTTTTAAGATGTACATTGTTCAATAAAAACAGTTTGAAACCAAAAAAAAGGGGGGGGGGGACTGCAGTGTCTCACAAAAGTGTAAATATTTATGTAAATATTTTATTATATCTTTTCATGTGACAACACCGAAGAAATTACACCCCCTCTCTGCTAATCTATTTATAGCACCCACCCTGACACAAAATTCAGCCTGGTTTTATCACAGTTGACAGATAACTTGTCAGAAATGATCATGCTGATAAAAGAAGAACGGAGCAGAAGAAAGCCACAGGACTTAGGGCTTTGAAGAGAGATAAGAAAACACTACAGATATATGTGCCCAGCTCAAATTTCATGAATGGGGTTTACATCCACTTTAAGCTGCGTAGGGGGTTTTTCACTGTCAGGGCGGCAAGGATGTGGAACTCTCTTCCACAATCGGTGGTGTTGGTGGGAAGTATGGATAGCTTTAAAAGACTCTTGGACGTGCATCTTAACGAAAACAATTTAAGGGGGTATGGGCAATTATTTTTCTACAGCTACACAGGTTAAACTGGATGGACTGTTGTCTTTATTCAACCTTACTTACTATGTAACCCGTTTTTGGGTTTGTAATAAAAGAGAGACATACAAATATATTCTGTTTATAAGAAAGATCTACTTTACAATGGTTTAATGGAGGACTTTTTATTTCTTTCTTCTTGCCACTTTTCATAAAGGCCAGATTTGTGGAGTGCACGACTAATAGTTGTCCTGTGGGCAGATTCTCCCACCTGAGCTGTGGATGTGCAAAGCTGGTAGAGACACACCTAAAAAGACCAGCAGCTGTAATTGCAGTGAAAGGTGGTTCTGAAAAGTATTGACGCCACACTTTTTAGAAATGTATTTTAAAAAAAATTTGAAAAACATTTATCATTTTCACTTCACAATCATGTGCCACTTTGTGTTGTTCTATCACATAAAATCTCAATAAAATACATTTACATTTTGGTTGTAACATGAGAAAATGTGGAAAATTTCAAGGGGTATGAATACTTTTTCTAGGCACTGTAAATGTGTGGCAGGGGCTCTGATGGGGACCCAAATGTGTGGGGGGTAGGCTCTGATGGTGACACAAATATTCAAGTGGTCTCTGATGGGGACACAAATATGTGAGGGGGCTCTGATGAGGACTTAAATGTGCCTCGGGGGTCTGATAGGGACACAAATGTGCGGTAGGGGTCTGATGGGGAGACAGCGTCTGGGGGGGGGGGTCTCTGATGGGGACATAAATATGCAGGGGGATTTATGGGGACACATACATGGCTCTGGTGGGGACACAAATATGGGGGGGGGGGCTCTGATGAGGACACAAATGTGTGTGTGTGTGGGGGGGCTCTGATAAGGACACAAATATGTGGGGGGGGGGGGGCTCTGATGAGGACACAAATTTGCAGGGGGGCTCTGATGGGGATACAAATATGGAAGGGGGCTCTGATGGGGGCACAATTATGCAGGGGGCTCTGATGGGGACACAGATATGGAAGGGGGTTCTGTTGGGGGCAAAAATATGCAGGGGGGCTCTGATGGGGACACAAATATGTGGGGGGGCAGGCTCTGATGAGGACACAAATGTGGCGGGGGGCTCTGATGGGGACACAAATGTGGTGGGGGGCTCTAAGGGGGACACAAATATGCAGGAGGGCTCTGATGGGAACACAAATATGAAAGGGGGCTCTAAGAGGGACACAAATATGCAGCAGGGCTTGGGTGAGGACACAAATGTGCATCGGGGGTTCTGATGGGGACCAAATGTACGGAGGTGTGTGTGTGACGATAACACAGATGTAAGGCCCTGTGCACACTGGAAGTTTAGCCCCCGTGCATGAGGTTACGACTTTTAGGTGGGGGTGGAGGATACAGATGTGCCATCTAGCTCTACTGCTGGCAGCCTGTCAAATTCTATTCTATTCTGCTACAGATTCATTTATAAATAATGGATTTTTTTTTGACCCGCGAATATGTGAAAAATGCACAATGTGGCCCTCAAAGTGAAGAAGGCCCCCTGTCTTAAGGCGTCAGCATACCAAGACATTTTGGACAATTTCATGCTCCCAATTTTGTGGGAACAGTTTGGGGATGGCCCCTTCCTGTTCCAACATGACTGCGCACCAGTACACGAAGCAAGGTCCATAAAGACATGGATGAGTGAGTTTGGAGTGGAGGAACTTGACTGGCCTGCACAGAGTCCTGACCTCAACCTGATAGAAGACCTTTGGGATGAATTAGAGTGAAGACTGCGAGCCAGGTCTTCTTCTCCAACATCAGTGCCTGATCTCACAAATGCTCTTCTGGAAGAATGGTCAAACATTCCCATAGACACACTCCTAAACCTTGTGGACAGCCTTCCCAGAAGAGTTGATGCTGTTATAGCTGTAAAGGGTGGGCCAACTGAATATTGAACCCTACAAACTAAGACTGGGATGTCATTAAAAAGAAACTGCAGTCTGCTCACATAATTTGTAATAAAAACATCTTTGCCGTTCTGGGTCTCTCCAGAGATGCTCAATTGGGTTTAAGTCAGGGCTCTGGCTGGGCCATTTAAGAACAGTCACGGAGTTGATGTGAAGCCACTCCTTCGTTATTTTAGCTGTGTGCTTAGGGTCATTGTCTTGCTTGAAGGTAAACCTTCGGCAAAGTCTGAAGTCCTGAGCACTCTGGAGAAGGTTTTCGTCCAGAATATCCCTGTACTTGGCCGCATTCATCTTTCCCTCGATTGCAACCAGTTGTCCTGTCCCTGCAGCTGAAAAACACCCCCACAGCATGATGCTTGGCAGCAAACCCCACTGGTAGATAGTAAGACAACCAGACAGGTAGATAAAAATAATTCTTAGAACACAGGTAAGACCAATAAGCTATGTACAGAAAACTTTTCTAAAGCCCCGTACACACGGTCGGACCTGCCAACGGGATAACTCCGTCGGCATTTCCGATGGAAAGATTTAGAACATGTTCTCTATCTAAGTCCGTCAGAAATGCTGACAGAAAAAGTCTGATGTGGCATACACACGGTTGGAATATCCGACCAAAAGCTCCCATCTGACTTTTTCTGTCGGGAATTCTGGCCATGTGTACGCGGCATTAGTATAGCAATAGGATGTCCAGTTTTCTAAGAAATCTAAAGGAATTATATTGCAGTACCCATTCTGACTGCTAGGGGTCATTAGAATACAAAAAAATAGTTACAGCATATGTATAGCTAAAACTGTATTCTGTTTATAGAAAAAAAAACGGTATCTTTTTTTTTTTTTTTGTTATCTGCGCTCTATTGGGAATTTTCTTCCACTACAATGTGGTGGAGTTAAACTCCTAGTTGTCACCTTCACAGGTGTCCTCAACAGAAACTTTCCTCTTTCCAACCTTTTTGTTCTGGTGACATGGATTTCCCATCACTTTCTGCAAATCACTTTCTGTCTTGGCAAAAATGGCTTCCATGGCAATTAGAGAAGGTGAATTTCTCTAGCGGGACACATACATCAGTACAAACCCGACAGAGATTCTAACCGCTCACCACTAAAACTAAAAAAGTTTGGGCTATACATACACGTTAATGTATATCTAAACTCAAGAACAAAAATGTACAATGTTGCAGCATACCAGTGCTTACATGTGATCATACCGCCCAACCATATAGGATTTAAACACAATCATTGTGAATTAGAATCATGTCCTTGAGCCATATGCTGGAACACTTGTTCCAACACTAGGCCCCTACTCTGTGTGTCAACTGTGAGCCGAGTGATCTCTTGCCTGGCAGACTCTGCATAGTCCTGGCAGAGAGAGACTGAGAGACAACTACAAGGTAAGTGCTTAATGACCACCAATGTAGTCCTCTGGCCCCCAATAACCATCAAAGTATCCTTGCCCCCTACTGACCACCAATGTAATCACTCAGCCCCTATTAATGACCAGTATACTCCTTCAGCCTCTACTGACCTCCAGTGTTCCCCCTCACTGGCTTCCACTGTATCCCTCCAGACCCCACTGAACCCCTCCAGACCCCACTAAACTCCAGTCTATCCCTTCAGCCCCCACTGATCTCCAGTGTGCCCCTCCAGCCCCTACTGATCGCCACTGTGTTCCTCTGACCCCCAACTGCCCTTTAATGTACCCCTCCAGTCTTCACTGACCTCCAGTGTACTGATGCAACCCCTACCACAGTTTTTCTTTCCACGGACACTAATGCTGGGCATTTTCTTTACTTGCAATTTTTCTTTCCCACTGGAGTGAAATGCTCTCTCTTGAGAACGAATGCTACCTTCTACAATTTGGAGGGAAGAGTGTCATAGGATAAAGATCATGAATGCTGAGTGCAAAGATTTCCCAGCATGCTTACAAACTAACCTGAATAAAACAAATTGACACTAACATTTTATGTTAAAAACAAGTTTTAGACATTTGCAAATATATATGTGGAAGTCGCACTGCCTCGCCAACGTTCTTCTGCAAAGTGCGATCCTAACTCTTGAATTTGAGAGTCTCCAAGTTGGAGCATATATTGCAGTGGATAAATTAGGGCATGAGTGCATGGAGGGAGTCCATTCCTCCTTAAAGTGGATGTAAACCCGAAAAAAATGTTTTTTCTTTTTTGATGTCATAATGTAGAGTATAAGATTTCCTATCATTTGAGCCCAGTCTTGCCACAAAGAGTTATTCCAGCTCTGAGCAATCCTCTTGTATTGTTCAGTGAGATAAAACTTGACAAACAGAGAAAAACTTTGTCAAATCCTCCCCCTTGCCGTGAGTGACAGGTGATTTACATATCTCGTGCACTAGCCTAAGCAGGGCCATCTTTAATATTGATAGGACCCTGGGCAAAAAATTTCTTGGGGGGCCCCCCCTATGCAATTTCCCTCTCCACCTGCTCTGAGACATACGATAAATAGCAGCTAGACTTAAAATCAGTTTACTGTATCAGATCAGGCAGCAATTGCGATTGGTTGCCAGTGGTTACAGCATATCATTACTGCTTACTGACTGGTTGCTAGAGGTTACAGCACACATTACGGCTCACTGATTAGTTGCTAGAGGTTACAGCAAATGATTTCTGCTTGTTAATTGGTTGCTAGAGATTACTGTACAGTATTACTGCTCACTGATTGGTTGCTAGAGGTTACAGCACATCATGTCCTCACTGCAGGGGGGCATGATATACATATGAATGCCACCTTTATTTACATATTAATGCCCCCGGCCGCAGTGCCGCCGCTATTTACATATGAATGACGGTTATTTTTTTTTTTTTTTAACAGAAGAGTTTTTATTTGTCTCCAGCCGGAGATGATTCATCATACAAACATATTTACAAAGAACATAAAGAACATAATGTTGCTACATATTTCCCAAATATACTTATATAAATAATTGCATAGTTCCTACTCATACAGTGCAAAATCATACTATACAGCTTACTGTGTCATTATTGCTTTGTGCGTCCTCCCATCTGGAGGGAAGAATTCTTGTATCAGTTATACCAATTTATCCACATTTACCTCTACAATAGTTTAAACAGCTGCAGACAATCAGTATGTTAGCTACTTGTCATATCATTCCCTCATTAAATATTGATAGGTCTATCAATAAGGAGCAGGAGAAGGGAGGGAGGGAAAAGGGGAAAAAAGGGGAGAAGGGGGAACGGGAAAGGAAGGGGGCAGGGGAAGAAAGAAAAAGGGGGGGGGGGGAGGGCACCAAGAAAAAGTCGGATAGTCTAGGTTGGGCTGGTCGCTGCTGAACCTTGCTACTGTTTGGTCCAGGCTCCCCAGATCTTGGAGAACTTTTTGGGGCATTTACGGTTGATATATGTGGCTTTATAGAGCGGTAAATTAGAATCTATCATATCCTTCCATTGAGTTACCGTGGGGGGGTCGGGTTGCTTCCACCTGAGGAGAATAGCCTTCCTGGCATAGAATGAGGCATAGAATACAAACAGTCTTTTGTGCACACTAGGTATAACATTGTCACATACCCCGAGGAGTAAAATAATCGGATTTCTCTGAATATTTAGATTACCTACTGCATTAATCACTTCAACCACCTCTGTCCAGAATTTTTGTATAAGCGGGCATTCCCAGACTACATGGATAAACGTACCCAGCTCCCCCGTACATTTCGGGCATCTGTCCGTTTGTGTCGGGTATATTCTAGCTAATCTCTGTGGCGTGTAATATACTCTATGAATAAACTTGAGCTGGATGAATCTATCCCTTGCCGAGATCATAAGGGGAATATATTGCTGCAAGCCTTCTTCCCAATCATCTGGCGCCAGGTCCGGAACGTCCCTCTTCCACTTATCGTACAGTCCCATCTCTCCAGTCTGTTCGTCAGTGAGAATTTGGTTGTATAGGGATGACAAAGTTCGATCTAAGTGCTTAGAAATGAGAAGCCTCTCTACCCCATGCGACCTCAAAGCAACACCGCCTGGATATTGGGCCCGCACTGCATGTCGCAGTTGTAGGTAACGAAAGAACATTTTAGAGGGGAGTTGGAAGTCATTTTTAAGAGTGTCATACGGGATAACTCCATCCCCAGACCACACTTGCTGCATTGTTTTAATTCCATATCCCGCCCATAGGGCTGGTTCTGGGACTGTTTGGAGATGCTTTAATTTAGGGTTGCCCCACAGCGGTGTGTGAGGGGAGATAGTATTAGGTCCTGCAATCTTTTTTGACATCTGTTCCCATACTGCGACCGTTGTTCGCATCGCGGTTGTCATGTCCTTATGTGTCTTGACCCCTCTAAAGACCAGATTACTCAGAGCTGAGTATGATCCCATTATTGCTGCTTCAAGATTAAGTGAGGGGTTAGATTTCGGCTGGGAAAACCACCACCGGACAGTAACTATTACTGCCGCCCAGTAGTATTTCCGAAAACAAGGGAGCGCCAAGCCTCCCAGTGTTAGGGGGAGTTGAAGGGTGGTCCGTGCCACTCTAGGGGCAGATCCCCCCCATACAAATGAGCTAACCACCTGGTCCAACTTATCAAAGAAAGATTTGGGGATAGGGACTGGGGTGTTGCGGAATACATATAAAAATTTGGGGAGGAACGTCATCTTTAACAAATTAACCCTGCCTACTGGTGACAAGGGAAGGGACCTCCAGGCCTGACATCGAGCAGTAAGCTGGTGTAAGATTGGATATACATTGTCTATTAAGTACATGTGTGGCTCTCTCTGAATCTCAATCCCCAAGTATTTAAACCTAGAGACCAAAACCAGAGGGCTTGAAGGGTCAACATCCGGTAACGTCGGAGACAACGAAAATATGATGGATTTAGTCCAGTTAATCCGAATGCCTGAGAAGGATCCATATTGGTTAATGATTTCAAGGGCTGCTGACAACGATGCCGACGCATCTGAAAGGTACAGCAACGCATCATCAGCATACAACGAAAGCTTCTCATTCAGCGGACCAACCTTTATACCCCCAACCTCCGGGGACATTCTAAGCAAAATAGCCAAGGGCTCAATGGCTAGAGCAAACAGACCCGGGGACAGTGGACACCCCTGCCTGGTCCCTCTCTCTAAAGAAAACGGGGGGGAGAGTAATCCGTTCGTTCGGACTCTTGCTGTGGGGTGCGTGTAAAGCAGTTTTATCCATGAAATGAACCGGGGGCCAAAATTGAATCGCTGTAACACACGCCACAAGAACCTCCATTCAACCGAATCGAAGGCCTTCTCGGCATCTAAGGAGGCCACCACGCCCGAGGATTGAGACCTCTCTGCGTGTGAAATATTAGTGTATAATCTACGTAAGTTTATGTCCGTGCCCTTACCTGGCATAAAGCCCGTCTGGTCGCCATGTATAATAGATAGAATAACCGAATTGAGTCTATTTGCTAGGATTTTGGTAGTTATCTTGGCATCCACATTTAAAAGTGAGATGGGATGATAGGATGAGCACGACGTGGGGTCTTTGTTGGGTTTAGCTATAACTACAATCACCGCCTCCGACATTGAGGGAGGGAGGGAGCCCTCTTTTAGCATTGTGAGGAGCAGTCTATGAAATATAGGGTTGAGAAGTTCCTTGTTTGCCTTATAGAATTCTGCAGGTAGGCCGTCAGGGCCTGGGGTTTTTGCCGACTGAAGAGATGCCACTGCTATTTGGACCTCTTTAAGAGTAATCGGTTCCTCTAATTTGTTTCTGGCCTCTGTAGTTAGTTGGGGGAAATCAATCTGATCTAAGAATTCACCCAGATCTTCCTCAGTAGAGGAGACCCTAGAGGTGTATAGCTGTTGATAGTATTATGTAAATTGCCCATTTATATCCCTGGGGTCCGAGTGGATCACGCCCTTGTCATCCCTAATATGGGCTATGTGTATGGAAGAGGAACGCTCCTTGGCCAACCAGGCTAGCATTCTACCTGTTTTCTCTCCCTGCTCGAAGATCCTTTGCGATTGAGCCAGCAACTGTTTCTTAGTGGTCTCAATCCGCAAAAGAGAGATTTCTTATCAGACTCCTACTTACCAGACCGGTGAGTCCGCTTTGGGCAGAGAGTAGGCTCCCTTACGCGTCCGACTCGCGGCCCCTGGTAAGGTAACAGGAAGCACAGGAGTGCGGAGTGGTATGAGAGCCTGTGAACTAGAGTCCAGATGCTGGTGGAATAGCAGTCTATGAACAGCAGGTGCAGGCTGGAACACAGGCGATGAGACTGAGCAGGATGGTCAGGAGACAGGCTGGGTTCGGCAACAGACGGGCAACAAGGTACAATAGGAGCAGGCAGAAGCGGAGTCAAACAGGCCAAGGTCGGGTACAGGCAGCAAGAAGGGGAATCCAAGAGCAATCCGGGTCGTCAGGAGATCAGGTAAACAGGAAGACAAGACAGGAAACAGGAACTACGGCACAGGAAGCTGATGATCAGGCAGCATTGAACAGAGTGCCTGACAAACTTAAATAGGCCGGCTTGCTCACAAGCACTCCCTCTGGTGGCCAATCCCATGACCAGCAAGGTGAGCTCTCTGACAGTGCCCCCTCCCTAAGGGCAGCCTCCGGATGCCCAGCCGGGCCAACCTGGAGGCATGAACATTTCTGAAAGTCTGCAAAAGTTCCGGGGCATGCAAATTGTTTTCTGGTTCCCAGGAATTGTCCTCCGGACCATACCCCTTCCATTTGATAAGATACTGTATTTGATTGCGCCTTTTCCTACAGTCCAGGATAGCTTCGATTTCAAACTCCTCCTCGTTATTGATCATAACAGGCTTAGGAGGACTGGTACTACGGTTGGGGAAAGGATCAGGAGCGACCGGTTTCAGTAAGGACACATGGAAAACCGGGTGTATTTTGAAGGAGTCCGGCAGACTGAGCTCGTACGCTACGTTGTTTATTTTTCTTCTCACCGAGAAGGGTCCCATGAATTTAGGCCCTAGTTTCCTAGAAGGGCAAGCCATTTTTAAGTTAGTTGTGGACAGCCATACTTGATTGCCAGGTTCCAGGATAAGCTCCCCGCGCCTCTTCTTGTCGAACGTCTTTTTATAAGAAGCCTGGGATTGGGCCATTGTTTCCTGCAGAAGTTTGTTGTTGGTAGAGAAGAATTCCAATGTCTCGGTCACTGCAGGGAGAGAACATTCAGGTATTGAGCTGGGTAGAAAGGAGGGATGAAATCCATAATTGGCAAAAAATGGCGTCTGGTTGATGGCTGAGTGCAGGGAGTTATTGTATGAAAACTCCGCAACTGGTAGCAGAGAAACCCAGTCATCCTGGGAAAAGGCAGAGAAACAACGGAGGTATTGCTCCAAGGTTTGGTTGGTTCTCTCCGTCTGGCCGTTTGTCTGAGGGTGATAGGCTGAAGAGAACGCTAACTCAATTTCGAGGGAACCACACAATGCCTTCCAGAACCTGGAGGTGAATTGGACACCCCGGTCCGAGACGATATTAGAGGGAACCCCGTGTAATCTCACAATTTCTTTAATGAAGATCTTCGCCGTTTCCACGGCTGAGGGTGTGCCTTTCATAGGCAAGAAGTGAGCCATTTTTGACAATCTATCAATTATGACAAAGATGGTAGAGAAGCCTTCGGATGGGGGCAGTTCCACAATGAAATCCATTGCGATCATTTTCCAAGGTCTGTCAGGGATGGGCAAGGGTTTCAGTAAGCCCCAGGCCTTCGTCCGAATATTCTTGCTTCGGGCACATGTGTGGCAGGAACTGACGTAATTCCTACAGTCCTCGGCCAACTGTGGCCACCAAAAGGTGCGCTGCACCAGTTCGGTTGTCTTCTGAGCCCCGAAGTGCCCAGCCAACTTGTGGTCATGGCAAAGCTCTAGTACTGGTACCCTAAGGCTCTCAGGAACCATGATCTTCTCCTTATGCCAGAGTAAACCATCTCTTAGGCTGGTCTCAGTGGGTTGGGGTATAGTTGTGGAAGCTTGCCTTATTCTGGAGATTAAATCCCCCTGAAGTAATAAAAAATTTCCTGCAGGCAGGATAGTGTCCGGAGGGACGGTTTCTTTGGAGTCATGGAACATTCGTGAGAGAGCGTCCGGTTTGATGTTTTTGGAGCCGGGTCTGTAGGTAATATGGAATTGAAAGCGAGAGAAGAAGAGCGCCCATCTGGCTTGTCGCGGTTTTAGTCTCTTGGCAGATCTCAGATATTCCAAGTTCTTGTGGTCCGTGTAGATTAGAATAGGATGTACAGCACCCTCCAAAAGATAGCGCCACTCCTCCAGAGCCGTCTTGATGGCCAGAAGTTCCCGGTCTCCTACATCGTAGTTTCTTTCAGACACCGATAATTTGCGAGAAAAAAAAGCTATTGGAAACAGAAGGGCCTTGGGGCCCTGACGTTGGGAGAGTACAGCTCCTACTGCGACCTCTGAGGCGTCAACCTCCAACACGAATGGCAAGGCAGAGTTAGGGTGTTTGAGGATGGAGGCCGACGTGAATAATCCTTTTAATTTTTCAAAGGCCAATTGAGCCCTAGGGGTCCAGCAGAATCGGGTTCCTTGTCTTGTTAATTCAGTAATGGGGGCGATGATCTTGGAAAAGTCTCTGATGAATTTCCTATAGAAATTGGAAAACCCAACGAAGCGTTGGACCCCCTTCTTGTCCGTAGGTGCGGGCCAGTCCAGTATGGCGGACACCTTTTGAGGGTCCATTTTAATACCTTCCACTGAAATGATGAGCCCCAGGAATTGGATGCATTGGAGTTCAAATTCACATTTATCGAGTTTAGCATACAGCCCGTGTTGCCTGAGCCGGGCGAGGACATTTCGGACGTGCCTGCGATGATCAGTCAGTGATGATGAGAAAATGAGAATGTCATCGAGGTAGACGATGACGTAGAGATCCAAAAATTCCCGGAAGATGTCGTTCACAAAGTGTTGGAATGTGGCTGGGGCATTGCATAGACCGAAGGGCATAACGCAATACTCGAAATGCCCAAAACGAGTGCGAAAAGCAGTTTTCCACTCGTCCCCCTCCCGGATACGGATTAAATTATAGGCTCCGCGAAGATCCAGTTTTGTGAAGACGGTTGCCGTTCCTAGCCTCTGGAATAATTCAGGCACCAGGGGTAAGGGGTAGCGATTCTTGATCGTTATCCGATTTAATTCCCGGTAGTCGATACATGGCCGAAGGGAATGATCTTTTTTTTCCACAAAGAATATGCCTGCGCCGGCCGGAGATGTGGATGGGCGGATGAACTTTTTCTTTAAATTCTCATCAAGGTATTGTTTTAGTGTATCCAATTCCTGCTCAGTCAATGGAAAGATCCTACCGAAGGGTACTTCGGTTCCAGGTAGCAGCTCTATAGGGCAATCATAGGGCCTGTGTGGCGGTAGAGTCTCAGCACCTTTCTTGCTGAATACATCAGAGAAATCTCGGTATTGTTCTGGGATGGCTTGGTGTGAGTTGGTTTCAGGGTGTAGGCCGAGGAGTTGAGGTATCTCATGGGCCATTCTTGGCAGGCAATGTTGTTGGCAATAATCAGACAGAAACTCCACTTTCCCAGAAACCCAGTTGATATGGGGGTTATGGCCCAGCAACCACGGCATGCCCAGGATGACAGGGAACAGAGGAGAGGAAATGACATCTAAACGGAGGAATTCCTGGTGTTGAGAGTTTATAGTAGCTAATATAGGGATAGTCTCTTGAATGACAGGACCGGAACGGAGGGCGGAACCGTCTGCAAGGTGAACCGCCAGGCTCTGGGTCTTGGGTCGGAGTGGGATATCATGCTGAGCTGCAAAGGCCTGGTCCACGAAGCAGCTGCATGCTCCGGAATCAACGATGACTGGAACTTGGATAGCCTTTCCGGGAAGCTGCAAAGTGACAGAGATGGTAAGGTGAGTACTAGGTTTTGGCATGATAGTAGCACATATACGAGCAGAAGAACGACACTTACGCGTCTTGTTGGGGCAGACGCTGGCGTAGTGCCCAGGTTCCCCACAGTAGAGGCATAGGTTAAGGTTACGTCTTCGTAACTTCTCTTCGGGAGTCAAGGAAGGACGGAGCAGACCAAGCTGCATAGGCTCTGATGTGTCGAAAACTGGAGAGGTTGGAGGAGCCAAAGGCCTACTAGGAGGACTGGGAACCTGTGGAAGCATCCAAGTGGGTCGATAGGCACTGGTAGACCTTTCGGTGCGTCGCTCTCTCAGACGACGGTCAATTTGGATTGAGAGGTTAATTAATTCTTCCAGGGTCTGAGGTATCCCAACCCGTGCTAACTCATCCTTGAGTGGATCGGACAAACCCATTCTAAAGTGATGACGCAGAGCCGCGTCATTCCATGTCGTATCGGAACTCCAGCGCCTAAATTCAACGGCATAGTCCTCCGCTGCCCTGCGGCCTTGCCGAAGGGAGTGCAGGGAAGCTTCAGCAGAAGCGGTTAGTTGAGGATCCTCATAAAGTTGAGACATCGCCAAGAAGAAGGCGTCCAGACTTTCCAGGGCATCCGACTTTTGTTCCAGAAGGTGATGGGCCCAAGTTTGAGGCTCACCGGACAACAGGGAAATAACAAAGCCCACTTTGGTGGCTTCTAGGGAGAAGGTCCGAGGCTGCAGAGCAAAATAGAGACTACATGCATTCCGGAATGCACGGTATTTACTACGGTCTCCAAAAAATCTCTCCGGTATAGGTACTTTGGGCTCTGGAGGGAGCATGACTACGGAGGGTGCCCCGGTTGCAGACGAAGTCCCCTGAGGATTGGTAGGTGCAGACAGGGCCTGAACACGTTCCTCTAGTCGGGTATAGCCATCCTGTAAACTTTTGACTGCTTGGGTTAATCCTGCCAAGTGTCTGCAAAGTTCGTCCATAGGGGAGGCCCCCTGCCCGGACTCGGTCATGGCTGCCTGATACTATCAGACTCCTACTTACCAGACCGGTGAGTCCGCTTTGGGCAGAGAGTAGGCTCCCTTACGCGTCCGACTCGCGGCCCCTGGTAAGGTAACAGGAAGCACAGGAGTGCGGAGTGGTATGAGAGCCTGTGAACTAGAGTCCAGATGCTGGTGGAATAGCAGTCTATGAACAGCAGGTGCAGGCTGGAACACAGGCGATGAGACTGAGCAGGATGGTCAGGAGACAGGCTGGGTTCGGCAACAGACGGGCAACAAGGTACAATAGGAGCAGGCAGAAGCGGAGTCAAACAGGCCAAGGTCGGGTACAGGCAGCAAGAAGGGGAATCCAAGAGCAATCCGGGTCGTCAGGAGATCAGGTAAACAGGAAGACAAGACAGGAAACAGGAACTACGGCACAGGAAGCTGATGATCAGGCAGCATTGAACAGAGTGCCTGACAAACTTAAATAGGCCGGCTTGCTCACAAGCACTCCCTCTGGTGGCCAATCCCATGACCAGCAAGGTGAGCTCTCTGACATTTCTCTATGCAAGGATTGCATAGCATCATATGTTAATACGTCTCTAGTGTGCACATATTCATTTTCTAAAAGGAGTACCTTTCTCTCAGCTTCCTCTAATGCCAACCGGGTATCTTTCCTGACCCTCCCAATTGCCGTTTGATATTGTCCTCTTGTATAGGCCTTGAAGGCATCCCAAAGCGTAGGGGGAGAGACCGTACCCTCATTGATCGTCCAGTAGACCCCCAACTCGCCCTCTACCAGGGGGACCACTCTCTCATCCGTAATCCAGAGCCCAGAGAGTCGCCAAAGGGCGTTGCCCACAGGAGAGTCTGTCTGTAATTTTAATAGGAGGGGAGCGTGGTCCGAAATACCTCGAGGCAGAATATCCACCTCAAGTATTCTGGGGAGGAGAGAATCAGAGGAGTACATCAGATCTATTCTAGAGAAGGATGCATGCGTCGCAGAGTGGCACGTGTACTGCCTCTCACCCGGATGCCTCATCCTCCAGACATCTGTAAATCCGTAGTTGTCAGCCCATAGTGTCAAGGGGGTCACCCCGGATGGTCCCACACCCATCCTATCCAGGTCTGGGTTTGGGGTCATGTTAAAATCTCCTGCCATAATTACCCCAGCTGAAGGGTACTGAGCTATTATTGGAGTAATTTTCTTAAGGATCTCCACCGTGGCAGGGGGGGGGATATATATACCTACTATGAGTAACTCTATTCTATCACACATTGCATGTATAGCCACATATCTTCCATCTGGATCTAGATGAAGATCCAACAGTGTAAACCCCACCGACTTGTGGACCAGGACACTGACACCCCGGGAGTACGAGGAATAAGTCGAGTGGTAATACGCACCGACCCACGATTTCCGTAGTGCCAGCATCCTGCCCCCCACCAGGTGAGTCTCCTGAAACACACATATATGCGGGTTATATTTTTTCAGGAAGTTAAAAACCAGAGATCGTTTGATTTTGGAATTTAGCCCTCTAACATTCCACGACAGTACTGTCAGTGGTGGCATTGGTTCGCTGTAGAAAATATAAAACCAGGTTGATAGCCAACCCTCGTCGGGGTCACCGTAAATTTAAGGAGGAAAAATGAGAGCAAAAATAGTATACATCTATTACCCAGAGAATCAGATATTAGACCTCTCATGCCACCTGGTGGACAAATATGCGAACAGCCCTGTTCATCAATACAATATATAGTAACACAGCACGTTGAGTACATGTAGCAGCAAAAAAGGAAAAGAAAAGAGAAAAAAAAAAAAAGTCAAAAGTCCCAACTCGGAGCAAAAACTTGTGCTCCCCATCCATCCCCCCCTCCCCCACCCCGCACCACCCCCCGAACTTCGGCGTGCTTCACCCCCAGAAACCTTCATGGCAACTGCCAATTGGGGAAATGAACAAGAAGGGGACCGAGCCTCCCCTTGCTGGTGAAGGATAAACGTTCCCTGCAGAATAAAAGAGTCAACTTCACCCGGAGAGATAAGAATGACGGTTATTTACATGTAAACACAGGGTCTGCAGGTAAGTCATCTGTACACAATAAGGCAGAGTTGGGCAGCATTAGTACACTGAGATATTGGGGCACAGCACAGGACTAAAACTTCAAAGGACAAGGGAATTTAAACTGGGATAGTTGGCAAGTATGAGGCATCTGCTTTGGGCCCCACAACAATGACAGGGCCCAGGGCAGCTGCCCCTTTTGCCCTGCCTTAAAGACGGCCCTGAGCCTAAGAAATGCATTATTTTTTAATTCTCACCCCCACTCCTTTCTTCAGCAGCTCTGCAAGTATTGGCTGTTCCACACCTCAGCATGATTTGGCATGCTGAAGTCATGTGGTTGCTTTCCTGTCTTTTCACTGGATGTTAGAGATCATAGCAGAAGTTCAGTGTTAGAAATACACAGGAGAAAATTCATATTGACAAGGGGAGTGTAGAGGTGGGCGGGAATCTACTGACATCACGACTCCACCCACCGAGCTCCAGACAACAGACCCACCCACAGAATATGCCGTTTTTCAGGTCTCATAACAGACAGAGGGGAGACATTTGACAGGTAAAGATACATGCAGGAGGCATAAATATCCTTATAGATAACCCCTATGGCAGTAGTTTAGAAAGGATGACATTGGGTTTACATCCACTTTAACCACTTCAGCCCCGGAGGATTTGGCAGCTCAATGACCGGAGGACTTTTTACAATTTGGCACTGCGCTGCTTTAACTGGTAATTGCGCGGTCATGCAATGTTGTACCCAAACGAAATTTTTCCCACAAATAGAGCTTTCTTTTGATGGTATTTGATTGCCTCTGTGATTTTTTTTTTTTGCGATATAAATGGAAAAAGACTGAAAGTTTTGAAAAAAAATTATATTTTCAACTTTTTGTTATAAAAATTTTTTAATAAACTAAATTTTAGTCATACATTTAGGCCAAAATGTATTCAGCCACATGTCTTTGATAAAAAAAAATGTCAATAAGCGTATATTTATTGGTTTGCGCAAAAGTTATAGCGTCTACAAACTAGGGTACATTTTCTGGAATTTACACAGCTTTTAGTTTATGACTGCCTATGTAATTTCTTGAGGTGCTAAAATGGCAGGGCAGTACAAACCCCCCCAAATGACCCCATTTTGGAAAGTAGACACCCCAAGGAAATTGCTGAGAGGCATGTTGAGCCCATTGAATATTTTATTTATTTGTCAAAAGTGATTGATAAATGACAAAAAAAAAGTGATCATTTAGTGACAACTTTGTGCAAGAAAAAAAGATTTTTCATTTTCCCGCAACTTGTGGAAAAATATAAAATATTCCATGGACTCACCATGCCTCTCATCAAATAGCTTGGGGTGTCTACTTTCCAAAATGGGGTAATTTGGGGGTTTTGTGCTATATTGGAATGTTATGGCCTTCAAAACGGTGATAGGTAGTGAGGAGTGAAATCAAAAATTTACACCCTTCGAAATCCTGAAGGCGGTGATTTGTTTTCGGGGTCCTGTACGAGGCTAGTCTCCCAAAAAGTCTCACACATGAGGTATCCCCGTACTCAGGAGAAGCAGCAGAATGCATTTTGGGGTGTAATTCCACATATAACCATGCCATGTTTGAACGAGGGCCATTTGAAGGAATTTGGGGGCTCCAAGCAAAATGGACATGGAGGCCCCCCAACCCCCCCCCCCGCACGCAAAGCCTACAGGAATCACAGCATAGTGATACAGTTTAAGTTCACCAACACTTTTTTTATAAATAAAAAGGTTTACAGTGCAAATACTGCTGTTGCATATAATGTGCATAAAATTTGAACATTTTCAACAATTGAACATTTGTAGAGTCTTTTCTCTGCTTTGTAAATTTTTGCAAAAAGCTTTAATAAATATTACCTGATTCAAAAAAGAAGCAATAAGATGGAAATGGGATTGTAAAGAAAGAAGAAAATGGAAAGAAAGCTATGGTAATTGTTTTTAATATGGTCAGCAAGCTACCATATTTTTATTGCTAAATGGGTCTTGATGACTGCCTCCCCCCCCTTACTACTCCCCCCCCCCAGTGTTCTTTTTAACCCCCTATCCTTACCGCGTACCACGTGGCAGGAGATTCAGTTTTCTGTTCCCGGCCGGCCGGACTGAAAGGAAGTGAGCACTCAGTGTGTGCACTTCCTGTCAGTCCGGCCGGGAACAGGAAACTGAATCTCCTGTACCACGTGGACTGCAGGAGGAAGGAAGAGGAGCTCAGCCACGCTACAGGCTGCAGCTTGTAGGAAGCGGTGGCCGGCGGCGCGGCTGCGGCCCCAAGCAATTGCTTGTTTTGCCTATCCTGTCGCGACGGGCCTGGTTTGAACAATACATCATTTAGTGACAATTTTCCCGAAACTTGTGACAAAATATAAAATATTCCATGGACTCAACATGCCTATCAGCAAATAGCTTGGGGTGTCTACTTTCCAAAAAAGGGGTCATTTGGGGGGGTTTGAACTGTCCTGGCATTTTATGCACAACATTTAGAAGCTGTTTGAACTGTCCTGGCATTTTATACACATCACCCACTCTTCTAACCACTTGAAGACAAAGCCCTTTCTGACACTTTTTGTTTACATGAAATAATACTTTTTTTGTTACAAGAAAATTACGTTGAACCCCCAAACATTATATATAAATTTTTTAAAGCAAAGGCCCCACAGATTAAAATGGTGGGTGGGATTTTTTATTTTATATTTTTTTGTGTTTTTGTGTGTGTATTTTTTTTTTTACACTTTTATAAAAACTGTAAAAAAAACTGTAAATTGAACGTTGCAGATGAGGGTTTCTAAAAATGTGATGGCCATCACATCTTTCGAGACCCCGAGACCCTGTGTTAGTGTGCCTAGGACTGTGTGGTACTGTACCCTACGCTAATACTCAACTAGTGTGTGGTAGCATTCGAAACAGTCATCAATGCAAAGACCAGGTTGGTCAGGACAGGAGGGACAATAATAGCGGGTGTCATGCCTAAATCCGCGTTTTCTGCAGACACGACATCTTCTTTGGGGTGTTCTTTGGGTACGGGTTCCAATGCAGAAAATGCCTCTCATGCAGCCGGCTCACTGCATTTGGATTGGGAAGTTGGGCAAGAGCACCGTCTGGAAACAGAAGGGCTCTGACGATCTCTTCCTGGAATTTAAGGAAGGATCCAGTCCATCCTGAAGCTTTGTATAGCACAAAAGCGTTCAGCAAAGCCAATTGAAATAAATAAACAGACACTTTTTTGTACCAGCGTCTGACCTTATGGGCAATTAGGTACGGCGCCAACAACTGGTCGTTGAGGTCCACCCCTCCCATGTTAAGATTGTATTCGTGGACACAGAGGGGTTTCTCCACAACACCAGTCGCCGTAGGAATTTGGACCGTCGTGTCTGCGTGAAGCGAGGACAGAACGAAAACATTCCGTTAATCCCTCCACTTCACTGCTAACAAATTATTACACTTCAAGCAGGCTCTCTCCCCCCGTCTAAGTCAGGATTCTACAAGCCGTTGGGAGAAGCCCTGGCAATTAGATCGCACTGTGCCACATGCGCCAATTTGATGATCAAACAAGTGACTAAAAAGTGTCACGCTCATGTAATATTTGTCCACGTACAAGTGGTACCCCTTTCCGAATAAGGGTGACACCAAGTCCCACACAATCTTACCAGCGCTCCCTATGTAGTCAGGCAGTTCGGTAGCTCTACGTGACTATCTCTTCCCCCGTAAACCATAAAACTATATGTATAGCCTGTCACAGAGCTTGTACATCTTGACCCTGTATCTGGGACGCTTGCTGAGAAGATACTGTTTGATAGACAAGTGGCCAGAAAACTTATGTGGACTCATCAACGCAGACAACGTGTTCGGGAGTAAACAAGGCTGCAAAACATTGGTTCAAGTGGTTCACGAGGGGCTGAATTTTGTAGAGCCGATCAAATCCAGGGTTACCCTGAGGACAACAGAGTTCATTGTCATTGAAGGGCATGAACTGCAAGATCTGCTCATATCATGTCCTGGTCATGGAGGCAGAGAACACGGGCATTGGTGAATTGGGTCAGTGGACCAATATGACCACAACTCACTCTTTTTGGTTATGCCCATGAGGAGGGATAGGCCCAGAAAGGTCTTAAATTCAGAGACCGTAATTGGTTTCCAATCTCTGGCAAGGGTCAGCTGGGGATTAGCGGTGATGAATTGACCAGCATACAAATTGCTTTGGTCCACAATAGATCTATAGAGATCTTCAGTGAAAAACAGCGAATAAAAATCAAGTGACGTAAAATCAACTGTTTCCACCTGAATTCCGGGTTGGCCAGTGAATGGGGAAAGTACGGGTGCTGCAGAAGTGGTGGGCTCCCAATTAGGATTGGCGAATGCAGCAGGAAGGGCACTATGGGCTCGACGGCCTGTGTTTGTCTTCTTGGTGGCAGCAGGACACTACTCGTGCTTGCCACCTCGCCAGCTTGAACTGCACTTATGGAACTCTCCACGTCACCAAGTGTTACTGCAGTGCTGGATGTACGACCAGGGTGTACTAGGCCGCTGGTGCTTGCCAGTTCACCAGAAGAAATAGCGGCACTAGTACTGGCTCTCTGCTCCATACGAGGCACCTGCGGTTCTTGCACCTCAACGACAGCAGAAGAAGATCGGGGTCTGGTACGCCTGACCTTGGCAGGGACCACAACTCCATCGTCAGAGCTATCTGCCAGGGTGCCGCTGCTGTCTACAGGTTCGTATTCTGAGCCTGAATATGACAGATGGGTGACTTCCTCTTCACTATCTGTCATGCTCAGAAACATGTAGGCCTCTTCACTACTGTACCTTTGATTTGCCATTTTGGTCTCTAAATGTAGTGGTACACTGGTGGGACTCACAGGTAAAAAAGCTCCTGACTGTTAGCGACTGATTCAAATGCTGCCAAAAAAAACTTTGCGTTCGTAGGGATCAGGCCTGACTCTGCGAACGCTGCAGTTATGTGTTTAGTATTTTGTAATTGACAGTGACCGATTGATACTGGGCGGAGGGGCTAAACGCAGGTGCTAGCAGGTATCTGGGCCGATCCCGCTAACACTGCGTTTTCGGGAACCCTAAACTGCTGGGGACGCCAGTATAGATCTGATCAGAACAGATATCGATCCGTTCAGACACTATACTACTAAGGGAGGCGTATGGTGTGTGCGTGGGTGTTAGCGCTACTGGCACTAATCTGATGCTGCCTGGGGCGACACAGACTCTGACGCTAAAACCTAACTTTGATTACCCGCTGGGCGATCGGGGGGTTAAACCTTTATTGGGTAAAATACGGCGGGTGTCCTGACGCTATAAAAAAAATCTAGCTAAACTGCGTCACCCGTGACACTTATACAGTGATCACAGATGACAGGGGGTGATCAAGGGGTTAAACCTTTATTTGGGGGTCCCTAGACATATCTGGGCCTAATACTAATTACCCTAACACTGATTAGTGTCACTAATGACACCAGTACAGCGATAAAAAAAAATCTGAATGCTGTACTGGGTGACACAGTGACAGGTGGTGGAAGGGGTTTAACTGGGGGGGGGGGGTGAACGGGGGGTGAATTGTGTGCCTACGTGACCTGGTGTCAGTGTAGTGCTGTGCAACTCACTGTCTTCTCTCCTCGGTCTGGAACGGAAAAGACCGTCACGAGGAGAGATGACATCACTTCCCCTGTCAGTGTTTGCACTTACACGACAGGGGAAGGATTTCCTTCGTCGGGACCGATCACCAGGTCCAGGCCAGATATCATTGGCCTGGGCCTGGAGATTGATTAGTTCCTGAACGAATCTGATGGTCACGGCCGGCGGGGGGACGCACGCGCGCCCCTCAGCCGGCCACGTGCGCGACGTTTGGCTACGACGCTTCGCGCAGCCGAACCAACCTGCCGCAGTATACCTGCCACGGCTGGTCCGGAACCGGTTAAAGGCACAGGGACACATTGGATGACCTGCAAGAGTACAATGACAGCTAAAGGTGTCCAATGTGCCTTAATGCCAAATCCAGCAAGCAAGCTATACAAGAATGACAACCACCCCAATTTATAACTAGCTTTTTAAGTAAGTTGCACATTGCAGAGTACAAAAGATTTCCAAGCACACTTACTAGCTAGCCTGCAAAACAAAAAATCTAAATTGGCACTAACAATTTGCTGTTAAAAACAGAGGTTTTAATTGCAAACATTTTCAAATATTTGTGGAAGCCATGGAAGTTAGTGGTCCTAACTTTTGAGAGTCTCCAAGTGGGAGTGCTGAGTTAGTATGTGAGTCCTGAACTGCAGGATCCAGAATCAGCCCGACTCACCTCTCCCCACTGTGTTGGCCACCAGTCCCTTAAAGAGTAACTCCACTTTTGTTGAGAAAAAAACATTCCCTTCTGGGTGATCTATGTACATTACAAGGATTTTAACAAACTTTGTTGCAGATTCCTACCTTTTGTCATTCTGAAGAAATCACTGTGTGCTAGGCTGGCCATACATTTTACAATTTTCATACAATTTCCTGTACAATTTTCTTGAGATTTACCGACGAATATGTAGTTCAAGGGCCTGCCTAATTGGATACAATTGAAAGCGTTGTTTAGTTTTGACCTCATATTATACGTTTTTCGGTAAATCTAACAGAAAATTGAACATGTATGCCTTAGTCTGTGTCCCTGTGGGAAAGTGAATCTAATGGGAGTGGTTTCATAATTATCAATCAGCTGCTGCGCCTAATCTACTGAGGAAAGTAGCAGGGTTTGCATCCCTTTACCAGTGATTTCCTCTTGGGGGTATCTCACTAAAAATGACATTTTTGTTGCAGGGGATGCCTGAAATCTGACTTGTATCTTAGTGTAGACGTCTGGTAAAATCGGTGAGCCAATCACACAAGCAGGAAATGATGTTTCTGCGGGGTGTACAGTACACATTCTATGTACAGAATACCTCCAGGTAGCCATTTTGCATTTTCAGAAAGTTACAGAGCTGCAGATTGAAAAGGAAAAGGTAATATTAAGACCCCTTTCACACTCGGGCGGTGGGTGCGTCAACGCTAAAACGCCGTTATTTTTAGCAGGGCTTTACCGTCAATTTTGCGGTGCTATTCGGCTGCTAGTGCGGGTGCTTTTACCCCCCGCTAGCGGCTGAGAAAGGGTTAAACCCACCGAAAAGCGCTGCTGCAGCAGCACTATGTCGGCGGTATAGCCGGGCTGCCCCATTAATTTCAATGGGCAGGAGCGGTGAAGCAGCGGTGTATACACCGCTGCTTCACCGCTCCAAAGATGCTGCTAGCAAGACCTTTTTTAGCATCCTGCCAGCGCACCGCTCCAGTGTGAAAGCCCTCGGGGCTTTCACATTGGAGAGACAGCAGCGGCTCATTCAGGGCACTTTACAGGCGCTATTTTTAGCATTATAGCGCCTGCAAAGCGCCCAGTGTGAAAGGGGTCTTAATAACAATTAATTACATTATGACTTGAGTCACAATTGTATACGCTATATTATTTTTTTTCTTTTTCTGTTTGCTATTTTTTTTCCCCATGAGTGGAGTTACCCTTTAAGGTATCTCCATTCGATGATACCTGTTCCACTCTGCAGCACCAATTACCTGCATTAGACTCTCCAAGGAGCACTGAAAGTGCTGCTGCGGCCCTCCTTAAAGTGCTTGTTGCCCAAAAAAAAAGATCCTGTTCTTTTAACCGCTTCTGGACCGACCACCACATATATACTGCAGCAGGGCGGCCCAGCTTTGAAAAATCACATACCCGCGATGGCCGCCACGACCCGCCGATCGTTCAGTAAACAAGGCAAACCGCTGATCTGCCAGGGGGCAAAATAGAGACCTTGTGTTTCAGCTAAGCTGAAACACGGATCTCTCTTTTTCTCCATGTATCTGTCCCCACACAGTAAGCACCTCCTGGGGATACACTTAAGCCCTTGATCACCCCTGGTGTTAACCCCCCCCTGCCAGTGTCATTTATACAGTGACAGTGCATGTTTTGTTAGCACTGATCACAGTATTGGTGTCACTGGTCCCCAAAAATGTCACTTAATGTCCAATTTGTCGGAGTCCCGCTAAAAATCGCTGATCGCTGCCATTACAAGTTAAAAAAAAAAAGAAATAAAAATGCCATAAATCTATCCCATAGTTTGTAGACTATTGTTGTTTGTTTTTATAGTGCAAAAAATAAAAACCGAAGAGGTCTCTGCTTAATCATGTAATCTGCTCCTGTGTCTGTGCCTTATACAAAAAATGCAGCTATATACAGTGCCTTGAAAAAAAAAATTGAAAACCATATATAATTTTCCTTCCACTTAACAATTATGTGCCACTTTGTGTTGGTCTATCACATAAAATCCCAATAAAATACATTTATGTTTTTGATTGAAAACTTGTGGAAAATTGCAAGGGTTATGAATACTTTTTCAAGGCACTGTACCAATAATCTTTTTAGCTGTCTGTAAAGCCCCATACACACTATTAGATTTTCTGCAGATTTTAGTCTTCAGATTTACCAAAACCATGTACTGCGAGGGTCTGCCTGATTGCATACAAATTGAAACTCTTATGCCGCGTACACACGGTCGTACTTTTCGTCTACAAAAGTCCAACAGACGCTGATGGACTAAAGCTGGCTGGTAATCCGATCGTGTGTGGGCTTCTCCGGACTTTCAACTGACTTTTTTAGCCTCAAATCCGACGTACTTTAGATTTGAAACATGCTTCAAAACTTTACTTCGTAACTACGACGGACCCCGAAATCCGCTCGTCTGTGTGCTAGTCCGACGGACAAAAAGCCACGCTAGGGCACCTATTGGCTACTGGCTATGAACTTCCTTATTTTAGTCCGGTGTACGTCATCACGTACGAATCCGACCGACTTTTGTGTGGTCGTGTGTAGGCAAGTCCGTTCGTTAGAAAGTAGGCCGCAAGTCCGCCGCAAGTCCACCGAAAGTCTGCCGGAAGTCTGTCGGAAAGGCTGTCCGACTTTTGTAGACGAAAAGTACGACCGTGTGTACGCGGCATTATGCCGCGTACACACGGTCGTACTTTTCGTCTACAAAAGTCCAACAGACGCTGATGGACTAAAGCTGGCTGGTAATCCGATCGTGTGTGGGCTTCTCCGGACTTTCAACTGACTTTTTTAGCCTCAAATCCGACGTACTTTAGATTTGAAACATGCTTCAAAACTTTACTTCGTAACTACGACGGACCCCGAAATCCGCTCGTCTGTGTGCTAGTCCGACGGACAAAAAGCCACGCTAGGGCACCTATTGGCTACTGGCTATGAACTTCCTTATTTTAGTCCGGTGTACGTCATCACGTACGAATCCGACCGACTTTTGTGTGGTCGTGTGTAGGCAAGTCCGTTCGTTAGAAAGTAGGCCGCAAGTCCGCCGCAAGTCCACCGAAAGTCTGCCGGAAGTCTGTCGGACAGGCTGTCCGACTTTTGTAGACGAAAAGTACGACCGTGTGTACGCGGCATTAAGGTTTGACCTCATATTATATGGCTTTGGTAAATCTGAAGACAAAAATCTGCTGAAAATCGAATAGTGTGTATGGGGCTTTATTTTACAAAAATTAGAAGGGAAAATTCGTAAGACAAGCTGTCTGGGGATTTTCGGATCGTTAGTATGGTGCTTTCAACAGCCGATTTGACTTTTTTGTCAGACAAAAGCTGGATGTGCAGGCTATAAATTTTTTTTCGGATGCGAACTCAACTTGACGTCCTTTTTTTCCCACAAATAGAGCTTTCTTTTGATGGTATTTGATTGTATCACCTCTGCGGTTTTTATTTTTTGCGCTATAAACAAAAAGACAATTTGTGGATAGTTAGTATGCTAGACAAAATCCTGCACACGCCCTTTTGACAAAAATCAGACGCTCGGTTGTACAACAATCAAACCGTGTGTACGAGGCTTTAGGATGGAATTCTGACCACCACTATTAGGCTCGATGCACATCTATGCATGTTGCTTTTGAGCGTTTCTGCAGTGCTTTTTTCTGTGCTTGCCACGTTTTTATCGCGATTTTGCAGCGATTTGCGTTTTTTTTACACTTTATATAGCTGGTTGCTAAGGAGGGGGCCGGGAAGCCGGCCGCCGCATCCTTAACAACCGATGTGTCATCAGTTGTCAGCGGGCTTCCTGCTCAATGTAAAAAAAAAAAAAAAAAAGAATTGCCGGCTAAAAAAAAAAAAAAAAAAAATCGAGACAAAAAACGACGTGGCGTCCCCCCCCAAGGTCCATACCAGGCCTTTGGGTCTAGTATGGATTAGGAGGGGACCACCCCACACCAAAATTAAAAAAAAAAATGGCATGGGGGTCTCCCCAAAATCCATACCAGACCCTTATCAGAGCATGAATTGCCGGCTAAAAAAAAAAATTGAGACAAAAAACGACATGGCCCCCCCCCCCAGGTCCATACCAACCCCTTGGGTCTAGTATGGATTTGGAGGGGACCGCCACACACCAAAATTAAAAAAAAAATGGCATGGGGGTCTCCCCAAAATCCATACCAGACCCTTATCCGAGCATGCAGATCGGCAGGTCAGGAAAGGGAGGGGACGAGCGAGCGCACCCCCCCTCCTGAACCATACCAGCCCGCATGCCCTCAACATTAGAGGATGGGTGCTTTGGGGCAGGGCGGGGCTCTGCGCCCCCCCTACCCCAAAGCACCTTGCCCCCATGTTGATGGGGACAAGGGCCTCTTCCCGACAACCCTTACCCGGTGGTTGTCGGGGTTTGCAGGCGGGGGGCTTATCGGAATCTGGAAGCCCCACTTAACAAGGGGGCCCCCCAGATCCCAGCCCCCTCTCTATGTGAATAAGTACGGGGTACATTGTACCCCTACCCATTCACTAAAAAAAAAAAAGTAGTGTAGTGATAAAAAATACAGTAAACCATTTTTGACAAGTCTTTTATTAAAAATCTTCTTTTTCTCTGCTTCTTCCATCGGTCTTCCTCCATCTCCCCCTGCTTCCTCTTTTGCTCTTCTTCTTGTTCCGCTCTTCCTCTTACTCTGCGCCGCTCCCGCCGATGACTCTCCTCCCATGCTGTGTCTAGCTGATCTGCTCGGATAAGGGTCTGGTATGGATTTTGGAGGGACCCCCACGCCATTTTTAAAAAAAAATGTTGCCATGGCTGTCCCCTCCGAATCCATACTAGACCAAATGGGCCTGGTATGGACCTGGGGGGGACCCCACGTTATTATTTTTTTCACGATTTTTTTTTAGCCGCCATTTTTTTTTTACATGGAGCGGAAAGCCAGCTGACAGCTGATGACTCATCGGTTGTTAAGGACGCGGCGGCCTGCTTCCCGGCCCCCTCCTTAGCAACCAGCTATATACAGTGTAAAAAAAAAGAAATAAAAAGATTGCGGTAAAAATGCGGTACTTGCGTTTTGGATGCGGGTCCATTGAATTCTATTACATGCAAAACGCTGCATTTTGCGGGAAAAAAGTCCCCAACCCTTTTCCCGACCCTTTCCAAAAGCGCAGAGGCACAAAAATGCATTGATGTGAACATGTTCCATAGGAACCCATGTTCAAAAAAATTCCCTGCATTTCTGCAAAATGCATCAAAAAAACGCATTAGTGTGAATCAAGCTCAAAGAGGGCTTTCCTAATTGACCACACCTGTAGGAGTGTAAAGCAGTTGACCTGATTGGGCCCCACAATTACCATAACCATGTCTCCATCCCTGTATATACATTAAAAAGCAAAAGAGAGGGGCAGTGGGACTTTAAATGAGGCATGGGTAGGTCTTTGAAAAAGTCTAGGATACCTTATGTTAGATTAACTATCACCACCCCTAAAGGGGCTTAAAAGCTGTATAGCCATAGAGAACTGCTAATCAAAGAAATGCATAGACATCAATTCATGAGTAATATAATAATAATAATAATAATATAATGCATCATAATATACAATACATAAATCATGCACATCGAGGCACAATAAAAATAGTAGTCATGTTGATAGAAACGTTGTTTATAAACGCTGTTTGAGAATAATTGATACAAGCAATCACAGTTCTAAAATGGGTATACAAAAAAGGTGAACAAGGTATTCCGAATAACAATGTTAGTAAGTATATATGGTATACGATAGAATTCATAGATGAACCAAACTTGAAATGGCAACCCTGAGTGTAGACTCTACGCGTTTCATGGCGTTTAAAGCCAATCATCAGGAGTGGGATGCATCAAGAGATGACTAGAAAAATAAATAAAACAAATCAATAAATAGATCATTGAAGTCTCAATTAGAATCATGCTTACACAAGGTAAAGCAGGTATTTTAGAATATATAAATACACATTACCTTTTGGCAACAACCCAGTACATAACCCAACAGTCCAATTGTGGAATGATGAAAGTGGCCCTGAGAGAGCTGTCTCCCCCGGGGTTGAGGCCAAGGACACACAAGGCTAACCCCCAAACCGAAAGTCTCCATGGGGGCTGGAGAATCGGAGAGGGGATGTAGAGGAACAGCAGCCAGGGAGAGAGCCAGACAGCCAAAACACACTTCCCAAGTAGGAGGCATACATGTATGGGCCACAGATGAAGTTCTGCAATAAATGAAAGAAAAAAGAATAATGAGGAGGAGATGTGTAACAAGGAGATGGGGATGAGTGTGTCAAAAAAAAAAAAAAAAAAAAAATTAAAAATAAAATAAAAATAAAAAAATAAATAAATAAAATATAGAACAATGTTGTGAATGAAGGAAAGTAAAATGTAAAACCAAGCTGGCACTAGAGTGTATGTCTGACACCTGCCCCAAAAATAACTGGGTGGTGAGAACCAACAAACAAAAGATATATATAAATAATGTATACTAGCATGTTGCCAATGTGTTGGTATTTAAATGAAAGGCATAAAAATAAATAAATAAATAAAGCACACCTGTGTAAAGAGAAATCAAGCATGATGTGAATGGGTGTGTGATAATGAGGAGAAACAGCCTGATTACCTGAGGTGTGGATGAAGACCCATATATCCTCTCCTCCTGAGAAAAAAAAGACAGCTCTCTCAGGGCCACTTTCATCATTCCACAATTGGACTGTTGGGTTATGTACTGGGTTGTTGCCAAAAGGTAATGTGTATTTATATATTCTAAAATACCTGCTTTACCTTGTGTAAGCATGATTCTAATTGAGACTTCAATGATCTATTTATTGATTTGTTTTATTTATTTTTCTAGTCATCTCTTGATGCATCCCACTCCTGATGATTGGCTTTAAACGCCATGAAACGCGTAGAGTCTACACTCAGGGTTGCCATTTCAAGTTTGGTTCATCTATGAATTCTATCGTATACCATATATACTTACTAACATTGTTATTCGGAATACCTTGTTCACCTTTTTTGTATACCCATTTTAGAACTGTGATTGCTTGTATCAATTATTCTCAAACAGCGTTTATAAACAACGTTTCTATCAACATGACTACTATTTTTATTGTGCCTCGATGTGCATGATTTATGTATTGTATATTATGATGCATTATATTATTATTATTATTATTATATTACTCATGAATTGATGTCTATGCATTTCTTTGATTAGCAGTTCTCTATGGCTATACAGCTTTTAAGCCCCTTTAGGGGTGGTGATAGTTAATCTAACATAAGGTATCCTAGACTTTTTCAAAGACCTACCCATGCCTCATTTAAAGTCCCACTGCCCCTCTCTTTTGCTTTTTACCTGTAGGAGCACAGATCTACAGCACATGCTTTTTGTTAACCATTAACATATAACTAGCTAGATAAACAGGACTTATGTTCTAGAAATATGCACCATTCATATAAGGAAATGTTCTCATGTTTGTTTAGCATGTCTATAAATAGCCAGAGAATAATGTGCTGTAAGAACAGTGATTCCTCCCCTTACCCAACAAAATAAACTTGTATAAACTCTAAAACCAGTCATGTGGACTTTGGCTGCCACAGTACCCCTGTCAGCTGGAATAAATCCCTAAACTGGCAGAATCTCAGAGAATGGGTATAATAGCTGTCAACCTGAAAATCATTTTTGTTTTCTGTTAAAGGATAAGTTCACCTTTGGAACATGTTTTTAGGGTGGAACATGTAATATGTTCCAGCATCTACAGCTTCTTCCCCCGATCCCTCCTCCCTGCACCATCAGCTGGGGATCATCTCCCGGCACCCGCTATCAGAATTTAAAAACAGCGCAGCCGTGCGGGGCTCCACCCACACGACCATGTCATTCATTTACAGGTTCTTATAAATGAATGCCTACAAGTGCCCCTTTGGGTATTGTTCTTATTGGAGTCACATCCTGCTTTTTAGCGTTTACATTTTTAATTTATTTTAATTGAAAAAAAAAAATTCTGCTTTTGAGGTAGTAATATAGTTTATTCACCACTTCTATATACATTGTCTGTTATTAATATTTTCACTTAAGGTATGAATTTATTTATGTCTCTGTGCGCCAGCACAAATAGTATTTTTATGCTGACGTTAACCAGCTCACTATGTCGTTAGAGCCATGTTGTGTCAATTTTTATACTGCTCACAATATTGTTTTGAATTGCTGGTAAGAAATGCATCACGTCATTTTCGCCCTTTAATCATTGAGAGGGGAATATGAAGGTGCGGCTGTGCAACACGTCATTCTCGCATTTTTCCCATTGAGAGCGGAACACATAAATGAGGCTTGGAACGCTTTCGCATTGTTTTCCGTCTCTCTGGTTCTGAGGTGTAGAGCACATTATGTCACTTCCACCTCTCTCATTGAGAGTGCAGTATGAAAACGAGGTGTGGAGCGCCTCGCATCATTTCCACCTCTGTACCTATTAGCTTATTGAGTGTGGAGCGCATTGCGTCATTTCCGCACCTTTATCCACTAACAGTGCAGTATGAGGGCGAGGCGTGGAACGCACGCCGGTGCCATTTTGGGACAATGAGGAAGTAGATCCAGGTGTCCCCTATCACCAGTTTGGATGCAAATTTTTTATTGGTGAGTCCTCTTATATACACTAGAGAGATTGCATACGATCTTCAGACCCCATATGATGTCTGGTGGGACGAAACGCATTGGGTGATGTTCGTGGCAATCGCTCTATACCTTTTATGAGACAAGCTTGTAAGTGTAAACCCCTCTTTTTTTTATATAAAAAGACCATACAGCGTTACACTATGTGGATTTATTTATCTTTCATGTCCAATGCTATGGGATAACCTCACATTTGAGATATACTTTCCGTTCACCTCGGAGTCTATACTTCTGATGCGGGATATACAGGATTATTGTACAGGATTTATATAGCTCCAACAGTTTACGCAGTGCTTTACAACTTGAGGGTAGACAGTACAAATACAATACACTTTAATACAGTAGGAATCAGAGGGCCCTGCTCCTTAGAGCTTACAATCTAAGAGAGAAGGTCAAGAGATACAAGAGATAATAACTGCATGGGATGTGCTGATGGAAAAAATAAATGTACAGTTTTTAGGTGGGGGCCAGATAGGCTTCTCTGAAGAAATTAGTTTTCAGGGATTGTCGGAAAGTGGACAAAGTAGGAGAAAGTCAGACAGATTGGGGTAGAGCATTCCAGAGGATGGGAGAGGCTCTGGAGAAGTCCTGAAGGCGAGCATGGGATGAGGTGACAAGGGAGTTAGAGAGCAGGAGGTCTTGGGAGGATCGAAGAGAACGATTAGGTTGGTATTTTGAGACTAGGTTAGCGATGTAGCTGGGGGCCAGGTTGTGGATGGCTTTGTAAGGTATTGTTAGTATCTTGAATTTAATTTGTTGGTTGAGTGGCAGCCAATGGAGGGATTGCAGAGGGGTAAAGCAGACGCTGAGCGGTTTGTAAGGTGGATGAGCCTGGCAGCAGTGTTCATGATGAACTGAAGTGGGGATAGCCGATTTAGAGGTAAGCCAATAAGGAGGGAGTTGCAGTAGTCGAGGCGAGAGATGACCAGGGAGTGGATTAGAAGCTTTATGGTGTCAGTGGTTAGGAAGGGGCGTATCTTGGAGATGTTGCGGAGGTTGAGGCGGCAAATTTTGGATAGCGATAGGATATGAGGCCGAAAGGTTAGTTCAGAGTCCAGGATTACACCTAGGACCTTGGCGTGGGGGGACAAGTTGATAGTTGAGCCATTAATATTGACAGAGAAATCAGGGTAAGTGGCACCTGAGGGAGGAAAGATCATGAGCTCGGTTTTGAATAGGTTGAGTTTGAGGAACTGATGTGACATCCAGACTGATATGTCTGTTAGTAAGTTGGTGATGCGTGAGGAGACAGATGGAGAGAGCTGGGGGGTGGAGAGATAGATTTTGGTATCATCAGCATAGAGATGATATTGAAAGCCGTGGGAGGCAATCAACTGACCCAGGGAGGTGGTGTCGATTGAGAAAAGGAGAGGTCCAAGAACATAACCTTGCGGGACCCCCGACGGAATAAGGAAGGGGTCGAGGAGGAAGTAGAGTTGTAAGTGACACTGAAGGCGTAGTGGGATAGGTAGGATGAGAACCAGCAAAGAGTATAGTCATGGAGACCAAAGGAGTACAGTTTTTTGAGGAGGAGGGGGTGGTCCACTGTGTCAAAGGCAGCAGAGAGGTTCAGGAGAAGTAGTACAGAATAGTGTCCGTTGGTTTTAGCTGTAAGTAGGTAATTTGTGAGTTTAAGGAGAGCAGTTTCCGTGGAGTGTTGAGAGCAAAATCTGGACTGAAGGGGATCAAGAAGTTTGTTTATGGTCAGATGGTCGCTCAGTTGATTGTAGACCAGTCTTTCAAGAAGTTTGGAGGAGAAGGCGAGTAAGGAGATGGAAAAAATATATAAAAACACAAAGCGCTGTGATGCTAAAAAGCTAGTAAATACACATAAAACCAAGTGAGGCTGCTATCAAAAAAGAGTGTTATCAGAATCACTAAAATAGAAATAATTTATGGTGTTTGAAGCGCTTCACAATGTGATAAATGGATGAATAAATAATAAGCCACTAGAAAATACTCAAATAAATCCAGCAGTGAGTAAAATCCCTAAAATAAATTCAGCAGCAAAAAAATGTGTAAAATAAATAAAAATTATTAGTGACACCAAATGTGTAAGAAAATCCATATAAAAAATAAATAGGAAGTGTTCAAAGAGTTCAATCTATAAAATGTATAGTCCGATTGACATAGAGACTAAATCAAGTCCCACTAGCAAAGTTCTAGAACATAGCACACACTTGTTGAGTTAGGGTGCTAATTGATACTTTTAGCAACAATGTATCTATTGCTTCTGTTCCCATCAGGTGTGACGATCACAAACAGACCTCATGGATAAAACAGATAGGAAGAAAACAGATCACTATGCAATGATCTTGATACCAGATACACAGGCAAACTTGTATCTGATCCACTCACATGCGCCTTATAGTGATAAGGCATATGCAGGTTTCTATATAGCAATCAGCCGCCTCAGACAGGAGCAGAATCGCTGCAGTACACTGTTGGATGCTGCCAGTCTGCACAGAGCGTCCTTGGCTCCTCCCACGCGTTACGTCATGGTCACGTGACTTTTTCAAGGATCCTTGAAAAAGTCACGTGACCGTGACGTAATGCGTGGTAGGAGCCAAGGTTGCTCTGTGCAGACTGGCAGCATCCAACAGTGTACTGCAGCGATTCTGCTCCTGTCTGAGGCGGCTGACTGCTATATAGAAACTTGCATATGCCTTATCACTATAAGGCGCACGTGAGTGGATCAGATACAAGTTTGCCTGTGTATCTGGTATCAAGATCATTGCATAGTGATCTGTTTTCTTCCTATCTGTTGTATCCATGATGTATGTTTGTGATCGTCACACCTGATGGGAACAGAAGCAATAGATACATTGTTGCTAAAAGTATCAATTAGCACCCTAACTCAACAAGTATGTGCTATGTTCTAGAACTTTGCTAGTGGGACTTGATTTAGTCTCTATGTCAATCGGACTATACATTTTATAGATTGAACTCTTTGAACACTTCCTATTTATTTTTTATATGGATTTTCTTACACGTTTGGTGTCACTAATAATTTTTATTTATTTTACACATTTTTTTGCTGCTGAATTTATTTTAGGGATTTTACTCACTGCTGGATTTATTTGAGTATTTTCTAGTGGCTTATTATTTATTCATCCATTTATCACATTGTGAAGCGCTTCAAACACCATAAATTATGAGTAAGGAGATGGGGCATAGGTTGTTAAGATTGGTGGGGTCCAGTGAGGGCTTTTTAAGTATGGGGGTGACTAGCGCATGTTTTAGAGAGTTTGGGAAGATGCCACAAGAGAGGGAGAGGTTGAAAAATGTGAGTTAGAGAGTGTAGAATCGAGTCAGAGGGTGAGCGTAGCATTTGCAAGGGAGCAGGATCCAGGGGGCAGGTGGTTAGATGGGTGTTAGATAAAAGTTTAGCAACTTCGGTAATACCAGCAGGGTTGAATGAGGGAAGTAATGATTTCTATCTGTGGACATGGGGTGTTGAGTGGGGGCGGTTCCTGCGCAATGGAGATCTCCTCATGAATTATATCAATCTTATTTTTGAAGCGATTGGCGATCACCAGGGCAGTGAGTGAATTAGTGGGTGGAGGCAGTGGAGGACAGAGTAGAGTGTTAAAAGTAGAGAAGAGTTTACATGGACTGGATGAGAAGGTGTTAATGAGTTTGATAAAACTAGGTCTGTTTGGCAGTGTGGAGGCAGGAATAGTATTTTAGGAGGGCAAATTTATATTGTTTGAAGTCTTCCTGGAACTTATGCCGCGTACACAAGATCGGACTTTCTATCCTACTTGGTCCGGCACACTTTCCGACGGACTTTGTCCGCCAGGTGCGCCGGACTTTAAAACGGACGGACTTGCCCACACACGCCCGGACTTTCCGGCGGGCTAAGTCCGCCCGTCTTTCCGACGGACTTTCGCCGGAGTTTCGGCGGACTTTCAGAATGAACGGACTTGTCCACACACGGACAAGTCCGTTCATTTTGAACGTGACTCAGGTGCGACGGGACTAGCAAAGGATGTCAATCTAGCCGCTTTTATCGGCGAGATTGACACCTTGCGAGCCCCGTCGCGGGTCATACCAGGCCCCTTAGGTCTGGTATGGATTTTAAAGGGAACCCCGCTACGCCGAAAAAACGGCGTGGGGTCCCCCCTAAAATCCATACCAGACCCCGATCCGAGCACGCAGCCTGGCCGGTCAGGAAAGGGGTGGGGACGAGCGAGCCCCCCCCTCCTGAACCGTACCAGGCCGCATGCCCTCAACATGGGGGGTGGGTGCTTTGGGGGAGGGGGCGCCCTGCGGGCCCCCCCACCCCAAAGCACCTTGTCCCCATGTTGATGAGGACAAGGGCCTCTTCCCGACAACCCTGGCCGTTGGTTGTCGGGGTCTGCGGGCGGGGGGCTTATCGGAATCTGGGAGCCCCTTTTAATAAGGGGGCCCCCAGATCCCGGCCCCCCACCCTATGTGAATGAGTATGGGGTACATGGTACCCCTACCCATTCACCTAGGGAAAAAGTGTAAGTAATAAAACACACTACACAGGTTTTTAAAATATTTTATTAAACTGCTCCGGGGGGGGGATCTTCCTCCAGCTTCGGGGGTCTTCTTCCGGCTTCGGGGGTCCCTCCGCTTCATCTTCTCCCGGCGTCCGGTTGGTTCTTCTCCGCTCTCTTCTCCCAGTGTTCCAGTTCTTCGGCCGGCTCCTCTGCTGTCTTCAGGTAGCTCTCTTGCCAGCAGAGGTCCGGACTTCTGGTCTTCTGGTCTTCTGGTCTTCTGGTCTTCTCTTCCCCAGATGTTGACACGACGCTCTCTCCGGCTGGGCTGCTCTCTGAGGGCTGTGTTGTGACTTATATAGGCGGAGACCCCGCCCCCTTTTGATGTCACAGTCCCGGGGCATGCTGGGACTGTGACGTTTTAGGGGGCGTGGTCAACATCACCCAGTGACCACGCCCCCTAAAACGTCACATGTTGAGGGCATGCGGCCTGGTACGGTTCAGGAGGGGGGGCGCTCGCTCGTCCCCACCCCCTTTCCTGACCGGCCAGGCTGCGTGCTCGGATCGGGGTCTGGTATGGATTTTAGGGGGGACCCCACGCCGTTTTTTTCGGCGTAGCGGGGTTCCCTTTATAATCCATACCAGACCTAAGGGCCTGGTATGACCCGCGCTCGCCGCAATAGGAAAATTTTTTTTCCTATTGCAGCGAGCGCGAGATGCAATGCCCTGCCCTCGCGTCGCATCTGGTCCGTTGGACCAGCATACACACGAGCGGGCTTTCCGTCGGACCAGCACACACACGAGCGGACTTTCCGCCCGAAACTGAGTCCGACGGAAAGATTTAAAACTTATTTCAAATCTAGGTCCGGCGGGCTTTTGGGAAGAAGTCCGCCGGAAAAGTCCGGCGCCGCCCACACACGGGCGGATTGTCCGGCACACTCTGGTCCGCTGGACCAAGTATGCCGGAAAGTCCGACCGTGTGTACGCGGCATTAGTCTTATGCCACAGATGCTCAAGAGCGCGGCTACATTTTCTGAGACTTCTGGTGTCATCTGTTTGCAGGGTTGTAGCGGACGGGGCCTGATCCTGCGTGTAGTAAGGGAGCAAACTTGTCCAGGGAGGAAGACAGTGAGCTGTTGTAGACAGAAGTGGCTAGGTTGGGGCAGGACAGGGGTGAGATTTTGTCATAGAGGTGATCAGTAGCAGAGTAGAGAAGAGAAGGGTAAAGGTGGCGAAGGTTTCTACGGGTAACTGTTAGGCGGTTGGAGGGAGAGGAGGTGGAAGACAGGGAGAGAGCAACGAAAAAGGTGGTGATCAGAGAGTGGGAGAGGATTGTTGGAGAGGTTGCACGGAGTGCACAAATAGGACAAGACGAGGTCAACGGTGTTGCCGTTGGAGTGAGTAGAAGCCTGTATCCACTGCTTTAGGTCAAGAGATGAGGTTAGACTGAGATGTTTAGAAGTACAGGCGGTCCCCGGCTTACAAACAAGGTAGGGTCAGTAGGTTTGTTCTTAAGTTGAATCTGTTTGTAAGTTGGCACAGGTACATTTTTTAAGTGTAGCTCCAGACAAAAACTATTTTTAGGCTTTTTGGATAGCATAGGGAAGGGTTAACACCCCTGTAACATATGTTTTGCTGTCTGTGCCCCTGTTCAGAAGATTTCACCTCATTTTCTGTCCCAATGACAATTGGATTTTGAAAACTTTGGGTTGTTGTGGAAACAAAGATTGGTGATAAAGCATCAGTAGAGACACCTTTTTCCCATAACTATTACAGAAGTGAATTTCCCTTCCTGGGGGTAGATTTCCTCTTACTTCCTGTTGTCTCCCTCCGTTTGTAAGTAGGAGTCGTTTGTAAGTCGGTTGTTTGTAAGTAGGGGACCTCCTGTAATAGTAGCGTTAAAGTTAACAGGGATGTTGAAGTCACCGAGAATAATTGTGGGGATTTCAGAAGAGAGAAAGTAGGGTAGCCAGGCAGAGAAGTCATCAAGGAAGGCTGATACTGGTCCAGGGGGCCAGTAGATGACAGTAATTCTTAGAGAAATAGGAGAGAATAGACGAATGCAATGTGCCTCAAAAAGAGGAGAGTGTCAGAGACGGAGGTGGGTGAAGTACCTGATAGGTGCTGCATGGGGCTAGAAGGATTCTCACTCCACCTCCCTTTCGTCCACTTGGTCTGGGGGAGTGAGTCTAGAGAAGGCCATCATGGGAGAGGGAAGCAGGAGAAGTAGTATCTGATTCATGAAGCCGGGTTTCGGTAATGGCAAGTAGGTTAAAATAATTTGTGATAAAGAGGTCGTGGAAGGCGGTGAGTTTGTTACAGACAGAGCATGCGTTCCAGAGGGCACAGGAGAAGGAGAGGCTGGTTTTGGGAAGAAGATGAATAGAGACTAAGTTCTGTGGGTTGTGGCTGCTGCCAGAGGGCGTAAGGAGATGGGAGTGTCGGGCAAAGACATATGATGAAGGCCCAGGGTTTGGGGATATGTCACCAGGGGTTAGGAGAAGCAGGAGGGTGAGGTAGGGTTGCCACCTTTTCTTCAAGTCAAACCCGAACACTTTAGCGGCGCACAGCTATTTTTTTTTTATAGTATAAACTATACATATATTTTGCTATTAAATAATATTTCTAATCATATGAAGCTTATAACAAGAGTCCCCCTTTACATTAGAGTCCAGAGTTCCCCTTTTACATCTGAATCCACAGAGTTCCCCTTTTACATCTGAACTCACAGAGTTCCCATTTCACTGTAAGGCGGGACTCTGCAGACTCTGATGTAAGGGAGAACTCTGGGGCCTCTAACATAAAGAATGCTCTGGAAACCCTGATTTAGGGGGAACACTCAAAACTCTCATGTACGAAGAAGACTCTGATGTAAGGGAAAACACTGTTGCCTCTGGTGTAAATGGGAACTCTGATGTAAGGGGTGCTCTGAGAACCCTGATTTGCCTTAGTGTACTTACTCAGAGGCAGGAGAGAGAAGGGGGAGACTTCAGTCACAGACAGGGATGGATGGTGAGCTCACTCACCCTTTGGCAGTCAGCACCTCTCATCCAGATGTATCTGAGGCTGCTCGACTTCAAATTTCCGGCCCCAACTTTCCTTTTCTGAGGCACAGCGCCGGGGATTGGAGTGTGGGCAGACAAAGAAGGGTAGGGGAGGGGGGGAAGAGGTGCAGATCGAGCCCTCTCTCCTCTCCCATCTGTGTTTTTTTTTTGGGGGGGGGGGGTTGTTAGTGCTGGCTTTGGGCAGTGTGAAAGAGTGTAACAGACACTCTCAGCTTATACAACTGCAGCTGGCAACCCTGCTGGGAAGCCATAGTCCAGTCTAAATAATGTGTCCGGGTCTCAGACAGTCTGAAACCCGAACACATGATTCCAAACCCGAACTGTCCAGGTGAATCCTGGACAGGTGGCAACCCTAGGGTGAGGGAGATAATGTGGGAGTATGATTTATATAAAGGGGCATGCCTCAGAGTACTTGAGGTTTGATCAGTATATGGATGTAGAATGAGCAAGAATTGCTAGGAGCAGTAATAGGGAGAGGACAGAAGGCAGGGTGATATGTATAAGCAGTGGGGTGGAGAAAGGGGGTGAAGGTAAAAGAGTTTGAGGAGAGCGGACACAAGTTTTACAAGGAGTGGTAGAGCGTATGGTACAGAGTGGAAAGATAGCTGAATAGAGAGACTGCCAGGTGCTTTCTAGTGCAGTTTGCTATGTATGTTCGCTTTGTGCAATAGCTTGGAGTGCAGAGCTTGAAGTGCATATCACTTGTAGGAAGAATCACTCAGAGAAAGAATCCTTAAGGATAGAAGCCCCTGCAACGTGCTCCCCCAGCAACGTGCTGACCCCTTATGGGTGCTCAAATTTATACTGTTATGCCGCGTACACACGAGCGGACTTTACGGCAGACTTTTGCCCGGCGGACTTTGACGGACTTTACGACGGACTTTCTGAATGAACGGACTTGCCTACACACAATCCACCAAAGTCCGTCGATGACGTACGACCGGACTAAAACAAGGAAGTTCATAGCCAGTAGCCAATAGCTGCCCTAACGTGGCTTTTTGTCCGTTGAACTAGCATACAGACGAGTGGACTTTTCGACCGGACTCGATTTCGACGGATTGATTTAAAACATGTTTCAAATCTAAGTCCGTCCAACTTTTGAGAAAACAAAGTCCGCTGGAGCCCACACACGATCGAATTGTCTGACGAAATCCAGTCCGCCGGGCAAAGTCTGCCGTAAAGTCCGCTCGTGTGTACGCGGCATTAGTAGGGTGGGGGTGGAAGTCTGTTACTTAATCATGAGTGACTATAAGGATGCCTAACAATCAAAGTGGACCTTTCACTTCTAAAGTCAGAATAGCAAGAGGCCAGAGGTACAGATAAGATCAACACATAAAACTTGGGTAAGATAGTCCAGAACAACAAAAAAAAACAACATCATGGTTATGCACACAGGGCAACAGATAGAGAAGGCCACATACCAAAAGAACATACACAGAAATAGCAAGCAGACCCCAGTTTAATCTAAAGGTGGAAGATGTGGTTGAGCTGACACATACACAGAATTAGCAAGCAGGGAAACAGGGATCACCTGTTTCATATTGGAGTCCATCTTCCATTCATCGCTTTCTGTATGGATGATTTCATTGAGGTAATTCCCTCACCAATGCCTGCTTGACCAGTACGTGTGTCCACCCTGTCTGGTAAGCGTGCCAACCTTACTTTTTCTCTGTTTGCACTTCATGATCAATTATTTTTCAAGATTCGTCACTGTATTTGATTCACTATCTATGGACTTCCTTTTACACCATTATATTTCATACTGTCTACTCAAGATGGACTAATATGATTTTTTTGTTTATTTTGATCATTCCACTCAAGTTTTTATTGTTTACATTTATATGTTCACTTATTTACACAATATGAGCGCTACACTATTTGTCTTTTACAAGTTCCGCCAGCCATTGCAGCTGACAGCTCCTAATTCTCAATGAACTGCAGGTGCGCTGGTGATCGTCCTCATACTCCATTGATCTTCCTGCTTTCAGGTAACTGTCCGTACATTGTATGGTCAGACAGCTATTCTAAGAATCTACAGGATCCGGAGATTGTACCCACGATCTGCTGATAGTGGGTGCGATGCTCCTTAGAAAAAAAAATAAATGCACATTTTTTTTACCTACAAAAAAATAAAAACATGTGCATTTATTATTTTTTCAGAAGGTGAACTTAGCCTCTAACCGCTTGCTGACCGTATACTGTGTGTATATATATATATATATATATATATATATATATATATATATATATATATATATATGCCCCACCTCCAATCACTGAGCACCTTGCATCACTTGCAGAGAATTCAAGATATTTCCTGAATGGAGGAGCTGGAGTACAAGTAACCCATTGTGACCTAAGAACTTCAGCCTGAACTGTATATTTCAGCACTGGGGAGTCAGCGCTAAGTGCACTGTACGGGATGAGTGAAAGTAAGACCTCTTTCACACTGAGCCTCCCATAGCGTCGGTGGTAAAACTCCGCTATTTTTAACGGGGTTTTACCGTCGGATTTGCGGCGCATTTCGGCCGCTAGTGGGGCGCTTTTACCCCCCCGTTAGCGGCCATGAAAGGGTTAAAACCGCCCGCAATGCATCGCAATAGCGCCGTTTTGCCGGCGGTATCGCAGCGCTGCCCTATTGATTTCAATGGGGAGCAGCGGTGGAGGAGCGGTAAACACATCGCTCCTTCACCGCTCCAATGGAGCTGCTGGCAGGGCTTTTCCTGACGTGCTGCCAGCGCACCGCTCCAGTGTGAAAGCCCTCGGGCTTTCACACTGGAGACAATGGAGCAGCTATTTGAGGACGGATTGCAGGTGCTATTTTGCCTGCAAAAGGCCCTCAGTGTAAAAAAGGTCTAATGCCGCGTACACACGGTCGGACTTTCCGGCATACTTGGTCCGGCGGACCAGAGTGTGCCGGACAATCTGCCCGTGTGTAGGCTCCGGCGGACTTTTCCGGCGGACTTTTTCCCAAAAGCCCGCCGAACCTAGATTTGAAACAAGTTTTAAATCTTTCCGTCGGACTCAGTTTCGGGCGGAAAGTCCGCTCGTGTGTGTGCTGGTCCGACGGAAAGCCCGCTCGTGTGTATGCTGGTCCGACGGACCAGATACCACACGAGGGCAGGGTATTGCATCTCGCGCTCGCTGCAATAGGAAAAACAAATTTTCCTATTGCGGCGAGCGCGGAGCATACCAGGCCCTTAGGTCTGGTATGGATTATAAAGGGAAGCCCCTACGCCGAAAAAACGGCGTGGGGTCCCCCCTAAAATCCATACCAGACCCCGATCCGAGCACGCAGCCTGGCCAGTCAGGAAAGGGGGTGGGGACGAGCGAGCGCCCCCCCCCCTCCTGAACCGTACCAGGCCGCATGCCCTCAACATGGGGGGTGGGTGCTTTGGGGGAGGGGGGCGCCCTGCGGGGCCCCCCCCACCCCAAAGCACCTTGTCCCCATGTTGATGAGGACAAGGGCCTCTTCCTGACAACCCTGGCCGTTGGTTGTCTGGGTCTGCGGGCGGGGGGCTTATCGGAATCTGGGAGCCCCCTTTAATAAGGGGGCCCCCAGATCCCGGCACCCCACCCTATGTGAATGAGTATGGGGTACATGGTACCCCTACCCCTTCACCTAGGTAAAAAGTGTAAGTAATAAAAAACACTACACAGGTTTTTAAAATATTTTATTAAACAGCTCCGGGGGGGGGAATCTTCCTCCGGCTTCGGGGGTCTTCTTCCGGCTTCGGGGGTCCCTCCGCTTCATCTTCTCCCGGCGTCCGGTTGGTTCTTCTCCGCTCTCTTCTCCCGGTGTTCCAGTTCTTCGGCCGGCTCCTCTGCTGTCTTCAGGTAGCTCTCTTGCCAGCAGAGGTCCGGACTTCTGAGCTTCTGGGCTGCTGGGCTTCTTCTCTTCTCCAGATGTTGACACGACGCTCTCTCCGGCTGGACTGCTCTCCGAGGGCTGCGTTGTGACTTATATAGGCGGAGACCCCGCCCCCTTTTGATGTCACAGTCCCTGGGCATGCTGGGACTGTGACGTTTTAGGGGGCGTGGTCAACATCAACCAGTGACCACGCCCAGCCCAGAAGCTCAGAAGTCCGGACCTCTGCTGGCAAGAGAGCTACCTGAAGACAGCAGAGGAGCCGGCCGAAGAACTGGAACACCGGGAGAAGAGAGCGGAGAAGAACCAACCGGACGCCGGGAGAAGATGAAGCGGAGGGACCCCCGAAGCCGGAAGAAAACCCCCGAAGCCAGAGGAAGATCCCCCCCCCCGGAGCTGTTTAATAAAATATTTTAAAAACCTGTATAGTGTTTTTTATTACTTACACTTTTTACCTAGGTGAAGGGGTAGGGGTACCATGTACCCCATACTCATTCACATAGGGTGGGGTGCCGGGATCTGGGGGCCCCCTTATTAAAGGGGGCTCCCAGATTCCGATAAGCCCCCTGCCCGCAGACCCCGACAACCAACGGCCAGGGTTGTCGGGAAGAGGCCCTTGTCCTCATCAACATGGGGACAAGGCGCTTTGGGGTGGGGGGGGCCCGCAGGGCGCCCCCCTCCCCCAAAGCACCCACCCCCCATGTTGAGGGCATGCGGCCTGGTACGGTTCAGGAGGGGGGGGGCGCTCGCTCGTCCCCACCCCCTTTCCTGACCGGCCAGGCTGCGTGCTCGGATCGGGATCTGGTATGGATTTTAGGGGGGACCCCACGCCGTTTTTTCGGCGTAGGGGCTTCCCTTTATAATCCATACCAGACCTAAGGGCCTGGTATGCCCCGCAACGGGGCTCGCAAGGTGTCAATCTCGCCGATAAAAGCGGCAAGATTGACATCCTTTGCTAGTCCCGTCGCACCTGAGTCACGTTCAAAATGAACGGACTTGTCCGTGTGTGGACAAGTCCGTTCATTCTGAAAGTCCGCCGGAACTCCGGCGAAAGTCCGTCGGAAAGACGGGCCGACCTAGCGTGTGTGGGCAAGTCCGTCCGTTTTAAAGTCCGGCGCACCTGGCGGACAAAGTCCGTCGGAAAGTGTGCCGGACCAAGTAGGATAGAAAGTCCGACCGTGTGTACGCGGCATAAGAGTTGTATGTAACGCTGTAGCTTAACCACCTCAATACAGGGCACTTTCACCCCCTTCCTGCCCAAGCCATTTTTCAGTTTTCAGCGCTGCCGCACTTTGAATGACAATTGCGCGGTCATGTTACACTGTACCCTAATGAAATTTTTATCATTTTTTCCTCACAAATAGAGCTTTCTTTTGGTGGTATTTGATCACCTCTGCGGTTTTTACTTTTTGCGCTATGAACAAAAGAAGAGGGACAATTTTGAAAAAACACAATATTTTTTACTTTTTGCTATAATAAATATCCAAATTTTTTTTTTTTAAACAAATTTTTTACTCAGTTTAGGCCATTATGTATTCTTCTACATATTTTTGGTAAAAAAAATTGCAATAAGCGTATATTAATTGGTTTGCGCAAAAGTTATAGCGTCTACAAAATAGGGGATAGATTTATAGCATTTTTATTATTTATTTATTTTTTACTAGTAATGGCGGCGATCTGCGATTTTTATTGTGACTGCGATATTGCGGCGGACACATCGGACACTTTTGACACATTTTTGGGACCATTCATATTTATACAGCGATCAATGCTATAAAATTGCATTGATTACTGTGTAAATGTGACTGGCAGGGAAGGGGTTAACACTAGGGGGCGATCGAGGGGTTAATGTATGACCTAAGGAGGTGATTCTAACTGTGGGGGGAGGGGACTGACTGGGGGAGGTGACCGATCGGTGTCCCTATGTACAAGGGACACGCCATCGGTCTCCTCTCCTCTCTGACAGGACGTGGATCTGTGTTTACATGCACAGATCCACAGTCCTGCTCTGTTACCCGGCAATCGCGGGTGCCCGGCGGACATCGCGGCCGCCGGGCACACGCAGCGGGTCCCGAACGACGCAGCGGGCACGCGCGTGCGCCGCCGGCGGTGCGCGCGCGCCCCCTAGTGGCTCGGGAGGGCGAGGACGTCATATGACGCCCGCCCAGAACAACAGAAGCCTCGTCCAGCCGTCATGTGACGGTGGGCGGTGGCTTAGTGGTTAAACACATGGGACACACTTCATTAGTGTGGACTTATTTTTAAAGTGCATGTTTCAAAAAAATGTTTTTTCCTCCATGGTTTGGAGCCACAAGTCCTTTTTTTTTTTTTTTTTTTTTTTAAACACATTTCCTTTATACTGTTTAAAAAAAAAACATTAAATAATTTCCAGATTGGATGAAAGGTTTAGTGCAGTTTAATATGTTTGCTAGTTACATAGTAGGTGAGGTTGAAAAAAGACACAAGTCCATCAAGTCCAACCTATGTGTGTGATTATGTGTCAGTATTACATTACATATCCCTGTATGTTGCGGTCATTCAGGTGATTATCTAATAGTTTCTTGAAGCTATCAATGCTCCCCGCTGAGACCACCGCCTGTGGAAGGGAATTCCACATCCTTGCCGCTCTTACAGTAAAGAACCCTCTACGTAGTTTAAGGTTAAACCTCTTTTCTTCTAATTGTAATGAGTGGCCACGAGTCTTATTAAACTCTCTTCTGAGAAAAAGTTTTATCCCTATTGTGGGATCACCAGTACAGTATTTGTAAATTGAAATCATATCCCCTCTCAAGCGTCTCTTCTCCAGAGAGAATAAGTTCAGTGCTCGCAACCTTTCCTCATAACTAAGATCCTCCAGACCCTTTATTAGCTTTGTTGCCCTTCTTTGTACTCGCTCCATTTCCAGTACATCCCTCCTGAGGACTGGTGCCCAGAACTGGACAGCATACTCCAGGTGCGGCCGGACCAGAGTTTTGTAGAGCGGGAGAATTATTGTTTTATCTCTGGAGTTGATCCCCCTTTTAATGCATGCCAATATTCTGTTTGCTTTATTAGCAGCAGCTTGGCATTGCATGCCATTGCTGAGCCTATCATCTACTAGGACCCCCAGGTCCTTTTCCATCCTAGATTCCCCCAGAGGTTCTCCCCCCAGTGTATAGATTGCATTCATATTTTTGCCACCCAAATGCATTATTTTACATTTTTCTACATTGAACCTCATTTGCCATGTAGTCGCCCACCCCATTAATTTGTTCAGGTCTTTTTGCAAGATTTCCACATCCTGCGGAGAAGTTATTGCCCTGCTTAGCTTAGTATCGTCTGCAAATACAGAGATTGAACTGTTTATCCCATCCTCCAGGTCGTTTATGAACAAATTAAATAGGATTGGTCCCAGCACAGAACCCTGGGGAACCCCACTACCCACCCCTGACCATTCTGAGTACTCCCCATTTATCACCACCCTCTGAACACGCCCTTGTAGCCAGTTTTCAATCCATGTACTCACCCTATGGTCCATGCCAACGCACCTTATTTTGTACAGTAAACGTTTATGGGGAACTGTGTCAAATGCTTTTGCAAAATCCAGATACACCACGTCTACGGGCCTTCCTTTATCTAGATGGCAACTCACCTCCTCATAGAAGATTAATAGATTGGTTTGGCGAGAACGATTCTTCATGAATCCATGCTGATTACTGCTAATGATATCATTCTTATTACTAAAATCTTGTATATAGTCCCTTATCATCCCATCCAAGAGTTGACATACTATTGATGTTAGGCTAACTGGTCTGTAATTCCCAGGGATTTTTTTGGGCCCTTTTTAAATATTGGTGCTACATTGGCTTTTCTCCAATCAGCTGGTACCATTCCAGTCAATAGACTGTCTATAAAAATTAGGAACCACGGTCTGGCAATCACCTGACTGAGTTCCCTAAGTACCCTCGGATGCAAGCCATCTGGTCCCGGTGATTTATTAATGTTAAGTTTCTCAAGTCTAATTTTAATTCCGTCCTCTGTTAACCATGTAGGTGCTTCCTGTGTTGTGTCATGAAGATAAACACTGCAGTTTTGGTTACTGAAGCCCCCCGATTCACTCGTGAAAACTGAGGAGAAGAATAAATTCAATACCTTTGCCATCTCCCCATCCTTTGTAACCAGATGTCCTTCCTCATTCTTTATGGGGCCAATATGGTCTGTCCTCCCTTTTTTACTGTTTACATACCGTATATACTCGAGTATAAGTCGAATTTTTCAGCACATTTTTTTGTGCTGAAAGTGCCCCCCTCGACTTATACTCGAGTCAAGCACTTTTCTGCAGCAAAAAATTTCATTTTCCGAACCGACTTTGGGGCCCCGTATCTCAGGGCCACTTTGGTGTGCAAACCCAGTGGAACTGGTACCACAACATATCCAAAGCTGAAGTTCCTAGGACCAAGTGGCCCCGAGATACGGGGCCCCAAAATCGGTTCGGAAAATGTCATTCTCTGCTGCAGAAAAGTGCTTGACATTTTCTGAACCGATTTTGGGGCCCCATATCTGAGGGCCACTTGGTGCTAGGAACCCCAAATTTGGTGTGCAAACCCAGTGGAACTGGTACCATAACATATCCAAAGCTGGGGTTCCTAGCACCAAGTGCCCTGAGATACGGGGCCCCAAACCCGGTTCGGAAAATGTCATTCTCTGCTGCAGAAAAGTGCTTGACATTTTCTGAACTGATTTTTGGGGCCCTGTATCTCGGGGCCACTTGGTGCTAGAAGCGCCAGCTTTGGCGATTTTATAGTGCTAGTTTCACTGGGTTTGCACACCAAGTTTGGGGTTCCTAGCACTAAGTGGCCCCGAGATACGGGGCCCCAAATTTGGTCAACTGTGTCCATCTGCAGCAATGTCATTTCGGGACCCTTTTGGTTCAGAGACCCCAAATTTTGGCTGCAGCTAGGGGGCATCTAGGAACCCTTAACTACCGAGTTTGAAATTCAGGGGACCTATGGCTGCAAATGGGCACAGTGAGGCATGCAAATGGGCACAGTGATGCTGCAAATGGGCATTGTTGACCCTCTTTTCCACTTACAGTAGCTGTGCATTTCTCACCCTCGTCTTATACTCGGGTCAATAAGTTTTTCCCATTTTTTTTGTGGTAAATTAGGGCCTCGACTTATACTCGGAACGACTTATACTCGAGTATATACGGTACTTAAAGAATTTCTTGTGATTTTTTTTGCTCTCCTCCGCTATGTGTCTTTCATGTTCTATCTTAGCCGTCCTAATTGCACCCTTACATTTCTTATTGCATTCTTTATAAAGTCTGAATGCTGAGGATGATCCCTCAACCCTGTATTTTTTGAAGGCCTTCTCCTTTGCTTTTATATGCATTTTTACATTGGAGTTAAGCCATCCAGGATTTTTGTTCGCTCTTTTAAATTTATTACCCAATGGGATACATTGGCTAATGCCCTTATTTAATATGCTCTTAAAGCAAACCCATCTCTCCTCCGTATTCTTTGTTCCTAATATTTTATCCCAATTTATGCCTTTTAGCAAGGTTTGTAGTTTAGGGAAGTTGGCTCTTTTGAAATTCAGTGTCTTTGTGTTCCCTTCATGTTTCCTATTTGTGTGATTTATACTGAAACTAATTGACCTGTGATCGCTGTTACCTAAATTGCCCGTATTTCCACATCTGTGATCAGGTCTGTATTGTTGGTAATCAGTAGATCCAGTAATGTTTTATTTCTAGTTGGTGCGTCTACCATCTGACCCATAAAATTGTCCTGCAAGACATTAAGGAACTGGCGAGCCTTAAATGAATGCGCGGTTCCCTCCGCCCAGTCTATGTCTGGATAATTAAAATCCCCCATTATGATAACACTTCCCATCCTTGCTGCTAATCCAATTTGTGATAGGAGATCCGTCTCCACTTCCTCCCTCAGGTTAGGGGGCCTATAGCATACTCCCAGTATTATTTTCCCCTTAGCTTCATCCCTTTGGAGCTCTACCCATAAAGATTCCACCTCCTCCCTAGCTCCCTCAGTGATGTCATCTCTCACATTTACTTGTACATTATTCTTGATATATAGGCATACCCCTCCCCCTTTTTTACCCTCTCTATCCTTGCGGTATAGGGTATACCCTTGAATGTTTTCCAGCCAATCATGAGAGCTGTTGAACCAGGTCTCTGAAATTCCCACAAAATCCAAATCCTCCTTGTACAACAGTATCTCTAGTTCACCCATCTTGTCCGCCATGCTCCTGGCATTAGTGAACATGCCACATAGTTTAGACCGGTCGCATATTGTCCTCGTATTGGGTGTTACAAGACTGCAACTAGGACTTGCTATAGTACATTTTTAAAAAGGTCCATCAAACCAAAAGAAAAAAAAAAAAGCTTCAGAGGAAAGAGTCAGGGGCAATAAAGATGAAGAAAATACTTGAATTAGCTACACACTGCATCTTGGTAAGAAGACAAAACCAAAAGCCACTAATTTAGCACACTGTACTGGAGCTTGACTACATGCTATTTCTAAGCATGCTTATAAAAAAGAAAACAGGTAAAGTATAGATTTGAGTAGGTTCTGAGAGGAAGGCGCAATGTAAAATTTACACTACACAAAAAAACCCCCAAAAAAAATGGCCTTTGCTGCAATGCTTGCCTTCGATCCAGAGCTGCTCCCGCCCCCCACAGTAACCAGTTTTCATCTTTTGGCCACTAGATGCCCTCAGCCTTGACTTAACCTTGGCTTAGAGTACTACTATACTGAACAGAGCTCACGAGCCCACCACTGCCACCAAAGGAGAAGAGGGAGGACCTATCATTTTACTGGACCATCCTGAGTACCCTTGGAAAAATAGTGTGTTTTATGTGGTGGTTTTGTGGACCCGCACCTGCACGAATGTCACATTTGGACACAGAGGCTGTGTCTATATGCAGATGCTTTATGGGAGACAACACCTTTGCATCCCCATGCCTGCAAAACACAACTCTGCACAGGGCACGTAAGTAATTGGCCATGCGAACCTGGCCCAAAAATTAAAACAGAATAGTCAGTGCAAGAACATAACTTACAGGTAGTAGCATGTGTCCCTTGTGCTGATTCTTCTCTTATCAGAAGAAATCTTCCTATCCCCCCCCCCTTTGCCGCCATAATCTTTTGGTGTGGTGGGGTTGATACATCTAAGGGGCTGTCAGAAGCACTCGTCAAGAGAGCATGACTATGCCCACCCTCTCCGTTGCCCAATCTACTATTCATATAAAACGTACTACAGCTTCCATGAATTACAAAGGATCAATGGATGGAGAGATGGGCAAGTCAACATATGGCAAATGTCACAATCAAGCGTCAGGCTTGAAGACCAGTTGCTATAGCAGTTGCAGGACTACCACCGACCAGCAGGATAGGTACACAGGCAGTCACAGATGACACAGGCTCACCTGAGGTGCGGAGTCTAAGTACTAACTAGTGTTCACCAGAGCTCCTGATGGTGGAGATGGATTTAGCTGCGTGTTAGTACTAGGTCGGGGTCCTCGGGTTTGCCCCACAAGGGTGTGAGCAAGCCGGGGTCCAGTAGCGGATAAGCAGATAGAGATCAAAAAGCAGCATGGTCAGTAAACAAGCCAAAAGATTGGTAACGAGTAGTTGCAGGTTGGGATCAGGCAGTAGAGTAGTCAAGGAAGCCAAGGGTCGATCCCGAGTGTTAGCCAAATACAGGCGATGGCAGCAGGGAAGACAAGCGCAAGGCACTGGCTGAGAAGACATAATAACCTGGCAAAGAGGAAGTGCTGAGACAAGGCTTTTATAGGAAGTTCATGGGAGGACCAAGGAGTTCAAGGTTCAACAGCAATCAAGACACAAGGCAGGGTTGTCCAATGGATCAGGTAGGATTGTCCAATAGATCAGGTAGGATTGTCCAATAGATCAGGCAGGGAGCTGTCCAGCATTCCAGGTAGCTCAGTGGGAAGTAGTGATATGTGAAAAACAGGGCGAATTTTCATACTATCAGGAAGTTTTAAGCAAAAGGTAACCGGATTGATTTGAGCATAAATCTTGAATGGTCCTACAAACTTATGGCCCAGCTTTGCAGAGGAAACATGGACCTTCAAATTTTTGGTTGATAACCAAACTTTGTCACCCACATAAAAGGTAGGAAGTGATCTGCGATGTCTATCTTGTAACATTCCTGAGCCTCCCTCAAAGTTTCGATCAATTTCTCCTGAATCTCCTGCAAAGTAGTTAATCTGTTGGTAACAGAACAGAAGGTAGGGTAACAGAAGGATTTGGAGTTGAGATAGGGAGATCAGGAATAAAAACTGGATGATACCCGTTGTTTAAATAAAAAGGACTTTGAGAAGTGGAGCTATGTTTAGAATCGTTATATGCAAACTCTGTAGAAAGAAAGCCACCCAGTCATCTTGAAGATAACTGACAAAACATCAAAGGTACTGCTCCAAGGTTTGATTGGTCCTCTCGGTCTGACCATTAGATTGGGGATGAAAAGCAGAAGAAAGATTAACTGTTACACCTAAGGCTGAGCAAAAGTTTTTCCAAAATTTTGAAGTAAACTGTACTCCTCTGTCAGACACCACATCATCAGGAATTCCATGTTCTTTAAATACTCCTCGAGCCATTAACTCAGCAGTTTGTTCACCTGAAGGTACCCCCTTAACAGGTATAAAATGAGCCATCTAAATGAGACAGTCAACAACGACCAAGATAGTGGTCATTTATTTTGAGGGAGGTAAATCTACCACAAAGACCATAGAAATTGAGCCCCATGGTCTTGATGGAACAGGGAGTGGCTGGAGCAACCCCAAAGGAGAAGCTCAGGGAGTCTTACTGCGTGCACAGGTCAGGCATGAGGCCACATAGTGTTTGACATCTTTCTTATAGCTGGGCCACCAAAAAGAATGTGACAAGAGCTCTTCTGTTTTGGAAATCCCAAAATGCCCAACAAGTTTTGAGTAATGAACCAACTTGAGGGCTTCAATCCGAGCAGATTCAGGTACATAGAGACTATGTGCATGAGTCCAAAAGCCGTTCTTGTACACAAGGTGGATGATTGAGAAGAGGGTCATTTTTCATACCCTTCCTTTAGGAGACTCAAGAATGTCTTGAAACCCGTGGCCCCTATGAAGTTCTCTTGAGGCAGGAAAGTACATTCAGGGTTGCCTTCCTGGCATGGTTCAGTCAACATACCTGATAATGCATCGGCCTTACCATTACTTGACCCAGGTCAATACGAGATGATAAAATTAAACCTGGAAAAGAACAGTGACCAACGTGCTTGTCTAGAAGACATCCTCTTGGCAGAACAAATGAATTCTAGACTTTTATGGAAAGTGAGAACAGTTACTGGATGTTTAGCCCCTTCCAGCAGATGCCTCTATTCAGAAAAGGCTTCCTTAATTGCCAGTAACTCCTTATTCCCCATGTCATCATTTCTTTCGGCTGATGACATTAAGCGAGAAATACGCACAAGGATGAAACTGCATCTTTTCTCCTTTTCGCTGAGAAAGGATAGCTGCCACAGCTCCACTATAAAAGGAACTTCAGGATCGGGATGTACCAATATTGGTACAGAAGTGAAAAGAGTCTTTAGCTTAATAAAAGCAGTATGTGCCTCAGCTGAGCACACAAAGGGCATCCCTTTCTTTGTCAGCTGTGTAATTGGTGCTATCACTTTAGAGAAGTTTCTTATGCATTTTCTATAGAAGTTGGCAAAACCAACAAATCGTTGTATCTCTTTAACATTTCTAGGGGCAGACCAATCTACCACTGCTTTGATCTTCTCAGCATCCATGTGTAAGAGTCCAGGGCTTACTACGCATGCACCAATGGCGCGTTGATTCAAGAGGAAATCCGTGCCAACTGAGCATGCGCCAAAGACGCCTCAGTGTGCCAACCCGCACCTGCGCAGAAGACCTGATGGAAAAAGGCAGGAAAATGCCCAGGAGGTGCACAGGAAAAGAAAAAAATCTTGCGAGCCACAATAATCCTATGCTTAATGAATCAGCAGCAAATAGAAAAGTTATATATTACAGGTAAATCACAGAGGAATATCCAGCAGCAGACGCAGCTCACGTACTCATAAACGTGCATAAACCATAATGTGAAAGAAATTGCGTTGCGCTAGATAAATATACTTCAGAGGAAAGATCCTAAAAACTTAAATTATCATCCATTATACATAACTGTGCTAAAAAATTTTTTTTTTTTTTTTTTTTTTTTTTTTTTTTATATTAAATATATCAAAAAAACTCCTGTGAAAATAAATATGTATAGTATCACTTCTGTGCGATGTGCATATGTATGCACCTATAAACAATCAATAAAAGTGCATATAGTGCAAAAAGAAATATATATACAATAGTGCATAAAAATTCAACGGTAACTGCAGACAAAAAGCATGTAATACTTCAATTAACGTGCAGCATGCAAAAACGCAGAAAAAAAGGCTATATAAAAGTTCTTATATAAGTGTCCCAAAATTGTAACTAAAGAGTGTTTCCGTGTCCATAAATCTCCATAGGGTTTCCAGGTGATCCAATGTGCCAAATTCAAGTGCTCTGAATAATAATAATGTGCCACAGTGCCCCCCCACAGTGGTTGCGCTCACCTCAGAGCGTGTGACACAGCTGTTACCTTGTGTCAAAACACGCTGTGTAGCCACCCCCTGGACCCAGAGTGGAGATCGATATAGCGTTTCCCATACAGCCCAGGGGGTGGCTACACAGCGTGTTTTGACACAAGGTAACAGCTGTGTCACACGCTCTGAGGTGAGCGCAACCACTGTGGGGGGGCACTGTGGCACATTATTATTATTCAGAGCACTTGAATTTGGCACATTGGATCACCTGGAAACCCTATGGAGATTTATGGACACGGAAACACTCTTTAGTTACAATTTTGGGACACTTATATAAGAACTTTTATATAGCCTTTTTTTCTGCGTTTTTGCATGCTGCACGTTAATTGAAGTATTACATGCTTTTTGTCTGCAGTTACCGTTGAATTTTTATGCACTATTGTATATATATTTCTTTTTGCACTATATGCACTTTTATTGATTGTTTATAGGTGCATACATATGCACATCGCACAGAAGTGATACTATACATATTTATTTTCACAGGAGTTTTTTTGATATATTTAATATAAAAAAAAAAAAAAAAAAAAAAAAAAAAAAAAAAAATTTTTTTAGCACAGTTATGTATAATGGATGATAATTTAAGTTTTTAGGATCTTTCCTCTGAAGTATATTTATCTAGCGCAACGCAATTTCTTTCACATTAAGGTGCACAGGAAGTGACCTCAACCTGATGGAAAAAGGCGGGAAAAATGCCCAGGAGGCGCACAGGAAGTGACCTCAACCTGATGGAAAAAGGTGGGAAAATGCCCAGGAGGTGCACAGGAAGTGACCTCAAACTTCCGTATATAAGCCCAGCCCAGAGACTGCCAAATTGCTGGATTATCTTCAGTCCCCCCTTGTTCCTGTGCTAGTGTGTGATCTGTCTGAACTTGTTGTGACCTCGAAACCTATTTGACTACTCTTGATTGCTGCTTGCCATTGACCTCGGATTTGTACCTTTTTTTATTTTAAATTCTTTTTATTAATTTTCCAAGATATACATGTACAAAAAATAAGCAATACTTTTAATATACAATCGTTACCAGGGGCTAATCAAAACTCCATCCGGAAACTCATACTATTACCGTCATACCTTTTTAATTTACGCATTCCCTTTATCCCTCCCACTCCCCCCCTCTCCCCCCACCCTCAACCCTTTGGCTCTATCAAATGGAACTACAATAATAATCCACAGTAGTCTAAAATGTAGTTGAAGAAAATTTCAGCAATTATAATTTACCATTCTCTTCCTTTCCCACGTAGCAGATCTCATCTTTCCTTTTGGCCCACCTTACAGGATCCCCAGGTCATTACTCACACCCTGGAACCATGGTTCCCACATATTCCTAAACTTCCTGTAGCTTCCTCTTTTGATATAAATTGTCCTCTCTGTTCTCACAAGCACATTCATTGTTCTAACCCAGTCCTCCGGGGCAGGAGGGGTCGCTGACAACCAGGACTGCGCTATCAGTTTCCTCGCTTGATAAAGGCATCTCACTACTGCTGTAACTTTAAGCCTAGTTCCCATGTTCTGATCAATTAATCCCAGCACACAGGTCTTGGCCTCCGATTCCAGACTTGTCCCAAACCTTGATTCAATAACATTCAGGATCTCGGACCAGTATCTGGCTAATTTCGGGCATCTCCACATCATGTGTATGAGATCACCCGTCTCAAGACATCTGGGACATTTATCATCTAATCTGCAGCCGAACCTAAACAGCCTCTTTGGGGTATAATAAGCTCTATGCACCAGCAAGAGGTGGGAGGCCCGCTGCGATGGAAAAACCGACACCAGAGGGCCCAACGTCAATATCCTATTCCACTGGCCGTCCGTCAACTCCCCCACATCCGCTCGGATTTGTACCTTGACCATTCTACTTCTTTGCCCCTTTTGTACTCAGCTGCCAGATTGGAACCAACCTCGGCTTGGATCTCAACCATTCTTCTTCTGATTAACCCTTTTATACTTCGTTGCCAAACTGGACTTGACCTCGGCTCGGATTAAGGCTTGCACAGTGCTCCGTACCCCTGGCACCCGTGCCACTCGGTGTCCACCAAGTCTCTGTCTCCATCTCCAGAGGCTTCAAGGACCCGAGGTGCAAGGGAGGCCTCCCCACTACTTTGGTCTCATCTCAGGTATGTGGCCCCCCGTTACAGAATAATCCAGCCATGTCTGAGACTGAGGGGAGTGCTTCCGCCTTCGAGGCCCTGTGCCAACAAGTGGCCTCTGTGTCTCAGGCCCTGACGTCCATAAGCCCAGGTTCACACCTATGCGAATTAGATGTGCGTTTCCCCGCATCTAATTCGCATAGTAGGAGAATGCGACCGGCTCTCTTTAGAGCCGGTTCACATATCTCCGGGGCGGCTGCGGAGCGCACTGCACAAAAACGCTGTGCGTCTTTGGCTCTGTTTCAGGGCCGAATTCAGGCATAGAATCGGCCCTGATTCGTCCCTGAAACGGGGAACAGGGACGCACAGCGCTCCTGTGCGATCCGCAGCCCCGATAGTGTGAACCCGGGCTAATACAAAAATAGGTCACTGCCCCCACCTATAACTGGTCTTCACAGCAAGGAGCACTGGAAGGGCAAACGCATGTAGAATAAAACCAAAGAATTTGCAAGCTCAACTTACCAACCAGCCTGCGACCAACTGAATTAACCTGCCTAACAGTATGCGTTAAAAACAGGGGTTTAGTTGCACACATTTGCAAATACATGCATAAGCTGCAGGCCACGGCAAGGCACCCTGTATCCTGCAGACCCTAACTCTAACTTTGAAGAGTCTCCACAGTGGGAGCACATGTATTCTAATGGATAGATAAAGGGCAGATGACTGGAGGGAGCCCAACCCTCTTTAACCACTTCAGCCCCGGAAGGATTTACCTCCTTCCTGACCAGAGCACTTTTTACAATTTGGCACTGCGTCGCTTTAACTGCTAATTGCGGGGTCATGCAATGCTGTACCCAAACAAAATTTGCGTCCATTTCTTCCCACAAATAGAGCTTTCTTTTGATGGTATTTGATCACCTCTGCGGTTTTTATTTTTTGCGCTATAAATGAAAAAAGACCGAAAATTTTGAAAAAAAATGATATTTTCTACTGTTTGTTATAAAAAAAATCCAATAAACTCAATTTTAGTCATACATTTAGGCCAAAATGTATTCGGCCACATGTCTTTGGTAAAAAAAATGTCAATAAGCGTATATTTATTGGTTTGCGCAAAAGTTATAGCGTCTACAAACTAGGGTACATTTTCTGGAATTTACACAGCTTTTAGTTTATGACTGCCTATGTCAATTCTTGAGGTGCTAAAATGGCAGGGCAGTACAACCCCCCTCCCCCCCCCAAATGACCCCATTTTGGAAAGTAGACACCCCAAGGAAATTGCTGAGAGGCATGTTGAGCCCATTGAATATTTTTTTTTTGTCCCAAGTGATTGAATAATGACAAAAAAAAAATACAAAAAGTTGTCTCTAAATGATATATTGCTCACACAGGCCATGGGCATATGTGGAATTGCACCCCAAAATACATTCAGCTGCCCAGATGGCACAAAACCCCCACAAATGACCCCATTTTGGAAAGTAGACACCCCAAGCTATTTGCTGAGAGGCATGTTGAGTCCATGGAATATTTTATATTTTGACACAAGTTGCGGGAAAGTGACAATTTTTTTTTTTTTTGCACAAAGTTGTCACTAAATGATATATTGCTCACACAGGCCATGGGCATATGTGGAATTGCACCCCTAAATACATTTAGCTGCTTCCCCTGAGTATGGGGATACCACATGTGTGGGACTTTTTGGGAGCCTAGCCACGTACGGGACCCCGAAAAACCAAAAGCCTTCAGGCTTTCTAAGGGCGTAAATTTTTGATTTCACTCTTTACTGCCTATCACAGTTTCGGAGGCCATGGAATGCCCAGGTGGCACAGCCCCCCCCCCCCCAAATGATCCCATTTTGGAAAGTAGACACCCCAAGCTATTTGCTGAGAGGCATGGTGAGTATTTTGCAGCTCTCATTTGTTTTTGAAAATGAAGAAAGACAAGAAAAAAACATTTTTTTTTCTTTTTTCAATTTTCAAAACTTTGTGACAAAAAGTGAGGTCTGTAAAATACTCACTATACCTCTCAGCAAATAGCTTGGGGTGTCTACTTTCCAAAATAGGGTCATTGGGGGGGAGGGGGTTGTGCCACCTGGGCATTCCATGGCCTCCAAAACTGTGATAGGCAGTGAAGAGTGAAATCAAAAATTTACAGCCTTAGAAAGCCTGAAGGCTGTGCTTGGTTTTCGGGGTGCCGTACGTGGCTAGGCTCCCAAAAAGTCTCACACATGTGGTACTCAGGAGAAGCAACAGAATGTATTTTGGGGTGTAATTTCACATATTCCCATGGCATGTTTGAGCAATATATCATTTAGTGACAACTTTGTGCAAAAAAAAAAAAAAAATTGTCTTTTTCCCACAACTTGTGTCACAATATAAAATATTCCATGGACTCGACATGACTCTCATCAAATAGCTTGGGGTGTCTACTTTCCAAAATGGGATCATTTGGGGGGGGGCTTTGAACTGTCCTGGCATTTTATGTACAACATTTAGAAGCTTATGTCACAAATTACCCACTCTTCTAACCACTTGAAGACAAAGCCCTTTCTGACACTTTTTGTTTACATGAAAAAATTATTTTTTTTTTGCAAGAAAATTACTTTGAACCCCCAAACATTATATATTTTTTTAAAGAAAATGCCCTAAAGATTAAAATGGTGGGTGTTTCATTTATTTTTTTCACACAGTATTTGCGCGATTTTTCAAACGCATTTTTTTGGGAAAAAACACACTTTTTTAAATTTTAATGCACTAAAACACACTATATTGCCCAAATGTTTGATGTAATAAAAAAGATGATCTTAGGCCGAGTACATGGATACCAAACATGACATGCTTTAAAATTGCGCACAAACGTGCAGTGGCGACAAACTAAATACATTTTTAAAAGCCTTTAAAAGCCTTTACAGGTTACCACTTTAGATTTACAGAGGAGGTCTACTGCTAAAATTACTGCCCTCGATCGACCCTTCACGATGATACCTCACATGCATGGTGCAATTGCTGTTTACATTTGACGCCAGACCGACGCTTGCATTCGCCTTTGCGCGAGAGCAGGGGGGGACAGGGGTGCTTTTTTTTTTTTTTTTCTTAATTATTTTTTTTGCTTTTTTATCTTATTTTTAAACTGTTCCTTTCATTTTTATTTTTTTTAATAATTTTTATTGTTCTCTCAGGGAATGTAAATATCCCCTATGATAGCAATAGGTAGTGACAGGTACTCTTTTTTGAAAAAATTGGGGTCTATTAGACCCTAGATCTCTCCTCTGCCCTCAAAGCATCTGACCACACCAAGATCGGTGTGATAAAATGCTTTCCCAATTTCCCAATGGCGCTGTTTACATCCGGAGAAATCTAAGTCATGAAATGCTCGTAGCTTCCGGTTTCTTAGGCCATAGAGATGTTTGGAGCCACTCTGGTCTCTGATCAGCTCTATGGTCAGCTGACTGAATCACCGGCTGCATTCTCAGGTTCCCTGTTGAGACAGGAGAGCCAGAGAAAAACATGGAAGACGGTGGGGGGGGGGGGCATTCCCTCCCACTGCTTGTAAAAGTCTAGAGGCTAATTTGCCACTAAGATTGCTTTTACATGAAAGCCGACCGCTGGCTGAAAAGAATGATACCAAGATGATAACTAAACCTGCAGGCATCATTCTGGTATAACCACTCAAAGTCGTGAATGGCGTACCTGAAGACAAAAAAAAGGTTAACAATAAAACACAGTAAACAGTAAAGTATAAAAAATTGCATACCTGACAAGCAAACATGATAAAACATAACAATAAAACATTGCAGAATAGAATACAGTAAAAAAGAGCAGAACAATAGAGAGAGAATAGAGAGAGAGAGAACAATAAAACGACAACTATTTTTTTTTTTTAAATATTTTTTGTGTTTTTTTTTTTTTACACTTTTTTTGTAACTGTAACTTTTATAACTGATTGTCAGGACAGGAGGGACAATAATAGCGGGTGTCACGCCTATATCCGCGCTTTCTGCAGACACGACATCTTTTTTGGGGGGTTCGTTGGGTAGGGGTACTCGGGAGGACATAAAGAAAATGCCTCTCATGCAGCCGACTGCATTTGGTTGGGGATGTGAATGGGGAGAGAGCGGGTGCTGCAGAAGTGGTGGGTTCCCAATTATTAGGATTGGCGAATGCAGCAGGAAGGGCATTATGGGCACGACGGGCCTGTGTTTGTCTTCTTCTTGCTGGCAGCGGGACACTACTTGTGCTTGCCACCTTACCAGCTTGAACTGCACTTATGGGACTCGCCACGTCAGCAAGTGTTACTGCAGTGCTGGTTTGACTGACCGAGGTGTACTAGGCTGCTGGTGCTTACCAGTTCACCAAAACGCTACCAAAAAAACTGTTAGCGATCGCAGGGATCAGGCCTGACTCTGCGAACGCTGCAGTTATGCGTTTAGTGTTTTGTAAGTGACAGTGATCGATCGATACTGCACTTGGGTGGGCTGGGCTGGGCCGGGCGGAGGGGCAAAAAGCAGTTGCTAGCACGTATCTGGGCTGATCCCGCTAACACTGCGTTTTTGGGAACCCTAAACTGCTGGGACGCTAGTATAGATCTGATCAGATATTGATCCGTTCAGATACTATACCACTAAGGGAGGTGTACGGTGCGTGCGTGGGTGTTAGCGCTACTGGCACTAACCTGACGCTGCCTGGGGCTGGTGCTTGCCAGTTCACCAAAATGCTACCAAAAAAACTGTTAGCGATCGCAGGGATCAGGCCTGACTCTGCGAACGCTGCAGTTATGTGTGTTTAGTGTTTTGTAAGTGACAGTGATCGATCGATGCACTTGGCTGGGCTGGGCCAGGCGGAGGGGCAAAACGCAGGTGCTAGCAGGTATCTGGGCTGATCCTGCTAACACTGCGTTTTTGGGAACCCTAAACTGCTGGGGACACTAGTATAGATCTGATCGGATCAGATATTAATCTGTTCAGATACTATACCACTAAGGGAGGCGTATGCTGCGTGTGTGGGTGTTAGTGGTACTGGCGCTAACCTGACGCTGCCTGGGGCGACGCAGACCCTATCTGACCCTAAAACCTAACTTGTATCACCGCCGGGCGATCAGGGGGCTAAACCTTTATTAGGTAATAAACGGCGGGTGCCCTGACACTATAAAAAATAAACTAACTAACCAGCGTCACCCGTAACAGTTATACGGTGATCACTGGTGAGAGGGTTAACTAGGGGGCAATCAAGGGGTTAAAACCTTTATTAGGTAGTATATGGGGGTCCCTGACGCTATAAAACGCTGACGGCGAACCTATATATTTACCTCCCTAACTAGCGTCACCAGTGACACTAATACAGCGATCAGAAAAATGATCACGTAGTGACACTGGCGACGGGGGGTGATCAAGGGGTTAAAAATTTATTAGGGGGGTTAGGGGGGTACCCTAGACCTAAAGGGGGCTAACACTAACTGCCTTACCACACTGTCACAAACTGACACCAATGCAGTAATCAGAAAAAAAAAACTGCTTGGTGTCAGTGTGACAGGGGGGGAGGGGTGATCGGGGGGTGATGGGGGGTGTAGTGTGTGCCTGGTGTGTTCTACTGTGTGTGTTGTGTAACTCACTCAGATGTCTTCTCTCCTCGAAAATACCGATCCGAGGAGAGATGAAATCACTTCCTCTGCTGCTGTTTACTATACAGCAGCAGAGGAAGAATCTCATTGGCTGGGAGCGATCGCGAGGGGGGGGCCACGAATGGATGGTCTCCCCCTCACCTCTGATCGCTCCCGGACAGAAGCCGACCACCTCGGGCACCGAGGCAGGTACGTGATTTTGCCTGCCCGTGCCATTCTGCCGCAGTATATCTGCGCGAGGCGGTCGGCAAGTGGTTAAAGGCGCAGGAGCACACTATACACCCAGCACATTGCACAATGGCAGCAAAGGTGTCAGTGCGTTACCTGACCAATATGTCAACAATACAAAAAAAGTCACTGCCCCCACCTATAACTGGTCTTCACAGCAAGGAGCACTGGCAGGACAAACGCATGTAAAATAAAACCAAAGAATTTCCAAGCTCAACTTACCAACCAGCCTGCGACCAACTGAATTAACCTGCCTAACAGTATGCGTTAAAAACGGGTTTACAAGAGGGTTACTTTCAACTGGAAGGTCGGCTGACTGCAATGGCCAATACCTCAGTTTTGATCCCTGCGGAACCACCTGTTATGGCTATGGAGCAACCCATCTCTACTCCAGCTCCTGAACCACGGGTTCCTATGCCGGAATGCTTTTCAGGGGTTTGCCACAAGTTTCGGGCTTTCAGGAACGCCTGTCGGCTAGAGCCTAGGACCTTCGCTTCAGGGGATACAAAGGTCGGGTTCGTAGTAGCCTTACTTACAGAAGAACCTCAGGCATGGGCTCATCAGCTATTGGAAAGGGAGAGTCCTATACTGCACTCACTGTCTTCTTTCTTCGATGCCATGGCAATGCTCTATGATGACCCACAACGAACCACCATGGCTGAAACAGTGTTGACCTCTCTACAACAGAGGAAACGCCCTGTTGAGGACTACGTAACGGAATTCCGCAAGTGGGCTGCAGACACTGCATGGAACGACGTTTGTGGTCAGCATGGAGTCTGTACCTATCATTGGCATGTCGCAAGGACTCCTGGACTTGTACCCAAGTGGAACGAAGACCACGGAGATGCTCTTCTAATGCAGGAATGCTCCGAGGAGCAAATGAGTCAGGCAACATGGATGGTTAGAAACCATTGTTCGCCATAAAAGGGACAATTGGGAAGCAGAATTCATGGCATTATTGTGAACAAACTCCGCCCAAAGTAAGAGGTCTGACCAATTGTTATGATTGTCAGAAATATAGCAATGTAGAAACTGCTCCAAGGACTGGTTGGCTCGTTCTCCGGCCCCATTAGACAGCGGGTGATACGCAGAGGAGAAAGAAAGCTGAATTCCCAACTGTGCACAAAAGGCTCGCCAGAACCAGGACACAAGCTGACTACCCCTGTCCGAGATGGTCACCTTGGGTAGCCCATGTAAGCGAACAATCTCAGGAGCAAAAATGGAAGCCAGTTTCTTAGATGTGGGCAACTTTTTAAGTGGAAGACAATGAGACAATTTCGAGAACCGGTCAACCACCATAAGGATAACTGTGTTGCCCTGAGAGTTGGGTAAAATACGTCTTCCTGAGGTGAAGTTCCCACTTTGGTCCTATGAAATCCCCTCTGGCAAAGACCTTCCTTCTTTGTACCCAGGTCTTCTTGTTATGAAGCCTCTTCCTTTTAGCCAGATCTTTTTCCTGACCCCTCCTTTGTGTTCAGCACATGGCTGTTATCTCCTTTCTTGCCTCCCCCCAATTTCTGCCAACATCACTTCATGTTTAATTAGCTTTTATAAACCAGGAAAACAAGTTATTTAGCTTTTGAATAGAGGAGGCCCAGCTTCTGAATTTTAGATAGTAGCTACAATGTATTTATTCCATATATACTATATTACCAAAAGTATTGGAAAGCCTGCCTTTAAACGCACATGAACTTTAATGGCATCCCAGTCTTAGTCCGTAGGGTTCAATATTGTGTTGGCCCAGCCTTTGCAGCTATAACATCTTCAACTCTTCTGGGAAGGCTGTTCACAAGGTTTAGAGTGTGTCTATGGGAATGTTTTACCATTCTTCCAAAAGCGCATTAGTGAGGTCAGGCACTGATGTGGATGAGAAGGCCTGGCTCGCAGTCTCCACTCTAATTCATCCCAAAGGTGTTCTATCAGGTTGAAGTCAGGACTTTGTGCAGGCCAGTCAACTTCCTCCACCCCAAACTCGCTCATCCATGTGTTCATGGACCTTGCTTTGTGCACTGGTCCAAATCATTTTGTGGAGGGGGGATCATGGTGTGGGGTTGTTTTTCAGGGGTTGGGCTTGGCCCCTTAGTTTCAGTGAAGGGAACTCTTAAGGCGTCAGCATTCCAAGACATTTTAGACAATTTCATGCTCCCAACTTTGTGGGAACAGTTTTGGGATGGCCCCTTCCTGTTCCAACATTACTGCACACTAGTGCACAAACAAGGTCCATAAAGATATGGGTGAGCAAGTTTGGGGTGAAGGAACTTGACTGGCGTTAACCCGATAGAACACCTTTGGGATGAATTAGAGTGGAGACTGTGAGCCAGGCCTTTGCTGCCCCACCGTCCTGCGTTTATCTGTAAAAAAGCCCCATCTCTTCATGACCAACTAGCACCAGGAGTGAAAGATCCACCGGTGCAGTCAGAAAGTAGGTTATTTTCCTTCCTCTCTGGTTTTTATGCATGCGGGCAATGCACAGCCTGTAGGCATTCTAAATGTAATATTAAAAATCGTGAAGATTTTGTAGCTACGACCACTAATAAACAATATAGGATTGGTCAACTCATAACCTGTGCGACAGTTGGTGTTGTTTACATGCTCGAGTGTGGGTGTGGTCTTCAATACAGTGGCAGGACCTCCAGACCTCTCCATGTTAGAGTTGGGGAGCATGTAAACAAAACATGTTTCCAAGCATTTTAAGTTGGTCCATAATCAAAGCCCCAGAGGTTTAAAATTCTGGGGTATTGAAAAGGTAATAAAACATTGGAGAGGCAGTAACTTCATCCATCAGCTCAGCCGTAGGGAATCCCATTGGATTCATGAGACCAAAGTTTTAGTGCCGGGAGGCCTGAACGTTAAGTTTGACATTAATTGTTTTATTTTGGATCGTTAGGTTTTTTATTCTTATATATGTTTGTAAAATTTGTGAATTTTATGATGTTTCTTAACAGCAAGTGACCTACGAGAATCAGCAGGGACGTGGGATGGTTTGCATGTTTTATTTTTATTTTTGTTGTTTAATTTTATTACTTACAAGTGATTAAAGTGGAGTTCCACCCAAAAGTGGAACTTCCACTCATCAGATTCCTCCCCCACTCCGGTGACACAGTTGGCACCTTTCAGGGGGGAGGGGGGTACAGATACCTGTATATTACAGGTATCTGTACCCACTTCCGGCATAGATAGCCGCAGAATCTGCGGTTATTTACGCCACTTCCTGCTCCCTCCCCGCTGCCTGCTGGGAAACACACGGGTCCCCAGAGGCAGCAGGGAGCATCCGTGTTGCGCGGCGCGACTCGCGCATGCGCAGTAGGGAACCCGGGAAGTGAAGCCACACGGCTTCACTTCCTGATTCCCTTACCGAAGATGGGGGCGGCAGCACCCGAGGACGGAGAGACGCTTCGGCCTCGGTTGCCGACATCGCGGGCGCCCTGGACAGGTTAGTGTCCATGTTTTAAAAGTCAGCAGCTGCAGTATTTGTAGCTGCTGACTTTTAAAAAAAAATTTTCGGCGGCGCTCCGCTTTAAGATTCCGATTTAGCAACATCTGTGTTTCTATGAAACTGTTTTTGCTATTTTTGTAGTTTATTACATCGGAGCTAGGGCATATCCATATTAGGTTCTATTGCCTGTATTTGTCGCCGCGTCTGTTTACCATTGGTTGTCTTGGTGATTTGTGTGTAATCACACCCATTGGTCGGATACGTCAGCTGACTGTGTACATATAGCGCGTGGCTTGCGTCATTCTGTCGCTGCTCATGAAGTCCCGTCCCTTGGGACGTAACGCGCACGGAACCACGTGACCTTTTGATCGTGACGTCACCCGCGTCCTACATGCTGATTCTTGCGGAGTACACTGCGTTCTTGCTAAAAAACCTTTGCACTGAGGCACAGTGCGATGTATGTGAGTGCACATTTTATATATTTTTAAATAAACTTGTTTAAGATTACGGTGAGCACTAGATGTTATTGCTTTCGTTCTATGTAACCACGTATCTGGAGTTGATGGCGAGAGTCCTTTGATTGAGTGAGTTACCGGCATTCACCTATTACCATTCTGTGATCCTGTTGATTCACCCCTAAAGGGAATTGCTTGTGAGACTTGACTGATTCATTCAGGGGTCCATTATTTGAGGTGAGCTGCTAGGAGTATTGTTGGGGTGGAGGGTGTCACTCACAGTCATAATATTCATCCATTTATCATCACTTTATTGGACACTTGCTGGTGTTTGCTGACCATCGTATGAGAACATTTATATGAAGAGCATGGATTGTTCTTTTGTTACATCATTTATTTAGTATTGTCTTATATGTTTTTGCACTGCACTGCTTCTATTTATAGCCATTTCTGGGGACTTGATATTTTGACCCTCAGTGTTCTAGCTGCTGTATCAGGTTTTATTTGTGCTGGTTGATTCTTTTTATATAATGTATGCTAATAGTCTGCTGGCTTTCCTTGCTGCGGCTTGACATTGCATGCTATTGCTCAATCTGTGTTCTACTAGGACCCCCGGATCTTTCTCCACCCTGGATTCTCCCAGAGGTTCTCCCCCTACATTTTTTCAATATTAAACCTCATTTGCCATGTAGTTCCCCAACTTTATTTGTATTCAGGTCTTCTTGTAAAGTTTCTATATCCTGCTGTGAAGTTATTTCCTTGCTTATTTTTGTATCGCCAGCAAACACTGAGATTGAGCTATTTATACTAACCTATATATCATTTATGAATTAATTTAAAAAGAATTGGTCCTAGGACAGAGCCTTGGGGGACCCCACCTACCACTACAGACAAGTTTGAGCACACGTCATTTACGCCCTTTGGACACATACCATAACCATTTTTTTTCTTCTCCTTTCCCTCAGAGATTGTGTTTTGTTTTTTGTAAATCAGTACTGCTGGGACCTTGAAGAAGGGGACCAACACCAAAAGCTTGTCCTGAAAAATTGTATATTAGTGCACATAAAAAAAGGATCAGTACTCAATTGTTTTTATCCAAGAACAAACCCTATGGTTCATGCCTACAAACCTCAGTTTGTAAATTAAGCATCTATGGGGGACTGTTTGAAATGCTTTTGCAAAATCAAGATACACCACATCCACAAACCCTGCACCCTGAGATGTTATTATTATTATTATACGAGATTTATATAGCGCCAACAGTTTACTCAGCGCTTTACAATGTATAAGGGGGACAACACAATTACAGTTCAGTTCAATACAAAAGGTACAGGAGGTCCCTGCTCATAGAGCTTACATTCTAAAGGGAGGTGGTGGTGGTACAAAAGGTAATAGCTGCAAAGAATGATTTGATGGGGGTGGCTCAGGGACAGTTATGTGGGTGTGGGATAGGCTTCCCTGAATAAATGAGTTTTCAGGGATCTCCTAAAGGTGGACAGGGTAGGGGCTGATCGGACATACTGGGGCAGGGAATTAAAGAGGATGGGAGAGGCTCTGGAAAAGTCCTGAAGGCGAGCATGGGAGGAGGTAACAAGGGAGCTAGAGAGCAGGAGGTCCTGGGAGGAGCGGAGGGGGCGATTTGGGCGATATCTGCAGATGAGGTTGGTGATGTAGATGGGGGCAATGTTGTGAATGGCCTTGTATGTTATGGTTAGCATTTTGAATTTTACACGGTGGGGTAGGGAAAGCCAGTGAAGGGATTGGCAGAGAGGAGCAGCAGTCACGGATCGATTAGTGAGGTGTATTAGTCTAGCAGCAGCATTCATAATAGACTGAAGGGGGGATAGCCTGCTTAAGGGTAGGCCATTAAGGAGAGAGTTGCAGTAGTCGAGGCGGGAAATAATCAAGGAGTGAATAAGTTGCTTTGTGGTGTCATTAGTCAGGAAGGGTCGAATTTTGGAGATGTTGCGGAGGTTAAGGCGGCAGGATTTAGCCAGTGATTGGATATGGGGGCTGAAGGAGAGGTCAGAGTCAAGGATTACACCCAGGACCCTGGCATGTGTGGAGGGACCAATGGTTGTGTTGTTGATATTAATGGTGAAGTCACAGGAGGGGGACCGTGAGGCTCGATTCACACAGGGGCAACACGACTTCAACGCGACTTTGCACGGCGACTTCAACGCGGCTTCAACGCGACTTCAGCGCGACTTCAGCGCGACTTTAGCAAATTACAACGCTACTTCAAGTCGCCTCCAGGACAGGCGACTTCGGCTGTGGCCAATCACAGGACAATCAGCTCTCTGGGAGGGAGGGGTTTTCCCTGCAAAGTCGCTTGACTTTGAGAGAGAGATCCGACTTGGAGGCGACTTCCATTGATTTCTATGGTACAGGTCGCCTACCAAGTCGGATCAAAGTAGTACAGGGAGTACGCTCTGAAGTCGGAGCGACTTCAGTAGTATCTATTAAGACGCTCCCATTCACTTAATGTGAATCTCTTTCTGGGGCGACTTGGGGCGACTTGAGGGCGTACAAGTCGGATCCCAAGTCGTCCCAGTGTGAACCGACCCTTAAGGAGGAAATATAAAAAGCTCAGTTTTGGAAAGATTAAGTTTGAGGAAGTGGTGTGACATCCATACCGATATGTCATTCAGCAAGTTTGAGATCCGTGAGGAGACAGTGGGGGTGAGTTGAGGAGTGGAGAGATAGATCTGTGTGTCATCGGCATAGAGGTGGTATTGGAAGCCATGGGAGGTTATCAACTGGCCCAGGGAAGAGGTATAGATTGAGAAAAGGAGAGGGCCAAGGACGGAGCCTTGGGGTACCCCAACAGAAAGAGGAAGGGGAGCGGAGGAGATGGAGTTGTAAGTGACACTGAAAGTGCGCTGAGATAGGTAGGAGGAGAACCAGGATAATGCAAAATCACGGAGGCCAAGGGAGTGTAATTTGCTGAGGAGCAGCAGGTGGTCAACTGTGTCAAAGGCAGCAGAGAGGTCTAAAAGTATGAGTATGGAGTAGTGGCCATTGGTTTTGGCAGTTATTAGGTCATTGGTGATTTTTAGTAGGGCAGTTTCAGTAGAATGTTGTAGGCGGAAGCCAGACTGTAGGGGGTCGAGAAGGTTGTTGTCTGTGAGGTAGTGACTCATTTGGTCATGAACAAGGCGTTCGATGAGCTTGGAGGCAAACGGGAGAAGGGAGATAGGTCTTAAGTTATTCAAACAGGTGGGGTCTAGTGAGGGTTTTTTGAGTATGGGGGTAACCAGTGCATGTTTGAGCGGGGAAGGAAAGGTGCCGGAGTAGAGGGAGAGGTTGAAGATGTGGGTTAGGGAGTTGAGGATAGAGTGGGAAGGTGGTCGCAGTAATTGAGAGGGGACAGGGTCCAGGGGACATGTAGTGAGGTGGGCCATGGAGAGGAGTTTATCAACTTCTGTGGTAACTGGGCAAAAGGAGGAGAGTATTGAGTGTGGTGTTGGACCTGATATGTTCGGTAGGGGAGGAATTTGAATTCTGGATATCTCCTTGCGAATTGTGTTTATTTTGCTATTGAAGTGGTTGGCAATATGTTGAGCGGTAAGCAAGTTGGTGGGTGGGGGCAGTGGGGGGTGAAGTAAGGAATTAAGGGTAGAAAAGAGTTGACGAGGTTTGGATGAGAGGGTTTTGATGAGAGTGTTGTAATAGGTTTGTTTAGCAGTGTGGAGGCAGGAGTTGTATTTGAGAAGGACAGATTTGTAGAGGGTAAAATCTTGCAGGGATTTAGATTTACGCCATGCTCGCTCAAGAGCACGGCTGCGTCTCTTGAGACTTCTGGTGTCGTCTGTTTGCCAGGGTTGTGGCAGATGGGGCCTGGTTCTGCGTGTAGAAAGAGGAGCAAGTACGTCTAGGGAGGATGACAACGTGGTGTTGTAGATGGAAGTGGTTAGGTCTGGGCAGGACAGGGGTGCGATTTTGTCATAAAGGCCATCAGTAGCAGAGTGAAGAAGGGAAGGTTTGAGGATGCGAAGGTTCCTGCGGGTAGTGGTTTGTGGGTTGGCAGCATGGGATATAGGAAACAAGGAGAGTGTGAAATGGATAAGGTTGTGATCAGAGAGAGGAAAGGGTGTGTTGGAGAGATTGCAGGGAGTGCAGCGATGGGAGAATACAAGGTCGAGAGTGTTGCCGTTGGAGTGAGTGGTGGTTTGTGTCCATTGTGTTAGGTTAAAAGAGGAGGTTAGGTTTAGTAGTTTAGAAGTGGTAGCATTATTAACATTGATTGGAATGTTAAAGTCACCTAGGATGATGGCAGGCACTTCGGATGAGAGAAAATAGGGTAGCCATGCAGAGAAGTCATCCAGAAAGCGTGACACTGGTCCAGGAGGCCGATAAATGACTGCGACCCTCAGACAAGCTGGAGAGAAAAGACGAATGCAGTGCATTTCGAAAGAGCAGGTGGAAAGAGAGGGAGGTGTGGGCAGTACCTGGAAGGTGCATTGTGGGGAGAGGAGAAGTCCGACACCACCTCCTTTTCGTCCACTGGGTCTGGTGGAGTGAGTCCAGAGAAGGCCACTGTGGGACAGTGCAGCTGGAGAGGTAGTATCGAATTCCTGGAGCCAGGTTTCAGTTATAGCAAATAGATCAAGGGATTTGGAGAGGAAGAGGTCATTGACAGAAACTAGTTTGTTGAAGACTGAGCGGGCATTCCAGAGGGCACATGAAAGAGGGGGGCTGACTTGTGGAATCAGGGGAATTGGGATGAGAAGGTTAAAGTTACGACTACTGTTGGAGGAGGTAGATGGATGATCTTGACGTTAGGAATTGGGTGTGGGAGGGCCGGGGTTTGGTGCGATGTCCCCAGACATTAGGAGTAGTAGGAGGGTGAGGGTGGTAAGGTGGGAGTGGGATTTATAGGAGGGCAGATGCTGTGGTGGAATGGACGTGGTGATACTGTGTGGGCTTAGAATGAGCAGGAGGTGGTAAGTGGAGTAATATTGAGTGGGCAGAAGAGAGGGAGATATGTAAAGGTTGGGGGCTGGAGAAGGGGGGTAAAGACATGAAAGTTTGAGGAGAGAGGACGTTATAACAAAGATTAGTGTGAGCATTTTAGAGGGTGGGGACAGGCTAATAGAAGGAAGGCTGAGGAAAGTTAGAGAATGAAGTGGAACTTCCTGCAAAATAGCTGTGGAACAATAATGTCTGTACTTACTTTTTTGTAGCAGTGCCCGTGTCCAAGTGCCAAACACTTGTTGCCGGCGTGACACTTTGTGCAAGGAGTGACCAGCCTAAACCCTCGCCAGCCATCCCAAGAAATGAACTAAATTTATAGTGGGAAGGTGTGCGTGTGTGTGTGTGGGGGGGGGGGGGAATTCAAAATTATTCAATTAGAAGCTGATAAAACCAAGCTTGTGAGGGGTGGGGTTTTACAACTGGCCTGGACAGATTGCAGTGCAAGAGGGGGCAACAGAATAAGGTTAAATGTTTGATCTTGTTCAGGGCAGCAGAATACAAAATAAGTGACACTTTCAAAAACAAACAAGTATAGACAGTAGTTTCAAATTCTTAGTAAGGCAGAATTAAAGTTCAGTTAGGCAATGTAGTCCAGTGTTTAAGAGAAGAGTGGAGTCTTTGCAGTTACCAGAGGGTATGAAGAGTCAGGTGGGAAATTGCAGACAGGTAGAGCGACTTTTGTGTTGCAGGGAAGACCAGTGTAGTTACCAGAGGGTATGAAGAGTCAGGTGGGAAATTGCAGACAGGTAGAGCGACTTTTGTGTTGCAGGGAAGACCAGTGTAGTTACCAGAGGGTATGAAGAGTCAGGTGGGAAATCGCAGACAGGTAGAGCGACTTTTGTGTTGCAGGGAAGACCAGTGTAGTTACCAGAGGGTATGAAGAGTCAGGTGGGAAATCGCAGACAGGTAGAGCGACTTTTGTGTTGCAGGGAAGACCAGTGTAGTTACCAGAGTGTATGAAGAGTCAGGTGGGAAATCGCAGACAGGTAGAGCAACTTTTGTGTTGCAGGGAAGACCAGTGTAGTTACCAGAGGGTATGAAGAGTCAGGTGAGAAATCGCAGACAGGTAGAGCGACTTTTGTGTTGCAGGGAAGACCAGTGTAGTTACCAGAGGGTATGAAGAGTCAGGTGGGAAATCGCAGACAGGTAGAGCGACTTTTGTGTTGCAGGGAAGATTAGTGTAGTTACCTGAAAGAGTAGAGCAGAGAAGGCATGGTGAGGAGATGGTGAAGATGGCAGGTGGTCTTGTTAGAAGATGTGCCCGTGTCCAAGTGCCAAACACTTGTTGCCGGCGTGACACTTTGTGCAAGGAGTGACCAGCCTAAACCCTCGCCAGAGATGTGAGTGTAACCCTGTGTAGCTCCCATGCACAGAGGATAGAGAGCACACGCCACACTTCCTCCCTACTTTCTCCTCCTCCTTCTTGCTGCTATGTTTACTATTGCTGGCAAAAAAGAAAGCTGTGTGTCTCGCCGGACATATCCTTAGCAACCAATGACATCATCGGTTGGTAGGATGCAGGCATTCAGCCAGCACAGCTTTCAGTTTTGCCAGCAGTTATACAGCAGGAGGGGAGAGCCGACAGGAGGTGCGGGATGTACTCTCTCTCTCCTCTCTGTGCATGGGAGTTTACACAGGGTTACACTCAAACTGGGATGTTGCTGCGGCAGCCTTGAGGACTCTTTGCGGAACCCCAGTTGAAAAACATTGGTTTAGACCCTTGATATTTAACCCAAACCCCCCCCCCCCCCCCCCAACAGAAAAAAAAGTTGTAAAAAGAATTAAAAATGAAAAATATACCAACAAATTGTAAAAAAAAAATGTAAAATTCAATTTTTAAAAATTGTAAAAAATCATTTAAAGAAATTATAAAAAAATATTTTCAAAATGAAAGGCTCATTCTCTGGCCCATAAAATATGAATGAAATGTCTGTGCAGCTGGAGCTTCCTGTTCCTGTTACTCAGTGTGCTTGCACACAGCAATAGCCACAGTAAAAAAACCCCCAAAAAACACTGATTCACACTGTACAGTCCAGAGCACCTATATGAATGAGCCCCAAGACCTCATTTACATACAGAGCTTTATTTATTAACTCAATATAATTCTATCTTTTACATTTAGCAGGAATTTTGTTAGTTAATATAATGTGTATTTCCACTAATAATGAGTACAGTGTATTTTTAGTGAAAATAATGTTTTAATATTTTCGGGGCAGGTTGAATCCTATCAGGTAGGCTATATGGTTCCCCGTGATTTCAAACAGCAACCCTGAACTTAGCCTTTAGGCCCCATTCACACCTGAGAGTAGCGTTTTTTAGCGTTTTTTGTTGCGCGTTTTGTCGGGCATATTTGCGCGTTTCCTTGGAGCGCTTTCCGGCGTTTTTGAGCTTTGCCATTTTTTTTATTAGCCAATAGGAAAGATAATCATCTGTTTCATCATTTGTTGCTATGTTTTTAGATTTTGTCATCTGCTTCCTGCTCCAAAAACGCCCAAATATGTCCGATTCGAGCGACAAAAAAGGGTCCAGAACTTGTTTGAGCTTCAGGCGTAGGGCTTCAGGCGACTTGGAGTGGAGATGTGAACCATCTTCATAGAGAATAATGTATTTTTTCCCCTCAAGCGTTTTGTAGCTTCGGGCTTCAAGCTACAAAACGCTCAGGTGTGAATGGAGCCTTAGGCCGGGTTCAGACTGGTATGACACGACAGTCGTATGACTGGATCCGACTTTGCCCTGAGACTTCATATCCGACTTCGGTCTGACTTCAATGAATGGGATCCGACTTTGATCCCGCCAATACCAGGCCTTTTGAGTCTGGTATAAATCTTGAGGAGGAACGCTTGCCAAAATAAAAAACGGCATAGGGTTCCCCCCCAATTCCATACCAGGCCCCTCAGTCTGGTATGGATTTTAACCACTTCAATACTGGGCCTATTCTGGCACTTCTCTCCTACATGTAAAAATCATCATTTTTTTGCTAGAAAATTACTCAGAACCCCCAAACATTATATATGTTTTTTTAGCAGGCACCCTAGGGAATAAAATGGCGGTCATTGCAACTTTTTCTCTCGCATGGTATTTGCGCAATAATTTTTCAAACGCCTTTTTTTTGGAAAAAAAACGGTTTAATGAATTAAATTGTTACGCCGAGTAAATAGATATCTAACATGTCACGCTTTAAAATTTTGGGAAAAAACACACTTTTTAAAATTTTAATGAACACACTATATTGCCCAAATGTTTGATGAAATTAAAAAGATGATCTTATGCCGAGTACATGGATACCAAACACGACATGCTTTAAAATTGCGCACTTACGTACAGCGAAGACAAACTATATACATTTGTAAAAGCCTTTAAAAGCCTTTACAGGTTACCCCTTTAGATTTACAGAGGAGGTCTACTGCTAAAATTACTGACCTTCGCGGTGATACCTCACATGCATAGTGCAATTGCTGTTTACATATGACACCAGACCAGACCGACGCTTGCGTTCGCCTTTGCGCGTAATCACGGGGGGGCAGGGGTCCTTTTTTTTTTGTTTATTTTGCTTTTTTATTTTATTTTTAAACTGTTCTTTTCATTTTTTAAAAATAATTTTTATTGTTATCTCAGGGAATGTAAATATCCCCTATGATAGCAATAGTTAGTGACAGGTACTCTTTTTTTGAAAAAATTAGACCCTAGATCTCTCCTCTGCCCGCAAAGCATCTGACCACACCAAGATCAGTGTGATAAAATGCTTTCCCAATTTCCCAATGGCGCTGTTTATATCCGGCGAAACATAAGTCGTGAAATGCTCGTAGCTTCCGGTTTCTTAGGCCATAGAGATGATTGGAGCCATTCTGGTCTCTGATCAGCTCTATGGTCAGCTGGTGGAACCACCGGCTGTATTCTCGGGTTCCCTGTTGGGACAGGAGAGCCCGAGAAAACCATGGAAGATGGTGGGGGGGGGGGGGGAGTTCCCTCCCACTGCTTGGAAAAGCAGTCTAGAGGCTAATTTGCCACTAGGATTGCTTTTACATGAAAGCCGACTGCTGGATGAAAAGAATGATACCAAGATAATACCTAAACATGCAAGCATCATTCTGGAATAACCACTCAAAGACAAGCAACATACCAGTACGTTGCTGGTCCTTTGTTGGGCATACATTGTAAGGTTCTTTTTTTCATGCAGCCTGTGGGCTGAACGAAAAAAAGAGATTGATCGGTGGGTATGCCCACCATTAGAATACCGCCCTTCATCCACCCGCTTCTAATGATAGGCATACATGCACAATTTTTTTTTTTAACTGTGGTGGTGATATCACCTCCTACAGCTCTGGAGTCGCTGATTTACCTATCGTGGTAGCAAACGCTTTTGCTGTCAAGATATATAAATCAGTGCTGCAGCTGAATTGCATAACTGCTAAGCAAATGATGGTTAACAATAAAACAAAGTAACATTACAGTATAATAGTAAGCAAATACAATAAAACATAGTAAAAATAAAACATTTTTTAACGCAATCTGTGCCTAAAAAATATATGCCCAAGCATGGGGGCAATCCGCCCCTAATGTTAGGAGCAAATCGCTCCTCCACCCCTGTCCCCATGCTTCGGCATATATGCTCTTTTTTTTAACTGTGGTGGTGAAATCACCTCCGACAGCGCTAGAGTCACGACTTTACGTATCGTGGCAGCAAACGCTGTTGCTGTCAAGTTAAATAAATCAGTGCTGCAGCTGAATGGCGTACCTGCTAAGCAAATGATGGTTAACAATAAAACAAAGTAACATTACAGTGTAACAGTAATGCCCCGTACACACGGTCGGACTTTGTCGTCGGGACTATAAACGGGGCAGTGGCCAATAGCTTTCATCTCTTTATTTATTCTGAGCATGCGTGGCACTTTGTGCGTCGGATTTGTGTACACACGATCTGAATTTCCGACAACGGATTTTGTTGTCGGAAAATTTTATAGCCTGCTCTCAAACTTTGTGTGTCGGAAAATCCGATTGAAAATGTGTGATGGAGCCTACACACGGTCGGAATTTCCGACAACAAGGTCCTATCACACATTTTCCATCGGAAAATCCGACCGTGTGTACGGGGCATAAGACTTACCATACCTGCAAAGCAAATACCATAAAACATAGTAAAAATAAAACAGAGAGAGAACAATAGATATAGAACAATAGTGAGCGAACATAAGAGAGAGAACAATAGAGAGAGAGAAGAAATATAAAACCACAACTTTTTTTGGCTTTTTTATTTTATTTTATTTTGTGTTTTTGTGTGGTTTTTTTTTTTTTTTCACTTTTTTCACTTTTATAAAAACTGTAAACTGTGAACATTCCAGATTAGGGTCTCTTAAAATGTGATGGCCATCTCATCTTTCTCATCTTTCCTGTATTAGTGTGCCCTAGGACTGTGTAGTGCTGTACCCTACGCTAATACTCCACTAGTGTGTGGTAGCATTTGAAACAGTCACCGATGCAGAGACCAGGTTGGTCAGGACAGGAGGGACAATAAAAGTGGGTGTCACGCCTAAATCCGCGTTTTCTGCAGACACGACATCTTCTTTGGGGTGTTCTTTGGGTAGGGGAAGCAGGGAGGACATACAGAAAATGCCTCTCATGCAGCCGGCTCACTGCATTTGCGTTGGGAAGGTGGGGCATAGCACCGTCTGGAAACAGAAGGGCTGTGACAATCTCTTCCTGGAATTTTAGTAAGGATCAGGATTTGTCCTGAAGCTTTGTATAGCACAAAAGCATTCAGCAGAGCCAATTGAAATAAGTATACAGACACTTTTTTTATACGGGCAATTAGGTACAGCGCCAACAATTGGTCGTTGAGGTCCACCCCTCTTATGTTAAGGTTGTATTCGTGGACACAGGGGGTTTCTCCACAACACCAGTCGCCGTAGGAATTTGCGTGAAAGGAGGACAGAACTAAAACATTCCGTTAATCCCTCCACTTTACTGCTAACAAATTATTACACTTCAAGCAGACTCTCTCCCCCTGTCTAAGTCGGGATTCTACAAGCCATTGGGGGGGAGCCCCGGTGATTAGATTGCAAGGTGCCACATTCCCGCCAATTCCATAATCAAAAATGTGACAAAAAAGTGGCACGCTCGTGTAATAATTGTCCACGTACAAGTGGTACCCCTTTCCGAATAAGGGTTACACCAAGTCCCACACTATCTTACCAGAGCTCCCTATGTAGTTTGGGCAGTTCTCCGGCTCTACAGAACTATCTTTTCCCTCATAAACCATACGTATAGCCACAAACTATATGTATAGCCTGCCTCCCTGTCACAGAGCTTATACATCTTGACCCCATATCTGGCACGCTTGCTGGGAAGATACTGTTTGATATACAAGCAGCCAGAAAACTTAATCAGGGACTCATCAACGCAGACAGCTTGATCGGGAGTAAACAAGGCTGCAAACTGTTGGTTGAAGTGGTTTACGAGGGGCCGAATTTTGTAGAGCCGATCAAATCCAGGGTCACCCCCGAGGACGACAGAGTTCATTATCATTGAAGTGCATGAACCGCAAGATCTGCTCGTATCGTATCCTGGTCACGGAGGCAGAGAACAGGGGCATATGGTGAGTTGGGTCAGTGGATCAATATGTCCGCAACTCACTCTTTTTAGTTATGCCCATGAGGAGGGATAGGTCCGGGAAGGTCTCAAATTTGGACACCGTAATAGGTCTCCAATCTCTGGCAAGGGTCAACTGGGGATTAGCGGTGATGAAATGACCAGCATACAAATTGCTTTGGTCCACAATAGATCTATAGAGATCTTCCATGAAAAACAGCGAATAAAAATCAAGTGATGTAAAATCAACTGTTTCCATCTGAATTCCGGGTTGGCCAGTGAATGGGGGAAGTATGGGTGCTGTAGAAGTGGTGGGCTCCCAAATCGGATTGGCAAATGCAGCAGGAAGGGCACTATGGGCTCGACAGGCCTGTCTTTGTCTTCTTGGTGGCTGCGGGAAACTATTCGTACTAACCACCTTACCAGCTTGAACTGCATTTATGGAACTCGCCACGTCACCAAGTGTTGCTGCAGTGCTGGATATACGACCAGGGTGTACTAGGCCGCTGGTGCTTGCCAGTTCATCCGAAGGATGAGCGGCACTAGTACTGGCTCTCTGCTCTATACAAGAGCCCTGCGGTTATTGCACCTCAACGACAGCAGAAGAACAGGGTCGGGTACACCTGACCTTGGCAGGGACCACTACTCCGTCGTCAGAGCTATCTGTCAGGGTGCCGATGCTGTCTGCTGTCTGTTCGTATTCTGAGCCTGACAGATGGGTGACTTCCTCTTCACTATCTGTCATGCTCAGAAACGTGTAGGCCTCTTCACTACTGTACCTTCGATTTCACATTTTGTTCTCTAAATTTACTAGTACAGTAGTGAAACTCACAAGAAAAAGAGCTTCTGACTGTCAGCGACTGCTTCAAACGCTACAAAAAAAAAACCTGTTAGCGTTCGCAGGGATCAGGCCTGACTCTGCAAACGCTGCAGTTATGTGTTTAGTGTTTTTGTAAGTGACAGTGATCAATTGATACTGCACTTGGGTGGGCTGGGCCGGGCGGAGGGGCTAAATGCAGGTGCTAGCAGGTATCTGGGCTGATCCAGCTAACACTGCATGTTTGGGAACCCTAAACTGCTGGGGACGCTAGTATAGTTCTGATCAGATCAGATATCGATCCGTTCAGACACTATACTACTAAGGGAGGTGTATGGTGCGTGCGTGGGTGTTAGCGGTACTGGCGCTAACCTGACGCTGCTTGGGGCTGGTGCTTGCCAGTTCAACAAAATGCTACAAAAAAAAGACTGTTAGCGATCGCAGGGATCAGGCCTGACTCTGCGAACGCTGCAGTTTTGCGTTTAGTGTTTTGTAAGTGACAGTGATCGATCGATGCTGCACTTGGGTGGGCTGGGTTGAGCTGGGCTGGGCAGAGGGGCAAAATGCAGGTGTTAGCAGGTATCTGGGCTGATCCCGCTAACACTGCGTTTTTAGGAACCCTAAACTGCTGGGGACGCTAGTATAGATCTGATCGGATCAGATATTAATCCGTTCAGATACTATACCACTAAGGGAGGTGTACGGTGCGTGCATAAGTGTTAGCGGTACTGGCGCTAATTCCAAGTGAATGATCTGAATAATGCCGCCCTTAACTCAAAATCACCCCCACTGCGCCAATGGATGGAGTGCACAATAATGAAGAGTGAGATCAAGTGAATGGCCCACTCAGTTTGCAAACAAATCAAAACTTAACGAAAAGTAATGAAAAAATATATATATGGTGTAACAAAAATGAAAATAACCTAAATGAATAAATAAATAAATCGAGCTGCCCCTTTAATTAAATATCAAGAGTATAGTGTTATTTGATCTCATGTAACAACTGCCCACCTAAATACATAAGAACAAAAGAGAGGCGCTCATATACTTAAAAGTGAAAATCTAAATGGGTGTTAACCTATCACCAAATGACTACATTATAGTGTATACATATATAAACTGAATAACGTGATAAATCAATACACAAATTGATCATGTGTGACAGTGAATTAAATATTGCCAAACAACTTATATGCTTATGCAAATTAGGTAAACAAATCACCAATTAATGTGACATACCCAATAACAAAATTGTAACAGTGCAATATAGTTTAATAAGAAACATCAGTCCTTGAATATTGAGTGACAAAAAATGCGTGATTAAATCTGTGACAAAAAAATCCACATAGATCTTCTGAGGTGCAGTGATCCTGGTAGTGTAAACTCAAAAACGTCCTTCACCTCACCAACGTGAAAACGTGAATCCACTCCCAATGGAATCTCACTCACCAAATATTTTTGCCAGCACTCTCATGCACGGCAAAATACGCTTAAGAATCACACTCCAGAGTGATCGAGTAGTAATTAGGCCACCATGGTTAGGATCAATCCACATGTAAAAGAATATGAAGAACTCACATAGCGTAAACCAGCACGGCAAATTTTATTTAGAACCACTACAATCTTCCATAAAACCACTCACATTTTAAAAAACAAATGACAGCAGTAAAACCAGTGCAGTTCACAGCAGCTTCAAAATTCAGTGGATACACTCAAAACCGCAAATGGTCACGGCGAACCCGAGATGTGCAAATGCCAGGACTCACGGTCCCTCTCACCCCCTTCGTGGAGCACCGTACAGCCAAAATCTCTCCTTCCTCGAGTGCGGCTCTCAGCGTAGCTTGTCAGACCTTGCTTGGGGCTGGTGCTTGCCAGTTCACCAAAACGCTACAAATGTGTAATGTGTGCCTGGCATGTTCTACTGTGTGTGTGTTGTGCACTCACTCGGATGTCTTCTCTCCTCGGTGCCGGAACGGAAAATGCCGTGCCGAGGAGAGATGACATAATTTCCTCTGCTGCTGTTTACTATACAGCAGCAGAGGAATGATTCCATTGGCCGGGAGCGATCGGGAGGGGGTGGCCATGAATGGATGGCCTCCCCCTCACCTCCGACCGCCGGGGGAGAAATGCTGACCGCCTTGGGCACCGGGGGGGTCCGATCGCACCCCCCACCCGCGGGAGGCAGATCACGTACAGGTACGTGATTCTGCCTGCCCGTGCCATTCTGCCGACGTATATCGTCGTGAGGCGGTCGGCAACTGGTTAATTTTTATTTTTAAAGCGGAACTTCACTTAAAAGTGAAAGTTCCGTTAATCCTCCTCCTCCTTCCCACCTCCTCCTCCATTTTTGAAAGTTTTATTTTAGGGGTGGGGGTACATTCATCTGACAGGTGCCTGCTCCCACTTCTGCATTTTATGTCTAGGTGGGAATTACCGAAGTTCAGACCACCTCCCCATCAGCTGGCTGTGAAACAGCAGGAAGTTACAGCCAGCTCCCACAGTCAAGATGGCAGCGCCAGAGTTCCGAAAACTGGCAAAGAATGGGGGACAGGCACCCACACAGATATCAGATTGGGAGCAGTGGCTGTGTCCAGAATAGGAATACCTCTGCATCTGCAAGCATGGCCCTCGCATGGATGGCTAAATGAATCTATTGTACCATGTTATGTTACAAAACCTCCCTTAGGCCCCTTTCACACTGGGGCGGGAGGTGCGTTGGCGGTAAAGCGCCGCTATTATTAGCTATTATTATTAGCTTATTAGCTATTATTATTTACCGTTGTTTTGGTGGCGGTATTCAGCCACTAGAGGGGCAGTTTTACCACCCGCTAGCGGCCGAGAAAGGGTTAAAAACCACCGCAAAGTGCCTCTGCAGAGGCACTTTGCTGGCGGTATTGTCGCGCTGCCCCATTGATTTCTATGGGCAGGAGCAGTGAAGGAGCGGTGTATACACATTAACCACATGTCTATCCCCTATACACATTAACCATTTACTTAATTAATTAATCTCATATCTCAATGTAACAGGAATAATTACACATCTATTCTTTTTTTTTCCTCTTTTTTCCCATCCTCTTCTTCCCCCCCCCCTTTCCCCTTTTTCCCTCCCCCTGGCCCCCCTCCCCCCTCTCCCCCCGGCCCCCCTCCCCCTCCCCTTTCCTCTCCTTTGTTCCCTTTCCCCCTTCCCCATCACTGCACATAGGTATACATACCGTTTATACTATTGGTAAATTAATTCCCCAATACCTATGATATATACTCTCAAGTGATATCCTAATTTAGCTATTCCCCATTCCCCCTCCGCTCCCCCACCCCCTCCCACCCCTGTCCCTATCCCCGTGCTTTCCCTCCCTCCCCATCCCTATCCCTCTCTCCCTTGGTACATCCTCCTCCCCTTTCTCTCCCCCCCCCCTTCCTTGCAATTCCTCCCTCTTCCCCTTCCTTCCTCCCAGTTCCTCTCCCTCCCCCTCTCCTTCCCTTCCCCCTCCCCCCCCCCCCCCTTCCTTTCCTACTGAATTTCAATTGTTCCTTTTTTACTCTATATTTTAAATATTTTCTAATAAACCAGAATTTTTAACTATAAATTTAGTGATTATTGTGCCTAAAAAGTCTTAAGCCCATATCTGCTAATTTCTTCTAGTCCCCCCATCACAGTCTCACATATCAGTGATCCCCACATCAGAGGCTCACACATCAGTGTACCCTCATCAGTGACTCCTCATCAGACCCCCGCATTAGTGATCTCAACATCAGAGCCCCCCAGATCTGTGCTGAAGATCTCAATGCAGATGGTATGAATGAGTCCTCATTCTTTCATGGCCGGTACAACATCCTTCTCCATTTTGTGCTTGTGAAGTCGAAGTCCTTAAACAATTGCTGCTGCTTTCGTGGTATTTTACTAAATTTTCTTCTGTGTTGTAGAATTGCATATCACTGAGCCCCACATCAGAGCCTCCAAATCAGTGACTCCTCATCAGACCCCCGCATTAGTGATCTCAACATCAGAGCCCCCCAGATCTGTGCTGAAGATCTCAATGCAGATGGTATGAATGAATCCTCATTCTTTCATGGCCGGTACAGCATCCTTCTCCATTTTGTGCTTGTGAAGTCGAAGTTCTTAAACAATTGCTGCTGCCTTTGTGGTATTTTCATCAATTGCCCTCTGGGTTGTTGAATCAGCTTATCCACTTTAATTTTCTTTTTCATGTTTATTTCTGGGCGCTGCAATGAGAAAATACATAAATCAGACCTATCATTCAATACAGGACATACCAACCAGGAGATGCATTTTCATATGTAACACTACACTACCTAATGTTACCATTATAACTGATATTTTGATTCTTCTATAAACTTATAATGACCTTTACAAAAAATAAATAGTAATGGGACGCAAGTGTTAGGCCTCATTCACACGAGGCGGAGCCGCTGCCACTGAGTCCGCAAGCTCAGCGGGAGATCTCTCAGTTGATCTCCGCTGAGCCGGCGGATGACAGGTCCCTCTCTGCTCACTGAGCGGGGAGGGGCTTGTCGAGCGCCGCTGCTTGCTATGGAGAGATCAGCTGAAAACGGACAGCATGTCGAAAACGGACAGCATGTCCGTTTTCATCAGATCTCACCCGATCCACCAGGGACAGATGCGAACGTAGGGCCATCCGTCTAATTTTAGCGGATTGGACCGGATCGGATGCCAGCGGACATTGTCACCCCTGACATCCGTCACTCCATAGACTTACATGGAGCGCCCGTTCAGGTCCACTGAAAAAACTGACAGAAACCTGAACGGTTCTTTCGTGTGAAAGGGGCCTTATACATTTTTATTTTTACACACTTTAATCTCTGGTGCTTTTTTAAATAGTACTGAAACATTGGCTATTTGTCCCAGTTTTAAAATGGCATTAAGACTCTTTAGTTCCTTTGGATCCCGGCCAGCTTTAGTGGTCCGGCGTGAACTAATTAGCCTTTGAACTTCCGATCTTGCTACATTGTGCTTTATAAAATGTAATCCTAATGCTTCCATAGTGAATTTAAAAATGCTAAAACATTTAAAGCGGTAGTAAAGTCTTCTTTTTGATCTATACTTACAGGTAAGCCTATAAGGCTTAACTGTAGATAGAGTAAAAATCTTAGGAGAAATTAACTTTAGTAGCAGCCAGTGACATCATCGCGTATGCACACTGCGCTCTGAATATATAGTGATGTCCATTCAGAGCTCTGTGCCGCGGCCGTGACTCCCCTGCACACGCACAGGAGTGACGTCACCACAGCTTGACCAATCAAATGGCTAAAGCCTGCAAACCCGGTGAGAAGACCAGATGAAGATGGAAGCCCTGGCAGCGGTGACAGTATACCACTGGAGGACTTTGTTTTAAGGTAAGTCTGTCATAATGTGCTAGTATGTGGTGCATGCTAGCACACTATGACATTATCCTGCAGGGGCCTGATTTTTTTTTTTTTTTTGTGGTTTACTACCACTTTAAGGTGTGGAACCAAAATTTCTTACTTACTTTTGGCATCTTCACTGGTGGGGTGGCCAATCTTGCCTCCAGGTTATTCCAGTCGATCCGGCTGAAGAAGCGGTGTTCTCGCAATCTTTGGACTGAACTCCTGCGCCATTTTGGACAATTTAAAAGAAGCTGTAATAGAAAAGACATGAGAATTAGTATACAGTAGAATGTTCCTCACAGAAATAGCCAGTTTAGTGTCCGCTGTTTCTAACAAAAAAAAAACTTTTCAGAATGTAATATTTTAATGTTAGTGTTATTTCAAAATAATATATGTCTGCTGGAAGGATCTAAGCTATGGGTCTAGCTGTTGGAATAGTATGTCCTGGTAGGAGGAAATTCCTCCATCCATCTTGCCTGGCTGAACAAAAGGAAGATAACATTGTATGGCCAGTTTTACTCTGACCCCCTTTATCACTACAGCACATAGTAATGACCTAAGGCTAGAGAACAAAACCCACATAGCACAGTGGGGGACCGGGCACCCGACATACAGGACCTAGTAAGGTGCTAGAGGACTTTCTGCAAGCTTCGCTCTTCAATGCAGAAGACTTCAGTGAAGTGGGCAGTGGGACAGATGGCTTGCTTTAAAGGGGTTCTTTTCTGCATTTTACATAAACAGGGTCACTATAAACAACAGTATACTGTACTGAGGACCTATAGTTCTTGTATAATTCTAATTCTAGCGTATCTATACTTACTTGTTCAATTACATCTCGAAGGTCAGGGTCAATGTTCCTACGATAGCAGTGGTTCCTGGATTCGACTGATCCTGCATCTGCTCCTGTGGCCATTTGGAACAGGATGACACCAAGTGAATAATAGTCGACCATAGCATCGTAGGGTTTTTGATGGAGAACCTGATAAAACAGAGAATTAAGGTTAATTAAGGTTAACTATAAAATAAAGCACATGATCAGCCATACACAGAGCAGTAATAATAGGTAAGAAATAGTTGGTAGATATGACATCACAGTGTGGCCCCTATTGTTTTTTTATATGCCGTGTACACACAACCGTTTTTTCCATCGGGATAAACTCTGAAGGTTTTTCCGACGGAGTTCTGATGGAGTTCCGCCTAAAACTGTCTTGCCTACACACGATCACACCAAAGTCCGACCGTCTAGAACGCGGTGACGTACAACACATACGACGGGACTAGACAAAGGAAATTCAATAGCGAGTAGCCAATAGCTGCCGTCTCGTACTTGCTTCAGAGCATGCATCCTTTTTGGTCTGTCGGAACAGCATACAGACGAGCGGTTTTCCCGATAGGAATTGATTCCGTCAGAAAGATTTAAAACATGTTCTATTTCTAGGTCCGTCAGAATTTTTGAAAAAAAAAAAGTCTGAGGCCCACACACGACCAGATTGTCTGATGAAAAGATTCCGTCTGACTTTTCCTGCTGGAAAGTCCCACCGTGTGTACGCGGCATTAGGCTTTGTGTCACAATCATTGTGACCCTGCTTCCTTCATCTCCAAAACGTGTCTTCTTTTGGTATAATGATATGGCTGATAAACATAAAATAAAAATGAGAGTGGTAGAAGGGCAACAAAATGGTGGGTTTCAACTTACCTCTGGGGCGACATAGCCTAGAGTGCCAGCAGCAGTGTATATCTTTTGGTCTCCAAACACATTCAATTTTGAAAGGCCGAAGTCTGCTATTTTCACATGGCCAGAGCTGTCAAGCAGTATGTTCTGGGGTTTCAAGTCTCTGTAAAATAAAAGGAGAGAGTTATATTTACACATCACATCATATTTACACATCACCCAATACTAATAGGTCAGTTTTAGATGGGTGCCAAGGGGTTAGATCACCTACTAGCTTTCTGCACCACTTTATGAATCTCAGCATGAACCTCATGAGCTCAGTTCCCAGCTTATTGCAGTTGAAGAAACCATGTCAAGTGCCAGTCTGTCATTCTGCAATGCTTTAACATCTTTATTGAAAACAAGGGAGCAGAAACACTCCATAGGCTGTCTTCCTCTGTCACATTTTGCCCTTCTAGTGAGGCATGATTAAGTCCCACTAGGGGGCAATAAGTATTAGAATGAGACAGTCTGGGGGGTGTTTCTATCCACATGTCTTTAATAAAGTTGTAGACATATTGCAGATTGGTGGAGTGTGCTTCAATATTGTTTCTTCTACTGGATTATGGGGGTTGATGGGGCCCAGAACAAGCTGTGCACCTGTGGCTGGTTTTGTGAGGCTGCCGAATGGGGTGTGGAGCTGTGTTAGAAGGGGACATCTGCAATGACTGCAGTTATAAGGAGAGAGATTCTCTGCTTGATATTATATTTAATTAAAATGTATGCAGTATGGGGAAGTGAAGCTTGCTCAGATATTGAAGTAAAATCATGATAGAAACACTTACCTATGAACGATGCCATTTCTGTGCAGATATTGCAGACCACAGAGAAGTTCAGCAGCAATAAATCTGTAAAAAAAAAAAGAGAAAAGGTCTATTATTATCACACGTCTCACAGAATAAGTCAACAAATGATTAATAGAGTATTTCTTCCTAGCAGTGCAAGTCATAGGAAGGAATGTATTTCTCTGACAGTGATGGGCACTGTTCAATTCTTGGGGTAATACATTCGTTGGTCCTAAACCAGCCTATAGAGATTGGATAACTTTCACCTGAATTGACCAAAAATCTCATGTCTGTGGTAACTCACACCCTCTGCCCAAGAGCTCTTGGATTGAAACATTGATTGTGCAGAGTTGAAGATACCACCTAACACTTGAAAGTGGTTAAAAAGGCTGAAGGTTTTTTTTTTACCTTTGTAAGATTTATTATATTCTTATTGTATTTACATAAGTCCTTCATTATGACTGCTAACCCTCACTTTTTCACTTAGGCTATGTTTCCACTAGTGCGACTTTTCATGCGACTTGGGACTGAAAAGTCGCATGACAAATTGTATCCCATGATTTCCAATGAGTACCGTTCATATCTGTGCGACTTCAAAGTAGTCCCTGCACTACTTTGGTCCCACTTTGATGCGACTTGAGGTCCATAGATACAGGCATTGCTTCAAATCGCGGTAAAAAGTTGCGGTAAAATCGCGGTAAAAAATCGCGGCAAATCGCGCGACTTTGGGGATGCAATAGTGGAAACATAGCCTAAGACAATATCTTTGTGAGCCTTACCTTATTGCATCAGTTGATAGTGGAGCATAAGACTTGATCAGGTTGAATAGTTCTCCTCCTTTCATGTACTCCATAACAATGAAGAGATCTTCCTGCAAAAGACAGAGAGAAATATATATAGGTTAAAAAATGTAAAGTGAATAGGATATGTATTAAGCACCAAACCAACAAGGTAAAGTGGATGTGAAGTTTGTGTTTTGTTGGAAATGCAGAAATATGGGGATTTCTAGAGCTGACAGACAGTTTGGAAGTTTAGGGCGTATCCAAACCCAAGAATAAAAATGTAATATATTGCAGCTTACAAGTGCTCAAATGTGATGGCTGCAATCATTTTTTCCCCAGCATTTTTTCTATATCTTTACATTCTTATGCCGCGTAAACACGAGCGGACTTTACGGCAGACTTTGCCCTCTGACTTTTCGACGGACTTTACGACGGACTTTCTGAATGAACGGACTTGCCTACACACAATCCACCAAAGTCTGTCGAATTCGTACGTGATGACGTACGACCGGACTAAAACAAGGAAGTTCATAGCCAGTAGCCAATAGCTGCCCTAGCGTGGCTTTTTGTCCATCGAACTAGCATACAGACGAGCGGACTTTTCGACCGGACTCGATTTCGACGGATTGATTTAAAACATGTTTCAAATCTAAGTCTGTCCAACTTTTGAGAAAACAAAGTCCGCTGGAGCCCACACACGATCGAATTGTCCGACGAAATCCAGTCCGCCGGGCAAAGTCTGCCGTAAAGTCCGCTCGTGTGTACGCAGCATTATTCTGCCACTGATACAATTCCTGGCCTAGTATGACAACACTCACTTACTATACTGTATCTGTGGAGGTGCCGCATTGTCACCCTAGAACACTAATGCCCCGTACACACAATCGGACATTCTGACAACAAAAACCATGGATTTTTTCTGACGGATGTTGGCTCAAACTTGTCTGACATACACACGGTCACACAAATCTTGTCAGAAATTCCGAACGTCAAGAATGCGGTGACGTACAAAATGTACAATGAGCCGAGAAAAATTAAGTTCAGTAGCCAGTGCGGCTCTTCTGCTTGATTCCGAGCATGCGTGGAACTTTGTGGGTCGGAATTGTGTACACACGATCGGAATTTACGAGAACGGATTTTGTTGTCGGAAAATTTGAGATCCAGATCTCCAATTTTGTGTGACGGAAATTCCAATTGAAAATGTCCGATGGAGTCTACACACGGTCGGAATTTCCGACAACAAGCTCCCATCGAACATTTTCCGTTGGAAAATCCGACCGTGTGTACGGGGCATAAGTATGTTAGAACTACAGGACATCTGTCCCCATCCTCATCTCTATAACATACAGGGAGCTGTTTTGTAGTTTGCAGAGGAAAACTGAGTAAGGATGATAAGACTACTTATGATAACGCAAGACAGCACTGGATTTCTGGCAGGATCAATTCGTAATTTTCACACTTCGTAAGCCTTTCTGCATGCAGCATCCATACAGACATAGCCTAATTTTTATGTGAACTGATTAAGAAAGGAAAATGGTTGCTGTCTCTGTATAGCGTTATCAGTTACACCGGGCTGCCATTACAATGACTCTGTCATCATGAGAGAAGTACAGGGGCTAAACCTGATCCAAGTCAGTGACAGCAAAGCCAATGTAAGAGCAAAACAGCCGGGGAGAACCAGAATTCTGAGTTCTACACTGGCAGCTGCCATAATTCTTTCATGTCCAAGCCTCTAATGTTCTTCTGGTTTGGGGATTTGTTTCTAGATCTGTGCTGGAATTGGAGGCCAAATAGATAATATGGATGTAATATTATGAGTGATTGATAGGAATGTGACACTTACTTCTGTTTGGAAGGTTCCATAGGCGTGTGTACAAAAAGTACTCTCTCCAACTTTTTCAAGTATTTGTCTCTCTATAAGAATCATTCGAGGATCTTCATTTAATAATTTCCTCTTCTTTATCACCTTGACTGCCAGTTTCATGTCTGTGGCAGGATGAGATGCCAGGGCGACCTAAAAAAACACAAGAAACAAATGATTAGAGCTGATTCAGCACCAGGTTCTGGAAAGGTTACCCCTGGGTCCCCAGCAGCAACCCCCAGCCTGGCTACAATTGTTAGTCTGAGGCAGGCCATAGATGATGCGATTTTTGGTTGCAGGAAAGAAATGTTTTGATTTCCCCATCAACACAGTTAGAGCCCTTGCACACTGGGGCGGGGGGCGGCGTCGGCGGTAAAACGCCGCTATTATTAGCGGGGTTTTACCGTCGGTATTCGGCCGCTAGCGGGGCGGTTTTACCCCCCGCTAGCGGCCGAGAAAGGGTTAAATACCACCGCAAAGCGCCTCTGCAGAGGCGCTTTGCCGGCGGTATAGCCGCGCCGTCCCATTGATTTCAATGGACAGGAGCGGTAAAGGAGCGGTATACAAGCGCTCCGAAGATGCTGCTGGCAGGACTTTTTTTACCGTCCTGCCAGCGCATCGCTCCAGTGTGCAAGCCCTCGGGGCTTTCACACTGGAATGACAGTAGCGGCTCTTTCGGGGCGGTTTGCAGGCGCTATTATTAGCGCAATAGCACCTGCAAACCGCCCCAGTGTGCAAGGGCTCTAAGGCTCAGTTCACACTTGTGTGATGCGGAAATCCAGCGAATCCACTGTGGGTTCTGGCATCGCACCAAACTCGCACGGCAGTTCACACTGCCATATGCGAACTGCTGGGATTGTCAATACAATGTTAATGACACCCCCATTCCAGCTCACATATCGCACTGCAAACTGACAGTTCGGACATGAATCGGATCACATGGGTGTGAACACCCATGCGATCCGATTCTGGTGCGGACCAAAAAAAGGGTCCTGTGCGAGTTTGGTCCGAATGCAATATCAGCCATTCTATCTGTATGGCTGAAATTGCATCGCACAGACGTCGCATGTGATTTGCACCGCACTGCAGTCTCGCAGAGTGCAGAAGTGTGAACTGGGATTCAGTGTTGATGGGGGACTCCCTCTTTTGTGGAGTTATTGTGTTCTCTTGGCAGAGTGGCGCGGGGAGCTATCCCTGCCAGGAGAACACAGTGATTATTGCTAAGCAGCTATAACCCCTGGCAATAATTGTATGTAAAAATTCATCAGGCTGGTTGTACTTAAAGCAGAAACTTCACCCAAAAGGGGAAGTTCCGTGCTTCCTCCTCCTCCCCCCACTCCTTTAAAGTTTGGCACCTTATTTTTTTTTTTGGGGGGGGGGGGGGGGCGGGTACCGGATTTTGACAGGCACCCGCTCCCCCGCTTTCAGTCATCTTGCTGCGGCAATCTGAGTGGAAGTTCACCCCTCCAGATTCCCCATGGCCTTCTGGGACACATGATGGGTCTCAGAAGACTGTGGGACCATATCACATCGCGGCTTGCGCATGCACAGTTGCAAGGCTATACTGTCAGTTTCCCTTATTCAAGATGCTGATGCCTGGACCCGAAGTCGATTGAAGTACAGTAAGATACAGTATTTGTAGCTGCTGACTTTTAATTTTTTGGGTGGGAGACTGGAGTTTCTCTTTACGTCGATCGATCGATCGACTTGGGTACAATCAGCCTGCCCATAGATGATTCAAATCTCGGCCGGTTCAACAGGAACCAGCCAAGATTTGAGCCATCTATGGCCGGCTTTAGCTGTCTACAGAGCATGAACTCAGCAGGCTTTTGGCATTTTAAGGTGCTCAAATCTTTGTAAAAATATATTGACAGATAAACAGTATTTTAATCCTGCTTTTCATAAATAGTTGATTACTTACTCTTCCGAAAGCTCCTTGACCAAGAATTTTGTGAAAGATGAAGTCGTCAAGGCTAAAGTTGCATCTCCCGTAGGTGCAAAGCACATCGCTGGCTACCTCCCTTGCTACCTCACCAACTACCTCACGGATTATCTTGCTTGCTTCCTCGAAGACTACTGCTTCCTTGCCAACTGCCCCGCTTGCTTCCTTCACCTTGCTTGCCTCCTCGACGCCTACTTCTTGGATTATTTCACTGGCTGCTATTTAAAGAGAAAATCATGTCATTAGCTTACAGCAATAGAATACATACTTTACAAAACACTAAACATATAATGATGGAAAAGAGATATTCCTGCTTACTATTCTCCCAAAAAATTGAAGGGTCTAAACGAGTTCAAGGTTCAGTAGAAGATGACATTTTTTTTTAAATAATTCTGCCAGATTTGCTGCATATTGTATAAGAAAACGCGGGTGGCTTTAAATCAACTCAATGCTTCTACATCATTGAAAATGGAAAAATTCTTCTAGCAGCAAAAGGGATAAAGAAATGTAATACTATCAGGAAGTACTGCTGTGGTGGTCAAACAGAGTCATGTGCCTGATCCAATAAAATAGGACAGACCTGTCTAAATAAGTTATAGCTGCAGCCTACACAAACCCTTATATTCTGCTGGGGAGGGCAGTTTTTTTTTTATGCTTGAGCACTGAGCAGTGAGAAAGTTACATTCATTTTCTAAATGCTAGGTAGGACTTCCCTCTCTGCAGCTGCTGGCAGGGGACAGGCTTCTCTACTCAGGCTGTTGCTGTTTTCTAATGGAAAACACACTCTATGGGCCTCAATTATAATAGACAGCAGGTATTGCACTTCACTGCTTCATTCGCCTAACTCTAGTTTTCATCCCCGGGCAGTATATCTAAAACTGTGAAAATTGTGTTATATTCTATGCAATTGCTCTCATCATTCTTACCTTTATCAACTGGAGCGATCTTGTTATTCATCTTGGGCCATAATGGGACAAAGAAGTAGTCTAGGACCGATTTGGCCCAACCTTTTACAACATGAAATATTTCATTCTTGGTTGACCTTTCTTCAGCCGCAGCTTGGTCAAATTCCTGTTCATAATGTCTGGGGCATTGTTGTGGTGTCTTCACCTTTACCCCACTAGGTCCTGGCCTTTCTTCATCGGCAGCTTGGTGAAATCTCTGGTCATTATTTTTAGGGCATCGTTGTAGTATTTGCACCTTTAACCGATTAGATAATTCAGTGGACCTATATATATTCTCCACATAAGGTCCCTCTTGGATGATTTTTTTAGAAATCTCTCTCCTCTGGTATGGATTTATGGTATTGCATTTTTTCTTTTCCGTTTTCCCTTTCCACTTGGGAAATATTGGGACTTGCATGGAGTCCTGGACAGCCTTGGCCCCACTCTGTTGAGCATTAGATATTGCCTCTTTAGCTGGCCTTCCTCGATCAGCAGGTTGGTTGAATCCCTGTTCATCACTACAGCCTCTCCTCTTGTATGGATGTACGGGATTGCATATTTTCTTTTCCCATTTCCCTTTCCACTTGGGAAATGTTGGGGCTTGCATGGAGTCCTGGGCACGTTTGGCCTCATTTTGTAGAGCTCCATATCTTGTCTCTTTAGCTGGCCTTCCTCGATCAGCAGGTTGGTTGAATCCCTGTTCATCACCTTTCCTACAGCCTCTCGTCTTGTATGGATGTACGGGATTGCATATTTTCTTTTCCCATTTCCCTTTCCACTTGGGAAATGTTGGGACTTGCATGGAGTCCTGGGCACGTTTGGCCTCATTTAGTAGAGCTCCATATCTTGTCTCTTTAGCTGGCTGTTCTCCATCAGCAGGTTGGTTGAATCCCTGCTCATCACCTTTCCTACAGCCTCTCATCTTGTATGGATGTACGGGATTGCATATTTTCTTTTCCCATTTCCCTTTCCACTTGGGCAATGGTGGGGCTGGCATGGAGTCCTGGACAGACCTGGCCACACTCTGTTGAGCATCATATCTTGTCTCTTTAGCTGGCCTTTCTCCATCAGCAGGTTGGTTGAATCCCTGCTCAACACCTTTCGTACGCTTCCTTCCCTTATTCTTGTTGTCCTCAAATCTTCCCTCCTTTGCTGACCTTTCATCAGGAGATTTGTTAAACCCCAGCTCATCAAATCTTCCTTCCTTTGTTGGCCTTTCAGGTATGTTGAATCCTGGCTCAACATCTCTCCTACGCTTCCTTCCTGTTTCCTTGTCATCAAATCTTCCCATTTTTGCTGGCCTTTGCTGGTCAGCATGTATGATGAATCCCTGCTCATCTCCTACCTTACGCTTCTTCCCCTTTTCCTTATCATCAAATCTTCCCATCTTTGCCGGCCTTTGCTGGTCAGCATGTATGATGAATCCCTGCTCATCACCTACCTTACGCTTCCTTCCTGTTTCCTTGTCATCAAATCTTCCCATTTTTGCTGGCCTTTGCTGGTCAGCATGTATGATGAATCCCTGCTCATCACCTTCCCTAATATTTCTTCTTTTGCGTTCCTGCATCATTGTTTATTATTATAATATTTATTATAGAAATCAATGATAAATAATACAGTACTAGTACACAGAACTCTAGACAAACGATGTGTTCACTATCGCTGTAGAGATCAGAGTGGCAGCTCGAGGGTCGCTCACTTCCATACATTGAAGGTAACGGCTGCAGGTCGCCATGGCAACCACCACTGTGACGTATTCCAGGCTGACTGTGATTGGTTAATACCGCCAAGTCGTTTGCCTCGGCTCTGTGCCCTTCTACATGTCATTAGAAAACACTACACAGCAAACAAAATATGGTTTATTTTTTATTTTCGAAAACTGAAACGTAAACAAGAAAGTGCCAGTCGCTGAAACGGATCTACAGCAGATGTGTGAGGGGTTGTAGAAGGCGAAACATTTGAGGTGATCCCCGTGTCCCATCACGATGGAGCCCAGTGACAGCCGTAACGTCAGCACACCGCTACAGGCAGGCTGAGGGAGGCGGGGCGGAGGGGTGACGTCACCACACCTGGTAACAGCGGCAGGCCCTCGGAGTCTCCCTCTCCAGAAAAAAAATAAAACAGGAATCGAGCTGGGACAGGGGAGGAGCACGCTGATTGGACAGAGCGGAGGCACGTGACGTCCAAGGAGTTCCGAGCTGGCGTTGTAGGCTTCGTGGAAGGTTAGGCTGCGCTGGTGGCGGCTTGTCAGCACTGTGTGCGGGAAGAAGAAGGAGGAGGAGGAGAGGACGGGAAGGGAAGTGCGGGAGTGGCCGCCCAGCGGAGTGGATGGGCTGAGGGTGCCGACAAGGCTAAGTGAGAGGCCGCAGGAGAGGGGACTGCCTGCACCGGAGCAGCAGCATGGGTGAGTGCAGAGACCGGGGCCTGGGAGATGGGGGGGGGGGCACACCTGGACTGTCACATGACCACCTGTGGGGGGCAACCTCCAAACTTCTTCCATTGTACATAGGGGGGCGCACTCCACACTTCACTCCTCATCTAAACTTCTTCTCTAGTGGGAGGAGGGGGCTCTGAGTTCTGTGTATGAGGAGGAGGAGGGGGCTCTGAGTTCTGTGTATGAGGAGGAGGAGGGGGCTCTGAGTTCTGTGTATGAGGAGGAGGAGGGGGCTCTGAGTTCTGTGTATGAGGAGGAGGAGGGGGCTCTGAGTTCTGTGTATGAGGAGGAGGAGGGGGCTCTGAGTTCTGTGTATGAGGAGGAGGAGGGGGCTCTGAGTTCTGTGTATGAGGAGGAGGAGGGGGCTCTGAGTTCTGTGTATGAGGAGGAGGAGGGGGCTCTGAGTTCTATAGTGGAGGGATCCTCTTAGTTCTTTCCTCTTCATACACTGAACGTAGAGGGGCCCCATTGTAGATGTCTGAGTCCTCTCCTCTTCATAGATTTCTGTATTGGAGGGCCCCCCTGAGTTCACTGTATGAAGAGGAGGGTACTACGATTTCTATAGTGGGGCCCCTCTTAGTTCTTTCCTCTACATAAACTGAACTTAGTGGGGCCCCACTGTAGACATCTACATCCTTTCCGCTTCATAAATTCAAGTTAGAGGGACCCTCCACTATAGAAATCTTTTAAGAGGAGAGAACTCAGAGGGGCCCTCCACTTTAGAAATCAGAATCCTTTCCTCTTCATACATTGGACTTAGAGGAGTCCTTCACTACAGAGAGGAGAGGACTAAGATTTCTATAATGGGAACTCGCTTATATCCTTTCTTCTTCATACACTGAGCTTAAAGGGGCCTATTGTAGACGTCTGAGGCCTCTCCTCTTCATAGATTTTGATATTAGAGAGCCCCCCTTAAGTTCAGTGTATGTGTAGGAGGGGAGTCCGATATCTATAGTGGATGGCCCCTCTGAGTCCCCTTCCTACACTTGCTATAGAAATCTATGGAGAGGTTTTGCATGTCTACAGTGGGGTCCCTCTTCATTGTTCATTGTATAAGAAGGGGACGACTCAGGGGGGCCTTCCACTATAGAAATCTGAGGTGTCCATCTCTTCATTCACAGAACTAGCAGGGGCCTTCCACTATAGAAATCTGAGGTGTCCATCTCTTCATTCACAGAACTTAGAGGGGCCTTCCACTATAGAAATCTGAGGTGTCCATCTCTTCATTCACAGAACTAGCAGGGGCCTTCCACTATAGAAATCTGAGGTGTCCATCTCTTCATTCACAGAACTAGGAGGGGCCTTCCACTATAGAAATCTGAGGTGTCCATCTCTTCATTCACAGAACTAGGAGGGGCCTTCCACTATAGAAATCTGAGGTGTCCATCTCTTCATTCACAGAACTAAGAGGGGCCCTCCACTATAGAAATCTGAGGTGTCCATCTCTTCATTCACAGAACCAAGAGGGGCCTTCCACTATAGAAATCTGAGGTGTCCATCTCTTCATTCACAGAACCAAGAGGGGCCTTCCACTATAGAAATCTGAGGTGTCCATCTCTTCATTCACAGAACCAAGAGGGGCCTTCCACTATAGAAATCTGAGGTGTCCATCTCTTCATTCACAGAACCTAGAGGGGCCTTCCACTATAGAAATCTGAGGTGTCCATCTCTTCATTCACAGAACCTAGAGGGGCCTTCCACTATAGAAATCTGAGGTGTCCATCTCTTCATTCACAGAACCTAGAGGGGCCTTCCACTATAGAAATCTGAGGTGTCCATCTCTTCATTCACAGAACCTAGAGGGGCCTTCCACTATAGAAATCTGAGGTGTCCATCTCTTCATTCACAGAACCTAGAGGGGCCTTCCACTATAGAAATCTGAGGTGTCCATCTCTTCATTCACAGAACCTAGAGGGGCCTTCCACTATAGAAATCTGAGGTGTCCATCTCTTCATTCACAGAACTAGGAGGGGCCTTCCACTATAGAAATCTGAGGTGTCCATCTCTTCATTCACAGAACCAGGAGGGACCTTCCACTATAGAAATCTGAGGTGTCCATCTCTTCATTCACAGAACTTAGAGGGGCCTTCCACTATATAAATCTGAGGTGTCCATCTCTTCATTCACAGAACTAGGAGGGGCCTTCCACTATAGAAATCTGAGGTGTCCATCTCTTCATTCACAGAACCAAGAGGGGCCTTCCACTATAGAAATCTGAGGTGTCCATCTCTTCATTCACAGAACCAAGAGGGGCCTTCCACTATAGAAATCTGAGGTGTCCATCTCTTCATTCACAGAACTAGGAGGGGCCTTCCACTATAGAAATCTGAGGTGTCCATCTCTTCATTCACAGAACTAGGAGGGGCCTTCCACTATAGAAATCTGAGGTGTCCATCTCTTCATTCACAGAACTTAGAGGGGCCTTCCACTATAGAAATCTGAGGTGTCCATCTCTTCATTCACAGAACTAGGAGGGGCCTTCCACTATAGAAATCTGAGGTGTCCATCTCTTCATTCACAGAACCAAGAGGGGCCTTCCACTATAGAAATCTGAGGTGTCCATCTCTTCATTCACAGAACTAGGAGGGGCCTTCCACTATAGAAATCTGAGGTGTCCATCTCTTCATTCACAGAACCAAGAGGGGCCTTCCACTATAGAAATCTGAGGTGTCCATCTCTTCATTCACAGAACCTAGAGGGGCCTTCCACTATAGAAATCTGAGGTGTCCATCTCTTCATTCACAGAACCTAGAGGGGCCTTCCACTATAGAAATCTGAGGTGTCCATCTCTTCATTCACAGAACTTAGAGGGGCCTTCCACTATAGAATATATAGAAATCTGAGTTCAGTTTATGAAGAGGAAAGGATTTCTGTAGTGGAGGGCCCCTGTTTACAAAGGAGGGTACCAGCCTAAATTTAATAGGTGTGTGGCAGCTTTACACCCTTTCTAAACATCTGGTTATGCTGAGAGAATGAAGGGATCCTGTCTGTTGTATGTACATCGGTATTAATACCTCTATTTGTGTGTGGGGGTGCTCTATTTACCCTAGAGACACCTAATCTAGACTTGGGCCCCTTTCACACGGGACGGATCCCCTCAGCGGAGTACGCGGCTCAGCAGGAGATCGCTCCGTTAATCTCCGCTTAGCTGAGGGATGTCAGGTCTGTCTCCGCTCACTGAGTGGGGAGGGACCTGTCCGAGCCATTTTCATCCGACCTGCCAAGACCGATGGCGGACGTATCGCCATACGTCTGCTTTGATCGGATATCAGACGGGTGTCAGCGGACACAACTCCGCTGACCTTCGCCTGCCCATAGGAGTCAATGAATGGGCTGCTCAGAACCGCCTGAGAAACGGACAGGATGATCCGAGCGGGCTTATCGTGTGAAAGGGGCCTAAGTGAGGAAGAGTCGTGTATAGCAGTGACCTCGATAAGTTTTTGTTCTGATTTTACAGAGTGGTTTCCTACAGGTTACCAAATATCATCCCAGTTATGTCTTTGTAAAGATCAGGCTTCTTAATTTTTTTTATATTCCATTCGGACACTGCATCAGCTATAGATTTCCTCTCTCATTTGTGTGGAGCTGGTGCATGTTTCATGTTATGGTTTTGTGGGGCTGTCATTACAGAATGGACCCTTTCAAGCTTCATTTACAGATCTCTCCAAACAAAGTACTTTTTTTTTTTTTTTTCCCGGTCGAGGAGAGGTGGATTTCTTCTCGGTATACGGCTTCTGCCTATTGAACTACACTACAGAGTCATTTATTTTTCTAACCCTCTGGGGACTGGAGTGTTTTATCTTCTTGTTTGGGTGTTTAGTTATGGCAGGTTTTTTGTCCTCCTCTACATATGTATCCTTTAAACGGTCCAAGGAAAATATGATGTGCATATCCCAATGACCTTTTATAAAGCTGACAATCTTTAATGCAAAGCAGGGTACAGTCCACTGTAAAAATAAGATACTACCATAGAGCATAACACGTTCCAACCTTGTCCACACATTGTGGAAGAATAGACTATGCCCTCCCAAACATGGTGGCCGGATTGAGTTCTGTAATAGGCGAGCTGACCATTCTTGTGACAAACTTATCCTATAAACAGACTTTGTCTAGACTTGTAGACTTAAATATGTGAGTGAGGGTGTCCTTGGAGGGCTCCTATCGCTGCACACCTATGTGAAGTGCACTAAAGCGTGAGGAAGGAATTTGGGAGTGCATGGTCACAGCCTTAGTAAACAATACCATGTCCTCTAATGTTACAGAGTATAAATGTGCTGTGCAGATGGGGGAAATACCACTACAGCTCTACAAAAGGAATGCACGCCTGGTTTATTCCCTTGCAATGGATTTGTCGTATTTTCAAACTAAATCCAAGTTGTGATCTTTTGGATTCATTTTGCCTTCCCTTTGTCAGTTTCTGATGGTCTATATTAGTGGTGGTCAACCTGAAAATAAGAGTGCCTCAAGTGCGACCCCTGACATTGCTAGAGGGCCACACAATAGAAGAACCTTTTCGCATCTCGATACCCCAAAAATTTGGGGCCTACTGCAGGATATGGCAATGCACACTGATTAAGTTGGAGTGCAAGTGCATTACCCCAGCATTGGTATCGGTGGACGCAATAATGGCCCCCCATATTGGTGTATTTGGATACAATAATAGCCCCCAATGTGGGTGTCAGTGGATGCAATGGTAGCCCCCCCCTCCCCCCAGCACTGGTAGTGGGGGATGCGATAATGATCTAAAACACTGGTGTCAGTGCTATTAACCTCTCTCCCTACATTGGTTAGTGGCGGTGAATGTTAGCCACCCCCTTCATGCACTGGAAGTCAATGGCAGCAAAATGTAACCATCCTCCCTTCATTTTTGGTCAGTGGCAGTAAAGATTAACCACTCCTCCCCCCCCCCTCCCCCCCCTGCATTGGTGGTCATGTTAAAAAGATAAAAGTTAGCCCCCCCTTTCCCATATTTGTGGTCATGGCAGTGACTCACCAAGGGTCTCTGTGGCCCAGTTTAATGTGATTGCCCTTGCAGTCCTGTCTTTTGTGTTTTGTCTATTCGGTTCTGTCTTTTTGTGTACATTCTCCAGTCTTTTAGCCATCCCATATTTGCTTGGGTTTGTGGTTCACGTGTAAGCGGCTGCCTTCTCTGGCCTGTTTATGAGTCAGAGTGCATGCTGTTGAGGAACTTTGAAAGTGTCCTGTTGTGTTTTAACCACTTGAGCCCCGGACCTTTATGCTGCCTAAGGACCAGAGGTCTTTTTCCAATTTGGCACTGCGTCGCTTTAACTGCTAATTGCGCGGTCATGCAATGCTGTACCCAAACGAAATTTGCGTCCTTTTCTTCCCACAAATAGAGCTTTCTTTTGATGGTATTTGATCACCTCTGCGGTTTTTATTTTTTGCGCTATAAACGGAAAAAGACCGAAAATTTTGAAAAAAAATGATATTTTCTACTTTTTGTTCTAAAAAAAATCCAATAAACTAAATTTTAGTCATACATTTAGGCCAAAATGTATTCGGCCACATGTCTTTGGTAAAAAAAATGTCAATAAGCGTATATTTATTGGTTTGCGCAAAAGTTATAGCGTCTACAAACTAGGGTACATTTTCTGGAATTTACACAGCTTTTAGTTTATGACTGCCTATGTCATTTCTTGAGGTGCTAAAATGGCAGGGCAGTACAAAAGCCCCCCAAATGACCCCATTTTGGAAAGTAGACACCCCAAGGAAATTGCTGAGAGGCATGTTGAACCCATTGAATATTTATTTTTTTTGTCCCAAGTGATTGAAAAATGACAAAAAAAAAAAAAAAAAAAAATATTTACAAAAAGTGGTCACTAAATGATATATTGCTCACACAGGCCATGGGCCTATGTGGAATTGCACCCCAAAATACATTTAGCTGCTTCTCCTGAGTATGGGGATACCACATGTGTGGGACTTTTTGGGAGCCTAGCCGCGTACGGGGCCCCGAAAACCAATCACCGCCTTCAGGATTTCTAAGGGTGTAAATTTTTGCTTTCACTCTTCACTGCCTATCACAGTTTCGGAGGCCATGGAATGCCAAGATGGCACAAAACCCCCCAAAATGACCCCATTTTGGAAAGTAGACACCCCAAGCTATTTGCTGAGAGGCATATTGAGTCCATGGAATATTTTATATTTTGACACAAGTTGCGGGAAAGTGACACTTTTATTTTTATTTTTTTTTTTTTTTCATAAAGTTGTCACTAAATGATATATTGCTCACACAGGCCATGGGCATATGTGGAATTGCACCCCAAAATACATTTAGCTGCTTCTCCTGAGTATGGGGATACCACATGTGTGGGACTTTTTGGGAGCCTAGCCGCGTACTGGACCCCGAAAACCAATCACTGCCTTCAGGATTTCTAAGGGTGAAAATTTTTGATTTCACTCTTTACTGCCTATCACAGTTTCGGAGGCCATGGAATGCCCAGGTGGCACAAAACCCCCCCAAATGACCCCATTTTGGAAAGTAGACACCCCAAGCTATTTGCTGAAAGGCATGGTGAGTATTTTGCAGCTCTCATTTGTTTTTGAAAATGAAGAAAGACAAGAAAAAACATTTTTTTTTTTCTTTTTTCAATTTTCAAAACTTTGTGACAAAAAGTGAGGTCTGCAAAATACTCACTATACCTCTCAGCAAATAGCTTGGGGTGTCTACTTTCCAAAATGGGGTCATTTGGGGGGGTTTTGTGCCACCTGGGCATTCCATGGCCTCCGAAACTGTGATAGGCAGTGAAGAGTGAAATCAAAAATTCACGCCCTTAGAAAGCCTGAAGGCGGTGCTTGGTTTTCGGGGTCCCGTACGCGGCTAGGCTCCCAAAAAGTCTCACGCATGTGGTATCCCCGTACTCAGGAGAAGCAGCAGAATGTATTTTGGGGTGTAATTTCACATATTTCCATGGCATGTTTGAGCAATATATCATTTAGTGACAACTTTGTGCAAAAAAAAAAAAAAAAAAAAAAAAATTTGTCTCTTTCCCGCAACTTGTGTCGCAATATAAAATATTCCATGGACTCGACATGCCTCTCAGCAAATAGCTTGGGGTGTCTACTTTCCAAAATGGGGTCATTTGGGGGGGTTTTGAACTGTCCTGGCATTTTATGCACAACATTTAGAAGCTTATGTCACACATCACCCACTCTTCTAACCACCTGAAGACAAAGCCCTTTCTGACACTTATTGTTTACATGAAAAAGTTTTTTTTTTTTGCAAAAAAATTACTTTGAACCCCCAAACATTATATATTTTTTTAAAGCAAATGCCCTACAGATTAAAATGGTGGGTGTTTCATTTTTTTTTTTCACACAGTAATTGCGCAGCGATTTTTCAAACGCATTTTTTGGGGAAAAAACACACTTTTTTTAATTTTAATGCACTAAAACACGCTATATTGCCCAAATGTTTGATGAAATAAAAAAGATGATCTTAGGCCGAGTACATGGATACCAAACATGACATGCTTTAAAATTGCGCACAAACGTGCAGTGGCAACAAAATAAATACATGTTTAAAAGCCTTCAAAAGCCTTTACAGGTTACCACTTTAGATTTACAGAGGAGGTCTACTGGAAAAATTACTGCACTCGATCTGGCCTTCGCGGTGATACCTCACATGCATGGTGCAATTGCTGTTTACGTTTGACGACAGACCGCCGCTTGCGTTCGCCTTAGCGCGAGAGCAGGGGGCGACAGGGGTGTTTTTTTTTTGTTTTTTTTTTCTTTATTATTTTTTTGCTTTTTTAATCTTACTTTTAAACTGTTCCTTTCATATTTTTTTTTTTAATCATTTTTATTGTTATCTCGGGGAATGTAAATATCCCCTATGATAGCAATAGGTAGTGACAGGTACTCTTTTTTGAAAAAATTGTGGTCTATTAGACCCTAGATCTCTCCTCTGCCCTCAAAGCATCTGACCACACCAAGATCGGTGTGATAAAATGCTTCCCCAATTTCCCAATGGCGCTATTTACATCCGGCGAAATCTAAGTCATGAAATACTCGTAGCTTCCGGTTTCTTAGGCCATAGAGATGTTTGGAGCCACTCTGGTCTCTGATCAGCTCTATGGTCAGCTGGCTGAATCACCGGCTGCATTCTCAGGTTCCCTGTTGAGACAGGAGAGCCAGAGAAAAACACGGAAGACGGTGGGGGGGGGGGGGGCATTCCCTCCCACGGCTTGTAAAAGCAGTCTAGAGGCTAATTAGCCGCTAGGATTGCTTTTACATGAAAGCCGACCGCTGGCTGAAAAGAATGATACCAAGATGATACCTAAACCTGCAGGCATCATTCTGGTATAACCACTCAAAGTCGTGAATGGCGTACCTGAAGACAAAAAAATGGTTAACAATGGTTAACAATAAAGCACAGTAAAGTGTAAATAATTACACACCTGAAAAACAAACATGATAAAACATAATAACAATAACAATAAAACATTGCAGAATAGAATACAGTAAAAAAGAGCAGAACAATAGAGAGAGAGAATAGAGAGAGAGAGAACAATAAAACAACTATTTTTTTTTATTTCATATTTTTTTTTTTTTTACACTTTTTTTGTAACTAACTTTTATAACGGTACCCGGTTCCAGGTTCGGGTCTCTCAAAATGCGATGGCATTTTGGGAGACCCTGTGAAAGTGCGCCTAGTCTGTGCAATGCTGTACCCTACGCTAATACTCAACTAGTGAATGGTAGCGTTCAAAACATTCACCAATGCAAAGACCAGGATTGTCAGGACAGGAGGGACAATAATAGCGGGTGTCACGCCTATATCCGCGCTAGCTGCAGACACAACATCTTTTTGGGGGCGTTCGCTGGGTAGGGGTACTCGGGAGGACATAAAAATGCCTCTCATGCAGCCGACTGCATTTGGTTGGGGATGTGAATGGGGGAAGTACGGGCGCTGCAGAAGCGGTGGGTTCCCAATTAGGATTGGCGAATGCAGCAGGAAGGGCATTATGGGCACGACGGGCCTGTGTTTGTCTTTCTGGTGGCAGCGGGACACTACTTGTGCTTGCCATCTCGCCAGCTTGAACTGCACTTATGGGACTCGCCACGTCACCACGTGTTACTGCAGTGCTGGTTTGACTACGACCGGGGTGTACTAGGCCGCTGGCGCTTGCCAGTTCACCAAAACGCTACCAAAAAACTGTTAGCGATCGCAGGGATCAGGCCTGACTCTGCGAACGCTGCAGTTATGCTTTTAGTGTTTTGTAAGTGACAGTGATCGATCGATACTGCACTTGGGTGGGCTGGGCCGGGCGGAGGGGCAAAACGCAGGTGCTAGCAGGTATCTGGGCTGATCCCGCTAACACTGCGTTTTTGGGAACCCTAAACTGCTGGTGACGCTAGTATAGATCTGATCGGATCAGATATTGATGCGATCAGATACTATACCACTAAGGGTGGTGTACGGTGCGTGCGTGGGTGTTAGCGGTACTGGCGCTAATCTGACGCTGCCTGGGGCTGGTGCTTGCCAGTTCACCAAAATACTACCAAAAAAACTGTTAGCGATCGCAGGGATCAGGCATGACTCTGCGAACGCTGCAGTTATGCGTTTAGTGTTTTGTAAGTGTCAGTGATCGATCGATACTGCACTTGGGTGGGCTGGGCCGGGCGGAGGCGCAAAACGCAGGTGCTAGCAGGTATCTGGGCTGATCCCGCTAACACTGCGTTTTTGGGAACCCTAAACTGCTGGGGACGCTAGTATAGATCTGATCGGATCAGATATTGATCCGTTCAGATACTATACCACTAAGGGAGGCGTATGCTGCGTGCGTGGGTGTTAGCGGTACTGGCGCTAACCTGACGCCTGGGGCTGGTGCTTGCCAGTTCACCAAAATGCTACCAAAAAAACTGTTAGCGATCGCAGGGATCAGGCCTGACTCTGCGAACGCTGCAGTTATGCGTTTAGTGTTTTGTAAGTGACAGTGATCGATCGATACTGCACTTGGGTGGGCTGGGCGGAGGCGCAAAACGCAGGTGCTAGCAGGTATCTGGGCTGATCCCGCTAACACTGCGTTTTTGGGAACCCTAAACTGCTGGGGACGCTAGTATAGTATCTGATCGGATCAGATATTGATCCGATCAGATACTATACCACTAAGGGAGGCGCATGCTGCGTGCGTCAGTGTTAGCGGTACTGGCGCTAATCTGACGCTGCCTGGGGCGACGCATATCACCGCCGGGCGATCGGGGGGCTAAACCTTTATTCGGTAATAAACGGCGGGTGCCCTGACACTATAAAAAATAAACAAACTAACCAGCGTTAACCGTAACGGTTATACGGTGATCAGTGGTGAAAGGGTTAACTAGGGGGCAATCAAGGGGTTAAAACATTTATCAGATAGTATAGGGGGGTCCCTGACGCTATAAAACGCTGACGGCGAACCTAAATATTTACCTCACTAACTAGCGTCACCAGCGACACTAATACAGCGATCAGAAAAATGATCGCTTAGTGACACTGGTGAGGGGGGGTGATCAAGGGGTTAAAACTTTATTAGGGGGGGTTAGGGGGGTACCCTAGACCTACAGGGGGGTAACAGTATCTGTCCCAACACTGTAACTGTCACAAACTGACACCATGCAGTAATCAGAAAAAAAAAAAAAAAAAAAAAAAAATAAACTGCTGGTGTCAGTTTGTGACAGGGGGGGGGGGGGGTGATTGGGGGGGGATCGGGGGGCGATCGGGGGGGGGATCGGGGTGTTTTGTGTGCCTGGCATGTTCTACTGTGTGTGTGTGTGTTGGTGCACTCACATTGATGTCTTCTCTCCTCGGGCCGGAACGGAAAATACCGACCCGAGGGGAGATGACATCATTTCCTTTGCTGCTGTTTAGCATACAGCAGCAAAGGAAGATTCTCATTGGCCGGCGGCGATCGCGAGGGGGGGGCCACGAACGGATGGTCTCCCCCTCATCACCGATCGCCGCTGGACAAAAGACGACCGCCTCGGGCACCGGGGGGGGGTCCGATCGGACCCCCCACCCGCGGAAGGCAAATCACGTACACTGTACGTGATTTTGCCTGTCCGTGCCACTTTGCCGACGTACATCGGCGTGAGGCGGTCGTCAAGTGGTTAAAGGTGATTTCTAGTACAGTCCTCTAACTGGGAAGACCTGCCAGTTTTGCAAATTTTTATGCATTTAAAGAAGTCAGTAAGTAGAACCTGCATAGTGCTGGAGGTACTTTCATTTATGAATCATTGCGGTGTATATATTTGAATGGTTTCTTTACTTTTATTACCAGTTGGACTGTGTTATGATCAGTATAACCTGCACCCGCTGGTGTAGGGGGCGTTGCAATGCATTATTATAACATTTTATTTTGTTCAACCCTATGCGCTGCATTTTTACACAGCGCGCACCACCATGCATATATGGTGTAAATAGAGTGCTTAGAAAACTATATAGCTGTGAATTGAGCCTGCATTGATGAGTGTTTATCAGAGTAGCTGAATGTACCTGGTGTGAAGGAGCCCATACTGTGAATTCATATGGGCTGTAAAAGGAGGTTCTTGATGGGCAGCATTGACCCCCGCTAAAGTCGTCTTGAATAATGGGACAGATTTGGTTCATACGGGTTTTTGGGATGCGTTGTAGGCCGTGGCTGCATATTATCGGCAGCATTCAGGCCACAGTCAGGCTGTTCTGTCCAGTTTTCCAGGGAAGCAGGTGTAGTGCTACTCTATCAGCGTCTTTGTGAAAAGAGCCTTCCTCCCATTAGTATCTATATTGGGGGATACCCATCCAATCTTAACAACCTAGGCCCCTTCTCCTTGCTCCCCTTCTTATCCAAAATCCTTGAATGTCTGGTCTGCAACTGACTGAGCGTCCACCTGGCTGATAATAGCCTTCTTGATCCCCCTTCAGTCTGCATTTCATCCTCAACACCCCACAGAAACTGCTCTCTTAAAACTATCTACTAATGGCCAAAACGAATCAACACTATTCTGTACTCCTAGTCCTGGACCTCTCTGCTGCCTTTGATATAGTTGACCACCCCCTCCTCCTCAAAAAAACTCCACGCCTTTGGTCTCTGTGACTGTACTCTTTGGTTCTCTTCCTACTTATCCAACCACACCTTTAGCATTTCTTACAACTCTACTTCCTCCTCCTCCTCTTTCTTTCTCTGTTGGGGTCCCCCAAGGTTCTGTTCTTGGACTTCTCCCATTTTAAATCTATACCTCCTCCCTGGGTCAGCTGATATCCAATACCACCTCAACGCTGACGACACCCAAATCTATTTCTCTACCCCTCAGCTCACTCCCTCTAGCTCCTCACGTATCACTAATTTACTATCAGATATATCAGTCTGGATGTCACACCACTTCCTCAAACTCAATCTATCCAAAACCAAACTTATCATTTTTCCTCCCCCATATGACCCTTCCCCTGGTCTCTCTGTCAAAATCGATGATACAACTATAAGTCCATCCCCACATGCCAAGGTTCTAGGTGTAGTCCTGAACTCGGAACTCTCCTTTAAGCACCACGTCCAATCGCTGTCCAAATCTTGCCGCCTCAACCTCCGCAACATCTCCAAAATACGCCCCTTTCTAACCAATGACACAACAAAAACTCTTAATTCACTCGCTGGTCATCTCTCGCCTCGACTACTGCAACTCCCTGCTCATTGGCTTACCTCTACATAGTCTATCACCTCTTCAATCCATCATGAATGCTGCTGCCAGACTCATCCACCTTACCAATCGCTCAGTGTCTGCCACTCCTCTCTGTCAATCCCTCCACTGGCTTCCGCTCACCCAACAAATGAAATTCAAAATACTAACAACTACTTACAAAGCCATCCACAACTTAGCCCCCAGCTGCTAAATGCCAACCTAATCGTTCTCTCCGTTCCTCTCAAGACCCCCTGCTCTCTAGCTCCCTCGTCGCCTCCTCCCATGCTCGCCTCCAGGCCTTTTCCAGAGCCTCTCCAATCCTATGGAACTCCTTACCCCAATCTGTCCGCTTATCTCCTACTCTATTTACTTTTAGACGATCCCTGAAAACCCTCCTCATTAGAGAAGCCTATCCTACCCACACCTAACAACTGTATTTTTTTCATTTTCTACATCAGCTCATCCCCCACAGTTATTGCCTTTTGTTCCACTTGACCCTCCCTTCTAGGTTGTAAGTTCCAACGAGCAGGGCTCTCTGATCCCTCCTGTATTGATTTGTATTGTAAGTGTACTGTCTGCCCTCATGTTGTAAAGCGCTGTGCAAACTGTTGGCGCTATATAAATCCTGTATAGTAATAATAATAATGTGTAGGTAAGCCAAGGTAGTTCTACAGCAGCGCCATTAGCAGATTAGAAGTAAATCTGGTCTGTTTATGTTGCTGTCTCATATTTGAGTCTGCGTAGCCAGCTACTCCTGAATTTCCTGATTTTCAAATAAAGATACCTTCTTCAGGAGGAATTTAATGTGTGTACTCTTCTGCTGTAAAACTGGTTGTGCCTTCTCACCCTGGACACTACTAGTATCTGTATGTATTACCTGTAATGAATGGCTGCAGGTTTTCTTTCTCTTTCTTCTTTTCAACTTATGGCTCAAGTTTGCTTTAATGGGAAGTAAAAAAAAAAAATATATATGATTCTCAGAGACCCTAGAGCATAAAATGGCGATCATTGCAATATTTTATGTCACTCTATTTGCACAGCGGTCTTTTAAGCACATTTTTTTTTTTTCTTTTAGAAATAATACAATTTAATTTATTAAAAAAAACATTAAAGTTAGCCCAATTTTTTTATTTTTTTATTTTTATAATATCATATAATGTGAAAGATAATGTTACGCAGAGTAAATGGATACCTAACATGTCATGCTTTAAAATTGCGCACGCTTGTGGAATGGTGACGAACTATGGTACTTAAAACTCTTTGTGGGCGACATTTTAAAAATATTTACAGGTTATTTGTTTGGATTTACAGAGGAGGTTTAGTGCTAGAATTATTGCTCTCGCTGTAATGATTGTGGCAATACCTCACGTGTATAGTTTGAACACCGTCACAACTTGGGTATTTGTTTGCTTCTGCGCATGAGCTTTAAAAACATTTTTTCTTATTTTTATTTTTTATTTTACACTGTCCCTTTTTTTTTTTTTTTTTTTTTTTTTTTTTTTTTTTATCACTTATGTCTGTTTATGATTTATTTTATTTATATATTATATATGAGGCAGCTGAAACATGTAACCTGTTCCCAAAGGTGAACTTATCCTTTTAACCACTTCAGCCCCGGAAGAATTTACCCCCTTCCTGACCAGAGCACTTTTTGCGATTCGGCACTGCGTCGCTTTAACTGACAATTGCGCGGTCATGCGACGTGGCTCCCAAAAAAAATTGACGTCCTTTTTTTTCCCACAAACAGAGCTTTCTTTTGGTGGTATTTGATCACCTCTGCGGTTTTTATTTTTTGCGCTATAAACAAAAAATAGCGACAATTTTGAAAAAAATGCATTATTTTTTACTTTTTGCTATAATATCCCCAAAAAATAATTTTAAAAAAATGTTTTTCCCTCAGTTTAGGCCGATACGTATGCTTCTACATATTTTTGGTAAAAAAAAAAATCGGAATAAGCGATTGGTTTGCGCAAAAGTTATAGCGTTTACAAAATAGCGGATAGTTTTATGGCATTTTTATTAATGTTTTCGTTTAGTGGCGGCGTTTAGCAATATTTTATTTATTTATTTTTTTTTTATTGTGACTGCGACATTATGGCGGACACATCGGACATTTTTGACACATTTTTTGGGACCATTGTCATTTATACAGCAATCAGTGCTATAAAAATTCACCGATTCCCGTGTAAATGACACTGGCAGTGAAGGGGTTAACCACTAGGGGGCAGGGAGGGGTTAAGTCAGTACTAGGGAGTGTTTTCTAACTGTAGGGGGGATGGGCTAGCTGTGACACGTCACTGATCTCTGCTCCCGATGACAGGGAGCAGAGATCAGTGAGACTGTCATTAGGCAGAACTGGGAGATGCTTGTTTACATCAGCATCTCCCCGTTCGTCCTCTCTGCGACCTGACTCACGGAGCTCCCGGCCGGCGCGCACGCAATGACACGGCGGGGAATTCAAATGGGACTTGCAGGTATGCCCATTTGCCCAGCCGTGCCATTCTGCCGACGTAAATCGGCGTGCGCCGGTTGGGAAGCTGAATTCCAGGGTTAAAAAAAAAAAAATGTACTTTTGCAATGGTTATTTGTGAACCTCTGTCACTTTCGGTGGGTGTAGCACCCACTGAACACAACCTCTCCCAATGGTCGGAGGCTCTTTACCTCGATCGATCGGAGTTGCGGTGTGTCAGACTTGCGATCGCGGCTTATCCTGCTGGACGTCATATGACGCCCAATCAGGATAATGAAACCACTTTCCGGCCATCATTCTGCTATATGGCGGGTGGGAAGTGGTTAAATTAAAAAAACAAAGTGCTTTTTTTTTTTAATGGTGAACTTATCCTTTAACCACTTCCATACTGCGCGAAATCCAGCACTCCTCTCCTACATGTAAAATTCATCATTTTTTTGCTAGAAAATTATTCAGAACCCCCAAACTAATATCTATCTATATATTGTTATTATCATTTCCTGGGGAATAAAAAGGCGGTCGTTGGAACTTTTTATGTCACGCTGTATTTGCGCGGTAATTTTTCAAACGTGATTTTTTTTTTTTTTTTTTTTTTTTTTTAAAAAATCAAAAATTGTTTTTCATGAATAAGAAAAACAAAACTGTAAAGCTAGCCAAATTTTTTTTCTATGATGTGACAGATGATGTTACGCCGAGTAAATAGATACTCAACATGTCATGCTTTAAAATTGTGCACACTCGTGGTATGGCGCCAAACTTTGGTACTTAATCTCCATAGGTGACGCTTTAAAAATTTTTTCCAGGTTGCATGTTTACAGTTAGGCCCCTTTCACACTGGGGCGGTGGGGGCGGCGGCGGTACAACAGCGCTATTTTTAGCGCTGCTGTACCGTCGTTCTTGCAGCTGTATTCGGCCGCTATCGGTGCGGTTTTACCCCCCGCTGGCGGCCGAAAAAGGGTTAAAATCCCTCGTACAGCGCGGCTATAGCCGCGGTATTGCCGCGGTATAGCCGCGCTGTCCCATTGATTTCAATGGGCAGGAGCGGTGAATACACCGCTCCTTCCCCGCTCCAAAGAAGCGGTTTGCAGGACTTTTTTCACTGTCCTGTCAGTGCACCGCTTCAGTGTGAAAGCCCTCGGGCTTTCACACTGAACAAACAGCGGAGGCTGTTTAGGGGCGGTTTGCAGGCGGTATTTTTAGCGCAATACCGCCTGCAAACCGCCCCAGTGTGAAAGGGGTCTTACAGAGGAGGTCTAAGGCTAGAATTATTGCTCTAATGTTTGCGGGGATACCTCACGTGTGGTTTGAACTAGGGTTGTCCCGATACTGATACTAGTATCAGTATCAGCACCGATACCAAGCATTTGCCAAAGTACTTGTACTCAGGCAAATGCTCCCGATGCTTCCCCCGATACCTAGAAGACAGCTGTGATCAGCGCGTGGGGGAGTTACAAGATTCTCCCCCAGCGGCTTTCAGCGGCTTTAGTGACATACAGCAGTGATCGCTCACCGCTGACTGTCACTGCAGCCTCCTCCGTGCCCCCTCCGTTCCTCTGTGCCTCTCCGCTGTCCCCCTCTGTTCCTCTCTCCTTCTCTGTCCCCCTCCGTTCCTCTCTCCTTCTCTGTGCCTCTCCGCTGTCCCCCTCCGTTCCTCTCCTTCTCTGTTCCTCTCTCCTTCTCTGTCCTTCTCCGTTCCTCTCTCCTTCTCTGTCCCCCTCCGTTCCTCTCTCCTTCTCTGTCCCCCTCCGTTCCTCTCTCCTTCTCTGTCCCCCTCCGTTCCTCTCTCCTTCTCTGTCCCCCTCCGTTCCTCTCTCCTTCTCTGTCCCCCTCCGTTCCTCTCTCCTTCTCTGTCCCCCTCCGTTCCTCTCTCCTTCTCTGTCCCCCTCCGTTCCTCTCTCCTTCGCTGTCCCCCTCCGTTCCTCTCTCCTTCGCTGTCCCCTCCGCTGTCCCCTCCGTTCTCCCCCTCCATTCTGCCGTCCTCCTCCTCCTTCCTTTGTGAATGGACAGAGTCAGCTGACTCTGTCCATTCACATAACTGAAACATTGTAATCTCCTGTGATTAGCTTTCTTCTCTCCATTCATTCTCAGTGCAGCTGAGGCTGCAGAGAAAGGGACTGGGGAATCTCTATCCTCTGTCTCTTTCTCTGTCTCAAGGGGGATATATCAGAGGTCTGTTAAGACCCCTGATATCTCACCAAAACCCCCCAACAGGGCTGATTAAAAAATAAAAATAAAAAACACACATATTGCAATAAAGAATAAAAGAAATATTATTGTAAAAAATAAAAATTGTAAATAAAAAAAAAACACACACATACACTGTCCCGTCCCCCCCCCCCTCCAAAAAAAGAAAGCACTGTAAAAAAAAAAAAAACACTGTCACGTGACTTTAAAAAAAAAAAGTATCGGTAATCGGTATCGGCGAGTACTTGAAAAAAAGTATCGGTACTCGGTCCTAAAAAAGTGGTATCGGGACAACCCTAGTTTGAACATCGTTTACATATGCGGGCGCGACTTAGGTATGCGTTTTCTTTTGCGTGCGGGGGGCCCAGGACGTCATATGATGGCCTGCGGTATAGAAGTGGTTAACATTGTGTGGTTTTAAAATGTGCATTGCAGTGCATTGTTTTGGACGTCAATACACAGCATGGTGCATTCACATGCGTGATGTGTGGATGTGCATCATGATACACATAAATGCTATTCTTAATACATGTTGAGATGCATTTCTGCTGAGTTGATTGGAAAACACGTTGAGATGTGAGTCCAGCTTTAAAGCAGAACTTGGTGACACTGGACATAGACAGGTCAGACGTTATTCCCAACCCTCAGGTAAGCTCTGGGTGTGCGAATAAATTTGAACAGAGATATCTTCTCTCAGAGTTTCATTACTTTGTGTAGGCTTTGTGTGGGCTGAACGGCCACCGCTGTTCACCTTTGATCCCAGCCATAAGAATCTGCTGATTCTTGCCTCTGGAATCCTAGTGTATGCATGTATTTGTCTGTGTGAAGGAGGCCCTGGCAATCAAGATCCCACATGAGGTGGAATAAAATAAACTAAACACCCTTATAACTAATAACCAAGGGCAATTACCATAAATCATTATTGCACAATTGTTTAATATTCCAGGGAATGTTGACAGGGTAACATAAGGTATTAATAAAGACAAGTCTGTGCAGCCGACTGAAGATAAGAATTTTGTGTGATGATTAGCAGGAAGTGATGCAGGAATGTGATGGCGGCTGTCCTTGGATCCAGAGATTGCTGCTTGTGGTTTGATGTGGAGCCATTGTCTCTGATTTTGTTCCTGTATTTACACAACACTTGTCTTTCATTCCATTGCTGTTTTGTGTGCGTTTCCTCAGCAGACAGCTGCCTCTGGTGTCACCGCTGAAAAGGGATTATGTTTACCACTGAAACATTGGATTATGATGCAAAGCCTTCCTCTGTAGAGCAGAGGATATTAGGACTTTTCATTTCCTAGAGCTTGTGTCCCTGTCCCTACGTTTGGAAACTTGATTTTACTATATGGGTGCATATTTTTCAGCATGTGAACAGGTTGGCCCATCATTTCTTAAAGCGTTAGTAAACCGCACCAATTTTACGTTTTTTTTTTTTTTTTGTTTGTTTTTTGTTTTGTTTTTTAAGAAAAACCTTGCAACGTAAAGGCATAATGTGTTAGTATGCATTGCATACTGGCACATTATGAAATGCCATAGAACAAAGTGCTGCACTTTGAGCTCTGACAGATGCTTCCATCTTCACCCAGTCTTCCTTCCTGAGGTCGCGTCCTCCGGCTGTCTGATTTGCCGCTCCACAATGATGTCACTCCCGCGCATGCGTACGGAAGTCAGACCGCGACACACAGCTCTGAAGGGATGGCACGAGTATACCGTCCCTTCAGAGCGCATGCGCCGGTGACATCCCTGGCTGATGGGTAGAGAAATAGATTTGGGTGTCGTCTGCGTAGAGATGTATTAGAAGCCATGTGGGAGGCTATCAGCTGACCCAGGGAGGGGGTGTAGATTGAAAATAGAGGAGGTACAAAAACAGAGCCTTGGGGGACCCCAACAGAAAAAGGGAGAGGAGGAAGTAGAATTGTAAGTAACGCTAAAGGTGCGGTTGGATAAGTAGAGATAGAACCAGCGAAAAATATACAGTCACGGAGACCAAAGTCGTAGAGTTTTTTTGAGGAGGAGCAGGTGGTGAATCATATCAAAGGCAGCAGAAAGGTCAAGGAGTAGAAGTACAGAATAGTGTCCATAGGTTTTGGTCGTTAGTAGATTGTTAGTTTTAGGAGAGCAGTTTCTTTGAAGTGTTGAGGACGAAATCCAGACTGAAGGGGATCAAGAAGGCTATTCCCAGCAAGGTGGTCGCTCAGTTGGTTGTAGACCAGGAGTTTGGATAAAAAGGGGAGCAAGGAGAAAGGGCATCAGTTGTTAAGATTGGATGCGTCCAGTGAGGGCTTTTTAAGTATGGGGCTGACTAGTGCATGTTTTAGAGAATAGGGGAAGATGCCAGAAGAGAGGGAGAGATTGAAGATGTGGATTAGAGAGCGTAGAATAGAGCCAGAGGGTGAATGTAGCGAGGTGGGTTAACCTCTAAGGTTAACCCACCAATGTATCTTTACATAATCCTCTCTGTTTTTTAATATAATGGCCCCCTGTGACTGTGCTTTGAAAAAATTATGCTGTATACATCTTGTTTACAGAGCGCTAATCTGCGCTCGTTGACCCGCGGCTTATCTCCTCTCTCGGCCGGACAGATGCAGTGGGCGGGGCCGAGGATCCCCCGCTGATGTCAGGAGAGGAGAAGAGAGGCGGCCCTGCCCGCTGCATCTGTCGGCCCAAGACAGGAGAGAGGTGGGTCAATGAGCGCAGATCAGCGTTCTGTAAACCAAGTATATACAGCATTATTTTTATAAAGCAGCACAGGGGGCCATTGCATTAAAAACAGAGGATTATATTAAAAAGAAACAGTAATTTGAGCAGCAGGATGGGAGGGGTCGGCGCGGACACGGATCTGACAGGCAGAGAGGGGAGGGGGAGAGGACACAGGAGGCGCAGAGGAGGGCTGTGGCTGACTGAGGCACGTACTCTGACCACGGTGTCAGGGCTCAGCAGCCCTGATTATATCGGGGTCAGCGTACAGGGAGTAAGGTAGAAACTAGCAGGATCAGCCAGGTGATACAGGGGGCCAAATGACCGCACAAGCACTGTGCTGTAAAACATGCTTTAAAGGAGCACATTCTTTGTTTTGTTGTTTTTTTTTTGGGTTAACAAACATAGAGGACACAGCTGTTAGAAGGAGAGGTAGAGAGAGAGAGTGTGTGTGTTACAAGGAGAAGGGGCTGAAGGGGTAAATGAGGTAACCTGTAGTCTGTGTGGATTTTTCAAAGTATTTTCTTATGTTACTTCACTTTGTGCAATCGCTCAAGTGCAGAGTCAGAAGTGCTCCCACTTATAGAAATACCCCCACTTTGAGAAAGAACCCCAGCTGCAAATGTGCCATCCACAAAAGATGCTTAGATTTATACTGATAGGGATGGGGGTGGGTGCATTCCAATTATCTTATTGGGAAGTTATAAAGGTTAGCTGGCTAAACACAGCAAAATTTTTCTGAAGTGAGAAGACTAAGACCCGGTTCCCACAGGGGCGACTTGTCAGGCGACTTAGCTGCCTGACAAGTCGCGTTCCGTACAATGGAACCGTTCTAATAGGAGCAACTCAAGTCGCTCCGACTTAGAAAAAGGTTCCTGTACTACTTTTGGGGCGACTTCAGGCGACTTGCATTGACTTCTATACAGAAGTCATTTTGCAAGTCGCCACTGAAGTCATGTGCATGTCGCCTCTGAGTCGCGCTGCAAGTCGTGTTGCCCCGGTCTCTAACAGGGCACTAAAAGATAACCGGCCATAATTAGGGGTAAGAGAGAAAGTATAGCATTGCAATGTGGACAGGTCTACAGGTGGTTAAGCAAAAATAACATACCAGCATTATACACAAACATAAGCAGATAGCAATGTTTCTGTTTTTGGGTGGAGATAAATCAGCAAGACATACCTGTGGAGGAACAGAAGAAATTTTCAGTTGAGACACCCAGATGAAGAAAGCAGAGTCAGAACCGCTCCCACTTATAGAAATACCCCCACTTTGAGAGAGAACCCTAGCTGTAGATGGGCCCCCTGCACAGCCTACAGAATGGGTTAACATCCACTTTAAGTAAAACCCAGTAAAGAGTAACTGACTTTCTCTAGTATACTTGTGATTTCCTAAAGTGGAACTTTACCCATAACAACAACTTGATGAAAATACTGTTCTTTAGAAAGGAACATACATTCCACATTAATAATGTTGTGGATATTTATGGTTGAGACACAGAAAATAAAATGCTACCAAAATGAGTCTGTGCTGTAAATTGCCTCCAGCACCGTTCGTGTTTATTCTTACTGGAGACTGCCATTTTGCTGAAGCCCAGAGCTCCTGAGCAGCAGTAAATCTTTAGGCTGTCAGCAGATCGGTCTCTACAACTTCAGCACAGTGCCTAAAAGTAGACAGCAACTTGGGCATGTGTAGAGCAGGTTGAGACAGTGTGTTACTAGATTTTAAACAGTATAGGCACTTAATGTCAAAGAAAAACCATCCATAAGCCGCATATGATGAAGCAGACCCATGTGCATGAAGTGAGATGACTGGCAGGCTCAGCCCAGAATCCAGGCCACTCCCTAACATGTTTCGCTCCGCCCCTTGGACTTGTATCTGATCGGCGCTCAGTTATTCAGAGAAGGTGATGTATTCTAGCAATGTACAATAAGCTTCCTCTTGCTGAGTCAGAGGATCAGCCTGCCTTTCAGACTCCACCAATCAGAGGAAGCTTTGTATTCATTGCTAGAATACAAAGCTTTCTCTGAATGGCTGAGCGCCACTGTAATAGACTCTATTGTGTTCCGGGTATGAGACCGTAAGGTCTCGGCTCGCACCCGGAACACAGTGCGGTATTCTCTATGTAGCCTCAGCTACATACAGTTTATATCACACATCCAGTGGCCTAACCTGTTGGTAAGGGACATAGTTTGTTTGGGCAAACTCCGGCTCTGTGACTGGCCGGAGTCGCGTGATGTTACTCCCGCGCATGCCAGTCGCAGCATGACCCCTATTAGAAACGGCACGATGTGCCCTTTCTAAAGTGTGCATGCGCCAATGACATCTTAGTCATTGGCGCTCAGCTTTTTCGTAATTATCTCCTAAACCGTAGAGGTTTAGGAGCTATTTCCAGCACCTACAAGGTAAGCCTAAATATAGGGTGTACAACCACTTTAAAAAATGTACCTATTCCGACTTAGACAGATTCAACTTAAAGAGGAGGGCCCATTAAAAAAAAAAAAGAAAAAATTAAAAGTCAGCAGCTACAAATACTGCAGCTGTTGACTTTTAATTGGACGCTTACCTGTCCCAGGGTCCAGCGATGCGGGGGATCGAAGCCCCGCTCGCCTCCCCCCCCGTTCGGCCGCGCTGGCATTGCAACTGTGGGCGCCGGGCTGTGGCTTCACAGCCGGGCACCCACTGCGCATGCGCGAGCGGCGCCGCGTGCCGTGATTGGCCGCTCAGTCACCTGGGACCTGTAATGGGTCCCAGATGATTGACAAGAGGGAGGGAGCAGAGCCGAGTCCTTCCTGTGCCGAGGGGGAAGTGATGTCACCAGCCCAGGCACTGAAAGAAGCAGACTACGAGGGACCCCCTAGCAACAGGCATTTGGAGGCAAGTTAAAAAAAAAAAAAAAAAATCCAAATTTTTTTTTTTAGGAATTTTCATGTATTTTTATTTTTTTTTGGGTGGAACACCACTTTAAGAACAAACCTACAGTCCCTATCTTGTTTGTAACCTGTGGACCACCTGTATATGGCAGTTTTCGCTGTCTTCTAAAGGATTTCTCCTCTGGGCTGTGTGTTGTGTTCTGTTAGAATATTTGAATTTGCAGAGATTGAAGTCACAGTTCAGTTAATTTACTGTAACCGCTTTGCATTTTCTTCCTCATACTTGCACCTCCAGAGAGATCAGTGGCACTTTGTCAGCATTATTGTTCATGCCCGACTGTTACTTCCTTCATCGAGGCCAACGTCTGAGAAACAAAAGGCTAAAAATATTTCCTGTCCAGCACTGTCCCCAGCTGGAATCCGTTTTTTATTGTAATGCTGCCTTTAGACATATCAGGCCTCTGTGGGAAATTCCTCCCTTCTATATAATGAGAACTAATAACCTAAATAAGGGGCAGGCAACCTTGTCACAATCGCATGCATCATGGGTTTAAATCAGGTGGTGAGGCAACATATTGCCTCCTCACCACCTATCAAACACACTTGAATCGCTTTTTAGAGTAACAGCAGTGCCTGCTGCACTTGTGAATGGGCCCTTAGTTGCGTTCGGCAGCATCACCCTTAGGGCTTTTTCATATGTAAAGTTGGGGGGCAGTAAGACCCTGCACTTTAGTCGCGGTTTTACCATCCCCACCCCCTTCAGCTGCTGAGGCAACATCCAAAAGCGTACACACAGCAGGAATTAAGACCCTGTTGCTTGTAGTGGGGGCTACCGCCTGCCATTAGCGACCCATTAAAGTAAATGGGGCCACTCTGCAAGTGCCCCCCAACTGCATGCTTCTGCGGGGTCCAAGGGGTTAAAGCAGGTGGTGAGAAAGTAACACAAAACTGCCTGCTTTAACCCCTTGTTTGCTGTACTGCACAAGGTTGCAGGGCACTTGCAGAGTGGCCACGTTCACTTGAATGGGTCATGCTTGGCAGGTGCTACACCCACCAACCATGACGGGGCGTATAACTCCTGCTGCAGCTGCGACATGTGTACATCCCTGGCCACTGCAGCTAAAGGGGGTGTGGTTGGGGCTGGGGTGATAAAAACACCTCTTAACTATGGGGTTTTATGACCCCCCCCCCCCTAAGCTGCTAATGTAAATGAACCCTTACTGTTCTGAGCTCCCTATAAGGCAGCTTTCACACTGATGTGTTCCCATGGACTCGATGTACACCGGTGGCCCGCGATTGTGCCATGGAGAGGCAGTAAACAAGGCATTTCCCTGTTCTGCCTCGCAACATGACAGGGATCTACTGCTTTCAGTGATCGAGAGCAGTGATCTCTGTCATGTTCTAGTGAGCCCATCCCCCTACAGTTAGAATTCCCTACCAGTCACAATAAAAATCTCAGATCGCCGCCATTACTAATGGAAAAAAAAAATATTAATAAAAATACCATAAATCTATCCCCTATTTTGTAGACACAATAGCTTTTGCGCAAACCAATCAATATACGCTTATTGCGTTTTTTTTTTTTTTTTTACCAAAAATATGTAGAATTTATAGAGTAAATGCCACAGAGTTAGATAAAGGAAAGTATATAATTAGTGGGTACCATCATCCTTCAAGAATTATTAGAAGTTTGGAGAGAGAGTGACCAGGACTTCTCCAATTAAGTCCTACCTCATCCAGAAAAATGGTTGTGGACTATTACGGTACCTCATGAACGCATACAAGATAGGTAAAATTCCAATTTATTCAAAAAGTAGACATATTAAAAAATCTATATATAGACATAATATAGATTAACAACAATATAGTAAAGACAAATTTCAATATAATGTTGATTGGGATAACAGTTAAAGCGCCCACAAGGGTGAGTGAAGGCAAGTTTTGAGTACTTTATGAACGTAACCTCAACAGTTTCACGGTCAAGCCGCTTCTTCAGGAGGCGTCTTAGTACAATTTCTACAAAGTGAAATAATCAACATTACAAATATATAATAATAAACCAAATAATGTAAGATAAAAAACGTGACATTGGAGTAGTTGGTCAAATTTTATATTTGCACTCACCAACCACTGCACCTTCGGGCTAGGACGGCACTTGTGAGACGCCCTCGCCGGGCGTTCCCCCAGGGGCGAGCATGGGGGTTTTTTATATTTTTTGGGGGATATTTATTATAGCAAAAAGTAAAAAATATTGCTTTTTATTTATTTATTTTTTTGTTAGCGTAAAGAATAAAAAACGCAGAGGTAATCAAATGGCACCAAGAGAAAGCACTATTTTTATGGGAGGTAAAACCTTCAATTTTATTTGGGTATAATGTCGCACGACCGCGCAATTGTCAGTTAAAGTGACGCAGTGCCGTATCATAAAAAAGGGCTTGGTCAGGAAGGGGGTAAATCCTTCCATGGCTGAAGTGGTTAAAGTGATTTGTAAAGTGTCAGGTTATTTTTTCTATAAAAATAACAAACCTGTTATACTTGTTGCCTGCTCTGTTGTAGTGGATTTGCACAGGGCAGCCCAGATCCTCCTCCTCTTCTTGGGTCCCTCTTCTGCTCTCCTGGCCCCTCCCGCCTGTTGAGTGCTCCCACAGCCAGCAGCTTGCTATGGGGGCGCCCGAGCCACAGCTCTACTGACTTTGACAGCAGCGCGAGTCAATGGCGCTGTTGCTGTGCCTCAGCTAATCGGTAGGGAGAGTCCCGGAAGGCCAAGGCACTCGTAGACATCGCTGGATAGAGAGGGGGCTCAGGTAAGTGTTAGGGGGACTGCTGCACACAGAAGACTTTTTATCTTAATGCATAGAATGCATTAAGATTACAGCTGCACGATTCTGGCCAAAAAGAGGATCACAATTTTTTTTGCTTAGAATAAAAAGATCACGATTCTCTCGCGGCGTAAAATCTTTCACATTATACAAAAAAAATGGGCTGACTTTACTGGTTAGTTTTTTTTTTTTTTTTTTTTTTGTTTTGTTTTTTAATTCATTAAAGTAATTTTTTTCCCCAAAAAATTGCATTTGAAAGACCGCTGCGCAAATACAGTGTGACATAAAATATTGCAACAACCACCATTTTATTCTCTAGGGTGTCTACTAAAAAATATATATATAATGTTTGGGGGGTTCGAAGTAATTTTTCTAGCAAAAAAAAATTATTTTAACTTGAAACCAACAAATATCAGAAAAAGGTTTAGTGTTTAAAGAGGCAGTCCACCTAAAAAAAATATATATTAAAAGCCAGCAGCTACAAATACTGCAGCTGCTGACTTTTAATACATGGCCACTTACCTGTCCCAGGGTCCAGCGATGTCGGCAGCCGACGCTGATCACTCGCTCGACTCTCGGCAGCTGCCGCCGCCATCCTAGGTGAGGGAATCGGGAAGTGAAGCGTTGTGGCTTCACTTCCCGGCTCCCTACTGCGCATGCGCGTCGTAACTGGTCCCCGTTATCTCCTGGGAGCTGTGTGTTTCCCAGGAGACAGCGCGGAGGGACAGGAAGAGGCGTAGACTCCCATGGGAGTCTATGCCGGAAGTGGATGCAAATACCTGTCTTAGACAGATATCTGCACCCCCCTCCCCCCTGAAAGGTGCCAAATGTGACACCGGAGGGGGGGAGGGTTCCAAAAAGCGGAAGTTCCATTTTTGTGTGGAACTCTGCTTTAAGTGGTTAAACTTTTTTCACTTACACACAAAGTCTATTCCATTGACAAATTGTTACTTAAGTTCAACTGATGAAGAATGTTGTAATTCTTGGCAGACTGCCCAGTTTTTTCCTTCCTTTTTTTTTTGAAGGCTGGCTGTGGCTTCAGAAGAGCAGAGAGAATTCTTTGCATAGCAAGAATCGTGAAACACTTTAGTCAAGATCGCAACGGGAAAAAAAATGCGATAACGATTCTTGACGATTAATCGTGCAGCTCTAAGATAAAAAAAAGATTCTGCCTTTACAACTCCTTTTAAGTTTTTGCAAACCCAAATATCGCTATATAAATAGGCATTACAGAGAGCAGATCGGTAGGAGGGGCCCAGCAGGCCCTACATATAGACTTCCTGCAGAAAACTACAGGAGGGGGCAGAGACCAGACCACTCACCCTAAACAAGTCTTTATTACAGGAAGCTCCTGCAGAGAGGTAAAGTTTACACTGGATTACGGCACAGATCTAGAAGTACACAAAGCACACCAAGGTTCAGGTTAGAATACACGTCTCTTGTATTGAGACAATATTTGGTTATCCTGATTTCAGCTTTAATAGTAAATGTTTATATTTGTACAGAAACCAAATTGTGATGGGCTCTGTTTAATCACTGTATTGTTCTTGCCCAATTTAAGGCCTTGTTATCACAAGATGACTCTGCCTATTGTTGTGTTTTTCCAACAGGTAAAGTGCATGGCCATGAATGAATACGTTGTTCTCTCGAAGGCCATTTGTTATTAAAAGCCTTGCACATTGCATTATGGGTGTATTTACCTGAGGCATACAAAAACTTACCGCCATTTAGTCTACAAATCATATGGCGAAAGTATGTTAACAAGCATATAAAGAATTATAGAACACTTCTTCTTTTCTTTTTTTTTTTTCCTTTTATATACAGGCCTTTGCTATTTCAGTGATGGGTTGCTTTAAGAGAGAAGTATGGGCAAAACTTTTTTGGTCATTCTTCTATTCTGGGACACAACATAAGTGCACTTCTTTTTGTGCTCCTGTGACCCAGAATTAGCCAACGGGGGGCTAAAGCCTACTGTCGGCTGACGTCACAGAGCCACTCCAAGCTGTGTAAGCCGCTCCCACCCCCTCTCCAGCCTATCGCTCCAGTGAGTGTTATAGAGGCAGCGCAGAGCGTGACGATTGGACAGTTGCCACTCTCTCTGCTCAGAGTGGGTTTGGAACCAAGTGATCAGCAGTCACGTGATCACTCAGTTCTCCAGCTTTGGCCTCATGTACACAGGGTGTTTGGCCATCACTCCTAGAGAGCTTTCCTCCTGGCGGCAGCGTTTTGGCAGAAAAAACATTTAAGGCCTGTAAACGCGTTTTAGGCGCATGAAGCACATGGGCATCAATTAAAATAATTGGCCATAATGATAATTTATTCTGGCTTTTGAATTGATTTCGTGCTTGCCACCCCTTTTTTTTTTTTTTTTTTTTTTTTTTTTTTTGCAGTTTAACAATAAGAACTCCCCAGTAGGCATTGGGGACAGGGGCAGCTGGAAGGCACTGGCTACATTACCAGTGCCTCAGAAGAACAGGAAGAAGAAAAGCAAGTGTGCTTATAGCAAAATAATGAACATTAAACATAAGTTTGCAATGTGTTTCATTCAGTAAGCAGATCTGCAGGCACTTTTGTTTTTTGGAGGTTAAAGGATCCACTTTAAAGCTAAATTCCAGGTATGGCTTTTTTGCATAGTTACACTGGTCCAGCTTGTACTAATGTATATGTGCATATGCCACACCTGCGGGCAAAGTACAAAATGACATATGGCACAGTCTGTCAGCTTAGACAAATGTAAGTATGCCTACAGGCCCGTACACACGATCAAACTTTTTGACAACAAACATGCAAATTATCTGTTTTAAGGCAACATCCGACCGTGTGTACGCTTCATCGGACAAACTTTTTCGGTTTTCATCGGACTTTTTATGGCTGTGCGAACGGACAATCTTTCCGGCAACAAAAGTCCGATAGAGCAAAGTCCGATCGTGTGTACACAAAACCATCGGACTTTTGTACGAACTACAAACACGCATGCTCAGAACCAATGCAAAAGATCAGACAACAATACAGAAGTTGACCAAAGGGTGGCGCCGGAGAATTGAAGTCCTCTTATTGAAGTGTTGTCCGTACGTTGAAACGTCACTACGTTCGTGTTTGTTGCCGAAAAAGTCCTGCCGTGTGTATGCTTAATTCGTTTACAACCAACGCCCTTTGTACAAAAATCCACAGGAAAGTTTGTACAAAGCCCGATCGTGTGTATGAGGCTTATGTCATACCTGTGGAATCTTTGTGGAAGAGGATAAATTCCTGAAATAGCAACTGCTACTACAGTGATCACTGCTCTCTTCTGGGCCCTGCGCCTCGCTCAGCGTGGGTGCCATTCACAGAACACCTTGCATTTTGTATTTTTCTTAAGTTAATTTCCCCCCCCCCCCCCCCCACCCAAGTGTTCTACTCACTTTTCCAGTCCAAATACTGGCCTTTGGGTATAGTCGCTTCTGGAAACTCTCAGCTTGTCCCGAAAACTTAATTGTATGAGCAGAAAAAAAAATCTTTCTTTCTATGAAGAGGCTATGGCGATAACTTTGAGATCAGCTGGGAGAGTTTCCAGTGGTGGCTGTGCTGTTACCAGTGGGCATAGCATTGATATGCCAGGATTTCAATTAAACTCTGGATGATTAAGGGATGATTAACAGAAGTACAGTTATCCTTTATCTGTAAAGCTGTCTGATCACTTGTATGGGTGGTGAACAGTGTTAATTTCGTCAACGAAAAATTTTCATTCATATTTTTGTCAGCGGCCTTTTTACGGTGACAAAAATAACAAAGTACACCACGTTTTCATCCACTGACGAAAACCATGACAAAAATCGATTACTTTTTCGTTAACAAACAAAAACAAAATGAAATTGTGAGGCAGTTTACCCTTATGAACTTCGGATGGGAGAGAAGCAGCGCCAATCTAAGTGCAGTATGTGAAGCAAAAAAAGGTACATGGCATGTAAAAGAGACCAAGCAGAGAAGTCCCTCTGAATGGAGAGCTGGGTTCTGCGGCATCGCACGTTGCCGGTCGTGCTGGAGGTTTCCAGTGCTTTTGGGCGAGTGAGTGGGCATCACCAGGGACACAGAGACTGCGGCCTCCCGAGCAGCCATCTTGGATGAGGTTAAATGGGGGCAGCGGTGCCGGTGGACAGCAAGGCTCAGCACACCGGCTCCAGCTATAACCCCACAGAAACAGCACAGTAGCAGCCGCGGGAACATGCCAGTGGTGTAATGCATTAAATGGTGGTTTATTCGTACAAACAGCAAGGAATTATAGTATAAAAACAAAAGATCAAAAAGTGAAAAATATATAGAAGTAAAAGATAATGTCCTAAAATTATCCGTCCAAAATAAAAGGAAGTAAAAAATAGGATAGTTTAATAATAAAAAATAAAAAACAATGCATGGGGTTTAAAAGGTCAGCTTTTCCATTCCAGTGTAATGCCTAATAAATGTTCCTTTTTGCTAATCGTACTGCACTTAGATTGGCGCTGCTTCTCTCCCATCCTCTTTACCTACAGAGCCACTACCTCCTCTGATAGCTGGCTGCCTATTCACTAAACACATTCGATTTTTACTTGCCTAAAATGATTTTATTTTACTAAAATGTACTGAAGATTTTAGTCAACTAAAATATGACTAAAACGAAAACAATTGCAGAGGATTATAGACTATAATTAAAACAAAATTTGATGCCAAAATTAACATTAGTGGTGAAAGTGCAGGTTTGTAAGCCCCTTGTAAAAGTGGTACTGTCTTAACAAATAAAAGTTTTTAAAAATATGTGTGTGTGTGTGTGTGTGTGTGTGTATATATAATTATAGTTTCATTTCCCTGAGTATACATATAAGTATATGAACATGCATCTTGTACATGCTAGAATGCTGATTGGGCAACACATATTAGATCTCCCCGGACTGCAAAGAATAATTCTAGGGCTTTATTTTATGGTATAAATTTAGAAGGTAAAGCTTTTACACAATCGCTGATGTAGAATTTTTCAAGTTTTCCAGTTTGTCAGCAATCTTATGGTCGCATGCAATTTTTAGGCCTGACATTTGTTATCTATTTACTCAACACACTGTCATCTTCCATATTGGGGGATTATATTGTGTTTATTAACCACTAGAGAGCCGCGCTATAGCCGAATGACGGCTACAGCGCGGACCTGCTTTGCCAGGGCTACGTCCATTGACGTCGTCCTGTGCACGAGCGGCCTGCGCGCCCCCTGCACGGTGCGCGCGGCGCGCTCTGTGATCAGCAAGTCTATGAGACTCGCCTGATCACAGATCGGAGTAAGGGGTCGATCCCAACCCCTTACCACATGATCAGCTGTCAGCCAATGACAGCTGATCATGTGACATCAACAGAGCCGGTAATCGGCTATTTTTTCTCCTCGCGCTGACAGCGTGAGGAGGAAAAAAAAGACGATCACTGGCGGCCGTGAGAGGGGCATCAGTCCCGATCACGGCGAGCGCCACCAGATCCTCAGTGCCCACCTGTGCCCTCTGCCAGTGCCACCTAGCAATAGGCAGCAGTGCCGCCCATCAGTGCCCACCAGTGCCGCCCATCAGTGCCCACCAGTGCCTCAACATCAGTGCCCACAATTAGTGCCTCAACATCAGTGCCGCCTTATGTGTGCCTATCAGTGCCGCCTTATGTGTGCCTATCAGTGCCCACCAGTGCCGCCTCATCAGCGCATATCAATGAAGGAGAAAAATTACCTGTTTGCAAAATTTTATAACAAACTATGAAACATTAATTTTATTTATTTTTTTCAAAATTTTCCATCTTTTTTTGTTTGTTTTAGCAAAAAATAAAAACCCAGCTGTGATTAAAGTGGAGGTCCACCCTGAAAAAAAAATGCCCCAAAAAATACCTAAAAAAAAAATGGAGGAAAAGAAAAAAAAATTTTTTTTTTACTTGCGTGAAATGGCTGTTGCTAGGCAGTCTTCCTAATCTGGCTCTTCCTACACCACTGTGATCTTCAGTCTTCTGCTCCCCGTGTTGTTTTCTGGGGAATGGGGCGCGGTGTGTTATGGGAAATGTGCGTGTCCCACAACACACCGCGTCCCATTCACAAAGCGCCGCTCGCGCATGCGCAGTAGGAAACTGGCAGTGAAGCCACAAGGCTCCACTGCCTATTTCCCTTACCTAGGATGGGGTTGCCGGTGTTCTGCCGAGAAAGTTCCACTCGGCGGATAAGGACCCCCCTCTACTGCGCAGGTGCTGCGCCTTCGCAGTAGGATCCTGCGGAAATAGCCGAAGGTGAAAAGGGGAAAATCAGCTGTACACGGCGCCTGTAAGAGGACCCCTCGCGGGCTCGCTTCGCTCGCCACACTTCGGGCACGGCCTCGCTTTGCTTGGCTCTTTTTTTTATTCCCCCTCTAGGTCCACTTGGATGGTGGGGAAGGAACCTGGACCTAGGGCGCAGGCGCCGTGTACAGCTGATTGAACATTTTGAGCTTCGGCTATCTCCGGCGGCTGATAGTAGTTCGTACTGCGCAGGCGCTGCGCCTGCGTAGTACAGGGGGGGTCCTTATCCGCCGAGGGAACTTTCTCTGCAAGACACCGGGACCTGAGGGACGGGCCGGCCGATATCGCGGGCACCCAGGACAGGTAAGTACTTATTTAAAGTCAGCAGTTACAGTGTTTGTAGCTGCTGACTTTTAATCTTTTTTTTTTTTTTTTTTTTTGACGGAATCCCGCTTTACCACCAAAAGAAAGCTCTATTTGTGGGAAAAAAAATTTCATTTGGGCACAGTGTTGTATGACCGCACAATTGTCATTCAAAGTGCGTCAGCGCTGAAAATTGGTTTAAGTGCCCAGTAAGCAAGTGGTTAAAATTGTAATGTCTGTAATAAACAGTTACAGTGCAAATATCGTGTGGCATAAAAATCTGCAGTAAATAAAATAAGTGCAGCGCAAAAGGATAAAGAGTATTAAAAATAATAATAATAAAGTGATGAATAATAAAATAAATAGATGAATAATCAAATAAATAGCAACAGTCCTTAAATATGAAATGGTGAAAATAGCAGGTAGCGGAAGATCTTCCGCTACCTGCTATTTTCACCATTTCATATTTAAGGACTGTTGCTATTTATTTGATTATTCATCTATTTATTTTATTATTCATCACTTTATTATTATTATTTTTAATACTCTTTATCCTTTTGCGCTGCACTTATTTTATTTACTGTATATCATTGAGGTTGGTGTTTTCCTCCTAGTGTTCAGCTTGCATATCGTTCTTTTATATTTGGTTTGCGCTGATTGCTCTTTCATAAAAATCTGCAACTTTTATTATTTAAGTTCTTTGCTTTCAGAAAATGTAGAATGTTTTGTTTTACCAGCAAAAGGTTGGACTGTCCAGGGTAGCTTCAGTTACATCCATTTGTTTATTTCTTGTTTGTTTTCTCTCTCCCATGACCATTGGCACTAGAGTGGGAAACTCCAAATTTCAAATTTTACATTTGTTTCCACAACATCAAATGATGAAAAATCTTCTTCTTAAAGCACCTGTGTGCCTTCTAGTGTATTTGCTATTGTTTTTCCAGAACAAGAAATGAAGGGATACCAGAAAACAAGTGCAATGAACCTTGCCTCATGTCACCATTACACTGCAAAGGAATGAATGAATTGTCTTTTGGTGTGCAGCCTGGTGTGTATGAGCCCCTAGAAAACATGTAGAAAGGATCAGAGCAAGGGGGGAGCAAGGTGTACCTGGATTGTTATTGTGATGACTTTTCTTCTACTTTATGCACTCCATGCTTTACCAAAAAAATAAATAAAATACAAATGTTTTGGGTACTGTAATAGGCTCTGATGCAGCCACCTGACTTGTTGTGAAGCTGTATGTTGTCATTCTTTTTTGGGCTAGTTGGTTATTGGCAGCAGATTTTCAAGCCTAGAATAGTTACACATTTCCTCCTTGTAACAGTAGAAAAGAAACTGATATCAACATAATCAGCAGGTGTTCAGCATATATACCATCAACTGCTTTACTGTCATGTGTTCCGAGTGGTATTTATGCAGATCCACCCACACACACCTGCAAAAAAACAAAGAGCAATACACGTCACCAAAAAAAAAAATCTATTTTAATTGTAGAATTAGACATTGTGTGAACATGTTTAAGGGGAAGCTTCCTAATCCGTCAATATTCTTAGCTTGGTGTTGTTTGGGCATGGTCCGCATCATTAGTGGGCAAGTCATTGTGTGCATTGGCTTGGGTGGGCTAAAGCCACAGATGGTGGTGGTGTTTTTTTTTTTTTTCCAAGCAGTAAAGTAATGCAGTCTAAATATACATACGACGAGGAGCCAGCCCACTGAGGGCTCTTTAAATAAAAGAAAAAAAAAAGTAACAAAACTTCTGAGCCCTCCTACAACACACAAGCTTACTGACAACAAAATGACACATTCAGCTTTAAAGCTGACCTACAAACCGACTTTAGCGAAGCTAGTCTGCCTTAAACCAGGCATTACAAAATTTCTCTCAACCCTCCTGCTCCAGTCACACTATATGTACATGGGAGCAGCCATATTTATTTCATATACAGGGTCTGCTTCCTGCTGCTGCTCATATTTCTCTGATGAGGTCTTTCTAATTGAAAATAATAATTCAGTGACCTTTTAAGCTCCATGCACGCTAGCATTTTTTCCAGCTAAAAAAATGCTGGAAAAAACGCGTTGGTAATGGATTTTTGTAGTAGCGTTTTAGGTGCATTAGCATTTTTGCAGTTCCTTTTTAAAAAAAAAAGTAGCAAAAAATGCTATTAGGAGCGTTTCTGCTAGAAAAAACGCTTCAAGAAAAATAATTTCTGCCCCTAGATGCTGAAGCTCAAATAACGCATATAGCCTTAAATGGACACATAGGATAGCACTATTTTTAGCTTCTAGGTAGGAGCAGAAAAAAATGCTAATAACCGCTTCTGGGAGTTTAAAAAAACCACTAGTGTGCATGGAGCTTTAGTCTCTAGTTATGTCAGACACCTACAAAGAACCTTCACATGGCTTTATTTGACGTAATGAAACTCGGAGCAGTGTTATTTCATGAGCAGAGGATATGACATTTTCCTCAAAAATGGATTGGAAACGCTCACGTAATTTTTAAAAAATTAGAGATCAAAGATATAAACATTGCATATAATGAAGAGGATATGTACGGTGCCTTGAAAAAGTATTCATACTTTTTTGAAATCTTCCACATTTTGTCATGTAACAGCCAAAAACTTGTATTTTATTGGGATTTTTTGTGAAAGACCAACACAAAGTGGCTCAAAATTGTGAAGTGGAAGGAAAATGATAAATGGTTTTCAGATTTTTTTACAAATAAATATCTGAAAAGTGTGGTGTGCATTTGTATTCCGTCCCCCTTAAGTCAATACTTCTTTGAACCATCCTTCGCTGCAATTACAGCTGCAAGTCTCTTTGGGTATTTCTCTACCAGCTTTGCACATCTAGAGAGTAAAATGTTTGCCCATTCTTCTTTGCAAAATAGCTCAAGCTCTGTCAGATTGGATGGAGAGCGTCTGTGAACAGCAATTTTCAAGTCTTGCCACAGATTCTCAATTGGGTTTAAGTCTGGACTTTGACTTGGCCATTCTAACACAAGGTCGTTGTCCTGCTGAAAGAGGGCAGCACAGTGGTGTAGTGGGCAGCACAGTGGTGTAGTGGGTAGCACTCTCGCCTAGCAGTAAAAAGGGTCGCTGGTTCGAATCCCAACCACGACACTACCAGCCTGGAGTTTGCATGTTCTTCCTGTGCCTGCGTGGGTTTCCTCCGGGTACTCCGGTTTCGTCCTACACTCCAAAGACATGCCGGTAGGTTAATTGGCTTCTGTTCAAAATTGGCCCTAGTATATGAATGTGAGTTGGGGACCTTGGATTGTGGGCTCCTTGAGGGTAGGGACCGATGTGGGTGTACGATGTATGTGCAGAGTGCTGCATGAATTGGCGGGGCTATATGGGTACCTTTTTTAAAATAAAAAAAATAGGGATGATTGTAGACACGCACCCACACTCGGGTTGAACTGGATGGACTGGTGTCTTTATTCAACCTTACTAACTATGTAACTATGTATGTAACTATGTAAGATGAACCTCCGCCCCAGTCTCAAGTTTTTTGCAGACTCAAACAGGTTTTCTTCTAAGATTGCCCTGTATTTGGCTCCATCCATCTTTCCATCAATTCTAACCAGCTTCCCTGTCCCCTCTGAAGAAAAGCATCCCCACAACATGATGCCACCACCATGTTTCACAGTGGGGATGGTGTGTTCAGGGTGATGCTCAGTGTTTGTTTTCCATCACACATAGCGTTTTGCTTTTAGGCCAGAAAGTTATATTTTGGTCTCATCTGACCAGAGCACCTTCCACATGTTTGCCGTGTCCTCCACATGGCTTCTCGCAAACTCCAAACGGGACTTATTATGGATTTCTTTCAACAATGGCTTTTTTCTTGCCACTCTTCCATAAAGGCCAGATTTGTGGAGTGCAGAACTAATAGTAAGCATGTGTACAGATTCTCCCACCTGAGCTGTGGATCTCTGCAGCTCCTCCAGAGTTACCATGGGCCTCTTGCCTGCTTCTCTGATGAATGCTCTCCTTGCCTGTCAGTTTAGGTGGACGGCCATATTTTGGTAGGTTTGCAGTTGTACCATACTCTTTCCATTTTCGGATGATGGATTGAACAGTGCTCTGTGATATGTTCGAAGCTTGGGATATTTTTTTAACCTAACCCTGCTCCAAACTACTCCACAACTTTATCCCTGACCTGTCTGGTGTGTTCCTTGGCCTTCATGATGCTGTTTGTTCACTAAGGTTCTGTAACAAACCTCTGAGGGCTTCACTGAACAGCTGTATTTATACTGAGAATAAATTACACACAGGTAGACTATTTACTTATTAGGTGACTTCTGAAGGTAATTGGTTCCACTAGATTTTAGTTAGGGGTGTCAGAGTAAAGGGGGCTGAATACAAATGCACGCCACTTTTCCGATTATTTATTTGTAAAAAATTTAGAAAACCATTTATCATTTTCCTTCCACTTCACAATTATGTGCCACTTTGTGTTGGTCTATCACATAAAATCCCAATAAAATCTATTTACTTTTTTGGTTGTTAAATGACAAAATGTGGAAAATTTCAAGGGGTGTGAATACTTTTTTAAGGTACTTTACTTGTTGGATAGGGGTTGGTATGGAAGTTATTTTGGACTTTGTAGTTATATAGTTAGGTTGAAAAAAGTCACAAATCCTTCTAGGTCAACCAAAAAATAATAATGCAATCCCATCTACACAATTCTTCACCCACAGTTGATCAAGAGGAAAGCAAAAAACCCCAGCTAAGCATTCTCCAATTTTCTACAGTAGGGGAAAAAATTCCTTCCTGATCCCCTGAGAGTCAATCTGATTTTCCCTGGATCAACTTTACATTGTACCTATAAATGTTAGTACCCAGTTATATTTTGTACATTTAGGAAAGAATCCAGGCTTTTCTTAAAGCAATCTACTGAACTTGCCAGAACCACCTCTGGAGGGAGTCTATTCAACATTATAATAATTTTACATATCTGCATGAATAAACCCCAGATGTCATAATATATAAAAACCGTATCTGTTTAAAAAAAAAAAAAAAGTTGTACCTTTTTTATCATTCAAAGTTGTCGCTGTGATCCAGTCTGCAATTGGCAGGATGAAGCATTTCCTAAAGCTAGCTATACATTCTTAGATTTATTTTGTTCAGCCTCATGGCAGATTACTTTATCCACTCTATGAAGCACAGATAGACAAATCTCCCACTGTGCCTATTGTATTCTGACAATTGCTGTTCGGATTATTTTTTTTTTCTCCTCAGGACCTTTGATTTTTTAGTCGGAGTATGTCGGGTGGGAGGGGAAGCTGACATGGTCACCTCTTTAGCAAATTGTTAACGGTCCAGCAGGAACTGGAGAAAATGTGTATAGCATATAGCAATCATTAGGCCTCATGCACACGAGACGCTGTTAAACTCGCGTTCAGAGGCAGTTGGACACTTTTTTTTTCAACTGCCCCTGAACCCATTCAATGTTGTCCTATGTGTCCATGTACACATTCTCGTTTTTTGGCGTTTTTAGGCAGTTGCGTTTAACCTCGTTTTTCCAGAAGCAAAAAAATGGATTCAGACGCAAAAGTTTTCCACGTTTCAGACGCCAAACGCGGCTAAACACCGGTACCGTGTTTAGCCGCGTTTGCGTTTATAAGTGTTTTTTTAAAGGAACATTTTGCGACCCGAATTCGGGGCCCCATATTTCGGGGCCACTTGGTGCTAGGAACCCCAAATTTGGTGTGCTAACACACTGGAACTAAACACTATACCATATCCAAATTTGGGGTTCCTAGCACTAAGTGGCCCTGAGATGTGGGGGCCCCAAAATCAGGTCGGAAAATGTCATTCTCTGCTGCAGAAGTGCTTGACATTTTGCGACCCGACTTTGGGGCCCTATATCTCGGGGCCCCACTTGATGCTAGGAAGCCCAAATTTGGATATGTTGTAGTGCTGGTTCGACTGTAAGCACACCAAAGTTGGGGTTCCTAGCACCAAGTGGCCCCGAGATACAGGGCCCCAAATTTGGGTCGCAAAATGTCATTCTCTGCTCTGCAGACGCTTCTAGACGCAAACGCGGCAAAACGGGCGTTTTCTAAACGCCGGTTTCAGCTTTTAAAAACGTGTTCAGCAGAGTTTGCAGCGGTGTCTCGTGTGCATGAGGCCTTAGTGTCTTCTCATCCTGTAGCCAGACTGTACAGTGTACCGCAGCAATCACAAAGTGCAAGACTGCAACAGATGCTGATCTGTATTTGTGAACACAGCCAAGAACTGCACAAGCACCAGGTTGAATATGATTTTGTCACCCCTGAGCCAGCATCCCAGTCGAAGAAATAAATGCTGACTGGAGGATGTATGAACAAAGGGGGCTCTGTCATTCTGGAGAGAAAAGCAGATGAAGGCGTTGTCAGAGTAAGTATTGTAGTAGAAAATCACTGTAAAACCTTAGCTGGCCATAGACGGATCGAAATGAAACCTGTTCAGCAAGGACTGGCCAAATTTTAAGCTATGTCTGGCTACCATGTGTGGCTATTTCAATTTAACAGAAGTTGATCTACTGATTGACTACCATTTACCACCCTGGATAAAAGCCACTCAGCCTTAAACCTCCCTAATTGTGATAATCTTCCCGTGCTACAGGGGTTAATACAGCCGCTAGACCTGTCATAGGCACTTGTCAATGGTGCCATCTATGCCTGCCCTATATCTCTCCTCCATCCATAGCTGCACTATAGCTTCCATCAATGAAATGCACTTCATGAATGAATGGTCTGCGTGAAGCACAAGGAACACTTTTCATTATGTACAAGTACTAGTGGTGCGCCAAAACATATCAGCCGAAAATGGTGTTTTTGGCAAGTGGCTGAATGGAAAAAAAAAGTGCTAATCATGGAACTGAAAAGAGGGCGGCCCACCCCGGGTGCCACGTGTCATCCTGGCACGCCCCTGTCAGAGTCCTCCGCTCCTCCCCTCCTTCTCTCATTGTGAGTGTCATCAGAGGCAACCTCACCAGTGCCTGGCAGCGTGATCTCCCGCTGTCACAGCTGGATTTGAATCATTGGGCATGTCATAGGAGTAGGTCTAAGAGGCGAGACTTTGTTGCATCGGTCGCCCAGCTATTCAAATACAGCTCTGTGACACAGCATGAGATCGCACTACCAGGCACTGGTGAGGCTTCATCTGATGGGCACTGGGGAGGCTGCATTGATCTCTTGTCATGTCTGCAGGCTCTGACCATCTCCTGTATCATGTCTACTAGAGGTACACCGAATGGAAATTTTGCTTTTACTATTAGCAATGTGTTTAAGTTTAAAACGGAACTTCAGTCATTTTTTTAACTTTCCATCTATTAAATCCTCTGCCATTATTTTAACTTTGGATAGTAAAACATTATTATTATTTTTTTTTTTTTTTTTTTCTGCCAGTAAATACCTTATACAGCCCACTTCCTGCTTCTTGTCTGGTAAAAAGCCTAGGCTTATGACATCATGCACAGCTGCCTCTCTCGCTCTCATTTTGCCAGGAAGGGAGGGGGGGGGGGGGGGATGAGTAAAAAGAGGGCCAATGAGAGCTGCAGAGCTGGAGGTGTGTCTGTGTAAATCCAGGAAGTGAACAGGCAGCAACTTCAGCTGCCCACAGTTGAAATGGATGCAGCCAAACTCGGTGGAGGGAGATTTCTGCAGCATATTTGACAAATACAGAATCACAGTATATATAAAATAATATGCCCAGTGGTTGGAGGGAAGCTTCAGAATGGCAAATATGTTTTTATTACAAATTATATGAGCAGACTGCAGTTCCTCTTTAAGTAATAGATTGCAGACATGATGCAAGAGATGGTTAGAGACTGCTGACCTGCATTTTTCTTGAGCTTTTCTTACACTAAAGGTGCCAATAGTGGCCATCAATAAATGCATATTATTTAAATAGATGATATTAATTAAAAAGTGGAATATAATACAATTTATATATAAAAATATAAATATTTTTTTAAAAACTGTTATTTTTCGGTTTTGGTTTTTGGCTAGGTGCATCCTGCATTTTTCGTTTTCGGCACCAACATTTCTATTCGGTGCACCTCTAATAAGTACCATCCCTTCCACTGATTAAAAAAAAATAAAGAAAAGAAATGTAAGAAATCATAGGCTTTTAATACTGTGATCCAGGGATCTCTACTACACAGAAAAGCAAAGATCCTTAGTTTTGGCCATATCTATCCTATACGGAGCTCATTGTTCATAGAATTGAAGGTTTAGGAGCATTTATCAAGCATATAGGATTGGATATGCTCTTCTTGTTGGTATGAGATATCTTACTCTATATGTGGCTACAATTATGTCTATAGAACACATGGAAACCCACCTTTTCAGTTTCACTGGAGACATGTTTTGTTTGTCAATTAATAGAGGTGGGCAAGCTGATGTGAGTACAGTTGTCAGACGGGGTGTGAAATTTGTCAGGGTTTTGGGGGCAAGAGGTTATATTTGGTACTATCCCAATGTTTGAGTTTGTGCTTTGCTCCAAAGGTTTTGTATATGAAGGAATGCTCATTTTTCTTGTTGCCCTGGCTTTTGAGTGCATGTAGAAGTGGCAAAAATTCAGGAACCAATTGGTCCAAAATAGCAACTAGCAAACATAAGGGAGCCTGCTTCTATTCCTGAAGTCCTTCTAAGCCTTGCATTACTGCTTAGTGATGTGTTGCCCTGCAACAATTGTGCAGCGAGGACACTGCTGGGGCAACAGATATTACGCATACTTCAGTATCCATATATTACGAAGTAATAAAAATGGGATAAGGAAGGATGACAAGCCTGGAACATGCTTCCTTATAACTAGCTAGCAGTGATAGCTCTCATATCTCTATCCCCACAGGTGGAACATTTCACTTATCACTTCAGCAAGATAGTTAAGAATATTGTTTAAAGCGGAGTTCCACCCAAAAGTGGAACTTCCGCTCATTTCTGGTGCCACAATTGGCACCTTTCATGGGGAAGAGGGGACAGGATACAGTAAAGTTAGCCCAATTTTTTGTGTAATATGAAAGATGTTATGCTGCGAGAATCGTAAGGATCGTGATCTTTGTTAGTTGCGTTGACAATGCAGCCGAATGCATGTGATGTAAACAAGCCCTAAGGCTGGCCATATGCATGAATTTCCTGATGGACTTGCTGAAATTCGAGCAGTGGGTGGCCCTTTATGTACCCTCCTGCCTGGCTTTCTGGTGGGATGAACAGCGACGGCATCCAATCAAATGAAGCCACTGTTTGGGTATTCTGACAGCCGCAGATACTAGCTGTCAGATCAGCTAGCAGTGTGGATTCCTCCTCCATGCCATGTAGTATGGATACGGAATTTTATAGATTTCTCTCATGCAACTCATGGGGCTGAATGGAAGACTTCTTACAGTGTATGGCTATCTTCAGCCTCCAGGCTGAACGGAAAATATTTAGGATTCCTTCAGCTGAAATGTTAAGTGTTTTGCAGCTTTAAGCCCAGACATAGATGGATGGAATCTTGGCCAGTTCAGTAGGGACTGACTGAAATCCTATCACTCTATGGGCAGACTGGTACTCTAGTCGGTCCATCAATCAACTTTATTACAACCAACATGTCTGTTTTTTTTTTTTTTTCATGTGATCACTGCAGGTGGCTATAGCCGCCAACAGTGATCATTGTGTTAACCCCACAGGGATGACTCCCCGCCGGCAGAACACAATAGTGCTGCAGGAGGGATTCCCCCATCAACACTGACTAGGTTGATGATGGAATTGAGCGATTTTTTTTTTTTTTTTTTTTTTTTTTTCTTTCCTCAAGTAAATAGAACGACATAATCTATGGGCTGCCTAAACCGGGTACACACTATAGTTTTTTTATTAAAAGAAAAAAAAAAAACTGACCGCTCCGGTTGGAGCCGCTGTACTCGCTATGCAAAGTACAGCGATCTCCCTAGCTGAGCTGTTGTGTTCTGACAGGGGGATGGCCCCCTCCAGAACATTGGCTGAGAGCGCAGATCGGGAGTCGGTCAGCTGCTGGTTCTCCAACATGCTCATCTGACAGAAGCCGGCCAAATGGTGGGCTTCTGTCGGACAGGGTGGTATACACACGGGCCGAATGTTGGATGGTTTTTATTGAACCGGCCGACGTCACCCGACATTCTGTGTATGGGGCTTTAGACTTTGGAAAGGGTGAGGTAATGTTAATTGTGTTTACCTAGGTCATGTGATAAGGCAGGATTTTACTGACCACACACCTGTTTGATGAGACAAAGGCCACGAAAGATAAGCAAATAGCTTTGTTGGCTCTGGAATCCAGGCTTCAATGCCTATAAATGCCGCTCACACAAAAAGGAGTGGGAGTAAGAGGTAGGTGTGTGTGGGTTTTGATTTTCCTTTTTTTTTTTTTTTAACATGTTTTGTGAGTAATACTATTCATCAGTGACAATTCTGTACAAACTTTAGTAATTTAGTACACATTTTGAAACTTGGTTCAGAAAAACTCATAAAAATGTTAATTTGAAGAGGTTCACATTGCATTCTGATAAGTCTAATAATTTTTTACTCGTATGCGTGTGTGCAAAAATAGATGCAAGAAATTTTGGATGGGAATGCTAATGTGTACAACATAAGTACCGTGTGCAAGTACCCTTACAGCTGGATGTCACAATTCTGTGCAAAGCATAACATGAGTTCAAAGTAGAGGTGCGCCAAATGGAAAAATTGGTACCGAAAATTCAGGATGCACTTGGCCGAAACTGAAAATGACCGTTTTTAATTTTTCTTTTTTATATATATATAATTGTATTTTTCTCGACTTTTTAATTAAATGGAATTTATTGTTGGCCATCATCGGCACCTTTAACGCAAGAAAAGCTCAAGAAAATGCATCCCTTTAAATTCTATGTATGTCTTCACACACTGGTTCGTTGTGGTGTTTAAAAATCCTTCTGCATTTTTGCTCAGTTAAAAACGCACCTCCCCCATTGAAATGCATCAAAAATGTGGCAAGTTGGCCCTCATTTTCTAAGCTGGGTCACTTCACTTTATAATAATTGCAAGGCATATGTTCATCATGCA